>CM053592.1:90173858-90192285 GCA_028646515.1 Pseudochirops corinnae | reverse complement strand
TCCAGAGACTTATCCAACATCACATACAAAGTAATTGGCAGACTTAGCATTTGAACCTACATCTTCTCATTCCAAATCCTTTCGACTACACCTCACTGCCTCCTTGCTAATCAATTGCTAGTATTTTTTGAGCATATCTATTATGTAGGACTTAATGCCAGTTACTTAGAGTAACTTAGTATATATATATAGTGTATACTTAGAGAATATAGAAGTATATATATAGTATATACTTAGAGAATATAGAAGTATAAATTATGGTCTACTCTCAAGGACCCAATAACATAGTTAGGGGAAAAGGTCAACACATAAAATAATATTATATAATACAAGCAATGGTAAGAATGCAGGATTTGAAATCAGAAGGCTTGGTTTTGGCTCTTGCACTTATGCCTGTATGACCTTGGACAAAGCACTTAAATTCTGTAGATCTCAGGATTTTTTTTTATCTTTAAAATGAGGGGATTGGAATAAAGCAGATAACCCCCAAAGTCTACTCTAACTCTCAATTTATCATCTACAATTAGATCCCCAAATATGGATATATCCCTAGAGTCTGCTCTGGGCTTTCTTTTCTTCACTCTCTTCTCAATGACTTTATCAGCTTCTTTAAGTTAAATAAAATCTCTATACATATGACTCAGAGTTCTAACTATATACAGCATTATGCTCCTGCCTGAACTTTATTCCTATTGGACTTTTCCACCTGGATATCCCATAGGAATCTCCACATCAGCATGTCCAACATATAACATATGATCTTTCCCTCTAAGTCCCCCCTTTTCTGAACTTCCCTATTTATGTTGAGGCACCCATATTCGCAGCTTCCTAGCCTTCCTGGAATAGCTGGGTGGTACAGTGCCAGGACTGGAGTCAGGAAAGACCAGAGGTCAAGTCTGGCTTGAGACACTTACTAGTTGTATGACCCTGGGTGAGTCACTTAACTTCTGTTTGCCTCAGTTTCCTCAACTATAAAAAGGGGATAATAATAATTCCCGCCTTTTAGTGTTGTTGCAACTTGCAAAACACTTAACACAATGCTTGGCACATAATAGATGCTATATAAATGCTAGCTATTCAAGAGCTTGGAAGGGGAGAAACTTTCTTACTCTTTCCTATTGTGAGAGAGAACATATATGGTTCCATATTCTTTTTAGCGGAGAGACTCTGGAGACAGAAAGAAAAGACTTTGGAAAGCAGAAATGTAAAAGAAAACTGGTTACTCAACCTGTTCCTGATTGCTACTTTGCCTCCTTAGAGACTGCAGAATTTCCTGTTGGGTGATATCTCACTCTCAGTAGGCAATCTCTTTCACTCTGAATATTGTCTAGCATATTCTAATCTGTACAATTTCTCTGATTTCTGTTTGTTATCTGTTTGGATGAGTGGATTTATTCACTATTCACTATTTGTGATGGCCTTTGTATAAATAGCATTTAGTGGGAAGGGGTCAAACCTTTAGATATAACTTTGAAGTTATAATTGACCTTCCTTCTTAAGGGATAGTGAACAGAAAAGCTGTATGAATCTAAGGAAAAACAAAACAAAACAAAACAGTCATTCACCCAGACTATTAATATTTTGTGTGTGCTGGGGGGAGGGGACAGATATAATTCTAGTCTGGTATCACTTCTCCACTCTCCCATGAGAAAAGGGCAGCCTCTTCTCCTGCTCTCTTTCAGATTGGAATTTGTCTCACTTGGAGAGGGGTGGGCAAGCTCTCTGGGACAGCTATCAAAGCCTTTCTACCAATCTAATTTAAACTCATGTGGACATTCCCATAACCTACATGGCTAACACATAATAATATTTTGTCAACCATTAGGTTGTTTTTCTCCCTAATGTGCAAACCCCCAAAATAATATTTTATCAACCACCAGCTTGTTTTCCCTCCCTAACAAACCCTCCTAATTTTTTTTTTTGCTCTGACCCTTGATAGGCAAATCAGCCAGCTCCACAGAGGTGACCTACAATGTGAGCACAAGAACCCTACTTTAAGAAAGGCACCTTGGAGCATTACCTTCCTGCTGAATGAACTCATGTCTCTGTGCTCTCCAATGCAGAATTGCTCTTATGTAAGTTATACTATAAGAGTAGTGGAATGGCACAGAAAAGGTACTTAGAGAAAACAAGAAAAAGAAAATGAAAAAAAAGAAAGAAAAGGACTAACACAGATATGTAATTTGGGGGTATTCCAATTTGACTTAGGGAAATCCAAAGGGACCAACCTCACACTCAGGACAAAGATAAAATTGCTAAAATGAGGGTAGGAGATTGTACCTCATGTTTTTTCAAGGTGCTCTAAAAGCCTTCTTGCATTTTTAAGCTATTAAAACTCTTTTAAAAATTAATGACATTGATTGATGTGTAAAACACTGCATAGAACACCTTTCAACAGTAACAATAATAGTATAATGATAATAGTTAGCATTTCTGTAATGCTTTAAGACCTGTAAAGTGTTTTACCAACATTATTTCAATTTGTCTTCATAACAAACATGGGAAGTAGCTGCTGTTATTATGTCCATTTTATAGGGGAGAAAATTGAAGTAGACAGAGGTTAAGTGACTTGTCCAGGACCCACAGCTAGCAGGTAGTTAATTCAGGTCTTTTTGACTGAAAGGTTCGGACTATATTGGTCATACTATCTAGCTGCTTCTATTACTAAGTATTAAATTCAGCTGTTCTTCTTGTCAGGAAGGAAGTCATGACCAATATTCACTTATACCCTGAAAAATAGTATTGCAATCAGCCATAATAAACTTTTTGAACATGTTAGTTTTCTTGAGTCCTAACACTGTTAAATAACTTTCTAACTGGTGATGGTGTTGTTGCTGTTGTTGTTGTTGTTGGTGGTGGTGGTGGTGGTGGTGGTGGTGTGTGTGTGTGTGTGTGTGTGTGTGTGTGTGTGCGTGTGATGTACATGGCTTCTTTTGCCTGTTATTGAAAATCAAGGGCATTTTCTTAAGCAGATCTTCCTGCAGGAACCTACTGTCTTCAACTTTCTTCCCTTGCTTAAGCAACGGGAGTCACTGCAAGACAATTGAGCTAATCTTGGGTTGTACATCAAGCAAGGCTGACTTCTGCCTCAGGCCATTCCACCCTGAGGTCCCCTCTCACCTTCCCCAACATGTACATGAAGAAGATGAGGTGATGTAGGGAGATTGTGAGAAGATGGCATGATATCCATAAATCATAAGAGATAGAAGGGACCTTAGCTTTTCCAACTAGACAACAGCTTGGTCCACTCCCTTTAGTGATATTAATAAAAACATCATGAGATCCAATTCCCCATGAAAACATTTGGAAAAAAAGAACTACTGGGGTCAACACTACTAAATATGCAATTTCTTGCCAATACAAAATCTCTGTACTGACCTCATAGATTGGTAATCCAAGTACATAGACCTGGGCATATTAACAAACAGAATGTTACAAAATACCAAAGTGGTTAGTTGCCATCTGTCCCCAAGGGTATTATCTTTCACTTAAATACAGCATAATATATGTCAACATATCACTGCAGAACATACCAAATATTGGTGTTTGGACCACCTGTGGGGGTCTGCAACCTTAGAATCTTTCTGGATAGGGAAAGAGGTCATCTTGTTCCAATTCCTCTAATACCGAATGAGAAGTTAGAGGGGCCTGCAAGGTTGAAGTCATTTATCAAACACACTGAGTTAAAGGTAGAGCTTTCTTTATACATAAAAAGCTTCATCATGAGATTTCTCTCAGCTCTGCCTGCTTTCTACTCTGGAACCTTGGGAATCAGGATTTCTACAGTCAAAAAGATAGAAAGTTATGAATTTAACTTTGCAAAGTGGCCCAAAGTACATCACATTTTTCCTGAACTTCCTACAGTAAATGAAAAATCTCTGATGCAAATGCTCAAATCTTTGATGAGTGACAATCTTTGGTAAAGAGTTATTTATCAGACCGTAAAATAAGGAACAATTGGAGCTATTATTAAAGAGACTGTGATGTAAATGCAATATATTTAAAATCCTTCCTCCTCCTTTACTTTGGATAATAATCATGCTCTTTTTGATGATACATCAATCCCATGTTATAGTCAATGATTCATTTATCGTTATTACTAATGGTGGCTAATAAGCCTGGTTATGTATGATACTATCTTGGATCACTGATCAGAATATGAATTTGAAGGCACAGAAGAATCCTGTGTGTGTGTGTGTGTGTGTGTGTGTGTGTGTGTGTGTGTGTGAATGTTGAAGGAAAGAGGGAAGTAGATTAACTTCCTTAACAAGAAGTATCTAAGTTTTTTTTGTCTTCTTCCCATCTAATAGATGAAATGCCAAAGTGAAGCAGGGGATTTAAAAAAATCTCTAAATGAACCTGTGTGTTGCCTCTGAATTATTCATAATGAATTCTAAGCTTTTAGAGTTTGGAACCTCAATCAGAAGAAAATGAAAGGCATGTATCAAAATGGGCATTAACACCTTTGTCTTTATACAGTCTATAAACTTCCCATATATTTGCTTCCATTACTAAGCTCTGTCTGTACTATGAACCTTCATCATGAAGATAATTTTCCTTTGCATTTCCCTATGTAGGACAATCTGAAAACAACATCCACAGACCCTCATTTAATCGTCTTCCTCCTGGCCATCTCATCTGCTTTAATAATGGCTCTGATCTACAGAAATTGCCACATTGGCCTAATGCTACACAGGGACTGGAGTGGGCTGTCAACCCAGAGTTATTTTAATGGATTAGTTGCATACAGAAAAATTCTCCTTAAAACTTCCATTAACACAACTCTTATGAGCATGCTAACTGTGTGTTCTGTGCATTAATTTCTGACTCACCCTCTTTTTCTATTAGCATCAATTTGATTGTTCTACTGCTCTTGGGCCGAAATTTTAGATACTGTATTAGACATCCTAGACTCCTTTTTAACTCAGGGCGAGGAAGTAACACTGATGAGAGAAGAGAAAAACAGCCCTTCTGTTCTTATATAACTATTAAAATTGAGTATATATTATTCATGTGTTTTTTGATTAAACACCTTAATTGCAGAATGTATTCAAAGCTAGGGCATTAGATGTAGACAGAAAAACCCAACTTTAGGGAAGGAAAAGTTATCATTAATTCTAAACCCTTGAGACATAGAACTTTTTATTCAGTCTATCACCAATGTATAGAGTGCTGTGGAGGTGATAGAATTAAGTGGATAGATTTTAATTCAGTATTGTTGGTGAAAAATCTTGGGCTACCCATAATATTTCTTTGTAAGTGACTATATAATATGGGTCCTCTTCAAGCTTTCCATTAATCCACTTTACTGGGATGCTGCTATAAAGTGGTCCTTGACCTTTAAGTAGATTTTGGTGTTCATGCTTCCAGAAGAGTCATTAGCATTCAGAACCCCCAGCATCACTGTCTCAGTGACTGAAAGTCAATCATTGGGGAAGAATCATTCTAGTACTGTGTTGAGTTGCAGAAGTTTCCTGAAGGACTAGAAGAAGAGGCTAATATTGGGTTTCTTGTCACTTCACTGAGTCGTGTTACATAAACTGGATTAAATAAATCTAACCTTTGCTTGTTTGTTTTTGTGTTACACCACCACTTTTCCCACAACTGACAATGGGAAATGGATTAGATAGGAAGCTATCAAGTCTGACAAGACTGGCTGCCTACCATTGTGGCAGACACTCAATATCTGATGGTATTGAATACTAACTTCAATGGAAGCTAACTTTAGCTCAGAAGAAGGAAGAACTTCCTTACAATTAGAGTTGTCCAAAAGTGAAATGTCTTTATTCAATTTGGTTTAACAAGATTCTTATAGAATGACTGAAATAACATTTAGTATGCATCTACTATATACCAGGCACTGTGAATATAAATCATTTAAATGATAGAAATGTGAATAGGAGTCAGATAGGGTCTGCCCTCAAGGACCTTCCATTCTAAAGATAGGAGAGACATCCCATAAGTGGGAGTACATATTAAGCACTGTGTTGGGGACAAAATGACAAAAAAGAAAGCTAATCCAACCCACAATGAGTTTACATTCTTTTTTTTGGGGGGGTAGGGGAATGTCAGGTATACACAGATAAGTAAACACTGATTAAATATATAATAATTTGTGAGGTGTGGGAGAGAACACTGACAAATTCTGTGTGTATGTGAGTGTGTAGAGATTTTTTTCTAAGACTGTAGTTATAAGGTAGCATCTGAGCTTCTATAGGAAAGGCAGCAATTTTTACATGACTGGTGCAAAGACATGGAGACAAGATACATTACGCATGGAAAGCCACAAGTGGAACAGTTTTGTTAGGTAGTTAGAGTACACAAGGCTGAGTAATGAGGCATCATAGATATGGGGGCAAAAGGGACATTACAAGCCATCTAATTCAACTCCCTCATTTTACTGTTGTTATTGAATCAATTTCCAGTTGTGTCCAATTCTTTGTGACCCCATTTGGAGTTTTCTTGGCATTGAAATGTTTTAATATTGCTTTCTCTAGCTCATTTTACAGATGAGGAAACTGAGGCAAACAGCTAGTAAGCATCTGAGGTCAAATTTGAATTCAGGAAGGTTAATCTTCCTGACTCCAAGTCTGACATTCTACTACACAACCTAGCTGTGAGGAAATAAGGAAAACAGAAAGATTAAGTGACTGCCCTGTCACACAGGTAGTCTCAAGTGACTGTGCTGAAATGAAAACCTAGGGCTTCTGACTCCAAGTTCATCATTTTCCCTCTTTTATTAGGGCAGGAATTCTTATGTGTCATGGACCCCCTTTGTACTGTGGTGAAGCTTCTAGACTCTTCAGAATAATGTTTTTGAGTAACTGGAGGAACTTAAAATTTTAGTTAGAGGTTAGTGAAAATAAAGATAAAATTACATCTATTCCATTGAAATCTATCCATGGATCAGTTCTGGGTCTACAGACTCCAGATGAAAAGCCTGGACATCTAGTTTAGATATTGAAGAGGAGGCTAGACCCCTACTTGTCAGGACTGTTATAGAAGGGATTCCTCGCCAAACCTGCAGTCCTTCTACCACATCCCGATTTCCTAGTGTATCTTTGCTGCATAAATGGCTTTCCTTGTCTCCCTTCAAAATCCTGACCCCACTATAGTGACTAGTTTAACTTTACACTGTCTTCTGCTCTTGCTTACTTTGTCCTATCACTGCTCGTTCCCTGGCTGCTGAGTCCTCTATTCTTACTGTTGTGCTACTAAACAACAATATAGCCAGAGGAAATCAGGTAATTTTCCTGACTACAATCACTACAAATTTATGCCAACAAGTCTCAACTGGACCCTGACTGATACTTTTACTTAATCTGTTCCTGCTCCCTATTGGCAAGAGACTTCACCTCATACTCCTTTGAAAAATGTGGAAGACTCTCTGTCTCTCTCTTGTCTTTCATTCAAATGTCCTCAGTATCTTCTCCCATTCCTTTCTCCTTTGTTACAAACAAAAAGAAAAAGGTTTCTATTCTCTTTGTGAACACACTGTCTAATTGTGCCTTTGATCCTCTCCCATTTTTTTCTAGGAATTTGCTCTTTGATCAAACTCTCTATCCCCAATTTTTAATCTCTCTTTATGTGCTAACTCCTTCCCTACTGCCTGCAAACATGTCCATATCTTCCTCAACCTTAAAGAACAAACAAACAACAAAAAATAATCCCTTTACTTGTCTCTACCATCTGCTTGAGATACATATCCATCCTGTGTCCCTCCTCCCTTTAATAGCCTGGTAAAAGCTGTCTACACTCCTTGCCTCCTGTTTTTCACCTCCCACTCACTGCTCAGTCCCTTACAATCTGGTTTCCTTCCTCATCATACAACTGAAACTATCACCATCATTGAAGATACCAATGACCTCTATTGCTTAGTTCAGTGTTTGTTTGTTTGTTTTAGAACCCATACTTCTTGGACTCTGCCCAGGATATCATTGCTGAGAAGACCACCTTCTTTTTCTGCATACTGTTATCCTTATAGAATTTTTGTGACACTACTCTGAGGTAAAGTCTCTCCAAAGTTGACTGAAACTCCCCAATCTTCTTTATAGCATCTTCATCCATCCATGTTCCACTCCCTATTTGTGGGAGTACCCCATGGGAATTGTTCTGAGATCTCTGCTCCTCACTTTCCATACTCTCTCGATGATCTCACCATCCTGCAAATCTCACCTCCTACATGAGACTTTTCCTCCCCCACCACACCCCACTGGATAATGCCTCCCTCCTTGAAATTACCTGGCATTTACTTTGGATATATTTTGCATCTATTAATATATGTAAGTATATATTGTTTGCTTTGATAGGATGTAGGATCCTTAAGGCAAAGGTAGCATCATCTTTCTTTTTATATGCCAGAAGTTAGCATATTACCTGGAATATAGCACACACAAAAATGCTTTTTGGTTGAGTCCCATAATTCAACTATCATCTCCATGCATGTATCTCACAGATCTACATATCCTTTCCTCTTTTTTCTCATGAGTTCTAGTCCTTTATCTTTGATCACTTGCTAGACATCTTATCTGGCATATCTTGTAAGACTCTTAAACTCATTATGTCCCAAGACAAATTCGTTATCGTTCCCCCTAAACCTACCCATTGTAACTTGTATATTTCTGTTCAGAGGACACCCATTCTTCCAGGTATACAAGTCTACCACCCAAAGTCATCCTTGACTTCATTCTTACTCATTCTTCCCATATCCAATCAGATGCCAAATATCATAAATGTCTACAACCACAATATCTCTTATATCTCTCCACTGCTCTAAATTCATACTACAACTATCTCTGCTCAGGCCCTCCTTCCATCTTACTTGGACTACTATAATGACATTTTAATTGGTCTTCCTGCGTTGATTTTCTCCCCTCTTTCATTCATCCTCCAAACTGCTGCCAACTAATACCTGATCATGTTGCTTCACTTGGGATCATTTTATAAATTCTTGCATTTAGCATTCAGAACCATTCAAGATCTGGGTCCAGCCTACCTCTCCAGATTTATTACATGTGACCCTTTTACACAAAATCCTCAGATATAGCACGTTCTAGCCAAATTGGCCCACTTGATTCTTCCTAGGTAGGACATCCCATCACCCACCTCTGTGCCTTCACATAGACTGTGTCCCTTGCCTGAGATGCTCTCCTTCTTCTTGTAATCCCTCATCTTTAAGATTAAGATTAAATGCCACCTACTTCAAAAGGTCTTTTGTTGTTAGTGTGCCCTTGCGAAAATTACTTTGTATTTTTTATTTTTATCTTTTATTTGCTTGTCTCTTGTTCACATATGTTTATATCTATGTCTAAATCTATATCTATATTTGTATTTGTATCATCTATTTTTCTAAATCTCTATAATTTCTGTCTCTCTATTTTTAATTTGTTTTTCTGCATGCATGCTATGTTGTATGCCCTTAGTGGAATGTAAGCTCCTGGAAAGCAGAGACTATATCACATTGTAAAAAAACCGTCTATCCCAGTACTTGTAGTATCAATCAAACAGTGGTGATTGATTGATGGATTGATCTACAATGGCACAAGCTAGAATATATGGTAGCTTTCAGACATATGTTAACCCAAATCAAGAGAACTCTAACCAGAACTTTCCAAGTGTTTGGAAGCTGTGTAAAAAGAGTAGAATGGTAGGAAAGGGAATTTGGAAGGGCTTTAAAAGTCAAACAAATAATTTTATATTTGATTCTGTGACAGCAGGGAACTAACAAATTGTTGTTTTTTTTTAACTGAATGTGAGTGGTGGTGGAGGGGTGACTTGGTCAGATCTATGCTTTAGGATGATCACTTTTGCAGAAGAGTAGAGGATGGGCTGGAGTGGAGAAAGACTTGATATAAAGATACCAATGAACAAAGTCAAGAGGCTATTGTGATAAGGGTCCAGGCATGAGTTTATGAGACCCTGTAATAGTGTGACAGTTGTATGAGTGAAGACTAAACAGTTATGAGAGATTTTGTGAAGGTAGAAAAGAAAAGGCTTGGCAACAAATTGAATATGTAGGGTGATTAAAGGGATAGAGTTGAGGATGACACCAAGGTGGCAAACTGAGGTGACTGGAGATGATGGTAGTACTTTTGATATTAACAGTGAAATTAAAAATAGAAAGGGGAAGGGGAGGGAAGGTAATGAATTCTGTTTTGAACATGTTGAATTTGAGATGTTCAGTTGGTAGTTGGTGATGCAAATTCTGGAGGTTAGGAGAGAGGTTAAGGATGGATAAACATATCTGAGAAGAATCTACATGGAGATAATAACAAAGGAGACCAGGAAGAGGACCATGGTCTCTCTATGTCTTTGCTCACATTGTTTTGTTTTCCTTAGATGCTATTTTTTCCATTTCTTTCTACTGACTAATTACAATTAAGGCCTAACCCAAATGTCTTATTTTTTGAACAAATCTATCTACACCTATCAATACAAATTTAGTTTCTCCTTCCAATGAACACCCAGAGCACTTTGTAACTTTCTGACTGAACTCCCACATTCTACTTTATATTATAGTTAATATTTGTGCCTTATTTCCATTACTAGATTACAAGCTCCATGAGGATATTAATCTTTGCATTCCCAAAAATTTTTTTTAAATCTATCTTCAGTAAGTACTCAGAAATATGTTGAACTAAATCAAAGATTGAGATACTTACGATAATTCAGACTACATTAAGGTATTATTTGTCATTTTAGAAAAAAACGTTTGATGGATGTCTTTTATCTTTTATCTTTAAACCAGATATTCTCCCTTATACCTTTTACCACTCCCTTTACCACTGAACCTTTCCTTGAAACAAAGAAAAAAGAAAAAAAACTGTTAAGCAAAATCAACTAATATGACAATCTTGACTTACTATGTAAATCTCACTGTATCTTTAGCCTTCCACATTTCTAGTCAAAGTGACAAGTTTTGTTTCATCATTAGTTCTTCAGAGCAAGAACTGGTTATTTCAATAATCATAGTTTTACTTCTTTTTAGCGCCATTGCTATTTACATAATTGTAGTCATGATATATGTTTTTCTCCTAATTCTACTTATTTCACTTGGTAATGTTTCATATAAAGGCTTTCCATATTTCTTTTCATGTATTCCTCATATTGTTGTTGCTAGTTCTCAAAACTTATTTTAAGTACTTCTTGCTTACATTCTTTTATTGCTTATCTATTGGGGAACAGCTTTCAGGATTTATTCTCAACAGCCCACAGTAATCTTGGGCTATGGCTCTGTGGGTATCCTTTTCCTTATGTAAAGGCCAGACAGACCCTAGAGGTTCTATGCAACTATAAGGAGAGATATCTTGGCTCCAAATCTCAATATATTCAAAATTAAACAGGTACCATATTGTGACCATCACTTATTTGGTTCTTCATCACATGTTCAGTTATTAAAAGTCAACAAAGCACTTGGCAAAACCTCAGGATGCCAAATGTACACAATATCCTCACTCACTATTTTTAAAGATGTTTAGAATGTCTTCTCTGAAGTATACATGCAAATAGATCCAGTCATTGAGATGATTGTATCAAACAAGACCATCTCATCTTTTGTTTCTGGGAACAGAAAAAAAAATGCCCTGAAGTACCTTCTTTGCAGGTATACACTGATCATATGTTTAATAACTACAACACTGCAATCTCCTGACAATAAATAGTTACTGACAGGCTAATGAAAGGGTCGTTTTCAGTTGAATGACAGGTAGCATCCTCTGCCTGGGGGGAACCATTTTTGGTTAAGCCATGTGTACACTCCTATATGTCAGTGTATCTTCACCATTGTGAAAATTTCCCTCATCTACATTTGATTATTTTTCATCCTAGTATTTTTATCAGTCAATTGTTTGATTGGAATGTTTTTCAGGAATATTTTTCCCCTTTCTTAGAATATTATATGATCAATATGACCATGGAGAAGACTCTTCAATTATCCGCTAAGCATCAAACTTGGGTAACGCATCAAACATGAAAATGAATTGCTCACCAAAAGTGTTCATCAATGTTGTGAAAAGTGTTCAGTACAAAGTCTAAATAGAAGAAGGATTCCTTTCCAGTGATGATGTTCTCCAGATGCTCCTATTCATTCCTGGAGAGAATGAGGGGGAAGGGGAATAATAATTTATTAAGCATTTGCTAGATACCAAGCACGATGCTAAGTGCTTTACAAATGTTATCTCATTTGGTTGTTACAGCAACTCTATTTTTCAGTCATGGCTGAATCTTTGTGACCCAATTTGGGGTTTTCTTGGCAAAGTTACTGAAGTGGTTTGTCATTTCTTTCTCCAGCTCACTTTACTGAAAAGGAAACTAAAGCAAATAGAGTTAAGTGACTTCCCCAGGGTCACACAACTAGTAAAAGTCTGAGACCAGATTTCAACTCAGGAAGATAAGTTTTCCTGATGTCAGGCCTAATACTCTATCCACTGTGCCATCTTGCTGCCTCAACAACAACCCTAGATAGTCGCTATTATTATTCCCCATTTAACAATTGAGGAAACTGAGGCAGACAGTGGAGAAGTGACTTGCCCAATGTTACAGCTAGTGAAAGATTAAGCTGGGATTCAAACACAGATGATCTGAATCTAAATCCCAGAATTCTTTCCCCTGTGTTGAATAGCATTTAAGAAAAAGTGTTATGTTTTCAATGATCCCAAGAAACTTCCTGTCATAGAAGCCAAGATTTTTAATGTCAATGTTTTCCTGGTGATACCATATGGCTGTGAAGCCACAATCACAAAAATGTATTCAATCCAATTAAAGAAGCATTTTAAAGTGCCTACTAGTGTAGTACACTGAGCTAAGGGAAAGAAGAAATGAAGTTGCAGGTAACCCAAACAGCAAAGAAAAGATTCACGATGCGTGTATGGGTACACCATATTGCCAAGAATGACTTATATCTGAGAAAATGCATGAAGACATTATTCAGAACACATATGGCTGGGAAAGGATAGGAAAGGTATGATCACAAGGAAAGAGAATAGGAAAGTAGACAGACAGCTAACATCATGCATTCATATCCAAAAAAATTATAGATCTGGAGGATCAGATTTTGGGGGGATAATTAACTTAAGGTCATAAAGAAAAATCACACAGGAGTAATTCCACTTCTCTTATTTCCACAGTTAGACACCTTTCCTGAACTTTATAAATCTCACACCAACATCAATAACTGTCTTGTCTTCAATCTATCTCATGCATGGCAACAATAATTATTTGATTCACTTAGCATCTTTGTAGTCAGAGGAATTGGTTTTAGATCTTTTCTCTGATAGTTAATATCTTCAGATTACTTGTACAAGTCACTTAACATCTCTGGTCCTCAGTTTCCTCATGTCTATATCAAGGGGTTTGAACTGGATGGCTTTTAGAGCCCCTTTTCAGCTCTGAATCTGTGCTGCTATAATCTTATGATATTTGCCATGGCTCTCTGCTCCCTCTTCCATCAAAATAAAATAGACATTCTGGTTTTAAAACCCATCTATCACCCACACCTAGCCAGCTCCCACACAATACACATAACTGCTCTCATTGGATGATAAATTTAGAGCTGGAAGGCCATCTAATTCAACTTTTTCATTTTATAGATGAGGAAATTGAGGACTGAAGAAATTAAGTGGTTTGCTGAAGGTCACACAGGTATCAATCAATCAACAAGCCTTTATTAAACACTTCCTATGTGCCAGGAATCCTGCAAAGCATTGGGGAGACAAAGGAAAAAACCTGAGGTGTCCATGCCCTCAAGTGAGCTTACATTCTATCAGAGGAAACAACATACATAAACCAGAACATACAAGATAAATACAGAGCGGATAGAAAGTAACCCTAATAGGGATATCACTCATAGCTGCAGGACCTGAAAAGAGTTCCTAGGAGGAAATGGTGCTTGAATTGTGCCCTATAGGAAGATGGGAATTCTAAGAGGCTGGGAGGGAGAACATTGCAGGTGTGGGAAGAAGTCAGCACCTTTTTTTGAGAAGGGGTTAGATTTGCACTTTAGGAGAATCTCTTTGGTATCTGAGGGAAGGATGGATTGTAGTAAGAAGAAACTTGAGACAGAGAGATTGATTAGGTTATTTCAGTAATTCAAGGGAGTGATGATGTGATCTGCGTGAACTCAGGCAGTAAGTGTGTGAGTGGAGAAAGAGATGTGTGCAAAAAGTGTGGTAGAAAAAGTTGTAAAAAGATTTAGCAAATGATTAATGACATGGGGCTAATAAAAGAGAGGAAATGGAATTATATTGTGGTGGTGAGTCCAAATGATTGCAAAGATGGTGGTGCCTTCCACAGTAAAAGGGAATTTGACAAGAGGAGAGGGTTTGGGCAAAAATATAATGAACTCTGCCTTGGTTACATTGTGTTTGAGATGCCTATGAGAAATGTAATTTGAAATACCCAATAGGATGGTGCTGGATGCGAACTTAGGTGAGTTGGATAACTAAATCTAGGATTCATCTGCTTAGAGAAGATAATTAGATACATGGGAATGAATAAGATCACTGAGTGAGAATATAGAAGAAAAAGAGAAGAACATGATACCCATAGCTATTAGGAATGATAGGGACAAAGATCCTGCAAGAGAGACTGAGAAGAAATGGTTAGAAATGCAGCAGTAGAACCAAGAGAAAACAGAATTGAGAGATTCCAGAAAGTAGAGAGAGTCCAGGAGAAGAGATGATCAAGTGTCAAATGCTGCAGAGGTTAAAAAAAAAGGAAGAATCAAGAAGGGAAATTAGATTTATCAATTAAAAATATTTGATTATATCAAAAGAGCAGTTTTATTTGAATAATGAGGTTGGAAGTCAAATTTCAGTGGGTTTGGGAATGAGAGGAGAGGAACTGGAGGCAATGATGACTGACACCTTTTTCAATGAGCTTAGTTAAGAATAGTAAAAGAAAAATAAAATGATTGATGATGGGGATGGTATGATCTAGTGAAGGTTCTTAAGGATGCGAGAAATTTGGCTATGTCTGTAGGCAGCAGAGAAGGAAGGAAAAGAATAGAGATAATAAAGATTAGAGAGGGTGGATATGAAGGTACAAACACTCTCCTGGGGAACTATAGGAGGAGATATGATCCATATTGGGGAAGAAGAACATGTAGAGTTGCCCTGGCTAGAGGAGATTCATTTCATCATTAGAGACTAGAATAGAGGAGGAGATAGTATGATGTGTGCAGCACCAATACAATATTTACAGCACCCATGATATGATAAAGACCATGACTATAAGTATTGCATGATGTTCAGTCGCAAAATATACCAAACTCTCCAGACAGAGGATAGAACTGAAGAATTTATTTAGCCACCAGAAAACCAAATCCCCAAACCAGTAAGCTGATTACATCATAGTAGCAAAGATATTCAGAAGCCATAATAACACTGAGAGCCACAGCATCCTTCAGCCTTCCCACAAACCAATACAAGATCAATATTTACTCACAAACTTCTCTGTCTCCTTGCCTGGGTTCTTTTCCCCCCCATCATTTGGCTAGCTCTGTGGGCTCTGCTTCCCTTCAGCAAATTCTTCCCACCATAGGCTCCATGTGACAATATTTAGCCTATTAGGGAATAGAATTTATCTTCACAGCAGGGAAGCTTCCTGTGGGGTCTGCTGTACCCTTCAACAAATTCTCTCCATCATAGGCTCCATGTGATTACATTCAGTTTATTAGGGGGCAGAGTTGACTTTCAAAGCAGGGGAGGTCTTCAAACTCTCCCGTAAGTCTATTCAGCAGCTGGGAAGATCTTCAAATTCCCATTCCCATCCCATTCAGTTCCAAGATCTTTCATGTCCCTTACACAGTAAAAATACCTTAATAATAAATGAGAGTTTAGGGATAACTGGTGGAAAAACTGGTGTCAAGAGAACTTTGCAACAATATAACAATATATAACAATAATATAAGGGATAATAGAAAAACTTTGCACATAAAACAATAGCTTAGGTTGTGACATGAGGGGAAGGGGAGAAGAGGAGCTCTCTGGGGAATTGCCTCAATTTTTTGAGTAAAGTAAGAGAAAAGATCCTCCGAGGGTTGGGAGATGGAGTGGTGAGAACCTTGAAAAGAGAGGAGAAGGCAGAATTTCAAACTCAGGTCAGCCTATGATTCTCTGAACTACTTCACTACCTGGCCCCAGCAGCCTTCTTAAGCTGGCAAAACCTCCACCCCTATAATCTCTTCCTCCAATTGGTGAGCTTTTCTCCAGAATCCTCATTTGAAGTAGTAGCCATGCTCAGTTTAAACCCAGCTCTGCTCACTATTCCCTGGATGACTTCCCCCCCTCCCCATCACCTCTACTCATTTTCAACTAAGTATAGAAATACTTAGTATAATGTAAGCTCCTTCAAGTCAAGGACCATCTTTTTGTTTGTATTTGTATAGCGAGTGTTTAGCCTGTCAAATAGGAAGGCACATACCCACAGAATACGCAAGTAGAGAGGCATCTAATTTCTCTCTCTCTCTCTCTCTCTCTCTTTCTCTCTCTCTCTTTCTTTCCTTTCCCCTCCTCTCCCTCTTTGTATGTAAGAAAGCCAGGATTCACTGAAGTATAGAATTTCATATTTGTAAGGTATTCACTCAGTCATTTAGTTCCAAAGAATCTCCACCATAACTTACCTGACTACTGATCATCCAGTCTTTAAATAGCACTAATGAGAAGGAATCCACTACCTCCCATTCAAGGTTATGCTGAGGTCAGCTTATATAGACTGATAGGAGCCAATTGTTAAATTTTCAGTGTGAGCATTTGTATCTCTAGAATTGGAAAACGCACCAAACCAGAACTTGATTGATGGTTTTGTTGATAGCCTAGACTTAAAGAAAGTAGTGGAGAAAATGTTACTAATGCAGATAAAACTTAAAAACATGCCCTATGTCCACTTTGTTGGAGAGTTGGTTGTTAGCCATTTACCAGCACAACCCTCCTCCCATACCACCTTTGGGTAGTTCAAATTATTTCAAGTTTTTCCTTGACTTTAAGTCAACATTTTCCTTTTTGCTCTTTCCCAAAGACTTCTCAACCTGAATTCAGTGTTCTTTAACATTCTGCCATGTGGCTTCATCTTCTCTTAAAGCCTGACTAGGGTTTTCTTTTTGGTCAAGCAAATAGGTTTATCATCTCATGAACGTATGTACCTTCCCCTTACTTTTTTTTTTGTAACATTTTCCCATTCATTTATTGTTAAATAGTATATGGTTCTACACAGGGTGGCCAAACAAACTCAAACATTGCTAATGATGCCTAATTATGAAAGTGTGGTTTTGGAAGGAAACTAAAAACCTGATGAACAAATAAACCCAAATGTGTATTATTGGCAAAACAATTTCTGAAACAGTTCTTTCCTGAAATGGTGATAAGCAGAACACTGTTAAAATTACAAAAGAAGTGGCACACAGAATCACGCTAACTGTTTTAAACAGCACGATATTTACAAAAGAGGCCATTGCATGAGTTCCAAATCCTGTTGATAGAACATCTGAAAACCTTTAATAAGAAAACATTATAAAACAAGGACTTAGAAAGCTCTTACTACAAATGTAAAAAACAAAAAAACAAAAATGGGCAGTAACGAGTACATGAGAATACTGAGCACCCTGTCCACAGTGGGCATGGAGTCTACTAAAATCTCTTTCCATCAATTGCTGGTGACTCTTCAGAGGCAGTATTTGCATCCAGATGGCAGTGGACTGCAACTTTTTTTCTTGTTCTTTTTTTGACAGGTCAGAGCTCCACTGGAACTTCAGAAATGTTTAACTAAAATATCTCCCCCTTCTGCCAGTAAACACTGTTTGCTCATTGTTGTATTTTTGGTTTACATCTGCTACAGAAACGGGTTCTAGTCCTGCCCAGGGGTCCTCAAGAATTGAAAGTTTGAAATAGTTTTCCAAATCTTTAGATACTCTTTTCTCTTTGCCACATGCCAAACCAAATGGTGTAGATGTCCTGGGTGAACCCTGGAGCAGCCTGGGCGGTGGGCCTGGAAAGAAGCCTGGCAGAGGGCCCCAGTAGGCCGGGCCCGAGGCCGGGAGCCGGAGGCGGGCACCTGGGGCTGGACACAGGCCAGAAGGGCGGCATCTGGTGTGGGCTCCCATAGCCATCCTGTGGGGAGAGTGGTGGGGCCTTTCCCTTACTTTTAGTCATTGCATACTCTAGTCTTTCTTTCCAGAATTTCTTCTTATTCCTTTGGCCAAATTATGCCTTTCATCCCACAAAATTTGGCCTAATAATCCTCTTTACGATGATGTTTTTCTAGTCAAGCCCCATCTAAATCACATTATTCTCAATAATCCCACTAACTGTTATTCTTCCAATTGTATCAGTTTTTTTAACATTTAGTTTGTGGTATTTGCAGATTTTTACAGATTTTTTATTCGTAGATTCACAGATCTCCCCCCTCCCCATTTTCTCCCTGTTTTTATATTTAC
>CM053592.1:90107178-90155716 GCA_028646515.1 Pseudochirops corinnae | reverse complement strand
TTCTCTTCCCAATTTTTCCTCCACTTCTCTTATTTGGTTTTCAAAATCCTTCTTATGCTGCTCTATGGCTTGTAATCAGTCTACATTTTTCTTGGAAGCTTTTGGTGTGGGAGTTCTGACTGTGTTGTCTTCCCGCCATTCCATGCTTTGATCCTTTTTGTCCCCAAAAAGCGAATCTAAAGTTGGATTGCTGTTCTGACTTTGCTTCCTTTGCCTGCTCATGTTTCCAGTCAATTACTTGACTTTTTGTTTCTGTGGAACTCTGTTTCCAGAGAGGAGAGCTCTATCCCAAATTTCTGGGGTTTTCACAGCTGCTGGAGCTATTAGAAGGCTGCTGAAGTCCCCACCAGCTTTGGCTCACTGAAAATGCACCCCAAGACCACTACCTAAGACCACGATCCCAATCCAGGCAGGTTAACGCAAGAGCACTTAGCTTCTGTATGATTGTTTGGCTCCCCTGCAATCTCTAGGCCATGAGCTCTGAAGCAGCCATGTGGAGGCAGCTGCAGGGCTGCTGCTTCTGTTACTTCCTTGCCCTGGAGGCAGTTCAGCAGACCATCTCCCCTGAACTTAGCTGAGTTCCACTAAGCTTTCACTTAATCCTTATTTCTTATGGCTTGATAATTCTGGAAATTGCCACAGCTGTCACTGATCCACTCTCCTAAAAGCTCCAGCTGCGGCTTGTCCTAGATGACCCAGGGCCAAGCCACAGTTTCAGGCCAGGCTGGTTTTGGCTCTCAGCATGCTGCAATGAGCCCTTCCTGTCCAGCCTGCCAAGCTGCCTTCAGCAGCAGATGTGTTTTTCTGTAATTTTTTGAGTTGTAGAGCCCTAAAATTTCTTTAGAGTCATATTTTATGGTTATTTGAGGTGGTTCTGGAGGACCTGCAGAGTGTGCTTGGATCTTGGATCCACCCTTTCTTTTGCTCTTTAATGCAAATGGTGCTATTTCATTGTGGTTTTCAATGATCATTGTTCTCTCGCTATTTCATGTGTGTGTGTGTGTGTGTATGTGTGTTTTGACTGAGCTTGTGATTTCATTCATATAGGGTACTCTCAGGTAAGGAAACATTCTTCGCTAATGTTGATTGGCTCCTTCTCTGCAATTTATATTCATAGAAAGAGCCCTAGGACCCTGAGAAGTCATCACTTGATTAGAGTCACACAACCAGTACATGTTAGAGATGGGACCTGAATAGGTCTACCCAACTCCAAGACTGGTTTCCTATCCACCATTGTACTTGTTCTCTCACATTAAATACTATAGTTAGAAAATTTTAGCCAAACAGAATATTGTTAAACAAATAAGTATCACACTTATTTATAACATTGAAGATCAGTCTATTGCAGTCAACGGCTGAAGAGTGGTCATGAGAAGCACATATTTATGTCCAATCAGAAGTTACATGATGACTTCGAATTTTAAGGGAAAGTTAGGTTCTAGCCTCTCACTATATAGGATACATTAGATTCAGAGCACCACACAACATGCTACCTATATCAGGGGTTGTTGGAATAGCACCAAAGAGGAAGGGTTAATTTGAAAAACCTGACTTCTACCGGTTGGTGGAATGACTTCCACCAACCCAGCAATGAAAGGTTCATGGGAGAAGGATAACAATGCCAGATGATGCTAAACAGGCAGGTTAAGGTCAGATGGAGAACCTTGAATTCCAGGCTATGAAATCTGGATATTTTGTAAGCAAGTAGATGCCATCCAAAGTTTTTGAAGACAAGAGTGGCATGATCAAAGCTTTTGAGTTTTTCAGATGTTGAAACTAAAGATCAGAAAGTTTCCTAAGGAAAGATATTGTCTGCTTAGCCTCCATGGAACCCCAGACAGGAATCCAGTCATTTGTGGGTACGATAGCTATGTCCTTTAGCCATATAATCAGAGAAGGTAATCCCTAACTAGAAGGCAAGCTGCTAATAAATGGACCCAAGTGGTTAATGAATATACCAGTTGCCTTCCAGGCACTGTCTTTTTCAGAGCTCTGGGAAACTAACACTGTCTCTAAAGCAGTTTCTAATCTGATATTGGCCTTCAAAGTGAGCCATAATTGTATAACTTGATCAGTCTTTGACTGTTATTCCTTCTGGGCTAAATATAGGGGAAAGGTTATAAGCTTGTTAGAGTAAAACATGGAAAAGAGGGAAGCGGGATTAAAAAAAAACAGAAACAAAGTTAGATGAAACAATGGAACAGTACAGTGAGATGGGGATAAACTGTGGACAGCAAGATAGACCTAAAAACCAGAAAACAAAGACAGTAATGATGATGTGTGGAGAAACTGACATTGGGACATTATTACAATAATGGAAGTAATGAAAACCAACCCTGGTAGTCTACAAAAAGGAGGAGGGAAGGAGTATTTATTAAGGAACAAGCATTTATTAAGCATTTATTCTATGCATACCACATATTGTGGTATATACTTTACAAAAAAGGAAAACATTATTTAAACAGACCACAGAAATGTGATTATTGTAATTACCTCCTATTTCTCACCTAAAATTTAGTCTACTTCTTTTATGATATTTTCTTTAGTGGGAGGAGAATCATGCACAAAAGATTAATTTCAAGTCATCTACCCCCTCCCTCTTTTTTCTGGGGGAGAGTCCATACATGTCATTTCAGTTATATAGGATGCTCCTGGTTGGGAAATTTTTTCCAACAAGGAAGATCAGCGACTGTCCTGCAACTTAGTCTTAGAAAGCCATTTGGGAACATTGAGAGGTTAAATGAGTTGCCCAGTATCAGACAGTATGTGCCAAAAATAGGATTAGAGTCCAGGTCTTTCTTATGGAATCTGACTTTCTATACACTATGCCATACTGCTTGGTGGCATAGAAGATAGAGGACTGGATTTGGATTCAGGAAGACCTGAGTTTGAGTCCTATCACAGAACTGATTAGCTGTGTGATCACAGGAAAATTATTTAACTCCTCAGTCCCTTAGTTCTTCTTTTGTAAAATGAGGACGTTAGACTTGATGGCCTCTAAGGTCCCATCCTGCTCTAAATCTATAATTCTATGGTCACTCCATAGTTTTTAAAATCACAAAACAGAAATGCCCTAACATTTGACATTGCCAAATCAATTTTTTAGATTTAGATTTAGAAAAGGGGTTTAGTGACTTGCCCAGGGTCGCACAGTTAGTAAGTGTCTGAGGTCGCATGTGAACTTAGGTCCTCCTGACTCCACTGGGCTACCTAGCTGACCTTCTTATTTTGGTTTGTTTCAGCAAAATTATTTTAAGGACATTTGCATACAGCATTTTGAAAAGAGACAATATAGCATACAGAGAAAGAACCAGAATCAGAGGCAGGAAGACATGACTTTAAGTCTCACCTTTTACATGTATTGGCTGTGTGACTTAGACAAATGACTTGACTTCTTGATGCTCTGGGCCAGAGGTGTCAAGTACTCAGCCACTCAAGAATGCTGCCAAATCAGATTAAAATGTAATTGGGAAATATTTAACAAAATAAATAAAAATAATAAAACATAGATAACATTACATTTTACAATTAAAACTAATTTAAAACTGAAATGTCAATATATGGCCCATAGGATCCTTGTACAGATTAGTGACCTCGTTTCTATTTAAATTTGACTTCACTGTTCCAGTCAACTCTAAGATTCTTCAAAGAAGATGCTAATATGCATCACTAGAAGGAATTTCTTCACTCAGGAATTTCCTACTCTATTCTCTCTGTCTCTGTCTCCTTTTCTTTCTTTCTTTCTTTCTTTCTTTCTTTCTTTCTTTCTTTCTTTCTTTCTTTCTTTCTTTCTTTCTCTTTGTCTGTCTCTCATCTTCCTGTCTGTCTCCCTTTTTCTCTCTCTCTCCCTCTCTCTCTCTCCCTCTCTCTTTCTCTCTCTCTCTATCCCTCTCCCTCTCTCTCATACACACACACACACACACACACACACACACACACACACTTAAAGTTTTTCTTAATGTGAAGCTATACCAACAGGTAGGGAAGAGAACCTCCATCATTTGCAAACTGGAACAGGCTGGTCTAATTTTGGTGAAACTATAAAGTATCAGATACCCTTTGCTTTGTTTTTCTTCTGTGTCCCCTGCATTTTCTTTTCCATCCCTCCAACTTTCCATCAATCCACTCCAACTTTCATCTCCTTGTGTTTCATACTGGTGGGCCACATAGTTTACTAGGGCCCCTGCTGGTGATATTTGTCACCCTGGATTCTTCCTTACGTCAGATACTTTTTCTTCTTTATCTTTCTAATCAAAACTTAGTTGTCTTTATTCTCATTCCCTCAGAGTCTTGCTCGATTTCAAAACAAAACTAATACTCCAATACTTTCTTAGATGGATCTCATTCAAGTGTAAATACCCCATCTGCCAATGAAGAATGCCCCTCTCCTCCCCTCAATTCCACATTTCTTCCCATTGAAAGCAATGGGGTTTTTTTTGTTTGTTTGTTTTTTAATCTTTCCCTAAAACTACCACAACGTAGGAACCCACAGGCTGGAACATTTCCTAGATTCTTTTACTATCTTGAGGGGACCAATATAGTACCTGGTCTATTGATCTATTTTTCAAGTGAACTTTGATAGATGCTGTTTGCCACTATCTCTGTGAAGCCTTTCTGAATGTACCCAAACTATTAGACATTTCTATTAGCTTGTAAGCACCTTAAAGGCAAGACCTAGCTGCCAAAGAGAATAAAAAGCTGGCTTGGAATTATTTCAATACTTGAATACCTCAAAAGGTCTATGAAGCAGATGATGGCCAAGTGGATAGAGCTCTGTGCCCAGAATGAAGAAGACAAGTTCAGATTCGGCCTTAGACATTTACTAGCTGTGTGACACTTGGCAAGTTGCTTAATTTCTGCCTTAGTTTCTTCAACTGTAAAATGGGAATTATAATAGCATATACTTCTCAGGGTTATTATGAGGATCAAATAAGATGATTCTTGTAAAAATAAAAGCACTTAGCGTAGTGCCTGGCATTTAGGTATCATATAAATGCTTGTTTTCCCCCTCCTTCCTACCTATGAACTCACTGATGTGCCTGCTTTTTCTGATAGTACAGATCACAACCAGTCTAATTCATCCTATATGATTCTTATCCATATCCTCTCAGAAATCCTCTGTGGAGGATTCACCCAATAAAGTGGAGGCCTTGCTTCAGGTCTCTTAAGAATATGTCAGCATCAAAGCAGCAGTTGGGCTGTCCATCTGTTATTCCTTGCTTCATGACTAGCCTACATCCTTTCCTGCTTATATATTTCCAGAATGATATCTTTTATGCCATTTCTTTGTCACAAATCATCATTGATAATATGCAGCCGTCTTCTTACACTCACTTAGTGTGTCTCCATTTCTCTGGGTCACCTGCAATTTTGATTCTTCTGAGACTGTGGTGTTCTTTGATTCATAGCCATGTTGCATTGCTGGAACAATATTGGTGTTAAAAAGATGGATTTTTGTTTTAGGGATCAGCTTGGGACTGTTGAAAGCTCTATGTAATTTCCCAAATGTAATCCAGCCTTCTCTCTTCCTATTTTATTCTGATCCTAGATCATTGTTTGTCCAAAATATATGTACTGCCAGCCTAACTAAATTGGGCTGCATGCACAAGCTGCATCTCACAATCTTGGGCCCAGCCATTCTTCCTCTTTGTTTCTCCTCTGTGGATTGGGTAAGCCAATCAACTTTGACTATTTGTGGGTCTTACTTAGGAGCCCTGTGGTATTCTGGGCCTTGATGGAAGCAGTACAATGTAATCTGCAAACCATCTGTAGGGAATGACTCTTCCATTCATAGTATATGTTGGGCATCTGTATCAGTGATGAACACCTTTCAAAAACATGTCATTTTAAAAATATTGACAATCAGATCAAAATTGATCAATTTTGCCTCTGTGGTTACAACTCTAAAGGAATTTTCAATGATTTTAGCAAATCATTGGAGAAAACTTATGGAGAAAGAACTTTTAAAAGTATATTTTGACCTATAAAGTCCAATGCATTTTCAATAATTATAAGATGATAAGCACAGTATGTTCTGGTATTCTCTGCACTTTCCTGTCTATGACCACTCCTTGAGAATTTGTTTCATTTCACTATGCATATTATTATAAACGAATTTTTTTTATTAAGGAGTAAAGGGAGGTAGCAAAAGAGGGGAGTTAGTGAGGCATTACCAAAAGCAAAAGAGGGTCATTTAAGTATTTTTTAATGCCCAAAAGAGAACAGAAAGAAGGCCAAAAGAATATACAGACTAGCAGGGCAGGTTTGAAAGTCGTATGTTGAAGTTATTATATAATTAAAAAGACAAGCAAGCTGTTGTTAAGAGAAGTTTATGATTTCATGTGCAATTCTTTTTTTTTTTCTTTTCTGCTTGCATGTGAAAATGATCCTATTAGTTGGTACTTAAGTTTAGAATAACAGAATAATTGTAACAATTTAGAATAATAAGACTCAAAAGAAAACAATATCTTTCAATATATGCCTAGATTATTCTCTCAAAAATTACTCCTGTGACTACTACTTCCGACTTTCCTTTCCCCAATTCTTCTTCTTGGCTACCATTCCCTCCTTTTATTAGAAAGTAAGCTCCCTGAGGATAGAGATTATCTTGCTTGGGTCACTAGCTTTTATAACACTGTCTGGCACTTAGTAAGTGTTTAATAAATGATTTTTCATTCATTCAGAAGTTATTGATGTCCTCGTCATTTGTGATTTTCTTTTACTCATTCATTTATTATCTTTTTCCCTTCCTCCCGATATCTTGAGAAGTGATCTCTTAATACTTTCAGAATTGTGTCACCCCAGCATGAATTTATTTTGTATATATTGGTTTGGTCCAGATGAGCTTTCTAACTTCAATTTATTTAACACCATTCTTATTTTCCCATAGAACACACAAAAGAATGAGGTATTAGTATTCAAATACTGTAGTTCCACTGTCACTGACAATGAAAGTAGTTTGTTATGGAAATGTTGACATATCTGTCCTATTTTCATCTGGTTTTTGCCTGCCTTCTACTTTGTTATTAAATACTCTTGGCATCATCCAGCTTAGTTGGGTCTCTCATCAAGTTTTCTGCAGCCTAATTTTCCCCTCTAATGCTCTTCATTTTTTAATATGATATTACTTATAATCTTCCGTACTCTTACAGAATATTTTACAAATGACTTTATATTCTAGAATAGTACTATCCTTAGCTACCATATCTCTGTTTAGCTAGAATAAGAACTAGTACTTACCATTAAATGTTTTTTCCCTATATTTTATCAAATTCTTTGCTATGGTAATAGCTGTAGCTATTAAACAATTATTAAGAAATGGTGACAATAAGAATCTTTGCTTTTTACTATATCCATTTCCCATTTTTTTGACATCAGTAGTTTGCTTAGACAGATCAGGTTGAAACTGTTATGATTGTATTGATTGTCTTTTTTTTTTTACATGTTTATCTTCTCTTCTGATTTCATGTTCATATTTGACTTCTTTCACTAGCTAATTATTTTACTTGCCAAGGACAATGTAATTGGAAATGAATTCCACATCAATAACTGATTGTGTCTTTCCATTAAAAAAAAAACAACTCTTTTCTTCCTCCTTCCTTTCTTCCCTCCTTCCTTCCTTCCTTCCTTTCTTCCTTCCTTTCATCCCTCCTTCCTTCCTTTCTTTCTTCCTTCCTTCCTTCCTTTCTTCCTTCCTTTCATCCCTCTTTCCTTCCTTCCTTTCATCCCTCCTTCCTTTCTTCCTTCCTTCCTTCCTTCCTTCCTTCCTTCCTTCCTTCCTTCCTTTTTTCTTTGCATTCTATGTGTCTAACATGTTTTGACATTCTTCCTGAATAAAGAATGTATGATATACATATATGAGGAGTTTGAGTAGTCTTTGATATCTTTCTTTGCTTAATCCTGTACTATATTTCTCACCATTTTTTGTTGTTCTTCCCTGTGACTGATCACTTTAACATTGAAGTCACTAAACATTAATAAATATGTTGCATTCTTTGGAATGTTTTATCTGGTTTTTCATGGCATTTCTCTATTTCTTTACCCTTCCCCAACAAACAATTGCATATAAGTTGCTACAAGGCAAGTTGACCAAGTTTCTAATGAATGATGTTTCTTGTTGCCTTTGTTTGCATAATGACCAACATAGTCAATGTGTTTATTCTTCCTTTCAAGGTAGTCTTTCATTTAACTACGATTTCTTTACATCTTTTGATTTCATGTATAGGGAGAATGCCAATGAATTGTTGTGGGCCCTTGAGGAATAGAAACCCTTTAGTGGTTGGGCAAAGATAATACATTTAGATTACTAACAGTTTAATTAATGTTAATAGATAGTCTAAAACAATGTGATTCTTTGTACCCTCTGCCTTAATTTTTTGACACTTTGACATATTTGTTAGAGAAATAGAGTGGTATCTTCTTCAAGAGACCTTTCCTGATCTATATCCCAATGCTTAGGTACTAGCATCTCCCTCATACCCATTCTCACCTAATTTCCTTATTCATAACTCATCTATGCATTTATATGTAATGTTGTTTCCTCTGATACATTATAGGTTCCTTGACATCAAGGATTATTTCATTTTTTATCTCTGTGTTCCCAGTACCTCATATAGAGTAGGTCCTGCTGGTTGAGTGATAGATTGATTGACTGAGGGCCATTTTATAGTTTTCTTCGTTTTATGGGGGGCCATGGTCAAATAATTCATCACTAAATGACCAATCTATAGTTGATTAACCTTTTTTATACCTAAGCAATTTCGATCTATCCTAGGTTCATTCTTGAAGTCTTTCAATATTGGTAGGACGTGTTAGAGCTTGTTTCTTGTTGGCATAGATTTAGAGGGCTTGGTTCACCTACATGGAACAGCGAAATATCAGGGTAACACTTTTGTAGAAGGCTACTACATACACACACAACACACATATGTTGTGTGTGTATGTATATACATATTTTTTGAATTGAATGATGTATATACTAGTAACCAACTTCTGAGAAGGCATCTTTTTTTAACCTACTTTTATTATGAAGGTCTTTGTTTATTAGGTTACTCAATTTATTTAGTACTTTGATTTCAGGCATAATTCAGCTGCCTGACTATTTGGCCTTTAAGAGTTATTGCAGATGCTTTCTGGGAAAATGCTGTTTTTACTGAAAAAAGAGAAAGACAAGCAAGGCAGACATCATGACTGGGTCTCAGGTGTCAATAGAAAAGGGCAGGTCAGGGAAGGTTGGTCCTGAGAGTCTAAGCAGATCCTCCAATATGTTAGATGAGGATCAGTGGTCTAAACATCAGAGCAAAGCAAAGTATTGATTGTTTAAGGCATGGGATATGAGCACAAAGATCCGCCCCCAAATGAGTGATTAGTCCATGGAGAAAATGGGCACATGGCCATTACTCATAGGTCCAAAATGAGTCTAAGTGCCAGGATATTTACCCAAGCAAGGGTAAATCAGATAACAGGTGATTTACAAAGATCTGGGCAGACAATTTTTCAGCGTCATGGAGATCTGGTAGCAACAGTGGAAGTCAAGTCATGGATGGGTAGGTTGGGCTTGAGAAATAGGAAATTGAGTCTTTGGAGGAATGGTGAACCAGGGACTCAGTCAGAGTATATAAGGCAGGAATTCAGTCTTTAAGAAACTGCATTATAAAAAAGGCAGCAGAGGCAATATCAAGATTGCCACACTGATACACTAGGAAACTAAGTTAGTAGTCTGTAAACTCTTTTTGATCATACACTCTTATTATTAAACCAAGTAACAAACACAAATGTCAAATATGTATGTATTTACTTAAACATTGTTTACAAGTACTGTGCTAATAATTAAGGGCATTGTGAAATTTACCCCAAAATGGAAATTAAAAAAAAAAGATGAGATAAAGATAAAATATTTGATCCTAGAGCCAGCAAGGCACCCCACTGTTTACTGAGTGACATGTATTTTAGGAAAGTCCTTTGGATAGTTGTGTGGATATTGGATCAGAGAGGGGGAAGACTTGAGGCAGGAATACCAACAAGACACCTATTGTATTTGTCCAGGAGTGTGGTAATATGGGCTTGAACTATTACTTAGTGAAGAGAAAGGGACTGATATGAAAAAGATGTTATGGAGATAAAAATTAATTCATATTTAAGCAACATTTTGCAACTGGAGGCAGGAGAGTGAGGAGGCAAAGATGTTACCAATGTTGTGAACTTGGGGTGACTGAAAGGATGGCTTTGCCTTCAAAAGAAATAGGAGGTGTGTGAGCCTGGCTTAGTCAGGCCTTGATTGCCTCCAAAGAAAAAGAGGAGCAAATTTCAGAAGAGAGATAGGTTTGGAGGGAAAGATAATAATAATGCAGGAAAATCTAACATGCATGTATAACTTGCTTTGTCCAACACAAAATGAAAAGATGGGAAGTAAGGTTATTATTCACTAGTAACTGCCCCAGAGCCATAGCCAAGGGTTCCTGCCATAGCCATGAAGTGATCTCAGCAGAGACAGAGTCTATGTAGACAGGGAATGGGGCACAATTTTCCAATGCAATGATATCTGCACAGATGCTGCCCTGGTTGCCTGAGTAACAGCTGTGTGGTTTGTTCTTCATTCTCGAAGAGGCCCATGCCATCAAGAAGATGATGTCTTGAAAGTCAACTGGATTTAAGTGAGGTAGTGCTGTACAAAGTCACAAGCCTCACTTTCTCTTCTGGGGCTATTTCGGTCCAGTGTCCAGATATAGATCAGGACAGCTAGAGATGGCCCAGGATGCAAGGCCAGGGAGATGTTGGTCTTTTTAAGCAAAAGTCTTTCAGAGTTCTTACTTTAAGGCAATGTCCATTCTTTGATTAGGGCTATTTAAGAAGTGAGCCATAGGATAGCACCTTTAATTTAAAAAAAAACAAACATCGAACTAGGAAATTAAGAAGACCGTTAGAATTTCTGGCCAAAAGAAAAACAGTTGCTCTTTACATTCACTCTGAGCCATCAGGGCCCAATCAATAAGTTAAGTTGTGCTTGGGTAGGGACCTATTGTTGATCAATCAAAGAGCAAGAGTGAATTGGGTTTAAGACTTGTCTTTAAGAAAAAAAAAAATCTAACCAGTAAACCCCAAGATATCTAGGTAGGTTTTAATCTTCAACAATTACCTTCCTTTGGGCAATTCCTCTCCCCTCCTGTCCCATCTCTTCCCCTCCCCTCCTCTCCTCTCCTCACCTGGGGATACTCTGCCCAGTGCATGGGTATAGTACATGTGGCCAAAAGCTGCCTTTTTTCCTTTGGGTCTACTGGCTAGATTTCTTTCTGAAAGACCAAGCCTTAAACCCAATTCACTCTGGAGCTCATAAATTAGACAATGGGTCTCTGCCCTCACTAGCACAGAGTGAATGTAAATACTAAATAGCAATTATTTCTCTTTTGGCCAGGAATCCTAAGGAGATCTTCCTCTCCCAGTTTGATTTTTTTTCTTTTTTGATTAAAGGGGTCACCCCTTGATTAACTTCTTAAAGAAGACTAATTACAGAATGAGCATAATCTCATTCAAAGTGAGAACCTGAAAAGACCTTAGCCTACAAGGACCAAGGTCTCCCAATGTCCTGGGCCATCTTGAGTCATCCTGATGGATATCTGGCCATTGCACCCAGGTGGCTCTGGAGGAGAAAGTGAGACTGGTGACCTTGCACAGCAAATGGAAATCACTCAAATTCAAATCAACTGCAAGTCATATAATCATTTCCCTGATGTCATGGTCCTCTTTGAGAATGAAGGACAAACACAACAACAACAACAACAACAACAACAATTCTTTGGGCAAAGTAACCTTATCTGAGGGCATGGTACCCCATGGTACTCATAGGAGAGGAGAGGATGGTAGGGGAGGGGAAAGGAACAGAGACGAGGGGAGAGGAGGAGCTGAATTGCCCAACAGGAACTGTCCAATTAGGTCCCCAAGGGGGTAGCTCTAACAACTCACAGGTTGCCATTTTGAAGAAGACCTTCACAGTAGGAAGATGATGCTATGACTTGCAAGTCAATTAGATTTAAATGAGAGAAGGCTGTGCAAAGTCACCAGCCTCACCTTATCTGGAGCCATTTGGGTCCAGTGGCCAGATACAGATCAGGACAACTGGAGATGGCTGAGGTACCAGCTAGTTTATAATTGAATTATAAATGCCCTGAAGGACTAAAGCCAAGTAGTGAAAAGGGAAACTGGGAAAGTACAAAGTGGAGGGAAGAATCAGAATTGGAGACTGATGAGAGATAAGCATTGGTGGGATTGTGTTGGAGACAGGCCTCATGTTCAGTTATTTTAGAAAGAGTGGAATGGAACCCACAGTGTGGTTAAACATACCAGCCTAGATCTAGAGATGGAAGATACTCAAGAGACCATATAATTCAAACCACTTATTTTACAGATGAGGAAGCTGAAACCCTAAATACTTAAGTGACAAGGTAACACAGGTAGAAAGCATAGGAGTTGGGATTTGAACCCATTTCCTCTAATTGAAGAACAAATGTTCTTTTTACTATCTCATACTGCTTCCCTTTCAGGGTAAATTTCTCCCATCAGTGAAGTTTAGGGGGTATACAAGGGCAAGGAATCAGGCAGACTGCAGAGAATCAAGCCACTACAGAGTAGCTTGACAGAACTTTGAGTAGAATTCAATTACACTCAAAAGAATTGAAGGCAGGTCAGTTGCTGTAGACATTGTTCTTTTTTTAAATAAGTGCAACCTAATTGCGGAATTGTGATTGATATTTCTCAGCACAGCTCAACTGGGCTTGGAATTTGTTGCAGGCAATTAAATCATGTATGGAAATGTGCCCATTAAGTAAAAGGGACATTTGGAACAAACTCTTGAAAGAAACTGCAATTCGAAGACTTTCAATTTCTCTCTCTCTTTTTCTTTCTCTTCCTCTCTCTCTGTCTCTGTCTCCCCTCCCTCTCACTTTATCTCTCCTCTCTCTGTTTTGCTATCTCTCTCTCAACACCACCCTCCTCACCTCCTTGCCATTCTCACCATCTCTCTCTCTTGTCTCTCTCCTCTCTCTGCCAGCCCCTTCCCACACCCCTTCTCTCTGTTTCTCTCTGTTTCTTTCTATAGCTCTCTGTGTATCCGAGCCTGGGGCCTCTTTTTCTGTCTCTATTTATCTATCTCTTTCTATGAATGTGAGACTGCGGTGATCTCTTGATCTATCTCTGTCTCTTTGAATGGTTCTCTTCTGTCTCTGTCTGTCTGTCTGTCTGCATCTTTCTATATATCTCTATGTCCAGGTCTGTCTACTTTTCTTTTTCTGATTTCTTTTTTATCTGTCTCTATATTACCACAATGAAAGAAGCACAAATACAGTAGTAGCAAGTCTACTTGCCTTTAAGAAACTTTCCTCCAAGGCAAGTACTTATCATATAAGCATATCTTATCGAGACTTTTCCACCTAATCTGGCAGATTCAAACATTCGCTAGAGCTTGGGACAAACTTTTCCATGTAAGCAGAAAAAAAGAGTCCTTAGCTTTTAGCTGGTTTTATGTTGTTGTTTTGCATGTGAGAATGATGGAGAAGTTGTCAGTTTTCGAACTCTTTCTTCAGGGCAGGAAACAGATGAAAGCTTCTTGGTAAAATCCAGGACTATTACAAAAATCATAGAAAAAAATGAACTTATACTTTGATAGGAATTTATAGTTGCTAAATAGTTTCACAAATATGATCTCCTTGTTTAGGTATCTTCAGTACTTAGTACAGTGTCTGACACATAATAGGTACTTAATAAACTCTTATTGATTAATTTCTGCATAAGGACCTCGAGGGTTGATATTGCAAAAATTATTCTTGCCATTTTATAGACAAAAATGACTGAAATTCAGAGAAGTAATATAACTTGTTCAAGGTCACCTTAATTAGGTAGTGGAGGTGATGCAGGCATTATCCCTTGGAACTAAGGATTTGCCCTGGTGCCCTGGTGGATGGGACAAGTGCATGTCTAGCCTTATGGAATGGCATTTGTTTTACCCCCATTACACAAACCAGAGGCTGGGCAGAGACTAGACATTAACACTTTCTGACTCCAAACCCAATGTTCTTTCCAGAGCACACTGCCTCTCCTACTCACTTCCCAACGGGCTGATTCTAAGAGTTAGCATGCTTGATTTATAAGGGGAAGGAATATATCATCATGCATGATCACCATATCTGTCACAAGTAACCCAAAGCTTTTTCCCCCTGCCAATAGCTGTTTGGAGTTGTCATAAAGATTCACAATTAGAAATATAATTTGTTTGTATCCCTTTTTGTGCATATTTAGCATACAAAACACCTTGATAGTTCCCCCAAATTGCTGCCATTATGTTACCAAATGAAGGCATAGGCCGGAATCTTTTGGTCTCATTGATATCCAGTGAGAATCTGGTGTTGATGAACACAAACCTCAGGACCTGTCACCATGAGTATAGGAAAAGATCAGCCTTCAGCCTCAAAAGATTGAAGAAAGAAAAGATTGTATAGCATTCTTACTTCTTGTTGTAATTAGTAAAAGTTGGCAGAAGCTCAGTATACCATGAATAATGGTGGCTTTGCCCCTCAAGTGTGATGGGAACCAGGTGGATCAGAGTTAGAGGTTTGACTTCTGGAAGGAGAGCCTGGGTTCAATTCTTACTTTTGGCAGTTACTCCTTGTGAGACCTTGGTCAAATTACCTAACCTCTAAGACTCAGTATCTCTTTAGAAAATATCTGTTAAGGCAAAGACTGAGTTGCAATCTCTACTGGAGGAGACTGAATTTCCTAGGCTAAAGACACCAAAGTTCTTTAGTTTATTCATGTCCTTAGTTTTCCAAATAGGAGAACAAACATTGCTCATTGCTCACAAATTATTCCTCATCTTTCTTAAAGAATGTTGCTGCTTCATTAAATCCTCTCATCTTTTGTTGTGTTTGAAGATTTTTCTAGGACCACAGGGGGCTCTGCTTATTACATACAAGATCAAATAGTGGTCTGCCTTCTGTCCAAAACTTCACAAGCAACATTATGTCCATAAACTTCCACAAGTTGGCTATGAATATGTGCAGAGGAAATATTTTTCATCCAAGTTAAAGACTTGAATCCCGGCTTGCACTTTGTCTGGGAAACACATGTCTAGGAGAGCAGCTGTCAGAGAAAAGCACAGCAGGTCTGGGGGCAAAGGGGAGCACGGGGACACTGAGCAAGTCTTCCCCTAGATGCTTCTATCTTGCCGAAGGGGTGGGGGAACAGCTGGGAGGAGGCATGAGTTGATTTCATTAGCACTCTCCCCCACCCCCAATCCCAGCATGCAGTCAGGAAGTGTGCTGTGGGAATCAGACAGAGGGAATGGAGGTGATGTATCATTGATTAACCAGACTATCAAGACAGTGGTTAGGGAAGACAGTGGTGGGGACAGTATAGGCAGAGACCAGAAGATGTTGAGAGGTAAATGAGTAGCATGGACTCAACAGTTGGACTTTGAGAACATCTATCTTGTGTAATGTTTTTTTATGCTTTCTTGGTTGCCTTCCTCTTAGCAGCTGTGAAATTTGTGTTACTGAGGTGCCGTGTGTATGTTTCTGACTCTTAGCCAGCTGCCTAGAAGCCAATATTGCTGTACTTGTGGGGAACATAGTGATTACAAGAGGTGGTTGGAATCAGGGCATTATTTAATCTCTCACTCACCATAAAGAGTTGCCAGTGCTAGGGACCCTGGCTTTTCACATGTCAGTCAATTTAATAATGAGCATTTTAAATTAGAGATCATAAGGTATTAAGATCCTAGGATTTTGAGGACCAAGAGCCTTCCAGAAAAACTGGTCCAATTTCCTCATTATCTAGATAAAGAAACTGAAAGCTGAAAAAGGACCCTAAAATAATTTAAGAACATCTATATAGTGCTTTGATCCATACAAAGCACTTACCTCATAACATTGCTTCAAAATAAGGAGTTTGTGTATTATCAGTCTCATTTTATAGAGAGGAAATTGAGGCTCTGAGACAAAGTGATTTGCCTAGCTTCACATAGCTAGGAAGCATCTGAGGCAGAATTCATGCCCAGGTTTTTAGACACTATTAATTAGCACAAACGAGATTTGAACTTGGGTCCTCCAGCTCCAAATCCAATGCTTTTTTCCCTTTAGTGTGGGGACTCAGAATTCCCAGATAAAGTTTTCCACCTTGACCTACCCCTCTCTGCTCTCTCACAGTACTATTCAAGCTTTCCTAACCAACAATTATGCAATGCCATGACTGTACTCTGTGTAAGGCCACAGGGTGACTTCCTTTAGTTTGGACAAAATCATGGAGATTCTTGATTTGGTGATTTTAACTATATTAATTAATATGAAATATTAATTAATATAATAAAATATTAATTAATATAAAATATAATTAACTAAATTAAATAATATTAACTATTTCAGCTCAGTGAAAAAAGGCAACATGATTTAGTAGATAAAGAACTGTCCTTGGATTCCAGATGATTAAGGTTCATGGTTTGCCTCTGAGATATCCTGGATTGTATGATTTGAAGCAAAGCCCTTAACCTCTCAATACTAATTCTTTAAAAATATAAATTGTAGAATAGTTGCTAATCTGGGTTGGTAGAAGGAGTTTCTTCTTCAGTAGCCCCTCCTCACCCATATGCACATGAAAACAAATGCCATAACAGTAAATTATCTCTCCCTGATTCTGTCAAATAGCAGGTCAGTTTAGTCAACAAGGGGATTCAATTTATATATATACAAACATACATGCATGTATGTGTATATATATATATGTGTGTACATACATATATACACACATGTATATGTAAATGTGTATTTATATACACATATATGTATATATGGGTGTGTGTACAATTTTTTTCATCTCATGGAACTGAAGGAATCAAATTGTTGCTTGGTCTTGCTATAGACCTGGGTGGAAACTCTTAGAAGATAATGACCCAAAGTTTCTGCTAGCTTAAAAAGAAATGAACCTTTCCAACAACTTTTTTAAATATCTGGAGTTGTTAGAGCCTTTGAAGTCAGACTGTGGAAGGAGTGGATAGAAATGCTTTGTTTCATTTCATCATCTTTCCCTGTTTGACCATTTAACATGTGCTTTGACTGTTACTATCAAGGAAATGGGAAAGTCATCTGTGTGTTTGAAAAAGTTGCTCATGAATTCCATAGTGGAGTCATCATGCACATAATAGTCCCGAAAATCAGATTCTGTAGCCCTCAGATGTGACCAAATTACAACTTATCTTGCTTCAGGTCCTGAAAATAAAGAGTTTACTACTTTGCTGTCTCTTTCCTATAAACCAGAGGTTACATAACATGATAAAGACTCACAGCCTGAGGGAAAAACCATCAATACTGAGACTGAAAAAAAATCCTTCTCTTACCATTTAAACTTTGTTCTGAATAAAAAGAGGGGGCATCATAAATAGTTTCAAAAGTATGCTTCAGTGAATACCATCTCTTTATTAAGTCTTTCAAGCAAGAAGGACAATGCTTCCTAGTAGCCTTAAAGAGTTAACTTGCTTCATAAAGACCTAACTTACTGTTGGGAACTAACAAAGGCTATGTCATCTTAAATAGAACAAAACAGAGACTGGGGACAATTACTTGATAATTCAAGGGGAAAAAAATAGCTAGGAAATATCTAGAAAATTGAATGCTAAAATAAAATAGAGATAACAGAAGTTACTGCTGTAATTAAATGATATTTCAAAATAGGGACTTCTTTATGCAGTGTGGGTAGAATTTGGAAAAACATTTTGAAAATGGGGATGTACACAGACTACTCAGAAACAGTTTGTGTTTACCCGTAGAGCCAGCTAGCCCAGTTAGGAGGGTGGGATTTTTTTTTAAACCTCAGGAATGCTAAATTGATAAGCAATTGCTCCCTCCCTAAATGGCCAATCCTATCATCTTACCATTCATGGTTCTGTGTTGAATTCTTCTGGCTGTTAAGGCAACTGGATCAGATCAATCATCAGACATATTATTTATTGGCAAATGATTTTCTCATTGGATTGCTCATGCAGGCACTACCAGAGTGCCTCCTAAATTGTCCACGTTTCACATTTTATTGAATCGGCCAAGATTGAAATCAATGAAAAGTACGTAGTTCAACTGCTCTTTTGAAAAAGTATTCCACAATTTTCATTCAACAAACATTTATTAAGTAGACACTATGAGGAAAGCACTGTACTAGGTGCTTGGGGAAATATATAGATAAAGAAGACATAACCCCAGCCCTTAAGGAAGTTATAATCTAGTAGAAGAAATAAGACATGTAAATTCATAATAAAATAATTTAAATTAGAACACAATCAGTGAATAAGAAAAGCATTTAATTCCATGAGACCTGATGAAGGAGAAATAGTTCCCTTCTGGAAGGATCAGGAGGATTTCATGGAGAAGGTGAACTTTCATCTAGGTTTTGATTGACAGGTACCCACAAGTGGTGATGGGAGCATGGGGGAGGGGGGTGTTTCATGCATAAGGAACAGTGTAAGTAAAGGCCTTTTGTAGGGAAGCATGTGAATTGCAACATAAAAACTGATGTTATAGAAAGAGCTTGAGAATGTGGCACTCCCTTCTAACACAAGCCATTCTTATCTCCTTTTATACTCCAGTTTTGTATTTCTGCTCATACCATACATGAAAAAAAAAGTGTACTTTTTTTTTTAAGAGGGAGTCATTAACTTTTTTCACCATATTCCCAAGAACTACAATTATGTAGATTGAATAGTGGAGCTTAAGGTCATGGGGCAAGGTCTGGTTGCTGGCATTCAGGAGTGTTTGATTCCCAGGGCTCCATCCACTAGACCAATCTTCCTCTTGAATTTGAAGAGGAAAAAGCTCTATTAGCACAACATTTAAATTAATGGCCACACAGTGCACCATGGAGTTGACTGGAAGAGGGGCTAACCCCTGAGTCACTCTCTGCTCAGAGGGCCTACATGCCAGTACCATGCATAAGGCTTAAACAGAGTTAATGAGTTCTTCTCTTGTCTCTCCATGGGACTGTATATTTATAAGCACACAAAACTTACACAAAGAAGCAAGGACTCATGGGTTTCTGAAAAAGTTATTTCGTTCATTTACAGAGGTTTTTAAAGTCCTATTGATTTTCAGAACTATCCTGTGACTATAGCCTTTGCCCTGGCTTTGGCATGTGCTAATTACTAGTTCATGATGTTGCTAAGGTTAGTTTAATGAGAACAGGGGAGAAAATGTCTGCGTCAAACTGGGGATGTTTTCCTTTGATTTCTTTTCTCTCTCTCTCTCTCTTTCTCTCTCTCTCTCCCTTTCTTTTAACTTAGAGTCATTTCTTTTACCATGAGTGAAAACCTCGAAAAGATTAAAAAAGAATTTCCAAAGCGTATTCTCTGTGAATCTTTTTGTGCCTTTTTGGGAAGGAAAATAGGAAATTGCATTAGCATCATTGTGTCAAGGCTCACAATCACAGTTGTCTTTGTGAATCTTATTTCATTAAAGAGCAATTATAATCAAAGCAGGATGGTTTCCAGACACTTCCTTAGGATTAGATGCGAACCTCAGTTGGGAGGTGAAAGCTGCTTAGCCTTCATTGTGATTTTAATTAAAGGGAATTAAAGCCCAAAGGAACAAATTGTTACAAAATCAAATAAAAGGCACACCAGAATGATAAAATTGGAAGAAAAAAAAAGCAACAGTACTAAGGAAATTGTGAGCCAAGGCTTTCCATTTGTCTTCAAATGGCCTTTGGTCATTTATTAAAAGTATTACAGGAACCTATGGAAAATAGTATAGGAAGGTGGTAGTGAATGTGAAGTTAAACAAAATTGTTCCTTTCCCCAAATTTGATTTACTTAATTCTACATTTGAGGTTTATTTTAATGAAAGAGTAAATGAAAATAAAGGGGGACAAGGCAAAGGCAAAAATTTACTTTGGGCAAATTATATTCTGTTGAAAGTTACATTCAGAATAACTTTTAGTTTATTTTGACCCAAAATATCTTTGAAATAAAGTTTTCAAGTGTCATTACCAAAGTAGACATATTTCCTCATGTGGAAATATTTAGAGTAAACAAGAACAACAACAATAATAAGGGATCCTAAGCTGAGAGATGGTATGACAAAATGTGTCCCACTAGGCCAGTCCTGGTCATATCTGACATCCTACAGGCATATCTTCAATGATGTGGGAGGAGTTTCAGAGAAATTAATCAGGCACACACAGATGCTAAATCTGAATGACTCACTGTGGATTTCCTCTAATAGTCTGATGCGGTATGGCAATGCCCTTACTTTGGCACTGCATATCAGTACCAGAGTGGTGAAAGTGCGCAAAAAACTCCCTTTTATTATAGTGTATCTTCCATATGTCTACTCTGTGAGGTAGGTATAATTATCTCCATTTCATAGATGAGGAAATAGTCTCAGAAAGACTTGTCTAGGATCATAAAACTATTAAGTGTTACAGATGGAATTTGAACCCAGATCTCTCTTACTCTAAATTCATTTAGCACTAGTTGTGAGACATAACTGGGGACCATCTCCAGTCATCCTGATCTTTATCTTCCCACTAGACCCACATGACTCCTAAGGAGAAAGTGAGGTTGATTACCTTTCACAGCTCTCTTTACAAATCCAATTCACTTACAAACCATGGTATCATCTTCCTGATGTTATGGTCCTCTTCAAGAATGAAGGCCAAGTGACAACCACAATAACCTGTGAGATATAACTAAGCCAGATTATCCTCAGAAAATTTAAGGAAAAACCTGGATAATGAACATTTGATAAATTGAAAAGATGTATTAAAATTTCTACAATTATATTCCCCATCAGTGATAATGGAATCACTATATTTGGACTCTAATATAATAATAAGAAGTAGAAATGGCAACAAGAAAAAAAAAATGGCTAAACCAGCCAAACTCAGACAAAGAATGTCTAAACAGGAAGTAATATAATGATATCTCAAGATATCACTCAAGATATATATATCACTCAACATATACCTAATTCCTTATCTCTATACAATCTCTATGACAATTATTTGCACATATATTAAAAATGTGCTTGATAAAATATGTGATAGGAACACTCAGACATTTACCAAATGTATGACAATTTATGATATAGTAGATTAAATCCTCACAGCCACACAATTATCTTGTCTGAAAGTAGATTCAACTATGCTTATTATTTGTTGAATATAAAAAGCATTTCATTCTTAAATACGTTAAAATTATAAAAATTCCTTGAAAGATACAGTGATATAGATAACTTTGACTACCTTCTGATGATTAATATCAAGTCAAGCATAAAATAGGGATGTACTTCCTAAAGGTGTTTACCTACTTTTAATGGAGGACACACAACCCAGAAACCAAAGAAGGGAGGGATTTACTATAGATGATAAAATACTCTAGATGTTACTAATTTTAACATGACATTGTATTGATTCCAACAAGCCCCAGAACAGAGCAGAGCCTCCTGTAATACACCATCTATGGTCACTCAAATGATTTCAATCTAACTATGCATACAGGAAAAACATAATTGGATAAATAATACCCATTATCCAGGTGATGATATCAGTTGAATGGGCATCCTGTTTTTGTTCACACTTATATATATATGTGTGTGTGTGTGTGTGTGTGTGTGTGTGTGTGTGTGTGTGTGTGTGTGTGTGTGTATATTTCAATGATCCTAAAAACCTTCCTGTAATAAAAACAAAACAAAACATCTCATCAATATTCGTTTAGCAATGAAAAATGACTGTGAATCATGGAATACCACAATCCTTGATTTAATTCCCTCAGGAATTAGATGTGATTCACCAAAATAGCAATGATGCATGATGGGCATAAATAGCTGCAACATATTAGCAATGAGTTAAAAGGGACATTTAAAAAATATCAAAGAGCTGTAATAGCAGAAAACGAAGTGGGTTGGTTATGTAGCACGAATCAGGGAAAACAGATGGACAACTTGTATGTTATACTGGTACCAAAATAAAGTCCCAGAGGAAGATCCCCAGAATGTTTGATGGATTCTCTGGGGAAGATTTATGAGTAGATGTGGATGAGAGTTGTACAGGATAAAAAAGCAAGCATTAAATGCAATCTGCCCCATTTGAGGGCATATGCATATAGATGAAATTGAAGATACACCAAAGTATCACCATTTGTTAGGGACAAGAAGATGAAGGAAGCAAGTGTTTGCTGCTTTGGAGAGAAGGTATAATATGAGATAAATAAGGAAAGCAAAAGTACTTAACTCTTATTTTGTTTTCATATCTTCTATTAAGGAAAACTATCTTTTAATTGAAAATGATAGAACATGCAGTTGAGGGAATTAAAGCTTAAGACAAACAAACTCTTTTTAAATGAGTTCAGCCAGAATTCTAGTCCTTAGAAACATCTTTTTCTTATTAACAAGGTGTTCATGGTAGAGGCATGCTCTTAGATATGCAGAGAGCACGGGAATGGGAGTGCTCAAATGTGCCAACAAGCCTGGAAGTGAGAATTACCACTGAATTCTAGGACTCTTGACATTAGATAATGGTAATATTTCCTCCAGGTTGTGTTGGCATGCTACGCTCATGCTCTATATACATCCATGGATTTGCTTGTTCAATTGATTGAAAAAAAACTTCCCTGATACACCCCCACTCCTGACATTTATCTGTGTGAACAATTATATCCTTCTAGGGGAGCATAGGCTTTTTGAGGGCAAGGACCAGTTTTTTTGTTTGTTTGTTTTTTTATTTTGGCTTTATAGCCGTAATGTCTACTAAAGTTTCCTTGACTTGACTTCAATTCAATTGAATCAACTCTTTCTTTGTCAACTCAGTGTTGTCTGACTAACAGGTATGTTCTGGGCCCAGTGAAAGACTCTACAACAGGGTCTCTTAACCTAGGGTTAATTTTTAATGAACCTTTAATTTTTAGAAAGTTTTTTTCTTAAATCATGCCTTTTTAACCAAGGCACCAAGAGGAACTACATTCTAAAAAAGGAGACAAGAAGTGTGTTTTATACACACACATATGTACATACACATGTATATATATATATATATATATATATATATATATATATATATATATATATATATACGCAAGCATTTATACCCATGTATGTATATATAGAACAGAAAGAGAAGGAAAATACAATTTATTGCAAGATAGCTAAACACAAGATAATTAGGGAGACCTCTGGACACTAGTCTTTGGGGGCATCAGGAAATGCTTATCCAGTAGTACCAGTGATACCTATTCATTCCCAGTTCCACAGGATCAGATATCACCTTGCCACTTCTTTGTGCTCCTAAATCAGAGTTCACCACCATCTTCTCTCACATAGCTGAGTTCTGAGTTCAACTCAGAATTAATAAATTTATTTATATACATTATTTATTAATTATATGTTATATTATGTATAACATATATAATAATTATATATTAATAAATGCATAAATACATTAATAAATGTAGTTTTCCTGAATCAAAGGCTTGCCAAACAATCCTTTAATTCCTCATTTAACCAGACCCTAAATATCTCAGCCATCACTGTTCTTTCCTACCTGAAGGTAGTTTGCAGTAAAAAAAAAAAAAAAAAGAAAAGAAAAAAAAAACCAATAACAACAACAAGAAGAACTCAAAATCCCACAAAGCAGTACAGCCACGGTTGTCTCTGAATGTCCTTGTCATCATGAGCCCTCCTGTTCTAAGAAATTGACCCCCTACCAATGTACCAAGCACAGCACCAGCACACAAGATGCCCAGGGGAGGGAAATGCAGGCACAACACCATGCTCCACCAGCTGCCTTTCCTCCAGTCAGCACACTAGGGAACATGCACAGAGACAAGCCTTCATCAGGGAAAGTTCCCAGGAAAAGCAGACAAAGCAGCTGTGCTCTTGAGGAGCACTGAGAAGGCTTACCTGAGTTAGACTCTCACATGGTGGGAAGAACCAAATCTGCCTAAAGGCAACAAAGTCGAGATCAGTTAGATTGCTTCTAAAGTTAGGGGGCCTGGAAGGCAAAGAACTGCCCCAGAGAAAATGATGTCTCTCCTGCTTTGATGAAACCCACAGAACTTTATTTATGCCACTCATGTGACATTTATTATTTGCCTCTTTGTTTGAAAAATTTATGTGTGCACGATCATCCTTTTTACCTGATTGCTATTCCCTCTAGGGTAGAGACTGCATCTTACCTGGTAGTACCTGTAGTACATTCTTCACAGAATGTACTGTGACACAGCTCCTCACACAGAGTAGACATTAGATAAAGAATTATAGACTAAATAATGGTAAAAATAATCCTCCTCAAACTCTTACATTTTCATCTTTGATCAGCTACAATGCTTCCCTATTGCTTATTCATGAATTTCAAACTCTTAGGTAACAACAGGTCTAGTTAGTATTTCTATAGTGTTTGAAGGTTGATGAAGCACTTTTGAAACATTATCTTGACCCTGAGGACAGTGCTGGGAGGTAGGTGCCATTATTATCCCCACATTACAGATGAGAAAACTGAGGCAGACAGGTTAACTGAATTGCCCAGAGTAACACAAGCTAGTGAAGTGTCTGAGGGGAGATTTGACCCAGGTCTTCCTGACTCCAGGTCCAACATTCTATCCACTGTGCTGCCTAACTTTCTCTGTGTCTGACTTAGAAAACCTCTTTTCACAATCTGACTCCATCTACCAATCTGATCTCCTCTTCTACCAGTCCTACTAAGCAAGCTTCAGAAATCGCCCAGTCCAGCTTTTAATCCATTGCAATAATCTATTCTACAGTACCTATAGAGAATGGAGATTTCTTCCTGTAGGATACCTTGATTTCAGTTTCATGTTGCAGATGAGATGAAGAGGTTGGGACCAGATGATAGTAAAGCGGAGTAGATTCTGGACTATATGAATGACAACATGATGTAGAAGATAGAGTGCTGAACTCAAGAGTTAGGAAGATCTGGGTTTAAATCCTGTATCACACATTTCCTACCTGTGTGGTCCTGGCCAAGTCACTAAACTTCTTTGTACCTCCCTTTCCTTACCTGTAAAATGAGGCTATTGGACTCAGTGACTTTTAAGATTCCATTCAGATTTAAACCTATGATGTGATGGATTTATGACCTGATGTTGACTGTGAGGAAGTTCTTTATCAGTTTGTCCCATAAATCTGTCCTTGATCCTGTGCTGGTTAGCATTTTTATCCATAACTAAGGTAAAGGCCTCAAGAGAATCTTTACCATATGTGCAGATGACACAGGATTGGTAGGGATAGCTATTCTATTGAGTAATTGAATCAAGATCCCAAAAGTTCCTGACAAAATGATGAGCCAAATCTAAACAGAAGGAATATAATAGAGATCACCATGAAATTCCACACTTAGATTCAAAAATTAACTTCACAAAAACAGTGTAACAGTGTGTTTAAAGAAGGTATGTGGTCTTCGGTGACTTGCAAGTTTAATATGAGTCAAGTGAGGCAAGGCAGTTAAGCCTCTGTTAGGGACATTAAGACAAAGCTGGATTTGGTATGAGAGAGGGAAAACACCACTCCACTCTTTCCTGGATAAATCACACTTGAAGTGTTGTTTTCAGTCCCAGGCACCACATTTTAAGAAGGATATCGACAAACTATCACGCAGCCAAAAGAAGGTGACTAAGAACTTTGGGGAACTAGAGACTAGACTTTCAGACTGGCTGAAGAAATTACAGACAAAAAAGATGATCCCTGTGGGAGATAGAGGGGTGATGAGAAGGACTGTCCTGTAGGAGAGGTACTGTTTGAGTTTCCAGTCTATCCTGAAAAGACTTTACTTCCAAAATAATTTTCCTTAAGTATAGCTCTGACCATGCTACTCTCTTATTCAACCAAATCCATTGACTTCCTCCTATTGCCTCTAGAATAAACTACAAATTCCTTTATTTAGGTTTTATAGACTTATACAAACTGGCCCCAACCTGCTTTTCCAGCTTTATTGTATATTACTCCCCTTCCTAAATTCTGTGATCCAGCCAAACTGGATGTCTCTATATTTCTCCCTCACGATATTACACAGTCCATCTCTTTGGCTTCATGCCATCATTCCCCTATGACTGCTAACCTCTCTCTTCCTTTAAAATGTATCTTAGACAACATCTTCTACAAAAAGCCTTCTCTGATCCCCTCAATGACTAGTGTCCTTCCTCTTAAAATACAATGTATTTAACTAATTTGCATGTGAAAATAGAATTATTTAAAAATATACTATTGATTTGGCATATATTTTTACATGTTCTTATTATATCTTTCATTAGAATGCGAGCTCATCACAAGCATAGCTTTTTTTATGCTTTAATTTATCTCCCCAGTGCCTAACACCTGCCTGGCACAGAGTAGGTGCTTAATAAATACTTATTATTGTTGTTGCTGTTGAGGTGGGATATGAATCCAAGTCTGCCTGACTCCAATTATAGTGCTCTATCCCCTCAGCCACACTACATCAAACGACAGAGTGACCTTGCAGATGAAATCATGAATCCTTGGAGATTTGCAGAAATATATAATCAGCAGTATGGGGGGTAGGACTTCCAGTGCAATTTCAGAGCGAAACGTCCCAAGGGAAGTGCTTCCTCAATACCTCCCCCCCCTTAAAAACACTGATAGAAATGCCAAAGAGAAGTAAAGCTACCAGAGTTATTCAAAAAAAATTTTTTTAATGACTCAAAGATATGAACAAACTAAAGAATAAATATGGCACGCATGCAAAAAGGAATTAGGGATGAAAAGAAATAGAGGTAAAAATGCCAGAAGAAAAAATGTGCAGAAGTAATAGCAACAGCAAACTATAATTTTAGTGTTAAGTAAAGCATCAAAAGAAGACAGCTTATATGGGACTGAATGCACATACAACAGTGCACTGGCTCACACAACTCAGAAAAAATTCACATTGAGAAAGCTAATGCAAAATAGTCAAGACACAGGAAAAAAAGGGGGCAACTAATAATAGGAAAGGGAAAAGCAATGACAGGTATGATTATTTTTTAAGGTAAAGATTAAATCCCTTACCAGAAGAGATACTCAGTTGAGTATTCTTTTTCAAACTCTAGAAGTTATCTTTTACTCTCCCCTTTCCCTCATTTCCAACATTCAATCAGTTGCCAAGTCCTGTTGATTTTGCTTCCATAATATTTGCAATCCACCACCTACTTTCCGTTCTCAATTACAGTTCACCATTACCTCTCCCTAGGCTACTGCAAAAATGGACATCCCCACCTCTCGCACCCCCCTCCTGTCTCTCCCCCTTGAATCTGAAGAAATATAGAACACTTTAATTTATAGTTAGAAGAACTGCTTTCAAATCTTGATTATTGAATATTATTTCTGGAACCATGAACAAATCACAACTTCTTTGTGCTTCATTTTCATGTGTAGAATGAGAGTATTGGACTGCATGGTATCTAAGCATCCTTCTAACTTGAACTCTATGATCCCATGATCCTATGATCTCTCTTGACCTGGGAAAGTAACAACTATTTTGGCCCTCAGTTTCCTCATCTATAAAATGAAGTAGTTGAATGAGATGATGTCTGAGGTCTCTTCAAGCTTTAAATCTATCTTCCTTTGCACTTTCTAGATTATTCATCCTAAAGCATAACCCTTGTCATTGCATTACCCTATTTTATAGCTTTCAATGATTCCATGTGAACTACCAAATAAAGTTAAAACTACTTAGCTTAGCATTCAAAATTCCCTATGTTCTGGGCCAAATTTATCATTCTTATTTCCTACTGGTTCTATTTACATATACTCTACTGCAGCCAAACAGGACTATCTTGTCTTCATCAAATATGTCCCAAGTTTTTCCTCCTCTGTGTTTTTGTTCAAACCATCATCCAGAATGCCACTGAACATATCTATGTTCATTGAAATTTTCTTTCCTTTTAGTTTCAACTTAAATACCTGCTATTTATAATGACTTCTCTAATTTCTGCTCCAAGCCCTCCTCCTACCCAAGCTAGTTGTGTTCCACTCCTCCTTTGCTGTCTTTCTTCTCCCTTTATGCATTGTATCTCTCTTAATGGATGTCTTTTTCTGCCTTATCATGTAGTGATCTCTGTACATGTCTAATCTTCTCTGGTAAATTACACATTTTTTGAGGGCAAAGACAGTGTTTAATTCATCCTTGTACTCCTTGCACCACCTAGAAGGGTGCCCTGAGTATGGTAAAAGCTCCATCCATTTTTATTGAACTGAGAGAATCCAGAATGCAACCTCAGTGAAAAAACTGAACTTTCTGAGGAATCTGAGTACTTAATTCAAAAGTTAATGAAAAAGAATCAATGACTAACTCATTCTTTTCAGCAGTGTTTGAACTTCTTCATATAAGTACAAAATTTTTTGAGCTACAATTGCTGTCACCTGTTTGCAAGTCACATAATGTTTTTCTCCATGTGATAAAGGAAAAAAGGTTTATGCCTTTAATTTTGACAGCTATCATGATGGAATAACAACTTAATCATAGTGTCAGAATTCAAAGTGATGGACATCTTCCCACCTACTATGCCATTCTACATGACCAATAATGAAAACACACACACACACATTTACATGACAAGGTCACAAACTATTTGGATGCAAATTTGCAGATGACAGATAACATTTACCAAGTTCATGTGTATGATAGTTAGCATAGTAACTGCTTTGCACCCACCACCTCTTTATGTATGAATCATTTGCAATGAGAGTATGTGTGAGAATGATATTATAAATTTGGGTAGTTTTAAATGTTCTGGGCACTTATCCTAAGTGCTGAGAGGGATAAGTAATACTCAGAGTGACAGAAAGGAGATCCAAAAAGATCTTGACAGGCTGAAAGAATGGGACAAATTCCAATGGGATGAAATTTAATTGAAATAATGATAAAGTCCTTTATTTGAGGAGCAACCAAATGAGTACATAAGTGCATTGTGGGGCAGTGGTCAAAGTGAAAAAGATCTGGGAATGGTAGTGGACTTCAGGCTCACAAGAAACCTCAGGGTGACAAGGTTGAAGCCCAAAATTTCTAATTAATTCCTAGAATAATTATGTCTAGGATAAGAGGAATTATTCAAAAGATTGCAATATTCTGTCCTGTTCAGACTTCATCTAGTTCCCTTCTGGGTGCCACATTTTAGGGTTGACAACTTCCTCTGGGCCACAACTTGGCTGGAAAATGGACTTGGAATTATTCCATAAGAGGATTAATTGATGGAATGGAGGATGTTTAGCACGAAGAAGAGAAGACTTTAGGGGTGGGGGAATAAGAGTGATTTTCAAATATTTGATAGGTTGTCATAGAGAAGAAGGATTAGACTAATTGTGCTGGGTCCTCAGGGGAAGTCACAGGAAAGCAGATTTCTACTCAATAGGGAAGAACTAACTAACAATGTGTGGAGAGATCAGGCTGTCACTTGTTGCTGAGAAGAAGTGGGACAAGGTTTGTCAGTACTTTTAATCTCCAATCTGCCCAGCCCTTGCGATTTTTATGAACAAAGGAACATAAAAGGGGAAGAATTGAAAGCAGTTTCCTCATTACATTTAAGGGGGTGTAGTAGTATGGTAGACAGAGCACAGGTTTGGAATCAGAAGAACTGTGTTATATTCCTAGCTCTTCCACTTACTACTTGTGTGATTGACCTCAGGCAAGTCACTTAGGATCATTGGGTATCAGTTTCCTCATCTGTAAAATGCATGAGAAGGAGGGGAATCACTAAAATTCCTTTTAGCTCTAAGTCTATGAACCTAGGATTTTCACTCCTCTCCTTTTCTATTTAAGGCAGTAAAGCCTGATAATACTTGCCCCAGGGGAGTAGATTAGAATGAAAATTGATTTCTCTTCTTGTCAGATGATATTTGAAGTCAGTGAATCTGTAGAGAAAAGAGTTCAAACAGCAGGTATGATAGGTATCTGCTATCTTCTGGTGCATCCTGGTTGAAGGGAAGTGTTTCAGAGATATTGGCTAAAAGAGCTATAGCTGAAAGGTTGAAAGAATGTGCCAATATCCAATCAAATGAGATGCACTTGAAATAACTACGAAATCCTTCATTTGATGGGCAACACGTCAACTGCCCAAATGTGTGGCTGGATATGAATTTATGTGAAAAAGACCTGGGAATTATAGTGGACCACAAGCCCAAGAGGACCCTCACCATGATGAGGCATCCCCAAAATTGAATTCATTTCTATCCACTCATAGAATTACATTGTCTAGTATAAGGAAAGTCATTTATAGTGTTGACATATTCTTCACAGGTGGCACAGTGAATAAAGTGCCTGGAATCAGAAGGACTCATCTTCCCGAGTTAAAATGCTGCCTCAGACACTTAGGAGCTGTGTGACCATGATCAAGTCATTTAATCCTGTTTGCCACACAACTCCAGTATCTTTGCCAAGAAAACCCCAAATGGGGTGATCAAGGGTCAAATGTGACTGAAAAATTAAACAACAACAACAAGAACAACAATGGCAACAACATATTCTGCCCTGTTCAGAATACATTTGGAATATTATGTTCACTTGTGAGTACCACATCATGGGAAGGTTGTTGATAATCTTGTCTGGGCAATAGCTTGGATGGTTAGCAGACTTGAAATTATGCCCAAAGAGGATTAATTAAAAGAACTGTGGATATTTAGCAGGCTGAAGGGAAGATACAGGGTTGTGTATGAGGGAAATTTAAGGCAAGTCAAGAAACATTTATAAAGCACTAAGAAAGTGCCAGTCACTGTGCTAAGAAAAGCAAAAATGGTATTCTCCATCAGGAGTTCTCATTCTAATAGAGGTATAAAAAAAACCACAGACATGCAGTGTGTGTGTGTGTGTGTGTGTGTGTGTGTGTGTGTGTGCTGTCATTTCAGTCATGTCTGACTCTTTGTGATTCCTTTTGAAGTTTTCTTGGCAAAGATACCAGAGTGATTTACCATTTCCTTCTCTAGCTCATTTTACAGATGAGGAAAATGAGATAAATAGGGTTAAGTGACTTGCCCAAAATTACATAGCTATTAAATGTCTGAAGTTGGATTTGAACTGAGATCTGGTGCTGTATCCATCTAGCTGCCTTTTTTCTATCTGTCTGTCTGTCTGTCCATAGATATACAGATGTATACATATATATATATATATATATACATGTACATATATATATATATATATATACATATTTTGGTTTTATATATACATATACACATACATATGTAATGGCAAGCAAAGAAGTACTTAGTGCCTTATTTCAGCTCAAATTTCTTTTAAGTCTTGCCCATGATTATGTCAAGTCTTTGTTAATAAACAGAACTTGTGAACCCAACAAGTTGTGAACCCCAGAACTTTTGAACCCCTGTTGCTGATACAACAGGAAGGGGAGGAGCTAATGACCATATATAAGGAGAAGCCCAAGCTGGGAGAGAGCAGAACTGAGAAGAGAATTTGTGGTGGCAGAGTTGAGAAGGAGAAAACTTGTGGTATCCTAGTGCTCTATGTTTGTCTGTTCTGTCTGTGTTGATTTTTGTTTGTGGTACTTTTTACAGAAGCTCTGGAACCTTACTGGAAGCCCTGAAAGAGGATTTTCTGGTTGTCTGTTTACAGAAATCCTGGAGGAGGGTTTCAGGGGTCCTGGGACTTTACTAATGATTTGTGTTGACCTCTTGGACCTTGATTGTGGGTCTGTATTGATGTCTATGTTGATGATTTGTGTTGACCTCTTGGACCTTGTTTGTTGATCTCTATTTCATAGTGAATTGATGATGGTGCCAGCAATGTGTGTGAATGTTGTTTTGGCTCTGTTAAGCTTTGTCTTTCCAGAAACAGAAACTGTGAAGGATTTGAAGTGGACTGGACACTGTGAACTTCAATATGGAATGGGAACTGTATGGGGAACTGGATGAGGAACTAGACAAGGAGCTGGATGAGGGGTTGAGAGCTGCCTGCCTTTGAATCCAGGTATCATTTGGGTAGATTCAGACAGAAGCTGGACCCATGGAAGAGGAACCATGGAATTTGGGAACCAGCCTCAAGTCAAGATAAAAAGACCTCTCCTTGGGTACTTAATGCTGATTGAGAAGATCATAATTTACTGTGGCTTAGGGATGGAGAATTTTGATCTTTGTACTTTGTGGCCCTTAAGGAGTAAGCCTCCTTAAGTATGGTTTGGTTAAGGACTTACTGAATGATATCTCTTGTTTAAAACTATGTGGCCACTTTGGTGAAAACAATGTGGCCACTTTAGTGATAAGTTGTTATGTCATAACACTGTGAATGCTGTACCTTGGCTTTTGTGAATGTTTTGTCTTAGTTTATTACTGAATAAATAGAAAGTTCACTATACTATGTAATCAGAACCTTAGAGCTATCCACAGCAGCAGTCCTCTGGAAAGCTGCTCATGCTTGGCTTTAGAACATATAAACACACACATGCATACATATATACATATACATACATATATCGGTATATATGTGTGTGTATACATACATATCTCAAATTGGAGATAATCTCAGAGGGAAGGCACTTGCACATTTGTGGGCTTGAAGAGGAAAGGTTTATTGCAGAAGGTGGGATTTGATTTGAGTTCTGAAAAAGGCAAGGGAATCTAGTAAGTGGAGACAAGAAAGGAAACGTTTGAAGCGTGAGAGCAGTCTGTGACAATTCACAGTCAAGGAAGCGGAATATTTTTTCAAGGAACAGAAATGAGAATAAAGTATAAGAACACTGGAAAGCTAGGAAAGAGCCAGGTTGTAAAGACATTTTGAAGTCAAATGGAGGATTTTATCTTTGATACTGGTACTTATTGAATAGGGGGATGACATGTTCAGACCTGAGTTTTAGAAACATCACTTTGGCTGCTGAATAAAAGTTGGACTGGAGCAGGGAGAGATTCAAGGGAGGGAAAACAAACAGAGGACTTTTGCAATAGTCCAGACATAAGATGATGAGGACCTATGCTACTCTAGCTGTGTGAATAGGGAGAAGGGGGTGATGTCTTTTTTTTTCCTTTTGATTCATGTGTAAATTGGATTTAAGTGAGGCAGAATTACAAGAAGTCATCAGCCTTAGTCTCTCCTTCAGGCATCACTGCCCAGTGGCAGGACAGAAGCAAGACAACTGGTGATGGTTCAAGATGGAGTGGATGACCTTGGCATCTTCAATGATTAACCAAGCTATAAGCACTCTACAACAATCTGCTTCAGCTGTTTTTCTGGCCATTGGAACGAATTGTTCTCATTTGCCCATTCCACCAGGGGAAGTCTTCATGTGCTTGGGGTAGACACCTCCCTAATTTACCAATGGGTTTGAGATGGGTATATACGAGAGATGCAGTGACGGTTGATGTGACAAAATTTTATAACAACTTGGATATGTGGAGTGAGAATATGTGAAGAGTTAAGGATGACACCAAAAATTCTAAGCCTGGGAAAAGGGGTGGGAGGTGAGTGGGGAGAAATATAGTGAATTTTTTTGGATACATTGATTTTTAGTTATCCCATAGAAACTTGATGTTGTGAGATTGGAATTTAGAAGAGAGCTTAGAACTAGATAAATAGTTCTAAGATTCATCTGAATAGAGATAATAATAATTGAGCTTATAGGAATGAATGAGACTACCAAGTGAGATAATAGTGAGGGAGAAGAAGATCTATGACAGACTCTTAAGGGACACTCACATTTAATGGGCATGACCTGGAGAAAAATCCACCAAAGGATACTAAGAAGGAAGAGTAAGACAGGTTGGAGAAGAACCAGACAATATCAGTATAATGAAAACCTAGAGAGGAGAGAATATCCATGAGAAGAGGGTGATTGATAGTATCGAACTTTGCAGAGAGGTCAGGAAGGATGAGGGCTGAGAAAAGGCAATTTTTAAATTGTCAGTATTTGAAAATTTAAAAAATCATTGGCAACTTTAGAAAGAGCAATTTCAGTTGAATAATGAGACTGGAAGCCAAACTGCAAAAGGTTTGTAAGAGAGTGAGAGGAGAAGTGAAGATTCTATAGAAGGCTCTCTTTCAGAGTTTAGACACAAAGTAGAGGAAAAATATGAGATAGTCACTGGGGCAAATGATCAGACCAAGGGAGGTGTTTCTATTTTTTTTTTAAAGATTAAGTGAGACACAAGTATGTTTGTAGGTAGAGTGAAGCATCTAGGAGATAGTGAAAGATTGAAGATTAGGAGTAAGGATGGTATAATGAGGTCAGTCTGTTGAAGATGTCATGGATTTGGGTCAGGAATGCATGTAGAGAAGCTTACTTTGGCAAGGAGAAGGCCACCACTTCATGCATAGCCAAGTTAAACCATATAATATAATTTGAAAAATCCATTAATTATGATACAAAGTTTTCTTGATTTGGTATTACTATCAATAGTTTGGAAAAGTAACAAATTTTCTGTTTTCAACAGTATGTGAATGAATGAAAAAGCATTGAAATGCTTACCCTATGAAAAACGCTGTGTTAAATGCTAGGGATAAAAGTTTTCTTTCATTCTAGTATTGGGAGTTACAAATGTAATCAAACGAACAACTTTAACTACATCTATTGATTCATCCATTCACAAAGCAAAATAGAAAATTGTAGTTTGTCAGTTAATTGATTGCAAAGGTATTATAAAGGTATATATAATTAGATATGAAATGTTCCTTCCCACCAAATTATTTTCATTAGTGTGTAAACTTCATGAGACACAGCCCTGTTTTTCTGTTTTGGCCTTTCTTTCTATCTAGAGTGCTTAGCACAGTGCCAAGCATGTAATAAGGTCTTAACAAATGTTTGATGACTGCAAATAGAGCCAGTATAAACCCTTTTTTCATATGATTTTCCAAGCTTTATTTCAATCATGTTGTTAAGCTATAGGTATCACTAACGTTTCTCCTAAGCTACCTAAGTACCAGAGCCAGATTTGAACTCAGCTCTTTTGGCTCCAAATTCAGTGTTCTTTCCAGTGCACCATGATCCTCTTTTTCATTATGGGAGCCTTCCAAAGTCAGACTTTCCCTTTCTAAATAAATTTCCAAGCAAATCAGATTCCCTTCTGGGAGCTTGACCTCCCAAAAGGAATGAAAACAAAGTCTTTGAATATTGTCCTAGATCACATTTGTAGAGATGTATAATTGAAGGGCCTTCTTACTTGAACCTCAGTTGATCCTTCAAATAAATCTCCTGTCAGTGGAAAACTTGCCATTACTGGGTGCCCCAGAACTAACCAGAATTCTCCCACTAGCACGATTTGTTCATTCAACTGTGAATCAGGAATAACTCTTCCCCAAGCTACAAAAGTAATTGATATCCCCAGAATTGCAAGGAAAAAAATATACAAGCATTAGAGATACAAAGTATACCTCAAAGAAAAATAACAGTAGTTGTGAATAACAGTGATAAATATAGTCAGTTATGTATTTATGGATTAGAGTTTTTTATAATTATGTTTCTGTATTTCTGTTACTTAAATTGTCTATTTTGTGTTTCCTGATACTAGTTGGAATTGCTCCAGAAGATTTTCTATCCATACAATTGTATATTTGTCCTTCAGAAAAAAAAACATAAAAAAATTAGAAACAATGAAAATTATAAGCCAATTAAGGTTAAATTAATTGATGCACATTTCAAATAATTTTCCACATCCATTCTTGAGTTATTTCAATTTTTATACCTTATCCTATTGTACTCAGTAAAATTAATGAATGATGTTGAAAAAATATTCCCGATATTACAGTCTTTTACTTTTCATACTAAAATAATTTAACTTCAAATTCAAATTCAGCCAGCAGTGTGATGACCCAACTCATGTGTATCATAAGCCTATACCAACTAACAGTGACAGTAGCAGATCACTTTTATGCCAAGATTTGACACCAAATTTTACATTGTTTGTGTATAGAATATTAAGCAATCACCATACTTTCAAGTTGGAATGAATTTGTGTTGACTTCACTTTTGAGTTTGGTTTTCGCTGAAAAAAATTTGATGTATTTGTACAAATGTTATACTTTAAAACTTAGTTGTTGTTGCCATTTTTTCATCCTTTCCCCAAAAAGGCCCCTTCTTCCCCTCCAAAGCCCCATATTTGGAAAACTCTGCACTAAAATAATGATCAGAACACAGTCAGAAAGGTACTAAACTGAGAAATAGATGACCTGTGTTTTAATCTACCTCTGCTACCATACTACCTATGCCAAGGTCATTTTAAATCTGATTTCCAAAGGTATAAAATGAGATGTTTAGACTAAATCTCTCTAAGCTCTAAATCTATGTTTCTATGATCCTATTCTAGGCTTAGAAAGCCAAAGACATTTGATACAACAAAAGCAAAATTAATTGAGACCAGCACATTGTTCACCATGCCACCTAATTTATTCTAGATGTGGTAACCCCCCAACTCATATACAACACTGTTAATAAACAGTAGTACCAGAGAGGCGGAGCCAAGATGGTGGAATGTAAGCAGGCACTTATGTGAAATCCTGGGTGAATTCCATCACTAATCTCTAAAAAGTGAATCTGAACAGATTTTAGAGTGACAGAATCCATTGGGAAACAGAGTGTGGCAGATTCCCAGTCCAGTAAAGTGCCTATGTAGAACTGAGGCAAGAAGAGTATGGAGCACACAGAGGCTGCATCAACATGGACCTGAGAGCAAACCACAGCAAAGTGAGAGCAAGAAGGAAGCTGGGAAAACAAACAAACAAAAGATCTATTCAATCCTATTATAGTGAGCAAGAACAACCACATTCAGAGGACAACATTGACTCTATATTCACACACAAGACAGCAGAAGGAAATATGAACTGCTCTCAAGCCCAAAACGCATTCTTGGAAGAGCTCAAGAAATATATTAAAAGCCAAATTAGAGAAATAGAAGATAAATTGACCACTTTTTTAAAAATTGCATTGACCAAAATGGAAAAAAAATCTCACTGAAGCAAACAAATATTTAAAAAGTAAAATTTGTTAACTGGGATGGGAGGTTTAAAATCTAACTGGAGAAAATACCTCCCTAAAAATGAAATTTGAACATATGGAAAAGGAGCTTCAAAAACTAACCAAGGAAAATAATTCACTAAAAATTTGAATCACTCAAATCAAGCTAATGACTCTATGATGCATCAAGAGTTAGTCAAACAAAACATAAAGATTGATAAATTAGAAGAAAGTGTAAAGTATCTCATTGGAAAAACAACTGACCTGGAGAACAGATCCAGGAGAGATAACTTAAGAATTATTGGTCTACCAGAAAGCCATGATGAAAAAAGCCTGGACAACATCCTCCAAGAGAGTATAAAAGAAAACTGTCCTGGGGTCCTAGAATCAGAGGGTAAAATGACATTGAAAGAATTCACCAGACTCTTCCTGAAAGAGATCCCAAATTGAAGACTCCATGAAATATAGTAGCCAAATTCCAGAATTACAATGTCAAGGAGAAAATACTGCAAGCAGCCAGAAAGAAGCAATTCAAATATCATGAAACTACAGTCAGGATTGCACAGAAACTGGCAGCTTCTGTATTAAAAGACTGAAGGGATTGAAATTTGATATTTAGTTAAGGCAAAAGAGCTTGGACTGCAACCAAGGATCAACTATCCAGCAAAACTGAACATAATATTTCAGGCAATGAGATGGTCATTCAATGAAATAAGGGACTTCCAGGCTTTCTTGATGAAAAAGCCAGAGCTCAATGGAAAATTTTATCTCCAAATACAAGATTTAAGAGAGGCATAAAAAGGTAAACAAGGAAAACACACACACACACACACACGCACACATATGCACATAACTTGTGATTCAATAAGAGTAAACTGTTTACATCTCTATATGGGAAGCTGATACCTGTCAATAATGAAATTTTACAATTATTGCAACATTTAGCAGTAGCAATAAGAGAAGAAAAATAAATGCAAGGAATCAAATTAGGCAAAGAAGAGAATAAGCTATCACTCTTTGCAGATGATATGATGATATACTTAGAGATTCCTAGAGAATCAAGTAAAAAACTACTTGAGATGATAAATAAATTTGGCAAAGTTGCAGGATATAAAATAAACCCACATAAATCCTTGGCATTCCTATCTATTTCTAATGAAATCCAACAGCTAGAGATAGAAAGAGAAATCCCATTTAAAGTTACTGTAGACATTATAAAATATTTGGGAATCTACCTGCCAAAATAAACCCAGGACTTATATGAACACAATTTAAAAACACTTTTCAAAAAATAAAGTCAGATCTAACTGATTGGAAAAACATCAGTTGCTTGTGGATGGGTCAAGCTAATATAATAAAAATGACAATTTTACCTAAATTAAATTACATATTTAGTGTCATACCAATCAATCTACCAAAAATTTACTTTATAGAGCTAGAAAAATAGTAACAAAATTCATTTGGAAGAACAAAAGGTCCAGAATATCAAAGGAATTAATGAAAAGAAATGCTAGGAAACATGGCCTAGCCTTACCAGATTTTAATCTATATTATAAAGCAGGATTCATCAAAGCTACTTGGTACTGGCTGAGGAAGAGAGCAGTGGATCAATGGAATAGATTGTGTACAGGAGACTTAGCAGCCAATGACTACAGTAATCTACTGTTTGATAAACCCAAAGACCCCAGTTTTTAGGATCAGAACTCACTATTTGAGATGTCACCATGGGGATGGGGGGGAGGAGAGGGAAGGGGAGAAAATTTGAAACTCAAGAGATCGTGGAACTGAATGTTGTTTTTCTTTTCCAAGGGGGGAATGCAGGGCAGTTGGGGTTAAGTGACTTGCCCAAGGTCATACAGCTCAAAAGTGTTAAATATTTGAGGTCAGATTTGAACTCCAGGGTTTGTGCTCTATTCACTGCTCCACCTAGCCACCCCTGGAACCAAATGTTGTTACCTAAAAGTAAATAAATAAACAATTCCCCCCCCCCCTTTTTGTAGGGGGGAAGGCAGGGCAATTGGGGTTAAGTGACTTGCCTAAGGTCACACAGCTAGTTTTGTGAAACATGTCTGAGGTTGGATTTGAACTCAGGTCCTCCTGACTCCAGAGCTGGTGCTCTATTCACTGCACCACCTAGCAGCCCCAATAAATTAATTTTTTTAATAAAAGGTACAGAGAGATGAAATGACTTGCTTAAGGTCACACAGCCAGTAAGTGACCAAAATGGGATTTGGACCTAGGTCTTCTTAACTCCCAGTCCAGCGCCTTCTATACTTACATTATGCTGTTGAGAGAAATGATTATTAATAACTGATTAATATTGAGGGGATCCAGGTTTTTCCCCCTTTCTATTTCCTTATTTAGTTACTTGGTACCCCTTAAAGGATAGAGTTAATGATGAGATTGTGTTCAGTCTTAGGCTGGACCCCATCCAAGTGGGAAAGTTTAGTTCTGACTAAAGGATAAAGATCACATTATCTTTGTCAATTCCCAAGTTGTTCAGCTACATAAGTGGTCTGGGTGGAGAATAGATTCTTTTGAATAGATTGCTGGAGGCAAAATGATGTGGGTGTGGAGACAAGTATCTTTTTCCAAGAGGGACATGATCAGAGTCTCCTAGCCCCTCATTAGAATAAGCCCACCTCTCACAATATTCATTCTCTCATTAATTGTTAACCAATCAGAATTTTCCCTGTTGGGAACACCCACCTTCCAAGGGTATCTGAATGTCCAGCAGGCCCCCAAGCACTGTCTTTGATTTGAGAGAAAACCATTGACCTCAATCTATTCATTATTTGCTAGCCATAATGAATTACCCAGAAAAAAGATAATAATAATAATTTCAACAGAAATAAAGGAGAAATTAGATAATTGAAAAGATATTCAATATACATGGTTGGGTTAAGCCAATGGAATCAATGCAGCAATTCTGCCTAAATTAATTTATATATTTAATGCCATGTTGATCAACATGTCAATGAACTTTTTCATGGAAATATATTTCAGGCACAGGGTGACAATCTGTGCAAAAGTCATTGATGTAGGAGATGGAATGCCAAGTTCATGGAATAGCAAATAGAACATTTTCACTAAAACACAGAGTGTCAGAAAGGATGTGCAGTTTAGTATTTCTAGAAAGATAAATGGGAGTCAGACCAGGAAGGCTTTGTATGCTGAGATAAGGAATTTTAATTTTATCTTAGAGGAAATTTGGTGTACTCGAAATTTCTTGAAACCCAAAAGTGTGACGTTTTTGTTTTAAGAAGACTATTTTGGCAGTTGTATGGAAAATGGATTAGAGATGGAAAAACCTGGAGACCAGGAATCCAATTGAGAGGTTGCTACAATAAATAGTATGGGTGAGAAATTATTACTGTATTTACAGGGATGGTGAATCCTGTGAATGGAAGGAATGGGATGAAGGTGGAAATGACAAATTTTAGCTATTTACATGGAAATGAAGAATAGAGGGCAGAATTGTGAATGAATCCAGTTTTTTCACAGAAATAGCAAAGTTTAGAGTAGGGGTCATTTTGGAGAGGAAGATAATGACTTCTGTTTTGGATTTGTTGAATTTTAGATACCTATGGTACATCTAGTTGAAGATGATACACAATGGATAGTTCATCCCAAGGTATTGAAATTTAGGAAAGAGGCTAATGTTGGACATATAGATATGGAATTCATTCACATAGAGATAATTGAATAAAGGAAAGGAAGAAGGGAGCCCTGGGTGATACTCTCCCAATTACTAGGTAGGACGTGAATGATCAAATAAAGGAAAAGCAATGATTCACCTATAATTGGTGCTTAATAGAGGTTCACTGAACTAAGGAACAAATGAAGTAAGTAAAATTTCCAGCTATTAAGAGAAAGCACCTTGTGAATTATAGAAACTTAATAAATTTCACCTTACAGGAAATTATGAAGAAAGAAAGGAGCAAAGGGGAATTTACACCATTAGATCACATTATATTTTAAAGTGGTAATTATAAAAACTATCTTATAGTGCATAAAAATAGAAAAATGGATCAATGAAACAGATTAGATAATACAGAAATAGAACTAAAAGCACAAATTAGACCAGACTTTGATAAATACAAGATCATGAAATATCAGGGGAGGGAATCATCATTGATAAAAAGAAGTTATCGGGAAAATTGATTAGTACTAAGGTGAAAAGGGGATTCAATCTACGTCTCACACTGTATACTGAATTCATCATTTAATCAATGTAAGTTAATCAAGAATCTTAGTATTTTAAAAATCATAAAAATGTAATAAGATGAAATGACAGAAATAATTATGGACCAGAAATTCTTAATTTTTTCAAAAAGCATAAGAAATTATAAGAATAGTTTTTACAAAGTTGAATGAATGAATGGAAACATTTTTTTCACTCGTGACAAACCCCAATGGAGATTTCCTTGGCAGAGATACCAGAATGGTCTTCCATTTCCTTCTCCAGTTTGTTTTCAGATGAGGAAACTGAGGCAAACAGACTTCAGTGATTGGCTTGGTATCACACAGCTGATAAGTGTCTAAGGCCACAGGAAGATGAGTCTTCCTGAATTCGGACCCAGCACCCTATCCATCATACCACCTAGCTGGCCCAAAGCATTCATTAAACAGTTACTATGTGCAAAGTACTATACTAAGTCCTGGGGCTGCAAATAGAAAAGTAAGAGAGTCTCTGCTCTCAAGGAGTTCATACATATCCATATTAAACAAATTTTCACATTAGTCACATGAAAATGACAATGTCATTTCCTCCTGCAAGATAGGGGAAAAAGAAATGTGGAAAGTTTAAGTTGGAATTCAAATGAAAATATCCTGTGCTCTTTAGAGTACAATAGCAAACCATATGTTAATGCCTCTGCTTTCATGTCAATTCCACAGATAAAGTCATATTAAGTTCTGAAATCAAGCCATTTGACAACTCTAAGGACTTTGGTGGCAAAGTTTGCTTCTTTAGTAGCTGTGGCTGTTGACAGGCTACTTCTCCCCAGAAGCTGCTTCCCAAACAGATGAGAGCATTGGGCTTGGAAGCCCTACTGCTGAAATTGCTTGCCCTCACAGTTGTAGCAGGGATCAAATAAGATAAAAAATGTAAAAAAAAAAAGAACAGTCCCTGGCACATAGTAAATGAAATACAAATAGCTGTATTATTATTGTTACTACTATCACTATCATCATTTTAATACTGTTATGTGATGCTTCTGGACAAAAAAGGGGGAAAAAAGCAATTTGTGGGAAATATTTTCTCTGAAAACTCTGTAAAAAAATCTGACATTCAAAATCTAAAAGAAATTGACATGAATTTATAGAAAGTAAGCTTTATTTCCTGATGGATTAGAGGGCAAAGGATATGAAATAAAATATTCTTAAAAGAAAAAAAAAACAGATTGTTAAAAACCACCTGAAATACTAATCAAGCTCTCTAATAAGAGAAATGCAAATTAACTCAACTCAAAGATGCCACCATCCAATATACTGTCAAATAAAGTTAAAAACAATAAAATTCAATGTTGACAGGGCTATGAAAAGACAGTTACCAGAAGATACAATGTTGGGGCAGCTTTGATTTTTTTCACTCTATTTGATTTAATTCATTAAAAGCTGTAAAACTAATTATGCTTTTTTTTTTTTTTTAACAGAGATCCACTGTAGTTTTCAACACTGTTGATCACCTCCTCCTGGATATTCTCTTTCCTTGTCTTTTGTGGGTTACTTACTTTTCTTGATTCATTAGTGTTCAAATAAGTTGGTACAATAATTAATTTTGATAATTTCATTTTGTGACAGTAGTTCTCATGGATTTATGCTTCTTCTGATACTAGGCTGAATTATAATCTCAAATGTTTACAGGATAAAACAGAGTTGAGCAAGTTTTCTTGCCTTCAGTTAGTTTTTTGTCAGCCATGTGCTGGCTTAAGTGTCATGCACATATTTCATTTCTCTCTTTTCTTGTAATTTTTATTCTGTGTTAAAAAAAAACAAAACCCAATATTCCTCAAAATAAGCAAAAGTTTTAGCTCCCAAAGAACATACCTCAAGGACTGTTAGAGATATTGCAGCAACTTGGAATCAGAAAGTCAAGTGCTTCAAGAATCATTCAAGCCCATGTGTAACAGAATCAGTCTCACTCATTCATAAAGAAAGGTATAGTTAAAATGAAAAGAAATAATAGACAAACTGCTGTCAAAAAAGCCTAATGAACTCCAAATAGACAAAGATCTTCAAAGGGACCTGACAGCCAGAAATCTTCTCATTGATTCTTCTACATTGTGGTGTAGGATTCTTGAAATTGAATGAACAATGAGAAGACTAGCAAAAGTACAGCTGCAAACAATTGCTGTGAAAAAATATTGACATCTTCATGGGATTATAAAACACTGATCCAAAAATGTTTTGTAGATTTTTTTCTTTTTAATTAATTGATTTAGTTTTAGTTTTAAATGTTCATTTACATAAGATTTTGACTTTAAAATTTTTCTCCACCTCCCTTTCTTCCCCTGTTTCCAAGATGGCATGCAATCTAATATAGGTTCTACATACACATCCATATTAAACAAATTTTCACTTTAGTCATGTGAAAATGACAATGCCATTTCCTCCTCTAAACAGTGGGAGGAATCGTGAGAAAAGAAGAAACAAAACAAAGGAACAAAATAAAAATGAGATCAAATAATATGCTTTGATGTGCATTCAGACTCCATATTTCTTTCTCTGGATGTGGATGGCATTTTCCATTGTCAATCTTTTGGAGCTGTCTTAGATCCTTGATTTGCTGATAAGAGTCAAATCTATGACAGTTAGTCATCACACAATGTGACTGTTATTGTGTACAGTGTTCTCCTGGTTCTGCTCACTTCACTCAGCATCAGTTCAGATTAGTCTTTTGTAATGGCAAGCAAAATGGTACTCAGTTTCTTGTTTCAGTTATTCAATACTTAGCTCCTTGTTTCAGTTATTCAATGGCCTTTGAGGCCTGCCTGTGATTTGGAGGTGGGAGGACCTTGCTGATGCAACACAGAGGGTGGAACAGGAAGGGAGAAGAACATATAAAATCAGGAGCAGGAGCTGAGACCAAGCAGAACTGAGAGGGAGAACACTTGTGACGTGGGCACCCTGTCCATCTGTTCTAATTTGTCCATCTGTGTTGATTTGTGTTTGTCTTACTTTGTCAGACAGAAGCATCCTGTCTTTTGATTGTCTTACATTGTCAGATAGAAGGATTCTATCTGTTCAATTGTATTAATTTATCAGACAGAAGCATTCCATCTGTTGATTGTGTTACTTTGTCAGACAGAAGCGTTCTCTGTCGATTGTGTTACATCGTCAGAAGCATTCTACCTGTTGAATTGTGTTACTTTGTCAGACAGAGCACCGTGTCTGTTGACTTGTGTTGATTTCACAGAAAGAAAGTGAATTGAGATGAGAAGGTCGGCAATGTGTGTGAATATTGTGGTGACTCTGTTAAGCTTTGTCTTCCCAGAAACAGAAACTGCAAAGGGCTTGAAGTGGACTAGTCACTGTAAGTTTCAATATGGAAGAGGAAGTGGAACAGAAGCTGGAACAGAAGCTGGAACAGGAGCTGGAACAGGAGCTGAGAGCTGCCTATTTGTGAATCCAGGTAACAGGTGGGTGAATTCAGTCAAGAACTGAAAGCATGGAAGAGGAGCCATGGAGTTTGGAAGTCAGCCTCAAGTCGAGATGAAAGGACTTTTACTTGGATACTTAGTACTGACTGACAAGATTATGACTAACTGTGACCTAGAGGTGGGAGACCTTTGTAATTTGTACTCCTTAAAAATGATTGCTCTTTAAGGATGATTGATTTAAGGATGATTGGAAGCCAATCTCCAATCAAGATGAAAGAAGATTTTAGATGGCTACTCTATATTGATTGAGATTGCCACTTACTGGATTTTGTTTAAGACTATGTGGCCACCTTAGTAATAAGTTGTTATGTTATATCAATGTGAATGTTGTACTTTGGTTTCTGTGAATGTTTTGCTTTAGTTTATTGCTGAATAAACCTAGAGTTGACTATACTATGTAATCAGAATCTTAAAGCTATTCACAGCAACAGTCCTCAGGAAAGCTGCTTGTGCTTGGCCTTATGTCTTTTTAGGTTTCAGAAGTCTGTCTGCTCATCATTTCTTATAGCACAGCAGCATTTCATTACATTCATATAAAAAAAAAAAAACTTGTTCAGCAATTCCCCAATTGATGGGTATCCCCACAGTTACCAATTATTGGCCACCACAGAAAAAGCTGCTATAAATATATTTGTACATTTAGATATTTTTCCCATTTAAAAAACATCTCTTTGGGATATAGATCTAGAAGCGGCATTACGGGGTCACAGTTTTATAGCTTTTGGGGGATAGTTACACATTGCTCCCCAGAATGGCTGGATCAGTTCACAACTCCACCAGCAGTGCATTTGTATTTCAATTTTCTCATATCTTCTCCAATATTTATCATTTTCCTGTTTTATCATGTTAGCCAAGCTGATAGGTGTTATGTGGTACCTCAGAGTTGTTTGGATTTGTATTTCTCTAACGGATAGTGATTTAGAGCATTTTTTCATATGACTATAATAGCTTTAATTTCTTCATCTGAAAACTGCCTGTTCATATCATTTGGCCATTTATCAATTGGGAAATTACTTGTATTCTTATAAATTGGACTCAATCCTCTATAAATTTTAGAAATGAGGCCTGTATTAGAGTGACTGGCTATAAAAATTGTTTCCCAGCTTTCTGCTTCCCTCTAATCTTGGTTGCATTGGCTTTGTTTGCACAAAACCTTTTCAATGTAATGTAACCAAAATCATCTACTTTGTATTTCATAATGTTCTCTATCTCTTGTTTGGTCATAAATTCTTCCCTTCTCTATAGATCTGACAGGTAAACTATTTTTTGCTCTCCTAGTTTGCTTGTAGCACCAGTCTTTATATTTAAATAATGTACCCATTTTGATTTTATCTTGGTGTAGGGCATAAGATCTATGCCTCATATCTACAATAATATTACCTAGTTTTCCCAGCAGTTTTTGTTAAAAAGTGAGTTTTTATCCCAGAAGTTGGGGTCTTTGGGTTTATCAAACAGTAAATTATTGTAGTCATTGACTATTATGTCTTGCGTCCCTCACTTATTCCACTCTATTTATTAGCCAGCACCAAGCAGTTTTGATGATTGCTTCTTTATAATACAATTTAATATCTGGTATGGCTAGGCCACCTTCTCTAGCACTTCTTTTAATTAATTCCCTTGATATTCTGGATCTTTTGTTCTTCAAGAAGAATTTTATTATTTTTTCCTAGCTTTATAAAATAATTTTTTGATAATTTGATTGGTATAGCACTGAATAAGTGAATTAACTTAGGTAGAATTGTCATTTTTATTATAATAGTTTACCCTATCCATGAGCAATTGATATTTTTCCAATGATTTTGACATGACTTTATTCGTGTGAAAATTGTTTTGTGATCATGTTCATATAGTTCCGAGGTTTGCCTTGGCAGGTAGACGCCCAGATATTTTACAATGTCTACAGTAACTTTAAATGGAATTTCTCTGTCTATTTTGTTTTGGGCTTTGTTAGTAATATTTATAAATGATAATGATTTATGTAGATTCATTCCATATCCTGGAATTTTGCTAAAATTGTTTATTATTTCAAGTATTTTTTTTTTACTTGATTCTGTAGGATTCTCTAAGCACACTATTATGCCATCTGGAAAGAGTGATAGATTTGTTTTATCTTTTCCTATTCTAGCTCCTTCAATTTCTTTTTCTTTTCTATTGCTAAGACTAATGTTTTTAGTACCATATTGAATAACAGTGATGATAATGGAATCCTTGTTTTACTCCTAATATCACTGGAAATGATTCAGCTTATCCTCATTATATATGAAATTTGCCAATGGTTTTAGATAGATGCTAGCTATCATTTTAAAGAAGACTCCATTTAATCCTATACTCTCTAGTGTTTTTAATTGGAATGGGTGTTGTATTTTGTTAAAAGCTTTTTTCTGCATTTATGGAGATAACCACATGATTTTTGTGAATCTTGTTGTTGATATGGTCAATTGTGCTAGTAGTTTTCCTAAGATTGAACCAACTCTGCATTCCTGCTATCCTACCTGATCATAGTGTATTATCCTCAAGATAAGTTGCTGTAACCTTCTTGCTAATATTTTATTTAAAATTTTTCATCTATACTCATTAGGGAAATTGGTCTATAATTTTTTTCACTGTTTTGGTTCTCCTGTTTAGGTATCAGCCCCATATTTGTATCATAAAAATAATTTGGTAGAATTTCTTCTTTGTCTGTTTTCCCAAATAATTTATATACTATTGGAATTAATTGTACTTTAAATATTTGATACAATTCACTTGTAAATCCATCTGGTCCTGGAGATTTTTTTCTTAGGGAGTTCATTGATGGCTTGTTCAATTATTTTTCCTGGAATGAGGTTATTTAAGATTTTATTCCCTTTCCTGTTATTCTGGGAAATTTATATTTTTTATAAATATTCATCCATTTCACTAAGATTGTCAAATTTATTGGCATATAGTTGTCAAAGTCATTCCTAATTATTGCTTTAATTTTCTTTTCATTGGTGGCTAATTCACCCTTTTCATTTTTTATGCCGGTAATTGGGTTTTCTTCTTTCTTTCCTTTTAATCAAATTAATCAAAGGTTCATCTATTTTCTTGTGGTATTTTTTTTTATAAAATCTGCTCTTAATTTTATTTATTAGTTCAGTAGTTTTCTTTATTTCATTTTTGTTTATCTCTCTTTAGGTTTTCAGAATTTCTAATTGGGTATTTAAGTGGGGATTTTTATTTGTTCTTTTTCTAGCTTTTTTAGTTACATGCTCAATTCATTGATCTCCTCTTTCTCTATTTCATTCATTTAAACATTTAGAGCTATAAAACTGTCTATACCTACTTTGGCTTCATTGCATAAGTCTTGGTAGATTGTCTCCTTATTGTCATTTTCTTGGATGAAGTTATTGATTTTTTTCTATGACTTGTTGTTTGACCCATCTGTAATGCCATGCACCAGCAGATTCCCAAAAGAATGTTACTGTGAACAGCTTTTAGGGTTTGAATTACACAATATAGTGAACACTCTGTTTATTCCATTACAAATGAAGGCAAACATTCACAATATATCACAGTATAATATTCACAACATTACATCTTATCACAGAAAATAGCCACACAGTTTTCACTATAGTGGCCACAATATTTAGAACAAGGAAGAAAAGAATACTTAATCATTCAGTCAATTCACAATACAATACTCAAACTTCCACTCATGGGGCACATCAATACTTAAACATTCAATCAATTCACAATAGAATAATCAAACTTCCACTCATGGGGCATATCAATACTTAATCAGTCACTAATCTAGATTCACAATTACTAAATATCATTAATCACAAATACAATCACTAGAAAACCACACAAACCTTCCACCCCTTGGTGTCCAGAAAACCTCAATTTCATCCAAGGGGAGGCCTTTTCTTCATCTTGACTCTGGGTGGTCTCTCTGATTCCCTGGATCCCCTTCCATGGTCCCAGGTCCCTCCTGAATCCACCA
>CM053592.1:90085622-90106678 GCA_028646515.1 Pseudochirops corinnae | reverse complement strand
TTTTTTTAGTTCTGTGGAACTCTGCTTCCAGAGGGAACAGTTCTGTCCCAAATTGCTGGGGTTTTCCCAGCTGCCAGGCTTTTAGGAGGCTGCTGGGTCCCTCCCCAGCTTGGGCTCACTGGAAAAAAAAAAACCAGGACCACTACCAAAGACCACAATCCGGGTCCAGGCCACTCAACGCGAGAGCACTTGGCCTCTGAACTGTTGCTTGGACCCCCTGCTGTCTGCAGGCTGGGAGCTCTGAAGAGGCAATGTGGAGGTGGGTGCAGAAACTCAGCGCCTCTTCTTTGCCCTGGTGGTGGCTTGGCCAGACCCGCTTTTCTTCCCTGGTTTTTAGCCAAGTTCCACTAACCTGAGTCCTTTTTGCTTATGGCTTGATAATTCTGGATACTGCCACAGCTGCCGCAGATCTGCTCTCCTGAAGCTCCAGCCAAGGTGGAGCTCATCTTGTCCAGCCACCCCCAGGGCAAAAGACACTGTTTCAGGCTGAGCTGGTTTTGGGTCTCAGAGTTGAAATGATTGCCTTGAGCCGAGCTGCCTTCAGCAGGAAATATATCTGTGTGAATTTTAGAGCCCTAGAATTTGTTTAGAGTCATATTTTTTGGGTATTTGATGTGGCTGTGTCAGAGCTGCAATTTCTTGTTGCTCCTATGCCGTCATCTTGGCTCCACCCCCCCCCCTTACTCTTGTGTAAAAAATGGAAAGATGCAGCCTGTAGGTGGATTCAAAATTAGTTGAATGGCCTGGTTCCAGGAATGATTCTGTCAGCTTAGGTGGATGTTTCCATTGGAATACTCCAGGAAATCTGTGGTTGGCCACAGACTATTTAACAGTTTTATCAATGACTTCAATAAAAACATAGATGGATGGTATGCTTTATCATATTTGCAGATGACATAAAGCTGGAAGGGATAGGTAAATGACAGAGTAAACATTTTAAGAGATCTTAATAGTCTAGAATCTGCCCAAAAATAAGACATATAAGGTCTACATTTAGATTTCAAAAATAAACTTTATGTTTACAAGTAGAAATTACTGTATCATAGTTTATCCCCCCAAAAGATTTGGAGGTCTTAGTGTATTACAAGAATATGATACAAATCAACGGTCTAATAAGGCAGGCAAGAAAACTAATGAAATCAGTTTTATGCCACACAGAGATGTGACATACCCCTCAGCCATTGGAAACTCAAATAAATAGTATTGTGGCTAAAATATTAAGGTTAATGAAGCAATAGGCTTCTTACTGATGAGGCCTGCAAATGAGTCCACCTCTTTTATCCCAAAGATAATGAGATAGACCTAACCAGATTCAGTTGTAGGTCTCCATCATCAATAGTGTACTTAATGAAAAAATACTGGGTATATAAGCTTCATGATACATGAAGTCTTGAATGTTTCCATGCAATCATGAAGAACCCATTTAAAATGAATCTATGATTGTTCTGATTCTTCACCTAAAGACTGACCTTTCTGGGTGGTGAAATGGAATATCATTTAGGAAATGTGTTGTGTTGTCTATATTTCTTAATTTATAGATGGTATGGCCATAGAGGATTAAGAAAACTAAGCTGTTTCTTTTCTTGAATTCCTAGAGTTGCCTATATATTATATGAAGGCTGCCAAATTCTTAGAAAAGCTAACCTAACCTCACAGATTTTTTTAAAAAATCTTTATTTTTTTGTTGCTTTTATTTATTCCATGCCAATATTAGAAAAAACTCCATAAAGTTAGTCATATTTGGTTTCTTCTCATGAAGTGACTCCATCATGCTAATGTCATGTAATGAGGTCTCAGAGAAATCCTGGATCTGCAACTATCTAGTGTGACTTTAGATAAGTTGCTTAACCTATCTGAACTTTAGTTTCCTATTAGTCAGTTAACAAACTTTTATTAAGTGTATACCCAGTGCTAAGTAAACACTAGGGATATAAATAAAGGCAAAGATAGTCCCTGTTTTCAAGTAGTATATATGAATGCCATTCAAGTCAAAACTTGATTCTTGTGAATGATCAAGTCAGAATAATGCTTATAAACTTTATTTGGTCATTAAAATTATATTCATATACCATAATTTATTTAATCATTCCCTATTGGGTAGTTTTCCCACCCACATTCTACTATAAATACTTCTGCAAGAAATATTTTTGTACACATATTCCTTTTTTCTTCCAACAGGTGACAACTGAACCCATGATAATAGATGAGTAGGCGGCTGAAGGGAGAGAGTATGTATAGAGAGAAGAAAAGACAAATCAGGACTCTGCCTTTGGGGTCCCCATCCCCATCCTTAAGGAATGACAGATAGCTACTGATTCAGGCAAAGAAACAAAAAGAAGTCAGAGAGATTGGAGAATAAGCAAGCGAATAAAAGGGAAAAAGAAAAAAAGGGAGAAAGATTGTATTATGGGGCGTGGAGATTTGAAAAAATGTTGACTTGAGGAGGTACCTCAATTGAATTCTTTGGTACCATTTGAGAAGGTCAGTTTTAGAAGCCAGAATTCAAGAGATTGAAAAATGAGTGATGTGAATTATCGTACTGATTTTTGAAGTATCTTTGTCATCCTGATATAAATTCTATTTGAATAATTATTTGATGGATAGTGCTAATTTGTATGCCGGTATCTTATTTAACCTTTTCACATTGATACTCATAGAATTATAGGATCATTGATATCAAGTTAGAAGAAAATTTAGAGGTCAAATGTTCAGTCACTTCATTTTACGGAGGAAGAAACTAAGTCCTATATTGGTGAAGTAATTTGCTCAAAGTTGCACAGGCAGTAAGTAATAAAGGTTCTGAAACTAATTCTTCTGACTCCAAATTCAGTCCATAACACTGCCTATTCTTTAATGATATTACTCTAATTTTCATTTTTTGTCATACCTCTTCAAGGCTTAGGGATAAGATACATATTTATCTTTATATTAAGTTGAAATAAAATGCTAACCGTATTTGTATTTGTTTATATGGTTTATCTTACATTAGAAAAAAATTGTTCTTTCATTGCTTGATAGAATTAATTTAGAAAGCAATTTCATCCTGTTGCCTTTCATATGGGAATTCATTATCATTATTTAAATCATCCTTCTGATCTTTGTTTTTAGAGGCTATCTATTTCCTATTTTGCCAACTTGTATATTCAATATTTGGGTATATATTAATTTGTTCTTTAAGACTTTGTCCCTATACATCATATTTCCTTCCTGAGAAGAGAATGGGGAAGTTCTGTGTGTGAATAGTGCTAACTAACATTTATAGGGTTTGCTTCCTTATAGAAATTTGCTTTAATATAACTCCCTCTGAGAAACAAATATAATTAGTGCAATCTCCTTCCCATAGGACAAACCTTGGGTATGTGATGACCAAGTAAAATATTCCCAGTAACTTCAACTAACATTTTTATGCATGGTTGGAAGTCCACTAATCATCCATCTGCAATGATCAAATACTCAATTTTGTCAATGTTCTTCCTAAAACCTGTTACCTAGAACTGAATGCTATATTCTAGATGTCTGCCTAGAAAACAGTACAAAGAGACTATAAATAAACTTCCTTCTTCTGGGCAGGGTTTGCTTTCTTTTTAAACTTAAATTGAGCATTCAGGCCACTGAGACCCAAAGATTTTTTTTATATGAAATATTTTTGAACAACGCATTTGTGCTGTTAAATTCTTGATTCTTGAATGGAAAATTTTTTACAATTTTTCTTATTAAATTTCATCTTATTCGAAATGGATCTATTTTTTTTCTTCTTGTCAAAATCTTTTTGGATCCCCTTTCTGTCACCCTGAATAGTACTTATCCCCCTCAGCACTTAGGATAAGTGCCCAGAACATTTAAAACCACCCAAATTCATAATATCCTCCTCACAATACTCTCATTACAAATGATTCATACATAAAGAGGTAGTGGGTGCAAAGCAGTTACTATGCTAACTATCATACGCATGAACTTGGTAAATGTTATCTGTCATCTGCAAATTTGCATCCGAATCATTTGGAGCCTTGTCATGTAAATGTGCATGTGTGTGTTTTCATTATTGGCCATATAGAATGGCACAGTAGGTGGGAAGATATCCATCACTTTCAATTCTGACACTATTATTAAGTTGTTATTCCATCATGACAGATGTCGAAATTAGGAGCGTAAACCTTTTTTCCTTTATCACATGGAGAAAAACATTATGTGACTTGAAAACAGGTGACAGAAATTGTAGCTCAAAAAATTTTGTACTTATATGAAGAAGTTCAAACACTGCTCAAAAGAATGAGTTAGTCATTATTTTTTTCATCAATTTTTGAACTAAGTGTGTAGATACTTTGAAAAAGTTCACTTTTTCATTGAGGTCCTCTTAAATAAAAATGAATGGAGCTTTTAACATATGCAGAACACTCTTCTAGATGGTACAAGGAGTACAAGGATGAATAAAACATTGTCATTGCCCTCAAAAAAGGTGTAATCTAGCAGGGAAGATTAGACATGTACACAGATCACTATGCTGTATGGCAGAATAGCCTGTGACATAAGAGAGATCAAAGATACTAGAGTAAGAAACAGAGAGAACAGAAGAGTGAGAAGTTTGAGTAGGCACTGTAGTGGATACTGAGCAGACTTCAGAAATAGGCACATGCTTTGACTTTTAATGACTGGGGAAACATTTCTATAATCAGAGATCAGATCAATTGCATTCTACAGAACCCCAAAAGTACAAAATGAGAGAAAATATGGGGTGTATATGGACAATAAAATGTTGCAATCCAAATGGAGTATAGAGTATATTTAGGAGAGCAGCAGGAAATATGCCTGGGCTGACAAATTTTGCCTGTACTTTTGTACTTAATTTGACAGTCACTATGTAGTACTGAAATCCTGTTTACTAGGGGTTAGTGGAATAACCAGAATAACCAGTAGAATAATTAGAGTTATGCTTTAGAGGAACTGATCTGTCATATGCTAGATTTAAAGCTGGAAGGACTCAGAGGTAATGTAATCCCACTCTGATTATACAGATAAGGAAACTGAGGTCCAGAGAGATTAAGGTCCAGAGCAAAGCCATGATTTGAAGCCAGATCTTCTGACTACAGATGCAGTGTTATTTTAAATGTAACTAAATGACTTCAGCTTAGATTGGGAGAAACTGGAAAAGAGGTCCATTTAGAATATTATTGGAGTAACCTTGGGAGAGGTAATGGTTGCCGGCATTCAGAGGGCGACAGGGAGGATGGAAAGGAGGGGATTGATTCCAAATATCATAGAAGAAGAATTAACAGGACTTGGCAACAAGTGGATGTCAGCAGTGAGGGAAAAGGAGGCATTAAGGATAACTCCTAGGCGTAGGACAGGATTACTCAACTGACCATATTATCTGGTGAGGAATTTCATCTTCATCCTACATGGAGAAATTGTCCTTAATTTGTACCTGCCATTGATTTTCCCTTTCCTATCAACCCATAACTGTTTTTCCTATATCCTGACAGGTTGGCATCAGCTTTTTCAATTTAATTTAGTGCTTAATTAGTACCAGATACTCGCCAAGGTTCAAGGGATAGAGACAAAAACAAAACACTACCTGACCTTCGGGAGCTTATATTCTATTGTAGGGAAAGCACACACATAGAGAAGTTAAAACAAACAAACAAAAATACACAAAGTACGCATCACTCAATCCCTTCATGCTTCAGTTCATGCACCAATCCCTTGGTCCCTGTGAGGTGAAATGAGAGAGGGATATGAATAAAAATGAACTGGTAACTGACCCAGGAAGTAACTATTGAATAAACTTTAAAAGAAAAGGCAACATCCACTCACTCTTTTCCTTCCTCTCTCTAAAATGTATTTCGTGAAATTCTTGGACTTTCAAAGAGTTGTGGAGAGGACTCTTCTCATCCACCTGGAGGTCATACCTACTGATTACACAGGGCAGTACCCACATGGACTGCTCAGGTGAGCCTGACCTTGGGCCTTGGGTCTTTGTTGCTGTGTCTCCATGGGTGTCCTTTTTTGAGCTCAGATGATTGAATATTTATCCTAAGATAAATATTTCCAGCATTGAAGGTGAATCATAAGTCTGAGAGATGGAGAGCTTGTGAATCCCTAAGTTGGAGTTGATTGGCAGTTGAAGGAAGCTTCAAGAGCCATATTCTTTTCCATGAAGGGTGATGAATACAAGTCATTACCTGGCTGACCAGAAACCATGAACTTTGAGGGGGCTGTTCAGACAACACAGAGCTGAAGTGAGGGTGAAATGTCTATTTAGTAGTCCCACTAAGGGCTCTATATTGTAAATATCAGTCTCAAGAGACTACAATAGAAATTAGGGGGAATGGCATGATTATTTAAATCTTTGTCAATGAATCTTTTGAACTTTAAGCATTTCTTTTGAATGGAAGAAAAAAATAGCTATCCTATAACTGAGATATATTGACCCTAAATATGAGGTATACCTAAACATTAAATGATTTTTCAACAGGACTCCAGGGTGGGAGAATAAAGAGGCAATTACAATGAGAAAATAATTTTGAGAAGAGTTCCCTGAAATAAAGATAGAGGAGTAATATGAAGTACAACTCAGGTCCATCACCTTTTTTCACAAAGATCTAGAAAATGCACCAAATGCACTGGATCTTCTTTAGAAAACCTAAGGAAAAAAAAATCAGCAAATCACTTCCTTCTCCTTCCACCATGTGGGTATAAAGATGCAGACAGAGAGGTCTGTAGACACTGGGGAAAGGGTCTGTCCAGGTGTTCACTGTGGGGAGCATCCCAGCACTCAAGGACTCAAAGAAAATCCAGGTGGGACACTGGAGAAGAGAACACTGGGACAAGATGTCCCAGAGACTCCTTAAACTAGTGCAGGGTGTGGAATTTGCTGCCAATTGACAACTTTGTCAATCACTACCCAGTTATGGGTCACAGATCTAGGGTTAACTAAGGAAGGGACTTAGGGGACTCACAATTAAGGGTGTCTCAAAGGAATATTGTGTTCAGTAAGACTAGCTATATATTGAATAAGGAATAAATTCAGAAGCAGAGAGTGGTTCTGTGACTCCAAATCCAGGAGCACAGCAAGAACTCAGTTCTAGTCTTCAGCCCTGGCTAGGCAAGGCAGGAATCCCAGACCAAATGCAAGCCTGCAATTCAGTCGTTTTGAACCTGTGGCTTAATAGTGGGTTAACAGTTACTAAGTCCAGTAGTAATCTACTAGAGTTTCCAACCAGGGATAAGCCAACAAGTGTCTTGCTCAGACTCAAACTTGGGTCAGAGCTCAGACCAGAAGGGCAGTGATCACAACACTTAGGAGCACTGAAAGTTTGCAGGACCCCAGCCTGAGCTATCCCTGAGATCCTGGAATAACTCAATACCCTAACAAAGAAGCATAATAATTCAAGAAGAGAGATCAGTCCAGATATTCTCTCCAGAAGTGTACAGAGCCCAATCCTGAGATTATAGTCAAAAAGTAGCCTGGAAGAATGAGCAAACAGCAACAAAAAGAATACTACCATTAAGAGCTATTATGGTGACAAGAAAAGCTCAAGTCACAAATTCAGAAGAAGAGAATGATTCCAAAAACATCTACTATCAAAGACTCAGAAAAAATGCAGTTTGGGCACAAGTCCAACCAAAATTCCTAGAAAAGACAAAGCAAGAATTTACAAGAGAGAGAGAGAGAGACAGAGACAGAGAGACAAAGAGAGACAGAGACAGACAGAGAGAGACACACAGAAAGAGAGAGAGAGAGACAGAGTGAGACACACACACAGAGACACACAGAAAGAGACAGAGAGACAGAGAGAGAGCTCCATTAGGACTGATTGAACCCTGGCATGCATTCATGAACCCAGAGGGAGAAGAAACCCAGGCAGAGAAGGCAAGTGTCCCAGAACCCCCAAGTTCCACAGGATCTATTGTTATATAATCCTTTATGGTTACTTTTTAGAGCCCTTCATAGCCTAGCCCAATCTTACTTTTCCAACTCTACCATAATTACTCTCCTTTATATACTCTACAATCTAGCCAAACTGAAAGTCTTGCTCTTTCTCGCACATGACACTTCATTTCCTATTTGACACTTCATATCTTATTTCCATACCTTTGTACTGACTGTCCTTCCTTGCCTGGAATTCACCTTGACTTCATCTTTATCTCTTAAAACCCTTCATTTCAACAATAATAAAAATGACAACAACAACTAGAATTATAAATAGCACTTTAAGGTTTGCAAAACATTTTCCAATATTATTTCATTTGATCCTCATAACAATCCTGAGAGGTAGATGCTATAATTATCCTCATTTTATATATGAGGAACTGAGACATAGGAAAATTAAGTGACTTGCTTAGAGTCACTAAGCTAATAAGTATCTGAGTCTTACTGAATTAGAATCTTTTTTACTCCAAGGCCAAGTATCTTTCTATGGCTCCACCTTACTGCTTTTAAAACTTTGCTCTCCTGATAATTCTACATGAAGTTTTAACCTGATTCCCCAACCTCTAGGACCCTCCCCTCATTTACCTGGTATATATTTTAATACTGTTTATTGATGTGCATGTTGCCTCTCCAACAGCATGGAAGATACTTGAAGGTAGAAACAGCTTTGCCCCTGAAGGGAAAGGATTGTGGACAAGTTCTGTTACTTACAGGAACAGCATTGATTTGGTATTCCTCCAGGTCACTGTAAACTTGAACTGGAGGTCTTAATGGGCAGAGGTGTCATTTTGGAATAGTAGAGGCAGGTTTCTTTCCAAGGTTTGTCAGCGAGTCTTCTCCATCTTTTTGCTCTATAGGTGATTACTTAGCTTTAGTAAGAAACAATTGGAGATTCCCAAGCAAATACTTTATTCAGTATTTAGTACATATGCCCTGAAGTGTGTATATATATGTATATATGTACTCATATTTGTATGTGACAATACACATATTACACATACACATTGCATATAATATATACATTATATATGTATGTTACCAAATATACAAACGTGGCACAGTAAATATAAAACTGGGCTTTGAATCAGGAACATTCATCTTCCTGAGTTCAAATCTAGCCTCAGACACTTTCTAGTTGTGTGATCCTGGACAAGTCACTTAACCCTGTCTGCCTCAGTTTCCTTATAAAATGAGCTAGAGAAGGAAATGGCAAACCACTTCAATGCATTTGCCAAGAAATCCCCCGAAGGACTTGGGAAGAGTTTGACATGACTAAAAATGGCTAAATAACTGTCCATCCATCCATCTCTGTATTATCTATCTATCTATCTATTTATCATCTATTTATCTGGATATATATATATATATTTATATATATACATATATATAATTTATGTGTATGCATATACATATACATACGCACATATACATATATTATTGAGCTTATATGTGTGTATATGTACATATACATACTTGCATACATGAAAATCATTTCTATAACACTTGCTATATTCCAGTCACTGTACTAAGTACTTTACAAATATTGACTCATTTGATATTCACCAAAACCTTGCAGGGTAGATGTTCTTATTATCCCCATTTTGCAGTTGAGGAAACTGAAACAAACAGAGATTGAGTGATTTGCCCAGGATCATATAGCTGGTAAGTGTTTAAGGTCACATTTTGGAACTCAGGCCTTCCTAACTCTAAGTCTCGTGCTCTATCCACAATATGTATATGTACATGTCTGTATGTATGCATGTATGATACATATGATATATTCAGTTTATAACTATAGAAAAATATACTTCTCATTAATACTAATATATAAATGTGTATCAGATTGTGTACATACATATATGTATATAATCTGTATATATATTATATACACATACATATGTATTATAATACACCACCAAGCCACAAACAAAGGCTTATCCCAGTCATGCTTCTCCAGTCCTCCAGCAGTTCTGCTGGCCCCAGGACCCAGAAGGAATCTCAGCCTTCTAGGTGGCAGCAACATCAGCCTTCACCAGAGTCTAGTCTTAAGAAAAACTCCAACTTGGTTCTCAGTCAGCTTCCAGATCTTGGGAAACTCTCTCTCTCTCTCTCTCTCACTCACTCTCTTTCCCTCTCTTTTTCCTGTCTTCAGTCTCCACAATTCTTCCTCTACCAGGAGCCACCAGGAGGAACATATTTCCACGTTTGAATCAACTAACATTTCAACCAAATGAAAAGTCTGTTCAAATTGGGGCAGGAGCTTGGTAACATCCAGTGGGACCTATAGAAAATCAGCAAAATGGGTCAATTCCCAAGAAATTCAAGAAGGCAGAGAAAAGATAATATTATAGCTAAATTTCTGGGAAAGACTGCATTAGGTGATGAAGAGAACTCCAGACTTAATTTGGTCTTGATCTCCTTCTCCTGCATCCTTTTCCCTTGATCAGAGGAAGACCTTCTAAACTTTGGAGTATGGGAGGATTTCCCATTTTCTCATTGGCATCCTAACAGCATCTCTACATCAACTGATGATTAATATCATCCTGATGTTAATCAGGAGCCAAGGACAGAATGAGTGAGATGGGCAAAAAAAAAATTCAAAGCTTTATATAGGGAGCCCAGAAGAGAAGCTATACCATACCTAAGGAGGATCACCTTGAGGATTCCAACAAAAAGGATTTCTAGGAACCAAGTTACCCTTTTGCTATGTACTCTTTGAGTCTGAGAACACTTTCTTTTGGACTCTGAGTACCCTGATGGGAGAATGTGTGACAGACTTTTAGGAAAATGTGTCAACTATATTGCCATAACAAATATAGCTTTCTAGAAGCTAATTAAGTCTGGCTGACTAATTGATATCTATGGAGAATCATGGTGAAAAGTAAACCTTGGGGGTCTGTGAGCTATAGTACTAGAAAAAAAAACAACATGCTCTGATCCCTCAAGGTCACCTCTAAAGACCTAAAGGCTATGCAGCTACAAATTCTGGGTCTTCAGAGTGCAAATGGGGATTTGGAGAGTAAGTTCAGAGCATATGCTACATAATATTTTCCCCATAGGAGACTCTTGGACAATACAGTCATATCCACCCAAATTATTCTCATACTAAATATCACCAATTCCTTCCACTGATAATTTCGTGGCATGATTTCACGTTCATTCATCAACTAGTTTGCTTTTCTCTGGATTTAATCCAATTTGTCAATGTCCTTCCTACAGCATCCATAGGGCTGCACACTATACTACAAATGTGGTCCTAGCAGGATAGAGTATAGGAGGAACATAAGTAGCCTCCTTTGCTCTAGACAGCACATTTGGATTAATACTCGGATTCATTTCTTTTTACATGCCCCTTTACTTTGTTACCTGCTACTTAGCTTGCAGTCTATTAAAAACCTCCACATCTTTTAAAAACAATCTAATATTCAACCGTATATTTGTTCAGTTGATCAGTTAAAAATCAAATTCAGGACTTTAAAATTATTCTCATTAAATTTCATCTTATTATAATTTAACTGATTCTTTCAGCTTATTGAGCCAGAAGTTGAGGAGGGGGTTTCCTCTTAGTCACTCTGTGTTATTATCCATTCAAAAACTTATAAGAAAGGCCCAGAATAGTTAAAAACCACACAAATTTATAATTTCACCCCTACATCTCAATCATTTAAATGATTCATAAATAAGTAGTGGGTGCAAAGAAACTGTCACACTAGTGAAAGTATGAACTTCGTCAATGTATTTGTTATCCACCAATTTGCACCCAGTCATTTGACACACTGTTACATAAATGTGTATTTCCATTATCGGTCATATGGAATGCTGTCGTAGGTAGGTGGGTAGATATCCATCACTTTGAATTCTGACACTATGATTAAAGTGTTATTCAAGCTGAAAGCTTTCAAAAATTAGAGTGTAAAATTTTTGTCTTTATCCCAAAGGGATCTACATTAAGTGACTTGAAAAAAGGTGACAGCAATTGTACCTCAAGAAATTCTGTGCTTATATGAAGAACTTCAAACAATACTCAGAGTAGTGATTTAATAACTGGTTTTGCTTCATTAACCAGTAAGATAAGGATGTCAATACTCTGAACAATAAAGATGGGTTTTTTATCAACACAATTCTATGTTCATTCATTTGTTCAATAAAAAACAGAATTCCCATTATGCTATGGGTTATGGAGTACAGAGATATTTGGTGTACCTGTATTTTTTTAAAGAGTGGAAAAGATAGGACATGTACACAAATAATTATACCATAAGGCAAAATTTGATGCAACATAAGAGGGAAACAGTATAATGGAATCAGGGCAGCTAGGTGACACAACAGATAGAATGCTAGCCTTGGAGTCAGGGGGACCTGAGTTCAATTCTAGCCCCAGACACTTACTAGCTACGTGACCCTGGGTAATTCACTTAATCCTGTTTGCCTCAGTTCCTCATTTGTAACATGAGCTGGAGAGAGGGAAATGGCAAACCACTCCAGTATCTCCACCAAGAAAACCTCAAATGGAGTTATGGAGAGTTGTATACAACTGAAACAACTAAACAATAACAAATGGAGAGAAATAAAAAATGGAAGAGAAAGGACAGTTATTTTGAGTTGAGTAGAAGATCCAAGAAGGTTTCATACAGAAGAAGACACATTAAATTGGTCCTCAAAAGATAGGAAAAGCTTTCAAAGGTGTAGATGGATCGAGTGATATTCTAAGCAAAGAAAACGGCAGAGAACAGGGAAAGATTGGAGCATATTTAGACAATAGAAAATAGATTTACTTAATCTGATTATGTTTATATAGTGTGTCACATACACAGGCAGAGAGACAGACAGACAGACAGACACACACACACACACACACACACACACACACACAAACCGAAGCAGTACTCCTTAAATTCAGAAAAATAAATTTGGCCTAGAACATGACTGAAGACTGAAAAGACTGAAAAAAGGAGTTTGGGCTTAGTTCGTTCATCAGTTTTGAGTCTTTAAAGACTTTTAAGTGGGAGGTGGTGGTGAAAAGGCCAGAGTATTGTTTCAGGATGTTTGAAACATAAATGCTTCACCACATGCATTAATTGATCCATGTAGAACGATAAGGGACCTTGGAGGTCATTTAGTCTCAACTTCATTATTAAACAAATGAGGAAACTGAGGCCCAGAGAGGTAAAAGGCCAGAGTCACACAGGTAAGAAACAGATTACTAAGGATTTGGAGGTAGGTTCTCTACCAAGGCATGGTCTTTTAAAAATTAATGTCTTTCGTTTTTCTATCACCTATATTCTCATTGTATCCCTACTCTCTTTTCTTTCTAGAAATCCATACCTTTTAACAAAGAATAAAAAGGACATAACATGGTTCTATAAAACTAACCAATATATTTGAAAGAAAATATCTGACATCATATTACTTGCTCCACATCTATAGTCTCCAGTTTCTTAAAAGAAGTTGGGTTGGAGGGAATGCCTTCTTAGATATATTTTTTGGGGTCAATTTTGGTCATTATAATGTTGGAGCAATTATTCTTTTTTTTAATATATTTGTTGTCTTTCCATTCATATTGCTGTGGTCATTGTGTTCTTAGTTCTGCTTATTTTCCTTTGTATCATTTCCCATGTCTCATTTTTCTGGGTATTCATGATATTCATGTACCACATGAATAGCCATTTCCCAGTTGATGGACATCCACTTTGTTTCCATTTCTTTGCTACTACAAAAAGTCTGCTAGTAATATTTTGGTGTCATTGACCTCTTTAGAGTATATTCCTAGGAGTGCAATCTCTGAGTTTAAAGATATGGACATTTTAATTGTTTTCTTTACATAATTCTAACTTGCTTTTCAGAATGATTAAACCAGTTTTCAGTCCCAATAGCTATGTCATAGTGTGCCCATCTCTCCACATTCCATTTTGCCAATTAAAAGCAGTCCTTTTTGAATATTATTACAATATGGGAGGAGGAAATAGTGGAGTGGGACAAGGTCCATTTTGAAGGTTATTGCAAAAGTCTAGGGAGAGATAATAATGAACTTAACTAGAGTGGTAATAGTGAGAATGGAGAGTAGGGGACTGATTCCAGATAATATTGTAATATTGTCAAAACAGAATTAATGGTACTAAATAACAGATTGGAAAGATGATCAATAACAAAAGTGAGGGAAGGGGAAGCATTAAAAGATAACTCCTACGCTTAAAAAAATGACTCCAGCTCAATGACTACAGCAATGTATATGGAAATAACTATAACAACAAGAGTGGAATTAAATGATATGTAATTATAAAAACCAGGCTTGGCCCCAAAGAAGAGATTAAAAAAAAAGCACTCCCCCCTCCACTTTGAAGAAAATGTAGAATGCTGAATATACATGTCAGAACCAATTGAGTTGTTTTACTTTTGAAATGTTTCTCCTCTTTTTAAAAATAATATATTTCTTGCAAGGAATGGCTTGTTCAGAAAGGGAGTTGAAAAGGAATATATTAGGAAAACAAAAAAAAATCAAGAAAAATTAAAATTAAATTCAAGAAAAAATAATAAGCAATACATATGAGAGGAGAAAAGACACTAGGAGAAGGTAACAAGGGCAAAAGGAGACATTTACAGAAGGTAAGTGTGGGTGTCAGGGATGGATAGAAGTAAATCAGTGAGAGAAACAGTGAATGGATTTTACTTATTGGGTGCCTCACACATGATCTCTTCTTGACAAGCAATTTCTTTTCAAATGCAGTGAATACTATTAACAACTCTGAATGTTTTTCTCAATTTAAAATGAAGATTTCTACTTCCTTAAAATTAAAAAATGGAGGGGTACTCAATTTAGCATCTTTTCTCAGGTACAGCATTTAATCTTCACCTTACAAGGAGAAATTGTCTGAAGTTGTACTTGTCATTGACTTGTTCTTTCCTGTCAATAGGTGACCACCAACTTTCTCAATGTAAAAAAGAAAATTGGAACCTTGCAAGCCAACAAACTGTAGAATCAGAAATAAGTGACGGGATATAGTAACAGGCCTGGAGTAAGAGAAATAGGAGTTCAAATTTGTCCTTAGGCGCCTATTAGGTGTGTGCATATATGTATGACCCTGGACAAGTCATTTAACCTCCATTTGTCTCAGTTTCCTCATTTGTAAAATGGGAGTAATAATAGCTCCTACTTCTAAGAGTTGTAGTGAGGATTAAATGAAATATTTATTGTAAAGTCAATTGCAAAAGCACAATCCCTTGCACATAGTAAGCGCTACACAAAATTAGCCATTATTACTATTATTATTATTTTCACTCTGAAGAGTTTATTCAGTGGACTAATATTTTATTGACTATTTTGCATTGTTATCGATTAATAGTAATTGTATACAAATATATGTGTAAATGTGTAATACATAATTCATATATACAGACATACATACATACATATATGAAATTTTCTGACCTATCTCTATCAGGTTTGGAGATAAGTACCCAATTTTCTTCTACATTGTTAGGTTTATTAATTATTACATTTAGCACAGTGCCTGGCACATAGTAGACACTTAGTAAATGTTAATTGAATTTAACTGAGTCGGGGACACAAGTTCAAGACCAGTCTTAGACATTCAGTATCTGTGACCCTGGCTAGTCAACCTCATTCAGCCTATTTACTCATCTGTAAAATGGGTATAGTAACATCACCTACCTTCCAGAAGTATCGTCATGATCAAATGAGATTATATTTGTAAAGCACTTTGTAAACCTTAAAGTACTATGTAAATGATAGCTATTTTTTTTAGATGTGGGGTGAGAGTAAGCAGCAGAGGTTAACATCTACATTGCAAGCCTAAGTGACTTGGAGAATGGTAGTGAAATCATGAGAATTTAGAGGAATTTTTAGGGAAAGTATATTTATGAAGCATGTAAAAGAATCATTTAGTTATGCCTCTGGGAGATTCCCTTTTTTAACCCCAGGTCTAATTTGAATGAAATTTTGTTAACTTAGAGAACTGAGGTAATGAGGAACCCTGTACTTGATGATTCTCATGTCCTTATCAGCCTTCTCTTCTCCAACAGCATATCTCCAGTTTCTTTAACTAATATTCTCATTGCATATTATCCAGTTCTCTCACCATGCAGATCACTTTCCTTTGGACATGTTTCAGCAAAGATTGATTCATCCAAAGCACAGAGGGGAACATAGACTACTTGCTTGGGGTATTTAGATAAAAGGGCAAAACCATAGTTATTTCCTAATTCTACCCCTTAAAAAAACGCATTGCAAATGTACAATGTCTCAACCCCTTGCTTTTCTTGTTCTCCATTTGGAGGTTCCCTCTGATCTGACCATCCATGCTGATTCAAATTCCTTCATACTTTGCTTTTTCTAACCAATTCTACTATAAAGAGATAAAACTAGCTTTGCAGTTTCCATGTTAAAGGTAGAGGCAAAGAAGCCTCACCCTTGTAAGGCAGTCCTGAAAGGATCTGGAATGGGATGGGGTTGTGGCCCATTGGGCCACTATTGGGCCCATAGTAAATGGATAATAAATGTTTTGGCCTACAGCTCATTGGTGCCTCCTATAATGTATTGATAGCTCAGCTCAGAGCCTGGTCATGTCTACTTCCTCCTCTCTCCCTAGACAGAATGGACGCTCCAAATACACTTGAGACCAGCTTCTCCCTATCTCACTCCTAGGTCCCTTGATAGCTGTTGCGTGTCCTTCTTTCTTGAAGAGGATCAAGGAGATAAGGAGGGTGATGTCTTGGCTTGCAAATGAATCGGATGTAAGTGAAGCAGAGATGAGCAAAGTCATTTTTGGTGGGGGAGGGGGAATCACCAGCTCCCTTCAAAACTCATCTCAAGTACCATTTCCAAAATGGGGCCTTTCTTGACCTCCCTTTGGCTAGTCTCATTCTCCTCAAATTATTTGTCTTTTCATATATGTGTAGATTTATTCCCTGTTATAGGAAGCAAACTCCTTGAGAGTAGTTACCGTTTCTTTCTTTCTTTTTTTTTATAACCAATGCTTGCCTACTGCCATACTTGGAACATAGTAGGTACTTAATAAATACTTGTAGATTGATCAATTCACACAAAATATTACTCATTTCCTTTACAGTTTCTCTTATGAAATCTTTTCAAGTCTACTCACCATCCATGTAGCCATCTCTTGGGTGCAATCTAAAATAAAATAAAAATGTAAAATGGCTTTTTCTAAAATGTGGCATCTAGAACTGAATACTATATTCTTCACATGGTCTGGCTAAGGCACACTATAGAGGGACTTAACAGAACCTTCCTTGTTCTAGAAAACTATACTTCTATGAATGCACAATTTTCAAACACAATCAATGGGTCTGTTTTGTTTATTATACTTTTCTTGTTGCATGAAACACCTTCTGTCTGGTGAGGGTGGAAGGAGTTATTGTAGCAACAGAAACAAAAAAAGAAAAGAATTTCATTAAAATATTTTTAAATATGCAGAAGGATCCAAAAAAATTGGAAAGGGATACAGACAAATTTTATTTGACTTTTTTTTTCTAAATTCAATGTACACTTTTATAAAACAAATTACAAGTAATAGTCTGCCATTTCATATATCTTTTTGTTCTTTGTATACTGAATTTTGTTACTGATGACTAAGTTCATAATTTAAAAAAAAATCAATCATAAAAAACACTTCTATGAATACTCTGCAATAACATTGCTGTTTTATGACTTCTTTGTCATACTTGTTGATTCCTCTTGAACTTGCAGTCCACTAAAACCCTCAGATCATTTTCATGAGTGGTCCTGCCAGGTATCTGTGCAGTTGATTTGTGGGCCCCCAAATGCAAGACTTTGCAATTATTCTTATGGGATTTTATCCTTATTAGAATTTGTCCCATTCTTTCAACTTATTATGATCCTTTTGGTTCTCTTTTCTGTCATTCTGAACGTTAGCACTCCCTCCCAGCACTTAAAATAAATGCCTGAAACATTTAAAAACCACACAGATTCCTAATTCTTTTCTTACAACTTTCTTATTACAAATGATTCATCCATAAATAGGTGGTGGGTGCAAACAAGCTACTATGTTAACGTACCCGTGAACTTGATAAATGTACCTTTATCTGCAAAATTACACCCAAGTCATTTCCCATGCTATCACCTCAAAGTTTGTTTTCATTGTTGGTCATATAAAATGCCATTGAAGGTGGGTTAATATCTATCACTTCGAATTCTGACACTATGATTAAGTTGTTATTCCATCATGATAGCTGTCGAAATTTAGGGTATAAAACTCATTCTTTATCACATGGAGAAGTACATTAAGTGCCTTAAAACAGGTGACAGCAATTGTAACTCAAAAATTGTGTTCTTATGTGAAGAATTTCAAGTACTATTCGAAAAAGAGTGTTAATAATTTTTTTCCTTCATCAACCATTACGCGAAGAATGCTAATACTTTCTGCAATAAATTCCTTTTTGCTGACATAGAATCCTAGGGTCATTCAGTAGGTCAGTAAAAATGGTCTGAGCTCCTACTGCATCCAGAATATTATGCTAGATGGGTCAGGGGATACAATGATGAATAATCACTGTCCCTGAATTTTTTTAAGCTTAATACAGAAGTGGGGATAAGACACATGTACAAATAAGTGCACACTTTAAGATAGGATAGCACATGGAATAACATAGGGACAAAGTCTCATGAAAGAAGGAAGAGGACAGTGAAAAATGAAATTTCACAGCTAGTTGGAGGTTCAGAGAATGCTTCATAAAGAAGGGATATTTAAATTGGGAATTAAAGGCTGAGAGCATTTCAGAGAGTGGAGTTGGGGTGGGATTCGTCCTAGGTGTTTAAAATATGGTATGAACAAAGGCACAAAGGAGGGAAATCTCAAGGTGGCTTTATAGAACACACAACAGCGTTGTTTGGCTGGAGTGTAGAGTATATAAATAGGGAAGTAGCAGGAAATCTGCCTGAAAAAGTAAATTTGGCTTGGAGCATAAAGAGCTCTGAATGGGAAGCTAAGTGGTTTGGACTTTATTTCACAGTTGATGTGGAGTCATTAAAAGCTTTCTAGCAGAGGAGTGTAATGAACAGAGCTGTGCATTAAGATGACTTGTCTGGCAGGTGTACAGTATGAGAGACTGAGGACTACAAAGGACCACAGAAGTCATCTTATCCAATGTCTTCATTTTAAGAACATAGAAACTGAGGCCCAAAGAAGAAGAAGCTTTCTCAAAGTTACATGGATAATAATGAATCCTAGGGTTTGGTGAGAAAATGACAAGAGTGAAGGAAGCAGGACCATTTTGTAGGTGATTGCAGTAGTCTAGGGAGTGGAAATGAAAGACTAAGCCTGAGTAGTGATAGTGAGAAATTGGAAAAGTAAAGGAATGATTTCAGATATTGCAGAAAAAAGTGACTTGAAAATTGATTAGAGATAAAAAAAAAATGTGGGAAAAGTAGATGTCAAAAATAACTTCTAAGTTTAAGATAATAGTAATATATTTAATTATTATAATAGCCAGCATTTCTGGGGCATTTTAAGGTTTGCAAAGTACTTAGCATGTTATCTCATTTATTCTCACAACAACCCTGTGAAGTGGAAACAGCAGCAGCATCACCATCATCAACCCCACCACCACAACCACTATCATCATCATCATTATTATTACTTTATTAAATGGGGAAACTGAGTCTGAGAGAGGTTAAGTGATTTGCCTAGGATCACACTGTTAATAGGTCTGAGACAAGATTTGGACTCATATTTACTCTGGTTTGTTGCCTAGCATGCTATCTATTATATCAGCCAACTGCCATTTTTTACTCAGCTTTCCTGTTGCAAGATTTGATCTTCCTCCTACAAGGAGAAATTGTCTTTAGGTTGTAGCTTCTTCTGGCTTTTATTTTCTATCAGTAAATGAACATTTATCCTGTGCAGAGCTTTAAGTAGGAATTTTGAAATAGGGCCCACAACCTGAGTGAGTGAGTTAGTTAGTCATTAAGCATTTATTAAGCACGGAACTGTATGTTAGGCACAGCGGTAAATGCCAAGAATACAAAACCAAGTAAAAGGAAAGATTACTCTCTACCCTCAAGAAGCTTCCATTCTAAGAGGGAAGATGACAATAAAAAGACCCAAAATATAAGGATGAGGGTAGGGAGGAGTATATGATGCGTATGATAGAGAAGCCCTGAGCACAACCCGATGAGAAAGGAAGAGATGGTTACCCTAAGTCCCTTCTTAAATATAAGCAAGTAGACAAAAGACCCTGTAATGTTAAATAATTTAAATTTGAAGACCCCTTTTTTGTAATGTCAAGTAAGCAGCTACTTAGCCCTTAGTAACTGAGAGCTAAGTACCTCTGTGAAGGAAATAGAAGGTGTGAATTCTGTCTCTTGTTGCTGACATAACAGGAAGGTATTAGCTGAGACAGGAAGCCTGTGTTCGTGTGTGTGTGTGTGTGTGTGTGTGTGTGTGTGTGTGTGTGTGTGTGTATAAGAAGAGGCCCAGAGAGAGACCGTTAGAATCAAGAATTTTCCTCCTGGCAGCTCCTGGTGGAGGGAGCAGAATTTTCCCAGATCTGGAAGCTGGGCTGCTACTTGCTGGACTGAGAACTGAGTTGGAGTTCTTTTGAGGCCAGGATTTGGTGAAGGCTGAAGTTGCTGCTGAGAAGGCCACCTGGAAGGCTGAGATTTCTTCTGGGTCCTAGGGCCAGCTGAACTGCTGGAGGACTTGAAGAAGCATGACCAGGATTAGACTTTGTTTGTGGGTTGGTTGATCCTTGAGTTCCCAGCAACAGAAGTTGTGAAGGTTTTGAGATGTGCTGGACCCTGTAAACTTCAGTGTGTAGCAAGAACTGCTCAGAGGACTGGACAAGAACCTGGGAGTCATCTGCCTCTGAATCTAGGTGACCATTTGGTAGATTCAGGTAGGAGCTGGGACCATGAGACAGGATCCAGGGAATCTGAGGGACCATCCCGAGTCAAGATGAAGAAAAAGCCTCTCCTTGGATATTGAATGTGTGATGAAATTGAAGCTTACTAGAGACAGAGGGGTGGAGAGTTTGTATAATTTTCTAATGATTATATTTAGCGATTAACAATACCTAGTGACTGATTGCTAGATAAGTGACTGATTAAGTTAACCTATGATTGCCCCATGAG
>CM053592.1:90041488-90078852 GCA_028646515.1 Pseudochirops corinnae | reverse complement strand
TTGATGACTGATTAGAATTCAGAATCTTTTAACATTATTTTTCTTTAAATTATAGTGGTTTTCATGAAAATTTTTCTCTGGTACTGTATACATTACAGTATAGGTTGCATAGGTTCATATAAGTCTTCCTGTGTTTCTATGTATTTTTCATAGTTATGATTTCTTTTATTGTTTAGTCAATTCAGTCATGTCAAACTCTTCACAACTCCATTTGGGATTTTCTATAAGATATTGTAATTATATGCCCCTTCCTTCTCTAGCTCATTTTACAGATGAGGAAACTGAGGCAAACAGGATTACATGACATGTCTAGGGTCACAGACCTAGTGTGTATTGAAGGCCACATTTGAACTCAGTTATTCCTGTCTCTAGGCCCAGTGCTCTATACACTGTGCAACTTAGCTGTACATACTTTCTGACAGAAAAATAATATTTCATTATAATTGTATGCCATAATTTATGTAGCTACTCTTTAATTCCTGGGCATACACTTTTATCCTCTGCTACTACAAAAAGTGCTGCTAAACATACTTTTTCATACATGGCATTTTTCTCATTATATTTGATCTCTATGTGATATATGCCTAACAATGGTATCACTGGGTCAAAGTGTTTGTACACTTCAGTGACATCTAAAATATCCAAAATGTGTTCCAAAAATTGTCCAACTATTTCACAGTTCTACATGTAAGACAGTAATGTGTCCATCTTCCAGTGGTGGTGTGAGTCTCAAATGAGATAATGGTTGTAAATCACCTTGCAAACCTAAAAGTACTACATAAATGTCAGTTATTATTATTATTATTATTACTATTGTTATTAGTTTATTAGACCATTAGTCACCAGTCCTTAAATCTTGTAAGAATTTAATTCCTAGAGCCTTCTACTGTCCTACTTGCTGATCTCAAGTAATATTTATAAAGAAATACCAGGGTATGCTGAAAATGTTTAACTGAGCTCTTAAAAAAATATGTATACATAAACTTTTAAAAATTTAATCTGTATGGGGCAGCTAGGTGGCAAAGTGAATAGAGTACCAGCCCTGGAGTCAGGAGAACCTGAGTTCAAATCCAACCTTAGTCACTTAACACTTACTAGCCATGTGACCTTGGGCAAGTCATTTAACCTCAATTGCCTTGCCCTCCAAAAAGAAAAAAAATTAATCTGTGTTATTAACACTTTCTTAAGTCTAGAACAGTGGTTCTCAACCTTCCTACTGCCGCAACCCTTTAATACTTGTATGTGGGCGTAACTGTATGTGGGTGGCCCCGCTTGGAGATGGGTAGAGGAGCAGTGTCTCAGTTCCTAAGACCATTGGAAATGTTTTTTCCTATGGTCTTAGGCAACCCTTGTGACCCCTGTGAAAGGGTCATTTGACCCCCAAAGGGGTCGCGACCCACAGGTTGAGAACCACTGCTCTAGATGTTTTCAACATTCAGTTCCACAAGCTTCTGAGTTTTAAATTCTCACTGTCTGCCTTTCGCCCTCCCCAAGACAGCATGCAATCTGATATAAACTCTACATATACATTCATCTTAAATATATTTTCTCTACAGTCATTGTAATGGGAATGGGAATTTGAAGTTCTTCCCTGCCCCTTAATAGACTTAAGGGGGAGTTTGAAGACCTCCCCTGCTGTGAAGATAAACTTTGCTCCCTGATAGGCTGAATGTGGTCACATGAAGCCTGTGGTAGGAGGAGTTTACTGAGGAGAAGCAGAGGCCACACAGGAAGCTGGTAGAGCTAACCAGACAGTTGGAGACAGTTGGAGAGAGAGGAGCTCAGGCAAGGAGACAGAGAGTTTTGTAGTAAATATTGATCTCATATTGGTTTGTGGGAAGGCTAAAGGATGTCATGGCTCTCACCATTATTATGACTTCTTAATATCTTGGGCACTATGATGGAATTGGCTTGCTAGTTTGGGGATTCAGTTTTCTGGTGTCTAAATAAATCCTTCAGCTTTTTCCTCTATCTGGAGAGTCAGGAATATTTTGTGATCAAACATCATGTGATACTTATAGTCACAGTCTTTATCATGATCGTGAGCACTGCAAATATTGCATTGGCCTTACAGTCATGGAAAGAAGAATTAGAACCAATGGGATGAACCAAGAAAAAGAAGAAACAAAACAAGGAAAGAGAGAGAGAGAGAGAGATCAAATAGTGTGCTTTTAATTCTAGACTCCATAGTTCTTTCTCTGAATGTGGATAGCACTTTCCATATGGGGCTTTTGGAGTTGTCTTAGATCCTAGCATTGCTGAGAAGAGCCAAGTCTTATCAAAGTTAGTCATTTCACAACGTGACTATAACTGTGTACAATGTTCTCCTTGTTCTGCTCACCTCACTCGGTATTCAGTTCATATAAGACTTTACAGATTTTTCTGAAGTCCGCTTGCTCATCATTTCTTATAGCACAATAGTATTCCATTACATTCATATACCACAACTTGTTCTGCCATTCCCAAATTGAAGGGCATCCCCTCAGTTTCCAGTTCTTGGCCACCACAAAAAGAGCTACTATAAACATTTTTGTACATGTGGGTCCTTTTCCCAATTTTATGATCTCTTTGCGATTCAGCCCTAGAAGTGGTATTGTTGGGGCAAAGTGTGCACACATTTTTATAGTCCTTTGAGCATAGTTCCAAATTGTTCTCCAAAATTGTTGGATCAATTCACAACTCTACCAACAATGCATTGATGTTCTGACTTATCCACAACTTCTCCAAAATTTATAATTTTCTATTCTTGTCATGTTATCTGATCTAATAGGTGTGACGTGGTACCTCAAAGTTGTTTTGTTTCACATTTCTCTAATCCATAGTGATTTAGAGCATTTTTTTATATGACTATAGATAGCTTTAATTTCGTTTTTTAAAAATTAAATTGGTTTATTTACTTTTAGTTTATAACATTCAGTTCCACAGTCCCTTGAGTTTCAGATTTTCTGCCCATCTCTCCCCCCATCATGGCAGCATGCACTCGAATATAGGATCTACAAATATCTTCACATCAATCATTAGTAAGGTTGTAAAGAAGGATTATAACTGATGGAATGATCAGTGGGAAAGAGGAAACAAAACAAAACAAGAAAAAGAAACAGAGCAAGTAGTTTATTTCCATCTGCATTCAGACTCCACATCTCTTTCTCTGGATGTGGATACCTCTTTCAATCAGGAGTCTTTTGGAGTTGTCTTATAACCTTATATTGCTGAAAGGAGCCCAGTCTATTGAAGCTAGCCATCACATATATGTTGTGTCTGTGATTGTGTACAAATTTCTCCTGGTTCTGCTCTTCTTGCTCAGCATCAGTTTATATAAGTCTCTCTAGGTTATTATGAAGTCTATCTGCTCCTCATTTCTTATAGCATGGTAGTATTCCATTATCTTCACATACCACAACTTGTTCAGCCATTCCCCAATTGATGGGAATCCCCTTGTTTTCTAATTCTTTGCCACCACAAAAAGATCTGCTATAAATATTTTTGTACATACAGGTCCTCTTCCCACTTCTCTAATCTCTTTGGGATATAACTGTAGAAGTGGTATTGTTGGGTCAAAGGGTATGCACATATTTATAGCCCTTTGCGTATAGTTCCAGATTGCTCTCCAGAATGGTTGAATCAGTTCACAACTCCACCAACAATGCATTAGTTTTCCAATTTTTTCCATATCCTCTCCAGCATTTATCATTTTCCTGTTTTGTCATCTTAGCCAATCTGGCTGGTGTGATGGGGTACCTCAGAGTTGTTTTGATTTGCATTTCTATAATCACTAGTGATTTGGAACATTTTTTCATATGCTTATAGATATCTTTAATTTCATCCTCTGAAAACTGCCTGTTCATATCCTTTGACCATTTATCAATAGGCAAATGACTTATATTGGATTCAGTTCTCTATAGATTTTAGAAAAGAGATCTCTTTCAGACACACTGGCTGTAAAAAGTGTTTGTCAGCTTTCAGCTTCCCTTCTAATCTTGGTTGCATTGTCTTTGCACAAAAACCTTTCAATTTAACGTAATCAAAATTATCCATTTTCCATTTCATAATGTTCTCTATCTCTTGTTTGATCATAACTTCTTCTCTTCTCCATAAATCAGACAGGTAAACTATTCCTTGCTCTCCCAGACTGCTTATAGTACCAGCCTTTATGTCTATATCATATACCCATTTTGACTTTATTTTTGTATAGGGTATAAGATATTGGTCTATGCCCAGTTTCTGCCATACTATTTTCACAAAAAAAGCAGTTTTTGTTAAATAGTGAGTTCTTATCCCAGAAGCTAGTCTTTGACTTAATCAAACAGTAGATTACTATAACTATTGTCTACTGTGTCTTGTGTACTTAACCTATTCCCCTGATCCACCACTATAATACTTAGCCATCACCAAGTAGTTTTGATGATTGCTGCTTTATAATACAATTTAAGATCTGGTATGGCTAAGCCACCTTCACTAGCATTTCTTTTCATTCATTCCATTGATAATTCTGGACCTTTTGTTCTTCCAAAAGAATTTTGTTATGTTTTTTTATATCTATAAAATATTTTTTGGTAGATTGATTGGTATGGTGTAGCAGCAAGCATACTAGCATACCCAGGATGGCTGCTAGCACAGGTTCTTAGATATGCTTTTCTAAAGGAAAGCAACTCAAAATGGGCTAACAATCTTACTTTAATCAATCAAACATATATCATTTACCTAGATCAGGGGAAAAAGTCAACACCCTGAACTTCAGAGAATACAAACAGAAGTTACAAGCAGGCAAAGAAACAAATAGGCAGACGGGCTTCCGGACATCTAACCATTACATCCATACCTACTTAGTTACCAGAGAGGGAAGCATAAACATCTGGGTTTTCAAAGTCAGGGGGCTCAATGGCTTCCCACAGTCTGGCCAAATCACACAACTCTTTCCAAAGTGAGCTCCAAAGCAAAAACTCATATCAGGGTATATATAGCCTTCTCCTGGATCAGAGAATGTCACAGCCCTCTTGACCCACTGCCCAATCACAAAGTAATAAGACATGGGCATTCCTGAAGAACAAGCCTCCCACCACAGGCTCCATGTGACCACATTCAGCCTATTAGGGGACAGAGTATATTTTCAAATAAGGGAAGGTTCTTAGAGTCACTTAATCCTATCAAAGAGCCTAGGGACAGGGAAGATCTTCAGATTCCCATAACATATGGCCCTGAATAAGGAAATTAATTCAGACAGAACTGTCATTTTTATTACATTAGCTTGGCCTACCCATGCACATCTGCTGTTTTTCCAATTAGTTATATCTGATTTTATTTGTGTGAAAAGGGTTTTGTAATTGTGTTAACATCGTTCCTGGGTTTGTTTTGGCAGAAAGATTCCCAAATATTTTTTAATGTCTATAGTAACTTTAAATGGAATTTCTCTTTCTATCTCTTGCTGTTGGACTCTGTTAGTAGTATAAAGAAATGCTGATGATTTATCAATATTTATTTTATATCCTACAATTTTGTTAAAGTTGTTTATTATGTCAAATATTTTTTTTACAAAAACTTTCTGTTAATATCTTTTGACTACTTACCTATTGGAGCATGGCTCCTGGTTCTTAAAAATTTGTATAAATTCCTTATATCTTTTGGATATCAGGTTTTTATTAGAAATATTTGTTGTAAAGATTTTTTCAGAAATACATCTTTTAATTCTAGCTGAAATTATTTTAATCATGTCAAAGGTTTTTTCAAATTATGCTGTAGAAATGATCTATTTTTTTTGTGATCACCTTTATCTCTTGTTTAGTTAAGAAGTTTTCCCCTTACTATTGTTGTACAAGCTATCACTTCATAGTATTCTCTAATATTTTTATGATTTAAACTTTTATATTTAGGTCATGTATCCATTTGGAACTTATTGAAAGATATGGTGTAAGATGTTGGTTTAAACATAGTTTGCTACAAATTGTCTTACTGTTTTTCTATTAGTTCTTGTTCAATAGGAATATGTTACAACAGCAGCTGACATTCAGTTATTATATTTGGTTGCTTCTGGGTCTTATTTATCAAGTCTGCTCTACTGGTCAACTTCTCTATTTTTTAACAAGTGTCAAATTGTATTGACAATTACTGCCTTATGAAATAATTTTATTTCTGATAATTTTAAGTCTCCATTCCTACTCAAAAAAAAAATCCTTATGATACCTTTTGTTCCTCTAGATGAATTTTGATATTATTTTGACTAATTCTATAAAGTAATCCTTTGGTGCTTTGATTGGTGTGGCATTAAATTTGAGAATTAATTGAGGTAGTATCATCATTTTTATTACATTGGTGTAATGCAACTGGGAACAATGACTCAATCTTCAACGATTTAGGTCTTTATTTCCTGCTCTCCCTACACACTTAATAGTGGAATTACTGGGTTTAAGAGTATAAAAATGTTTCTATCTTTATTGCATAATTTACAGCTTTAGAGGGAAATTATTAGCATACTAGTTTTCCCAGAAACCTACCAATATTTAGGTTTTAATATTTTTTTACTGCCTTTGCTAGTGTGATGAGGAAGGTGGTATCACAGTTGTGACTTGAATTTCCATGACTATTAAATATTTGTGGATTTTTATTAATGATTGTTGGATTATCTTTCTTTTGGTAATTGCCTGTTCATTTCTTTTGGCTGCTTATGTATTGGAGAACAATGTTTACTCTTATTTAAAAAAAAATTCATATAGATTTTAGGTGCTAGATTTTTATTAGCAATATATAGTATGAAGATTTTTTTTTCCTGGACCTTGTTTTCTTCCCCATTGTAGATACATTGATTTATTCACATAAAATTTTTCAGAAATTTTCATATTATCAAATTGGCCCATTTTTTTGTCTTTAAAATATGGCTAGGTAAACCTTTTCTTTAATGCGGAGTTATGTGAGAAATGCTCTTCTACTTTCCTGTATTTTTAATAGTATGATTTTTAAAAAACTTTAATTCATTGATCCATTTCAAATTGTGGTGTATGGTTTAAGATGCTATTGTAGTCTCTTGCTAAATGACTATTAAGTTTTTCCAATTTTTATTGAATGATGATTTTTTTCTAATAATTTTTGGATTTATATGCCACTGAAATAAGCATTTGTTTCTATATCATACAATTAATTTATTTCCCTGGTCTATTTTTATATTTTATATGAAATAATCAATAGTTTTGACTATCACTGTTCTTATAGTTTCATGTGACTTCTGGAGTTCTTTTTTTTCTGTTATTATCTCCCCTGATGTTTTATTTTTTTGTTCTTTCTTATAGATTTCATATTTTTAAAAAATATATTAATTTTTCCATTGATATTTTGCTGGAGATGTTATTAAATATATAGATTAATTTGAGGAATATTATCTATATTACACAAACAAAACCCACATCAATATAGAAACTTTCTTAATTATTTTGTTTATCATTTGCTTAAAAATATTTGTAGGCACATTTCTATGAGTCCTGTGCGTGCCCTCATAGGTTAATTCCCATATGCATAATGGATTTTGTTATAATAAATGAGATTTCATTTTCTATCTATTTTCTTGGGTTTACTGCATAGGTATGCTGATGTTTTTGTGGCTTTATTTTCTCTCCTGCTATTTCTGCAAACACTGCTTATCATCTCAATTAATTCTTCAGTTTATTTTCTTGGACTTTCTAAGTAAGTCTGCAAATTGAGATATTTTAGTCTCCTTGCCAAAGCTTATTACTTTAATTTATTTTATTGGCTTTATTGATATAGCTACCATTTCTAAAACTATGTCAAATAATAATGCTGAAAGTAGGCATTCTTGTTTCACCCCTGTTCTTAGGGAGAAAGCTAATGTATCTCCATTACAAATAATGTTAGCTCTTGGTTTCAGCTAAATGCTTTTTATCACATTAAGAAAAAATCCTTCCAATACTATTCTTTTTATTTTTAAAAAAACATAAATAAGTGTTGTATTTTATTGAAGATATTTTCTACATCTATTGATACAATCACACTTCTCTCTACTTTTTATTATTTTGGTTATTGATTATACTTCCTACATTACTGAGAAAATTGAGGCCATCCATCTTGCAATCCATTTCCTTTCTTACTCTATACTTCAGAACCCCTCTATGCTCTGCTCCACTCTTTCCCTCTTTGTTTCTATCTCTGGGGAAGAGGTAGTCCTACTTGCTAGGGCCAACTACTCTGCTTTGCCATGGATCCAATCACTTTCTGTCTATTCTAAGAACTTGTACTTTTGATCATCCCTCCACTCTTTTTCATCTTCCGGTTCTTTTTGTTAACTGGTACCTTGCCTGCTGCCTGCAAACATATCTAAATCTAACCCACATTTAAAAGAAAAAAATTACTCTCCTCTTCCCAAACTGTTATTCTATATCTTTTCTGCCTCTCACAACCAAACTTCTAGAAAAAATAATCTATAGTCACTTCCTCTATTTCCTAATCTCACATTTATCATCAACACCTTGCTTTTGACTTCACCCCTTCACTGAAACTGATCTTTGAATGGTTACCAGTGATCTCTTAACTATTAAGTCCTATGGCCTTATCACAGGCCTCATCCTTCTTAACCTCTGTGAAACTTTTAATACTATTAACTATTCCCTCCTCCCATACCCTCTCCTCATCTAGTTTCCAAAACACTGTTCTCTACTGATTCTTCTCCTAATATATTTGACTTCTTCAGCCTCCTTTGCCTAGTTGTCATCTATCTTGCTCTTCAGTCCTTAAAAGGGTGTCAGTGCCAGAAAAATCTGTTCCTGGGCCCTCTTCTCTCTTCTTCCTACATTATTTTTCTGCGTAGTCTCATCACAATAATTTTTTTAAATAAGAGGACATACTTTCTCTTTTCCCTCAGTTTCTTTATTTATTTTTAGTTTTCAACATTCATTTCCACAAGATTTTGAGTAACAAATTTTTCTTCCCATCTTTCCCCTACTCCCATCCCAAAATAGTGAGCCTACTGAATACCCCTTCCCCCAGTCTGTTTTCTCTTATATCCTTCCCCATTCTCCCCCATAGCCTTCTAGTAGGGAAATATGGATTTCTATACCCCAGTGCCTATGTATCTTATTTCCCAGTTGCATGTAAAAAAATTTTTTTTAAACATTTGTTTTTAAAACTTTTAGTTTCAGATTTTTTTCTTTCTTCCCTCCTCACCCATCCCCACTGGGAAGACAAGCAATTCAATATAGGTTGTACATGTGTAGTTACACAAAACATTTTGATAGTAGTTATATTGTGAAAGACTAACTATATTACCCTCCATCCTATCCCATCCCCCATTTATTCTTTTTTTCTTTTTACCTTATCCCTTTTCAAAAGTGTTTGTTTCTAACTACCCTCTCCCCCAATCTGCCTTCCCTTCTATCATTCCCCCCCTTATCCACTTCCCTCCTATTTTCCTGTAGGGCAAGATACCCAGTTGAGTGTGTATGTTGTTCCTTACTTAAGCCAAACTCAATGAGAGTAAGGTTGTCCCATTCCCTTTCACCTTCCTGCTCTTCCCCTCCATTGTAATAGTTTGCTCTTCCCTCTTTTATATGAGATAATTTGCCCTAATTTATCTCTCTCTTTCTCCTTCTCCCTATAAATTCCTCTCTCACCTCTTAATTTTATCTTTTAGCTATCATCCCTTCATATTCAACTCATCCTGTGCCCTCTGTCTATGTATACATGTACATACATATGCCCATACTCACATATATATTTATATACACATGCACCCTCCTATACATACATATATGTATGCATACATATATAAATATACACATACATATATGTATGTATACATATATACACATACATACATATAATATATCTACATACAGACATATATATTCCCTTCAACTATCCTCGTACTGAGAAAAGTCTTATGAGTTACAATGATCATTTTTCCATGTAGATTTCTACATGGAATAGTAAATAGTTCCTTATGATTTCTTTTTCCTGTTTACATTTTCATGCTTTTCTTGCTTCCTGTATTTGAAAGTCAAATTTTCTGTTCAGCTCTGGTTTTTCATCAAGAATGTTTGAAAATCCATTATTTCATTGAATGACCATATTTTCCCCTGAAGCATTATACTCAATTTTGATGGGTAGGTGATTCTTGGTTTTAGTCCTAGCTTCTTTGACCTCCTGAATATCATATTCCAAGCCCTTTGATCCCTTAATGTAGAAGTTGCTAGGTCTTGTGTTATCTTGATTGTGTTTCCACAATACTCAAATTGTTTCTTCCTGACTGCTTGCAGTATTTTCTCCTTGACCTGGGAACTCTGAAATTTCACTATAATATTCCTGGGAGTTTTATTTTTGGGATCTTTTTCAAGAGGCGATTAGTGAATTCTTTCTATTTCTATTTTGCCCTGAGGTTCTAGAATATCAGGGCAATTTTGCATGATAATTTCTTGAAAAATGGTGTCTAGGCTCTTTTATTTGATCATGGCTTTCAGTTAGTCCAATAATTTTAAAATGATCTCTCCTGGATCGATTTTGCAGGTCAGTGGTTTTTCCATTGAGATATTTCACATTGCCTTCTATTTTTTCATTTGTTTGTATCTGGTTTATAGTATCTTGATTTCTCATAAAGTTATTAGCTTCCAATTGCTCCAAACTAATTTTTAAAGAATTATTCTCTTCAGTGAGTTTTTGAAATTCCTTTTCCATCTGGCAAATTTGACTTTTTAAGGCATTCTTCTCTTCACTGGCTTGTTGTGCCTCTTTTGCCATTTGAGTTATTCTATTTTTTCAAGTGTCATTTTCTTAAATATTTTTGGGATTCTCCTTTAGCAGGCTGTTGAATCACTTTTCATGATTTTCTTGGATCATTCTCATTTCTCTTTCCAATTTTCCCTCCACTTTTCTTACTTGGTTTTCAAAATCCTCCTTGAGCTCCTCCATGATCTGTAACCAGTTCATATTTTTTTCTTGTAAGCTTTTGATGCTGGAGATCTGACTTTGTTGTCTTCTTCCCATTCCATGCTTTGATCCTTTTTGTCCCCAGAAAAGGAAACTATGGTCTAATTACATTTCTTCTGCTTGCTCATCTTGCCAGCCAGTTAGTTGACTTTTGAGCTCCTTGCCAGAGTAGAACTTTGCTTCCAGAGTGGAGCAAGCTATGTCCCAAGTTGCTGGGGTTTTTGCATCTGCCAGAGTTATTAGGAAGGCACCCTCTCTACAGTCCCCACAAGCTCTGGCACACTGGCAACACACCCTAAGGCTACCACCCAAGACCACGATCCAGATCCAAGCAGGTTAAAGTAAGAGTAATTACCCTCTGAATGGTCACTTGATTCCTCTATGATCTGAAGACCAGGAGTTCAGAAGGCAGCCACTGAGTGCTGCAGCTGCACTTCTGCCACTTCTCATCCCAGAGCCAGGGGCTGGACAGTACTCTCCTCCCCCATCCCACTGACTAGAGCCTGCCAGGCTGCCTTCAGTTGGAGATTTATTTCCCTCTGTAACTTTGTGGGTTCTGGAGCTCTAAAATTTGTTTAGAGTCATTTTTCTTTTTACATGTATTGGAAATGATTGGAGCAGGACCTCACATGAGGTTTGTGCTTCTACTCTGCCATCTTGGCTCTCAAGGATATACTTTCAATTTATGAAAACAATTAGAAAAGAAGGTGGGATTTGAATTAAGCTTAAAAGGAAGCTAAGAAGTCTAAGACATGGAGATGAAGAAAGATTTCATTTTAGGCAGGAGTTAAAGCTTTGCAAAGCCATATAGGTGGGTGATAGAACGTTTACTATGAAAAACAACAAGGAGGTTCATTTGGATGAGTGTCATGCACTGATCAGCAATGTGTAATAAGCAGGAATGGTATACTAGAGATAGATTAGGAAGGGCTTTTATTGCCAAACCCAGGATTTGTATTTTACTTGAGAAGTAATAGAGAGCCACTGGAACTTTTCAAGCTGAGTGAGACTTCTGCTTTAGGAATATCACAGTCAGGCTCAGAGTCAAAAGGTGAATTAGAGGCACCAACTAGCTGAATTCCCTCAACATTCCCCTCCAAACAACTTTAAAATAATGTTTCAAATCAAATTTTGGAGTAGCAGAGCCAACAAAAGGTCAGGGTGAGACATTTTTCTAGCCTAAGAAAAGTTAAGAGGCCGAAAGGAGAGGTCAATAACACCAGGGTAGAGAACTGTGCAGAGCTCACACACATGACAACAATGGTCACTACAACAGCATCAGCTTCTGGAGCTTTCAGTTCAGAGGAGGCAAAAGGGTCAGCCAACTGGTCAGAAAGAGATTACAGGAGACCCCTTACTGACACTGGGTGCAACTGATTCTTATTGTCAACACTATCACCCATATATCACTGATTCTGGAGTAGAGAATAGCACTTGTGGTCAGTCACAAGGAAGCAGGGGCCCTGGGCATACTTTCAAAGCCAAAAGGAGTGTTAATGTTCACAGAAGAAGGGGAACAGGGAACCTGGTCATAATTCCAGAGCCAAGAGGAGTGTAAGGACTTGCAACTGAAGGAGAGAATGGCTCTTCCTAGGTAAAGACCAGAGCACAGACCAGTTGAATAGTGACCACACCTTTTTCTGGATCACATCACCTTGGAAGCCCTGAAAACTTGCAAACCCCAAGACCTAACTCTGAAAGCAGCAGCATCAGAAAGCTTGAATATTGGAACAGTGCCTACTTACCCTGAGCAGAACCCAACTTTAACATAAAGTTAAAAGTCAAGAACTAGACTATTAAAATGAGCAAACAACAAAAAAGAACTTGACCATCATAAACACTTACTATGGTTGTAGAGAAGAGCAAGATACAAACTCAGAAAACAATAAGGCAAAAATAACTACATGTAAAGCTTCAAAAAATATTCATTGGACACAAGCCTAAAAATACTGACCTTTTCAGGAGTAGTCTTTTTTTTTTTTCTTTTTTTGCATTTTGTGGAAGGCAGGGCAATTGAGGTTAAGTGACTTGCTCAAGGTCACACAGCTAGCAAGTGTTAAGTGTCTAAGGCTGGATTTGAACTCAGGTCCTCCTGACTCCAGGGCCAGTGCTCTATTCACTGTGCCACCTAGCCACCCCAAGGACTTGAGTCTTAACAGAAATAGGAGGAAAAGACTGGTTCACAAATTAATATTTAGTTTTAGAAATATTTAATTTCTCTCACCACAGTAGAATATGTAATGATCATCTGAATTAAATTTACCCATTCCCATTCATTTAAGTTCACTGACACCCAAGATATCAATGTTTAATCTTTCAATCTCCTGTTTGACCACATCCAGTTTACCTTGATTCATATATCTTACATTTTTGTTTCTTTTGTGATATTGCTCTCTACAGCATGGGGCCTTCCTTTGTCACCAGATACATTTACAGCTGAGCTTCCTTTCTGCTTTGGCCTAGCCATTTCATTAGTACTGGAGCTACTTGCTGTAGGTTTCTGCCCTTCCCCAGTTGTATACTGGCCACCTTCAGACTTGAGGAGCTCATCTTCTAATGTCATCTCTCTTATCATTTTGATATTATCCGTGGAGTTTCCTTGGCAAAGATACTAGAGTGGATTGCCATTTCCTTTTACAGTGGATCCAATATGACCTGTCCATCCTGGGTAACCTTGTATGGCAAAGTTCATAGTTTCATTAAGCTATGCAAGTCTCTCTGCCAGGATGAGGTAGTGATCCAGGAAGGAATTGGAGGGGAGTCAGGAAAGGCTTTCCGTAAAAGGTGGGTTCTTAGTTGGGATTTGCAGGAAGGTAAGAAGCAGAGATGAGAAGAGAGGGAATTGGAATAGTCAATAAAAAAATGTCCTTAGTCAGGAATTGGGGTATTTTGTTGTAGGAACAACAGAGAGGTCAGTGTCACTAAACTGCAGAATATATGAAGGAGTTTGAAGAATGGAGTACTAGGTGGAAGATGATTGGAAAAGTGGGGGACCAGCACAGATTAAGAAAGGCTTTGTATGCCTGAGGATTTTATATTTGGTCTTGTAGGTGACATGGAGCCACTGGAGTTTATTGAATAGGAAGGTGACATGTTCAGGCTTGCACTTTAGGAAGATTAATTTGACAGTTGAGTGGAGGATAGGCTAGAGAAATAACTCTAATACTTTTAACTAGATGACTTCTATATCTATATATCTAGCTCTAATCTCTTAAAACCTAATTCCCTACTGTCAACTACCTGCTGGACCCCTCCACCTAGATGACCCACTAATAGCTCAAACTAAAAATGACCAAAAGTAGAAATCACAGTCTTGCCTTCCAAACCTTCCCTTGTTGCCAACATACTTATTTCTGTTAAGGATACCTCCATATTTTCAGTTGCCTAAATTTTTACTATCCCAAATTTATTCATAGGATTATAAATATAAAACTGGAAAAGAACTTAGAGGTCATTAAGTCTAATCCCTCTCATTTTATAGATGAGCAAATGAGACCCAAATTATTTAATTTGCCCATGGGCACACAGATAATAAGTATCAAAGTTCTCATTCAGACTCAGTTCTTTGATTTCAAAGTGTGGTATAAACACACACACATACACACTCTCTGTGTATATATATATACATATATATATATATACACACACACTATATATATATATAGTACATGTATGTATACATACATAAAAATATACACATTTATACACATATGTGTATATATGTACACACACATACACACATACTTCCTAGATACAATAGTTAACAAAATATTTTAAGACTTGAAGAAGACAAGGTGACACTTTCTACTATGCACTGCTACTTCCAGGGGTGTGCTGGGGTCAGTTCATACTGACTGGTAAGCTGATTTTTAAATTTCCAATGTGAGCATTAATAGCAAGGAAATACACAAATTCCACAAATCAAGGCTTAATTTATTGTTTTGTTAATTGTTTAGGCTTTAAAAAGTAATGGAGAAAATGTAGCTTAAACTTAAAAGTGTGTCATCCAGGTGGCACAGAGGAGAGAACAATAATCCTTAAGTTTGGAAGTCTTGAGTTCAAGTCCTACCTCAGACACTGTGCAAGTTGCTTAATCTTTCTGTCTGCCTCAATTTCCTTAACTGTAAAACAGGGAAAATAATAGCACCTACCTCCCAGTGTTGATGTGAGGATTAAGTGAGATATGTGCAAAGCACTTAGCACAGTGGCTAGCACATAGTCGGTGCTTCATAAATGCTCATTTCTCATTCTTTTACTCTCCTTCACCCATCATCTTTCATCAGTGGCTGGTCAATTATATCATTATATATCATTATCAATTATACCTTTACAGTATCTCTCACGTCGGTTTCCTTGTGTCCACTCACATTCCAAACCTTCATTATCTCTCACCTGGACCACCCAAACAGCCTTCTGACTAGTCTCCCTGCTTCCATTTTCCCCCTTTCCAATGTATGCTCCTCTACTAGGAAGCAATAATTCCTAAATCACAAGTCTAACCTTGTCATTGCCCTGCTCAGAAATGTTCAGTGGCTTCCGAAGCACCACTAGGATAAAACAAACATTCCTCATGGTGACATTTAAAGCTTCCTACAACCCGACTTCTACTTACCTACCTCCAGATAGATGTCATTACTTTCCTTAGTATTCTAGCCAAACTGGAATACTTCCTGTTTCTCAAATTCAACATTCAATCTTCTTGTCTTCACACCTTTGTATTAGCTGTCACTCAAGACCAGGCATGCATAAACTTCTCATCTGTGCCTCTTAAAATCTTTTTCTTCCTTCAAGGTTCAATTCTGGCAACTCCTTTCCTGAGCCTCACAGTTCTTAGTTCCCCATACCTCCTGGAATCATCTTGTAGGTGCCCATCTCTGTATATATTATATCTCTGAGTAGAATCTATATTTATTAAAGACAAGACCTATTTCTCATCTTTGTCTTTGGAACTCTGACCCTGAGTACAAATATTTATCCATTGTAGGCACTTAAGAAGAAATGTTTCTTGTTTTTTTCATTCTATTTATTTCTTCTTTAATCTTTATGATTTTCTCTTTTATCCTCACCTCCCTCACATTCAATAGCTTGCCAAATTCTGTCAACTTTATATTTATAACATCTATTATGTCCTGTAATGGCAAGCAAAGTATTACTTTGCTGTTTGCTTCAGCTATTCAAGTGCCTTTGAGCCTCACCTACTCAAAGAGGATCAAGAGTCTTTGTTGGATACAGTATACATTGTGCTGCCCTTAATAGACCTAAGGGTGTTTGAAGACCTTCCCAACTCCTAAATAGGCCTAATGTAATCACATGCAACCCACAGTGGGGGGAATTTGCCAAAAAAGTGGAACAGGAAGGGTGGAACAGGAAGGAGAGGCACAGGGAAAAGCTTGGCAGAGCTGGGAGCAGGCAGAACTGAGAGAGAGAATGCTTGTAATTTTGGTGCTCTGTTGATCTGCATTACTTTCTGAGAACTGAGAGAGGGAATGTTTGTGATGTCGGCACTCTGTAGCACTCTGTTCTGTAAGACAAAAGCCTTGTCCATTTTTCTGTCAGAAGAATTTCTGCCTGTTGTTCTTAGACAGAAGTCTTGAAAGAGGACTTTACTATTGATTTGTGTTTGATTTCTCAGACAGAATCCTTGTCTGTTGATTTGTCTTACTTTGTCAGACAGAAAGTGAATTGAGATGATAGTGCCAATAATGTGTGAAAATATTGTTGTAGTTCTGTTAGGCTTTGTCTTCCTAGAAACAGAAACTGTGAAGGACTTGGAGTGGAGCAATCCCTGTGAGTTGGGATATAGAACAGAAGCAGAGAGCTGTGTATATGTGAATCCAGGCAAGAATCAAGTGAATGCAGGCAAGAGCTGGGAGTAGTCAGTTCCTGTTGGAGGATCTGAGGGGGTTGGAAGGTAGCCTCAGGTCAAAATGAAAAAGGACTTTACTTGGCTGCTCCCCTTTATGGATGATTGGCTTAAGGATGATTGGAAGCCTGCCTCTAGTCAAGAGATAAGAAGACTTTACTTGGACACTTGTTGAGTTGACTGAGGAGATGGTGACTAGTACTGTGACCTAGGGGTGAATGTTCAAGACCATGTGTCCACCTTAGTAATAAATTGTTATGTTATATTGTTGTGAATGTTGTGCTTTGGTTTCTTGAATGTTATGCTTTAGTTTATTGCTAGATAAAGAGAGTTTACTCTATTATGCAATTAGAACCTTAAAGTTATTCACGGCAACAGTACTCGAGAGAGTTGCTCATGATTGGTTTTACATGACCCTTCTCTCTACTCACATAATTCCTACCCTAATCCAGAGGCTCATTACCTCTTGGAGGGGCAACAAGATGGTATAGTGGACAATAGACCTGAGTCAGGAAGATGTGAGTTCAAATATGACCTCAGACTCATGCTAACTGTATGACTCAGGGCAAGTCACTTAAGCTCTGCCTCAGTTTCTTCATCTAGAAAATGGGGACAATAAGAGTGCCCTCTTCTCAGGTTTGTTGTGAGGATCAAATGAAATAATAATTGTAAAGTTCTTAGTACAGTACTTGACAAATAGTGGGTGATATATAAATATTAGCTGTTTATTATTATTAGCTGGACTATTGCAATAACCTTCTCATTGTATTTTCTTCTAAGGTTCTTTTCTCTTTGATTTTCCTCTACACAGTTGCCAAATTGAAATTCTTTTCACTATGCCACTGCCCCAAGAAAGAATTTTCAGTGACTCCTTATTGACTATAGGACAAAATACTCTATTTGGCATTGAAAACCCTTGTAGATTTAACTCCAACTTATCTTTCTGGACTGACTTCATATTGCTTTCCCCATTCATTCTACATTCTAGCAAAAGCACTTGACTTGTCATTCCCTACACACAACATTCCTCTTTCCCTCTCTGTGTCTTTATGTAGCATGCCTGAAATGCTCTCCTTCCTTATTTCCACCTTATAGAATTCCTGGACCTAGAATTCAAAACATTTCTTAGATACCACTTATAACCAAAGGCCTTTTCTAGCCTTGCAAGTTGCTACTGTTTTCCTCCTAGATATTTAATGAATAGTTATTCCCTTTTCTTTCCTATATTATTTATTGGTGTGAATAATGATTCCTCACAGTAGCATGTCAGCTTTACTGAGAGTAAAGACTGCTTCATAAGATAATAGGATCATGGCTTTAGACTTAGAAGGGATCTCAGAGACCAAGTAGTCTACCTCCTCATTTCACAGTTACCCTCCCAACTGAGGCTCAGGGAGGTTAAAGTGACGCCAAAGGAATATAGGTGGTAAGCATTACATGCAGTATTTGAACTTTGATTTCAGAACCAGTATTCTTTTCACTGTTTTTCTTTTTATACTGCCTGGAACATAGCAGGTACCCAATAAATCCTTTTTGGATTGAATTATGTAGCACATGAAGGTATTATCTCACTTGCATGGTGAGTTCTCTAGCGAAAAGCATTCTAGTTGCAAGGTACTCTGTGGGTCAATACTGGCTCAAAACCAATAATTTCCTGAGCCCTCAGCAATGTATTTAACTTTCTGGTTAACAAGAGAATACAATTAGTTCAAAGTGATGCACGTAATTAAATAGTACAGAAAAATAGCAATAAAACATTCCTCCTATAAACTTGGTCACAATCTTCTATAAAACATAAACACTATTAGTGGGAAGACTAGATACACACAGGAATGTGTGGAGGGGTATATCTGTAGGGAATACATGTAACCAAAGCACACATGTGAAGAGGCGCAGACAAGGGAAGCACAAGGTGACTTGAGTTTGTGTGTGGAGAAGAATGGTTAAGAAATATGCATGGATGGGCATTTCAAATTTTGGACACTCCATTGGTAACAGTCCTCTAATGATGTTAATGTACTTTTTCCTCCTGACTCTTTCCCCAGTGACCCTTGTGTATTAAGTAGTCTGGGCCATGTGTGGGCCCTTCTTTCTCCTGGTCTTGCATGGTTTCTGCTAAGGGCTGTTTCCCAATTTCCTAGGCTGCTGCCAGGTAAGGTTGCACTTGGATTGAAGTTGTGAAGTTTCTCCCTACTTCCTACTTCTGGCTTTCACTGGAGTTCTCATCTGAGATGTCATGTCTTACGTCTCTGCCATTAATTCTTTAAGCTTAAAACTCAGAAGCTTTTTGTTACAGTTAGTGCTTTCAGAAAAATAGAAACCTTGTAAATCTAGGAATAAAAATGAAAGAATCTCTCTACAATGTTTTTTCATAAGTATTTTATTTATCTTTCAGAGTCTTGGCTAGCTAAAATGAGTTTTTCCTCTTCAGGAGATTGCTTGCTCTAGGCCAGGCCAACACAACACATGGACCATGGGCAGTATGTTGTACAGGCCTGTTTTACATCCTTTATGCTTTTTGTGGGCCACCTGAAATCCTTTTGTGGGTAGCAAGCAGTGCATGCCCATAAGTATCCCAAGGGCCCAAATGTTGTTTAGGACTGCTCTAGGCCCTAAGTTTTTTGAAGCACAGAGTCATCCCAGCTAGCTGGTGCCTTTAGGCTTAAATATGTTTTGCTTACTTGTTTTTCATTTGTGTTTCCTGGTCACCAAAGACAGAATAGGTTTCAGAAATATTTGTCTGACTTAGAGTCAGAAAGTCCACTTAGGGGCAGAGTCAAGATGGCAGTGTAGAAGCAGGAAAACTCTATGAGCTCCCCCTATAACCACCTCAAATACCTATAAAATATGAGTCTAAACAAATTTTAGAGCTACATAACCCACAAAGTGACAGAGAAAAACAAATCTTCTGCTGAAGGCAGCCCAGCAGGCTGGAAGGAAGGGTCTATCACAGCACACAGGGAACAAAACCCAGACCCATATGTGAGCCCATGGTTTTATCTGCAGGGTGACCTGAACAGCAGCAGCTGGAGGGACTTTGGGAGAGTGGATCACCAGCAACTGTGGCAGTTTCCAGAATTATCAACCTATAAATGCCAAAGATAAAGTAAAAGGTCAGTAGAACTCTGCTGGATCTGGGGGGACAGAGGTGAGGTCTGGCCTCTGCTCCCTGAGGGAGAAGTGGTAGAAGGGTAGGCCCTGCAGCCACCTTCATGTAGCTGCTTCAGAGCTCCTGGTCTGCAAATTGCAGGGGGGCCAACCAACCATTCAAAGGCTAAGTGCTCTTCCTTTAACCTGCCTGGATCTGGATCATGGTCTTGGGTGGTGGTTCTGAGGTGTGTGATCAGTGAGTCAAAGCTTGAGGGAGCTATAGAGACAGTACCCTCCTAATAGCTCTGGCAGCTGCAAAACCCTCAGCAATTTGGGACAAACTCTCCTCTCTGGAAGCAGAGTTCTACTGTGGCAAAGAGCTCAAAAGTCAAGTAATTGAGTAGCAACATGAGCAAGCAAAAGAAGCAAAGCAAGCCCAGCCATCCAACTTTAGATTTCTTTTTCAGGGACAAAAAGGGATAAAAGCATGGAATGGGAAGAAGACAACACAGTCAGAACTCCTGCATCAAAAGCATCCAAGGAAAAATATGAACCAGTTACAGGCCATGGAGGAGTTCAAGAAGGATTTTGAAAATCAAGTAAGAGATGTGGAGGAAAAATCGGAAAGACAAATGAGAATGATGCAAGAAAGTCATGAAAAGAGAGTCAACAACATGACTGAAGAAAATAATGCCTTAAAAAATAGACTAACTCAAATGACAAAAGAGGCCCAAAAAGCCAATGAGAAGAATACCTTAAAAAGACAAATCTGCCAGATGGAAAAAGAATTTCAAAAGTTCACTGAAGAGAATAATTCTTTCATAATTAGATTGGAGCAAATGGAAACGAATGACTTTATGAGAAATCAAGACACTATTAAACAGAATCAAACAAATGAAAAAATAGAAGGCAATGTGAAATATCTCGTTGGAAAAAACACTGACCTGGAAAATAGATCCAAGAGAGACAATTTAAAAATTATTGGATTGCCTGAAAGCCATGATCAAAAAAAGAACCTAGAACATCCTTCAAGAAATTCTCAAGGGAAATTGCCTGATACTTTGGAACCAGAGGGCAAAAGAAAATTTGAAAGAATTCACCAATCACCTCTTGAAAAAGATCCCAAAAAGAAAACTCCTCAGAATATTATAGCCAAGTTCCAGAGTACCCAGATCAAGGAGAAAATATTACAAGCAGCTCAAGAAGATACAGTTTGAATATTGTGGAAACACAATCAGGATAACACAGGATCTATCAGCTTTGATCAAAGGGCTTGAAATATGATATTCCAGAGATCAAAGGAGCTACGATTAAAATCAAGTATCACCTACCCAGCAAAACTGAGTATAATGTTTCAGGGGAAAATATGGTCATTCAGTGTGTGGGAGGAATTTCAAGCATTCTTGCTGAAAAAACCTGAACAGAAAATTTGACATTCAAATAAAAGAATCAAGAGAAGCATGAGAAGGTAACCAGGTCAAATAAGTCATAAGGAACTTATCAAAGTTGATCTATTTACATGCCTACATGGAAAAACGATAATTGTAGCTTATGAAACTTTTCTCAGTATAAGGATAGTTGAAGGGAATATAAATGTATACATGTGTATACATACATATATGTCTATAAAAGAGGGTATATATGCATATGAATACATATGTGAGTGTGTGTATATATGTATACAAGTAAACATAGAGGGCACAGCATTAATTGAATAAGAAGGGATGATATTTAAAGGGTGAAATTGAGAGGTGAGAGAGGAGTATAATGAGAGGAGATGGGGAGAGACAGGATAGGGTAAATTATCTTATATAGAAGAGGCAACAGATTATTTACAATGGAGAGAAAGGACAGGAAGGCAAAAGGAAATGGGTCAACTTTACTCTCATTGAATTTGGCTTAGGGAGGAAATGGCATACACTCTAAATTGGGTATCTTGTCCTACAGGAGAGTAGGGGAGAAAGGGATGAAAGGGGGGATGATGGAGGGGAGGGCAGGTTGATGGAAGGATAGTTAGAAGCACACACTTTTGTAAAGGGACAGGGACAAAGTAGAGAATAGAACAAGTAGGGGGTGGGATAGGATGAAGGGATATATAGTCAGTCTTTCACTGACTTTCACTGACTTTCACACCATATCCACTGTGGAAATGTTTTGTGTAACTACACATGTACAACCTATATTGAATTGCTTACCTTCCCAGTAAGAGTGTGTGACAAGGGAGGAAGGGAAAGAATCTGGAATTCAAAATTTTAAAATCAAATGTTTAAAAAAAATTCTTATTATTATTTACATGCAACTGGGAACTAAGATATACAGGCACTGGGATATGGAGAACCATCTTGCCCTACCAGAAAGTCAGAGGAGGAACAGGGGAGGATATAGGAAAGAGCAGATTGGGGGAGGGGCAATACAGTGGGATTGCGGTTTTGGGGTGGTGGGTAGGGGAAAGATGGGGAGAAAATTTGTAACTCAAAATCTTGTGGAAATGAATGATGTAAACTAAAAATAAACATAAAAAAAGAAAAAAAGAAAATCCACTTAATTTTCTATTTAACTTCTGATGGTTAAAATTTAGAGGCTATTCTTCCAATAAACTGCCAAAGACTCCTAGTATCCTGAGTCCTCCCAAGTTCACAATTCCAAAACACTTCTGCTCTCCAATGCAAATTACTGAGAAAGAGAAAAAATGCAGAGGAGCAAAATGAAGACCATGGAGCAAGGCCACTCTCTTCCTCTTGCCTACTCTCATTCCTATCTTTAATATGTATATGTTACTGAAAACAAGTCTGCCTGATAATTAATTTGTTGATTTTCTAATATTCATTTAAAACTGCCTGCTCATTTCATTAATCTTCTCATTTTCTATTTTGTTATTATGAGCATTTAGGAATAGAAATTTGCCTCTGAGGACTGCTTTAGTTGTGTCCCATAAATTTTGATATGTTGTATTACTATTGTCATTATCTTTAGTACAGTTTTTTACTGTTTCCATAATTTGGTCTTTGACCCATGCATTATCTATAATTCATTTTGTGGTCTTCATGCAAATCTACATTTTAAAACCAGATTTTTCTTATTTATTACAGCATTATTGTGTTATTATCTATAAAGAAAGTGTCTAATATTACTATTTTTAAATTTTTTCATGCTATTTATGTTCTAGAGTAGAGGTATCAAACATGTGGCCTGGGGGACCACTCCTAAAGTAACAAGGGGCCACTTCTAACTTCAAGGAACCAGATTAAAATGTGATTGGGAATTATTTAACAAAATAAACAAAAATACAATAAAACATAGACAATATTAATATGTGTTTGTTTTTTTTAAGTCAACAAGCAGCCTGTAGGGATCTTTATGTATGGATTAGTGGTCACTGTTTCTATTTGAGTCTGAAACCTCTTCTCTAGAGAATGATCAGTATTTGTAACAGTACCATGTGATTGAATAAAAAGTAGATTCCCTAATATTCTTGTTCAGTTTTCTCTGGGAAGTTTAGTGGTTTGGTTGATGGTGAGAAATAGGGCAAAGGTTTCCAGTTCCATGAGCTCCATTATGTCCCTGGTTGACTTACAAATCAACTTGGAAGCAAGCCTGAAAAGAGACAGATATGCCTGATTGAACTGGCAGCCTTCACCCTATTTCCAGCCAGTAACAAATTTTTTTTTAAATTATTAATTTTTTTAAAAAATAGTATTAAAACCAGGTTCACTTATTTGTCTCTGGAAAACTACCCCAAAAGCCACTTTGAAGTTTTGTAAAAAAATGCAGGTTCAAACAGAGATTAAAAAATATTAGCTCCAAAAGTACCAGCTTTACGTGTAACAAATCCATTTGTCTGTCTCAGCACTCTTTTTTCTTCTCATTTTTGTTTTTTTTTTTTATGCCAAATTCCATTCACGGTATTTTAATATCTCCTACTATTATCACCTTTCTGCCTAATTCTCTTAACTTGTTAACTGCTGTGGTATCTGATAGGTATATATTTAAAACTGAGATAGTATCATTCAGGTTACTCCTGGAAACAAAAAACCTTCATATTTAATGTTATTTAAATCCCAGTTATGTTAAAAACAGTAATTCATATATTTCCACAAAATAGATATAACCTAAACCAGTATAACCAATACAAACCAGTATTGGTCACCTAGAACACGATAGATGAACACATAGTGGTTGTAAATATGCTTCTTAATTTACAATGATGGCACAATGCCTGACACATAGTAGGTACTTAAATGTTTATTGACTGACTTACTGACATTTATGTATTAGAAATATTGTAATAGATATTATGGAATCACAGATCAGCAAAGTTGGAAGGGACTTCAGAGATCATCTAACCCACACATGAAAAAGAATCTTCTCTCTATATAAGTTATCTGTAAGTTCTGGGATCACTTTCTCAACCCATCTTCTTATGGCAAGTTTGTCCCAAGAGGTAGTCCCATCTAGATCTTCCTTTTGGGTTCTAGAGGACTTACTGTGAGGGGTTAGAGATGACTTTCTAAAGCTATAACTCATGAGTGTGTTCCTTATCCATGTATTCTTTCCAATATCTTACACTCTATCATATATCTCTCTAAAATCAATGTAACCAGTTCCTATCTCCCCCACTGTCATTTTTCATCTTGCTTGTACATTATTTTGACCAATTGATTTCTCCTTGTTATCACTGGTAACCATTTTATATCAATTGGAACTTTACTGAGCAAGACTTCTTCAACCAGGTCCATATTCTTACCCACCATTTTAGTTCCTGAAGAGAGTGGGCTCAAACTTCATAATACTTGCTACACATATTGTTCCCACCAAGTTCACTGTTGGGTGTAGCATAACCAATGAATGATTTACTCCACTGTTGCAAGACCTGCCTGCCTGATTCACTGCTGGACTTGGTCCAATGGATTGCTCCTTAGAACTGGATCATCTATGGGTTCAGTTACTGAAACTACTGGCAAACAGATATGACCATATATACTTGCTACTAGTTCCTTGGGTAGCTTTTTTTTTTTTTTTACCTTTCTGAGATCTGAAAGTTGGAACTTGGTTTAGTCTGATTCTTATACTGATTTACCTAATAGGAGGAAAGAATAGACACAATAAGAACAGAAGAATAAGAGGTACTATGAATTTATGGCTACATGCTAGATAAGGTGGGGAGAATAAATAGCTTAAGAGAAGAAGGGTTTATATTAAATATATATTAAATATATATTTATGTTAAGAGGTTTATATAATCATTTTCCCTAAAACTGAAAGTTAAAGGGGTACTCAATGTGCAAAATTAAGCAAATATGGACACATTTATTTCCACAGAAACAAAAAAATGCCAAATGAAAACACTCAAAAATATTCATTTGACAAAAATAAATTTAAAACACAATTCAGTAACTTAATTTATTGTTACAATCTACTTGGGGAGGAGGGCTGGTACTTAAATTTCATCATACCACAACGAGGTGTTTTTATATTTGACTTTGATTATGCACTATCCAAACAATTCCCAGGATGTATTCATTGGTAAAAATGGTCAGACTTCAGCCAGTCCTTTTGTCAGTGGCCATCCTTTCTGATTCAGAAGCTTCCCTTCACTCCAGTCCCCTCCACCTAAAAGAGTCCAGGATTTTCTGACCTCTTGAACATATTAGGTCCTCTATGGGTCTGAACACATTCATCTCTGAATAGATGGCTTGTTTGCCTATGATCAGGAAAGAACAAATACAAGGGGGAAGTACAAACCCAGGTTTAGGCTTTCCTAGGAACGACTAAAGGTAGTCAGGTGGTGTAGTAGATAGAATGCTGGGTCTGGAGTCAGAAAGATGTAATTTCAAATCCTGTCCCAGGCACTTACAGCTGTGTGACCCTGGGCAACTTAACCCTGTTTGCCTCAGTTTCCTCATTTTCAAAATGAACTGGAGAAGGAAATGGCAAACCACTCTAGGATTTTTGCCAAAAACCCCCTCCCCCCAAAATAAAAGGGGTCATGAAGAGTTATACTTAACTGAAATGACTGAACAACAATAGGGATGACGTAAACTTCATATGATATGTGCTCATGGCCACATGGAAAATAGAATGAGGGAACAGAGTAAGCTACCTCTTCCCTCCCATTCAGTCTCAGAAAGTGCGTCAAAATAGTTCTCTTGTGATTCAAAGCAGGATTTTTGTTGTTCAGTTGTGTCTGACTTTTTACGACCCCATTTGAGATTTTCTTGGCAAAGATACTGGAGAGGCTTTCCATTTCCTTCTCTACATCATTTTACAGATGAGGAAACTGAGGCAAACAGGGTTAAGTGACTTGCCAGAGTCACATAGCTACTAAGTATGTGAGGCTGAATTTGAACTCACCAAGTTGAATCTTCATGACTCTAGGCTCAGTGCTCTATCTACTGTGTCGCTTAGCTGCCCAAGCAAAGCAGGATAGGAAGAGGAAATCTGAAGGTGGGGTTGTTCCTATTCAAATATTCATGGAAATATCTGCAGTCATTCTGCCTCTGTAGTCTGTCTGTTAATAAACGTGTATTTCTAGTCTGAAACTCTGAGGATCTTCCCTTCCCAGACAGATTTTTTTTTTCAGGAGGCAAAGAAGACCTCTTTTGCCTCAGTTCTTACCTAGCCTTAAATACTGACTGGGTGTTGCCTTTGACAAACTGAGCCCTGGGAAAGACCTCAGCTTAAAAAGGTTAAGGTTTCCCACTGTATCTGGAGCCATCTCCAGTCCTCTTGATTTATGTCTTGCCACTGGACTCAGATGACTGTAGAGGAGAGACTGAGGCTGATGACTTTGCACAGCCCTGCCTCACTTAGATCCAATTCATTTGAAAGTCATCATTTTCCTGATGTTGTTGGTCCTCTTCAAGAATGAAGGATGAACACCAACATTAAGTATGTACTATGTGTTAGGTATTGTACTAAATACTGGGATTATATAGAAAGTTAAAAGTCCCTTACTCTCAACCAGTTTGCAGTCTAATGAGACAACCAAACTATATACAAAAAAATTATATCCTGAATAAATTGGAAAAAAATCAAAAGAAGACACTAAATTAAGGTGGATTGGGAAAGGATTCTTGTAGAAGGTTAAATTTTAGCTGGGACTTGAAGGAATCCATGGAAGCCAGGAGTCAGAGATGAGGTGGGAAAAATTCCAGGCAAGAGAAGCAACCAGTGAAAAATGACCAGACTCCAATAAATGGGCACTCTGACACCTTAAAGAACAGGCCATTCACCAATGACCACATGGTCAGAAGCATCTCTCAAGCTCCTATATTGTCACCTGAAATCAGAAAGGGCAAGTCTAAGCATCTTCCACCAGATGACTTGAAAATAACTGTTATGTACCTATCTAGACTAAACAATTCCACTTCCATTAATCTTGTCCTCTTTTAGTATGAGCAGGAAAACTTTCCCTATGCTTGCTTTCTTCCATTTGCTTTTCCAGTGTTCTTACAGAGAATATGAGACCCACATAATTGCATACAATGCTCTAGATTAGACCTACACAACTTGAAAGTAGGTAGGGGCCAAAATTAAAATAGCCTAAACTTTGGGCTGTAGATAGGTTTTTAGCAGCTCACTTTCCAAGTAAAGGTATAATTAATGATTAAACTATTTCTCAAAAACACTTTTTTATTGGGACATAATCCAGAAACTTCAATCAGCAAACTTTTCTTTATGAAGTTACCTTCAGACTTCCCAGAAGCAGCAATTTCTTTAGAAATCTGAAAATAACTTTTTGTAGCCACCTCATTTTCTGAGTTTACTTTCTTGAAAAACTATTGTTCTCCACTGAGATTTGTCAATAATTTGGATGCTTTAATTTAATTTTTGTTGTTGTCCAATTTGCTTAAGTCAGGATATTTGTTTTCAAAATGGTGACAAAGATGGTATTCCTTTGGAATGAGCATTACTTCTCAGCAAACAAAGGACAATATCTTGTCTCTCATGTAAGTTAACAGGTATCTATTTGTCCACCCCAAATAAAACACTCTGCATTCTGATTTGATCTTCTGTTTCTTTTTATCACCCATTTTACAAAGTCACCCTAAAAACTTTAATATTAGAACCAAAAAATCTCCACAGCAACTGCTCACAAGCAAAGAAATACTGAATTGAATGTCTGACCTTGGAGAGAGCACCAGACATTCATATAATTTGGAGGGTGGTCGCTCAATTAGGGAAGGGAAGAAGCCCTTGCGTTGTTGCTATTTATTGTGTAGTAGGTGTCAGCTGTGTGGGGGGGTAGCTGCACTCACTTTGTCCCTGTTGGAAGCCAGTAATGCCTGAAAACACAGAGGAAAAGATGTGACTCTTGCTCCTCTCAGACTAGAGACAGACTGATGATGGTTGGTTGCTGTGGGTCATGTGACAAACAGGAGAGAGTGTGCAGTGGCAACCCACCTGCCAAGTTACACAACGGGCACAATAGTGACTAGTGGAAGGCAGGTTAAGTGGGGCATGGATAAAGCATTTGTTACATCTTTACTTTCTTTTACATTTTCTGCATTTTTCATGGGCTGCCAGAAATCCTTTGGTGAGCCACAAGTAGCCCTCCCGCTATGTATTGTGCAGGTCTAACCATTGTCCGGTTAGAACATGGCATAAAGCAATGATCCCCTTCTTTTAGGCACTGTTGCCTTTCTACATTTGCAATGACTTAAACTTTCTGGATGCCATCTGACATTGTTGAATCATACTGAGCTTTCAGCCTACTGAAATTCATACATATTTTTCAGATTGAATCACTCTTCAGCTATGCCTTCCCCATATTTATTTATGATGTTAATATTTTTAACTCAATATAAGAATATACATTTATCTCTATTAAATTTCTTCTTCTTAGATTCAGTCCAACACCTTAACTGGTTGAGAATTTGTAAATTCTAGTTTTCTCATTCAGTATGTTAGCTATGTTATCCAGTTCTGTATCATTGGCCAACTGGATAAGTACACCTTTATTCAAGTGATTGATAAAAATGTTAAGTAGCACAGGTCCAGACATACATTCCTTTGACTTACTATTAGAGACTCTTCCCCACTCTGAAATGGACTCTCTAATGACAAAACTTGGAGTCTGGTGATCCAATAAGTTCTGTGTTTATCTAAGTTTTCTTCAATTTTTCCACAATAATACCATGAGAGACATTGACAAATGTTTCACTAAAATCTGTATAAGTGATACCCATGACATTCTCCTAACCAATCTCCTTATTTTTTAGGATGTTTAATTCACTATTTAATACTCATACTTGATGCATTTTGATATAAACATTTGAGGTTCTGGATTTTATCAATGTATCTCTTTTTTGATAGCATTACCTGTGAATTATCATTTTCTTCTGCTAATATTCTTATGTATTTTGTGGCACCAGGCTTATTAGCAAGTCTATCCGGGAAATTCCTGCCACCCCCTCCCAAGTTCTATTTAGGTGCATCATAATTATATTTGCAAAACTCCAGAACAATATTCTTTCCCCAAGTTTTTTTTTTTAAGGTATACCCAATATCTAACCAAGAACCCATCATTCCTATATGTTTTGGGGAAAAAAATCCCATCCTCACTTGCCACATTTGTACTCATTTTCCATATCTTCAGTTCTCTTCTGAATCCTCTACTTTCAATCATCAGTAGTAAAAAAAAAAACAAAACCTCATCTATACCCCCAAGGTTTCCAATAGTTTATTTTCTGTTTGCTCCCTCCACCCCCAGACTTCATTATCCTTAGCAAAGGTTTTGAGGTTCCATGGGATGCTATCAGTTGTCCCCTAATAAGTCAATAGAAGGGGGGTAGTAGCAGTCAGATTTGACAAATCTTAGAAGACCCTCTGTACTACAGCCATAGACACATAGAGAAAATGCATCATTCTAATGTTTCTGGGATGGTATCACTAATCTTACAATTAAAATAAATCAGAAAATAAAGTTTATTTTGCAGAAATTCCTGTTGCAGTCAACTTTGTTGAAATAGCTCTACCAATTGACACCTGTTCTGTTTGTTTTTCCAAGATTTCAGGTATGATCTATCTGAGACTTTACTCTGATGCCTTGACAACTACCTTATCACTGCATAAAAAAAGGTTCTTGAATTGTCCAGTGTGAGGCTTGAGATTTTTATAGCTAATTCAGAAATCATCACAGTGTCTAAATAGCTCAGATAACTTCTTTAAATATACATTACCTTGCATTTCTCTACATTAAAGTTTATCTTCCATTAGGTTACATAATTAACTAACTTAATTAGATTCTCATGGGACTTCTCACCATTCTTAATGCTTTCTACTTACTTGAATGAGGCTAGATAACCATCTGTCAGGAAGGATGCATCTGAGTGGGAGGTTGCACTAGGTGACCCCCAAGGTTCCTTCTAATACTAAGATTGTAAATAATTAAGCATCATTTACCACCTTGCTAGGTAGAACTTTCAAATCATTAGTAAGTACATTGCTGATGCCAGCAGTATTTTATTACAGTAACTTCCCAGTGGCAGCATGGTGGTATATACTAGGTCAGCCTCAGAGCCAAGAAAACCAGGATTCAGTACACACATATGAACTGTGTGACCTAGTATCAGTCACTTTGCCCCCTAGAAAGTTGACTCAGGCAACTCTCTAGTATAGTAAGTTGTGGACATCTACATCAATAGAGGACATTGCCACACTAGTAATTTTCTATGCCTGTGAAATCACAGTTCCAATTCCTTGCCTTATGCCTTGCCTTTTGATAAAAATTCCACTTATGCAAAATCTGGAATTTAGAACCAGAAGGAAGTTTTTAGTTCCTTTACTTGAGAGCAGTTCTCTTATTTTAATGATGAAGAACTTTAGACCCTGAGAAACCTAACAACTTGTCCATGGTCACAAACCTTATTACTGCCAGAATCAAGGCTATACACCAATTTCTTGTCACCAATTTCAGTATTGATCCCTCCCCCCAAAAAACTGGAACTTCCATTTGAAGAATGAGGTGCTCTGACCAATTAAACAAAACTAACTGGGTATTTTCCATATTATGAACAGTGTGGTCAAGAAGTAAATGCATGCTGGGGCAGCTAGGTGGCACAGTGAATAGAGCACCGGCCCTGGAGTCAGGAGGACCTGAGTTCAAATTTGACCTCAGACACTAAACACTTACTAGCCATGTGACCTTGGTCAAGTCACTTAACCTCAATTGCACTGCCTTCCCCCCTCCATATAAAAAAAAAAAAAGAAGTAAATGCATGCAGTTGGGTGTGTCAAGACTGGGTTTCTACTTTTAGGCTAGCCAGTAACTTACTATGTAGTCTGAACAAACATTTGAGCTCTCTAGGTCACAGTGTCTTCATCTTTAAGATAAGAATGTTCTCTAGCATCCCCAACCCTTTTAATCCTGTTATATGACACACAGGTTTGCTAATTTTCAAATTGTTAGAATATGAAAAAATTATATTTAATCCTAAAAATACACTCAATAAAAGTTCATCTTTTCTTAATGATTTCAAAAGGCACCTTAGAATCAGTGTTGTCATTTGTAATTATTGTGTGCACATCAGTTGACCAGGGTACAATTCCGCGGCAAAAAAAATCCTGAGTGAGCTTTCTACTTCTTTGGTTTCCAGATAAACGAGAGTTTATATAACATCTTTCTCTCACCTCAGAAAATAAATTTTTCCTCCTCTTGGTTTTTTTTCTGACCTCTTTCCCTGATTTTTTTAAAATCTAAAACCCTTCACTCAGTCACTACCACATTTAGCCCATTGTTATTATATTCACTTAAATAATTTTCCATTAGAGACCTTGCCAAATTACCTCTAATATCAAAGTGAGGTCTACTATTCCATTAACCTTTTCAACAATTTTAGTAAAATTCACAGCACTAGTTATTATTATAGAAGCTGTGACGGATATTCTTTAAAAACAAGGATTTTTTTTTGGTTTAAATATATTTGAGAAATACATTAATTTGACCTTGGCCTTCTGAGTGCATAAATTATCAGGTGGTGCTATTGATAACAAGAAATGATTGTCTTGTGACACAGCTGTACTTCTCAAAGGGTCAAAACCACAAAATCGTATTGGCAAAAGGGTTGAGGTAGAAGATGTACCTTATATGGGGAGGCTTTGTGACATAGTGGACAGAATACTAAGATCACAGTTCAGAAGACTTTCCTCTCTGTGTGACCCTGCTCACTTAACCACTCTGTGCCTCAGTTGCCTCATCTATAAAATGGAGGATACAAATAGTGCCTACTTCACAGAGTTGTTGTGAAGAATCAAATTAAATAACACATATAAAGTGTTTTGCAAAGCTCAAAGCACTAAATAAATGGTAGCTTTTATTTTTATTAGACTGGGCCAAAAAACTAGACAGGCTAAAAAAGAAGAACTTTCTCCTTTCTGAAAGCTGTGTTGTGTTCCAAGAAGCTGTGAAGGTGGAATTGCACACTTAGAGTGTATTTATTCACAGTAAGACTCCTGAGATCTGACAGGAACAAAGAATAGCCTCCACTGGGCTAATTCACCAAAGACTACTGAAATTTTTTTTTTTTAAAAAAGGCTTTGAAAAAACTAATGCAGGAGCAAAAGATTCAGAGCTAAAAGGAACTTTGGAAATTTAAGCAAGTCATTTTAATCTTTTTGATCCTCAGTTTCCTCCTCTGTAAACTGTGGGTACCGCACTAGGTGCCTCATTAAGGAACAGTCAAGCACTAAATCCTATATTCTGTCCCTTTCATTTTGTGTGAAAGGAAAAATGTCACCCAGAGAAAGGAAGTGACTTTGCCTAAAATCACAAGAGGTACAGCAAGGATGGAAAGCCAGGTGTTCTGCCTAGAGATCCATAGGGTCTTTCTATTATCCCACACTGCCTCCTAGCATAAGGATCAAATCATCCCTCTGAACAAGGGTCAATAGCCAGAGAATCTTTTTTCCTTTTAATAAGGATTTAGGTTGTGTAATAACCCTATAAAGCAGAGGTGATAGCTTTGTCTCTGATAAGCCAGATGGCAGATTTTACTTCGTCTGCAAGAGAAAGCTACCCGAGTAGACTTTTTATGAGGAGATTAAATTTTAATTGTCTGCCGGTTGTATTAATATGGGATAAAATATTCTTGTTCTTTTTTTTCTCTCCTGACCAAACATTAGTCCTTGCCACTTTTAAATGTTATCATTCTGTTGTGATTTCTTTTTCTTTACAGGATGTTTAGGTCCCAAAGGGAATGAATATCTTGGTGCGTGTGTCTCATAGGTGAGTAGACAAGTCGTTAACAAGTACAGTTGTTTACTGAATTCTAACCAGAGACTTATTAAAGTAATGAGAGTTTTTTTCGATGCCAAATGTGACACTTGCTGGCATGGACATAGAATGAGAATTATTTAGAAAATGAAAAGTCTTCTTAGCGGAAGAGAGAATTTAGATTGTTTGACAAATACACTCTTTGGGGAAAGGTGCAGACAGAGACAGGCAAATTAATTTTCAACAGACATGGTAAATCTATGACCAATGCAAAAACAGATTAGGAACAAATATAATCAAGATAAAACGATTCAGATGACAGGAGGCAGATTAGCCAAGTTCTTTAAGTCAGGAGGGAAATAAGAAAGCTGCTTGCTTAACAACAACAAGAACAGCCAACAACAAAAAATGGCTTCCCTTAAGCCCTCTCTCACAATGCCCCATCTCCATTCGCTCATCTGCTTTGCTATGTTTTCACTCCTTGTTGATCAGGTACTCTGATTTTGTTCATGGTGAAGATAAGAGAATATTGGATAAAAAAAGTAGAGTAAGTTAAATTCATGTGATGCTATAAAACTTGGGACATGCACTTGCAATCTAAGCATTGTGATAACAGGGAGAAACACGCTACTCTGAGGTACAATATCCTGGAAGATTATTGCCAAATTTGAATGGGACATAAGAAGAGTGACATCAGACTCTTTTTTATTAAATAAAAAAATCTACTCCTTGTCTTATGTTTAGTTACAAAATAAATCCTTATCAAATATTTCAGTCTTCCATCTATAGATCGGAGAGTCTAAGACATTATTTCTTTTCTCCATGAAATAAATAGAGGGAAGGCAGAGCAGCGAATTCTCCTCTGATTAATATTGCTGGGCATCCACTTCCTTTTCACATTCATTCAGTGTGGGTTTGAAAGAGAAGTATTTTATTTGAAGCTGCCTATGGAAAGGGGAGGCTTGGGGACATTGGGAGTAGGGTGTGGAGGGGGGTTATTTGACCATTCATTTCAGTTTGAATATTTGTGCCTGTCCAATCTCCTCAAAGCAAAGCTGTAAATCTCAGAACAATAGGTCTGAGTCTGGTCAGAGCTAGACTGCCCAGGCAGACTTAAATGTCTAAGGGAGTGTGGATTGAAAAACAGTCATTCTTGGGTCCTAATGGCCTTTAGTGCCCAAGTTAAATTGGCTGCTCAGGCAATAAGGCCCACTGTACAGAAATTGGTTGTTCATACAGGGAAGGAATACTGAATCACTTGCCTGTTTGAATTTGGTCTAACTAATACAGGCTTTAGTTTGAGGGGGGAAAAAGTTCTCTGAGTCTCTCGAATTTTGTGAGTTATTAGTCATAATCTGATTTCATTTGCAGTGATTCCCAAGGAAGGAAAACATCTTGAAGCCAGGTGGTGTTTTCATAACTACAGTAATGAATGGGACTTTCCATCTTTGATTGTTCATTTACTTCTAGGTTTGCTGCAGTGCCATATACTTGAGGCTGATATGCTTTCTGGATGCCAAGTAAGAGTGGCTGTTACAGCAACTCTATTTCAGTAAACCAGAGGCAGTTTGAAGAAGTAATAGGAAAATCCACCAACCAGGCACTGTAGACGACTGAATCCTAGTCCTTGTTCTAAGTAACTAACCAGCTATGGGACCTGAGGCTGGTGGCTTTGCCTCCCTGGGTTTCAGTTTCCTCATCTGAAAGATGATGGAGCTAGACTTAGTCTGTAACTCTAAACTAGTCCCCTATTCTATGTTATGGCTGAGGGCGCGCGCACGCATATGTGTGTGTGTGTGGGGGGGATGTGAAGAAGATTAATATCTACCCAGAAGTTGTCCCTTCGCTACATTTATGTGGAGACTTTGTCTAGCCAGTATTTGTGGAAAATGTCATTTGTAGTCCCCTTGGGGCCAAAGAGACTTTGATGGCTCCAAGAGAGGCATTTTCAAAATCCCATTATTTTGGGTCACTAGGTTAAAATGACTGTTCCTTAGTGGCCCTGAAAAAAAAAAGTTAATGTAGCTACTTAAAGTGTGTAAGTTACAACTAGGGAAGAGTCAAGGTCAAATATTGTCACTTTTTCCCCCATTATGACACCAGTCTGAGTCTAAATGAACTAGATGGGGTAGGTGCTGGCTTGCTTGGGGTATGGCGGGTGGGGGGGGATTGTGTATTATTTTCTGTGTGTGTCAGGAAGATGACATTTACTGCTTCTCTCATGATGTTTCTGCTTCCCAACTGCAGTAACAATATCAGGAGAGCAAAATCCAAGTTTTTTGTACTACTGTATAGATAGTTGAGACTAAGAGGCTAGCGACCTGAGAAAGATGCCCTAGGGTACTGCCCCTGGCACATAATTTGGAGAGTTACATTCTGCTTTTAGTTCTAAAAACATGGTTCACTGGAATACCATCACAGGGAACTGAAGAAATGCACCAAATTTCAAAACATTAATAGCTGGCAAGCAAGAATAAGAGGCCAGGTTACAGGGTGTATCACAGTCCAGATCTCCCAGAGAGGGAGCAAAGCCTCACAGCAAAGAGGGTTATAGCAGTTATATCAGTGTGGAACAGACATTCGAAATCTGCTCAGTCTCCTTATTTGATAGAGACAAGTTGAATAACTAGCTAGTCTGTGGTTACATACCTAGGAAGTAGTAGCTCTGGGAACACAGACCAAGGTTTTGGGACTCCAAACACCCCACTTTTCATAACATCCGTTTGCATATTGACAGTAGAGACCAGAATCAAAGGGCAGACTTTGCTTTTGCCGAGTGTGGGAGGACTTGCTTGCTAGTCATGCACCCAGCTTTCCAATCCTATTGATAGCCACAAAAAACAGCATTGTCAATAGCAACCATTGCAAGCATGAAAGGCAATGGTATGTTTCTTTCTTAACTGTTATTTATCTTGCTGATGATGTTGTGGGGGAAATGATGGCTGCTATTCCCTCAACCCCACCTTTTGCTTTTCAGTCTATAGACACCATCATTTACTATTGTTCGAAATTCTTTCATTTCCTTCAACTATTACAGTCTTCTAGTTGTTATTGCTGCTGCTACTGCCGACCTTTTACTGTGCTCTTTTAATAAGGGTCAGTGAAAACCAGGTGATGAGGAGTTCTGCAGGCGGCCAAATTGGGCAACTTGAGAAATCAGCAATTATTTTCTTATCACAAGCAACTGAACATTTTGGTAATTTCTCTTATAGTTCTGCTTTAATTGTGTTCTTGCTGTAATCTTTGGTTGTTATAATGAGTTATAATTTCCATGCCTGAGAAGGTTCAAAACATATTTAATATTGGGAAGAGTAAATAAAGACTTGAGGTTTTGATATGGAGTGAATTCTATTATATAGGGGTTTTTTTGGTGTGTTTTTTTAAACCATCCCAACTAGGAAAAACAGAAATTCAAATCAAGCTCAATTTCCATCTGAAGTCCACTCAGCAGAGCAAGGAGTAAGCTGCAACATGACTTCATGTGGCAACTTGTTAGGCAAAAAAAAGCTGGTCAAGTATGTACCTGCTGAGAAATCAGCTGGTCCATGTTTGAAGAAATGGATAGAATGTCTGACCTGACTTTTTAGGGCACACACAGTCAATAAACACTTGTTTACTTAGGCTTGGTCTAATGCTAGTGAGGCAACCTAGTTACATTTGCACCCCAGTTTTCCTCAATTATATTTAATTTTTGAACTGGATACAGTTCCCCTTTCACTATAAAAAGAAAAAAAAATTAGATTGAGTCACAATGTTTCAACCTGCATGTATAAAGCACAAAGTGATGTGGTGGCTTAGATTTTATCAAAGAGCTGGGGTTTGAATTATAACTCATCTCTTTTCATGTGATTTGGGTAAAGCCATGTAAATGCTTTGAATCTCTACTTTCCTCACCTGTAAAATGAGGCTCAAGCTTCATAAACTGACTGTCTTAGAGGTGAGGTCAAAGAAAACAATATGGTAGCATGACCAGACTATTTTGTTTTGTTTTGTTTTTTTTCTTTTCAATACTAAAAGGCCATCTTTATTTACTTTTAGTTTACAAGATGCAGTTCCAGAGTCCCTTGAGTTTCAAGTTTTCTTCCCTCCTTCTCTTCCCCTCTCCATGGTGGCATACAATCAAGTATAGAATCTTCAAATACTTTCACATTGGACATTAGTCTGGTTGTATAGAAGGTTTGTAACCAATGGAGTGAACAATGGGAAAGAAGAAACAAAACCAAACATGGAAAAGAATGATAGCATGTATTGCTTCAGTCTCCATTTAAACTCTGTTCT
>CM053592.1:90012676-90040988 GCA_028646515.1 Pseudochirops corinnae | reverse complement strand
GATTACATTTATTACCTTATATGGCAAATCTTCACAGCAAGCTAGCTAAGCCACACCCAAACTACATAACCCTTCAACCCCCGCCCCCAACACCAAACTGTGGGACACAGAAGGAAAACATATTCAGGGCTCTTTGGAGCACAGTCCTTATCTAAATTCTCAAATCCTGGGTTCCTCTTCCCCCCACAGGAGGCAGCCGCTCCTGGCTTCTGTTTCAGTCCCGAAGCAGGCAGCTCACCATTCCTGCTCTCACCTCAGCAAAGTCAACATGCAGACAGTTCTGCATTCCGGTTCCATGGCTCCACAGAGTCACAGCTATCACAACTGGGAAGCAAACAATTATCCCAGCCCCCATACTTTCCTTTCAGTTCACAGATCCCATCCTCATCCCCAAATGTATCAGCAATGCAGCATTCACAATGCCTACAGTAACTATAAATATGCTGATATGGGTTATTAACCACGAAATGTAACAGGCTCCCTACATAAGAAATATAGCTAGAGCACTCACTTAAATACCAGAAAACTGAGTCCCAAAACCAGAAAGTCAAAGCCAACACAATAGTTATGAAGTTGGCACATGTAGTTAAAGTAGTAAACACCCACATTCTCAAGCCTTCAAACAGGACAGGCTACCTCAGGCAAAGATCCTCCTCTCCTCACTCACGCAACTGCTCAGCGTCCAGGCAACTTGCTTCCAGCAGCTCCGGTGCCCTCCCCCCCCAGCGGCAGTTCCCGCCCCAGGCAGTCCTCAGCAGGAGTCCTTAGCAGAGATTCTGGCCAGCTCAAAGCAACCGCAGCCACTGCCTCTGCCACCGCTTCCAGTCAGCACCACACGGAGACTAGCTTAGTTCCGGTGTTTTCTTGCTCCACCCCTTCCTGCTATGTTAGCAGGTTCAAGAGGTGTGGAAGATCTTCAAATCCCAGTATCATTACACCACTGCATCCTGGACCATCTCCAGTTGTGCTGATCTATATCTGACCATGGACTAAGATGACTCCAGAGGTGAAAGTAAGGATGATGACTTTGCACAGCCCTACTTTACTTAAATCCAATTCACTTGCGAGTGATCTGATGTTATGGTCCTTTTTTGAGAAATGAGGACCAACAGCAATTTCTGTGAGTAGAAAAGGAGCTTCCCACTGGGGACCAAACTGGAACTGGCCAATTGAATGACACTACTTTTCTTTTTCTTTCTTTCTTTCTTTCTTTCTTTCTTTCTTTCTTTCTTTCTTTCTTTCTTTCTTCCTTCTTTCCTTCCTTCCTTCCTTCCTTCCTTCCTTCCTTTCTTTCTTTCTTTCTTTCTTTCTTTCTTTCTTTCTTTCTTTCTTTCTTTCTTTCTTTCTTTCTTTCCTCTTTCCCTCTGTCCACATGGGGTATCACACCTTTACCTGGTGATGTTCTGCTCCAAGGGAATGTAAATTTTTAATATCTCACTTTTTTCCCTTTTATCTTAAAGACCAGCCTTAACCTCAAATCACTCTGGCTCTCCAAATCACTCTAGTTCTCACTGAATTGGCCAATAATAGGTCCCAGTCCAAGCCCTACTTGGTCATTGTTTGGGTCCTGATTGGCTCATAATGTAAATAGCAACTTAAAAAATCTTCTTAGAGGGGAGAAGACAGGGCAGTTGGGATTAAGCAACTTGCCCAAGGTCACACAGCTAGTAAAGTGTTAAGTGTCTGAGGTCAAATTTGAACTCAGGTCCTCCTGACTCCAGGGCTGGTGCTTTATTCACTGTACCACCTGGCTGCCCCAATAGCAATTTTTCTTTTGCTCAGAGATTCTGAGGATCTTCTCTCACATCTTTTTTTTTTAGACCTTAGCTTGAAAAGGCCAAGGTTCCCCACTGCATCCTGGGCCATCTCCAGTTGTTTTGATCTATATCTAGCCACTGGACCCAGATACCTCCAGAGGTAAAAATGAGGCTGGTGACTTTGCATGGCCCTCTTTCATTTAAATCCAATTAACTTGCATGTCATGACATCACCTTCCTGATGATGACTTCCTCAAAGTCCTCTTTGACAATGAAGGACAAACAGCAGAAACATTCCTGAAAATAATTCATAATTTGCAATATTCGGTTCATATATCTTCCCTTACTCCCTCTCATTTTGAATCTAATAGTCTTCTCAATTTTATGGAACTTGAAAGAATGACTTGTTGATATGTAGTTGAGTCATTTCAGTTATGTCCAATTCTCTGTGACCCTATCTGGGATTTTCTTGGCAAAGATACTGGAGTGGTTTGCCATTTCCTTATCCAACTCATTTTACAGATGAGGAACCAAGAAAAATAGGGTTAAGTGACTTGCCCAGGGTCACATAGCTAGAAATTGCCTGAGGTTAGATTTGCACTCAGGAAAACAAGTCTTCCTGACTCCAGGTCTAATGCTCTATCCGTTATGCCACACTTACTGAACCAAAGAAGTAAAAATCTTAGCATTAAAATCCATAAGTGACTAATCCCAGCTCCTCAGTGTAAGTTTTTTCCCTTTGGTCTATCCCATCCTTTCTGCTGTGTCTGTGTGTCACCTGCACACTTTTAAAGGAAGTACTCTCCAAAACCCCGACTTTAGTCTAATGAGAGGAAGAATAAAACATCTCACCACCGCTTTTCTGATGATTGACAAGCTATTTCCCATTTCAACTTGTAATTGCTCTCAACCCTTAGCTGCCAACCACATAAGTCTCCCACAAGACATCACAGATGTCCTAGAAAATGCCTGGTTCTTACTTATCTCTGTTTCTATAGTCTCTGATTTGTTTTGTGGGTCATCCTTGCAATCTAGGCCACTGCAGCCATTTTGATAGTTGCATTCCAACTGCTTCAACCCGGGGAAATCACTGTGGCGCAGAAGAGGCAGAATGCTGTGTTATCTTAATAAGGGTTCTTCTGGATTCAGTATCTGTGATGACCCTCTGTAATAATCAAGTCTTTTTGGTTGCCTTATTTTTGTCTCTTTATTCCTTAATGGAAAATGAAGGGGAAAACACTGACTGATTTTGACTTAGGATGGGATATGGCAATTCTCTATTACAGGTAGAAGTGGGAAACACGGTTAGCCCAGGAGATTATGGTGAAATTATGGAAGGCCTTGCAACAAATCACACAGAAAAGAGAGGCCTTCATGAGGTAGAAAATAAGGATGTAGACTATAGACTTCAACAACAATAATGATAATGTGCTAACATTTATAATGTGCTTATTATGTGTCAGGCACTGTACTAAGTGTTTACAATTATTATCTCATTTGATACAACAACCCTGGGAGGTAAGTGCTATTATTACCCCCATTTTACAGATGAGGAAACTGAGACAAACAGAGATTAAATAACTTGCCAAGGGTCACATGACTAACAAGTGTTTGAGGTCAGATTTGAACTCAGGCCTTCTTTACTCTAGGTTCAACACTCTACTGGACTTTGCTCAATAAATTTGTTTCTACTTTAAAATAGCTGTTATTCAATGGTCAACGTACTGGTTGTGTGCCAACTTGACTTTGCATTAATAATCAAATTATTTGTAGTTAGCCATAAAGACATTTATAGTCCAGTGGCAAAGGTAAGTCATTTGCAAACTTGTCACAACTTGAGACTAACCAGACATTTTTCTATTTTCTTTTAGGAGTTTCTCATCCGTCTTCAAGCCCCTGTGGTCCCATACAGTCTCTCAGATGAAGGCCTGTCTCACACTTCACTGAAAAAAAGAAATCATTTCTCTCCTATCATACAGCTGTCTTCCACCATTAACTTCTTTTCCACTCTGGTCACTGATGATGCATTCTCTTTGCAAAGGCAAACCTTTCTGTATGTACCTTTGATACCATTTCTTCTTGACTTGTCCAACAAATCCCCTCCACTATCATCCCTACTATCTTATCTTTAGCCTATGCCTACCTACTGAAACTGAGACAAACAGGGTTAAGTGACTTACCCAGAGTTACAGTGTTAGTAAGTGCCTGCAGCCAGATTTGAATAATGCCCTAATTTCAGGCCTGATAGTCTCTGCATTGCACCACCTAGCCTCCAAGATAGGTAAATCGATACATGCATACATACACATACATACATATATACAAAATACACTAATTTGGTGTGTTATCCATCTAGATGCATCTCACAATTTGAGCAATGTATTTTTTATATACATTTTTCCAGTGTAGATGGCTAATTTCTTTTGCATAAAATATATCAAAGGTATTTATGACAGGGAAAAAATGTGAGTTGATAATGCATTTTAAAAAAAACTTAAATGAATAGCCCCACCCCCCCAGATGCATAATGCTTTTTCTGATCTTCCCCACATGGCAGTGCCTTCTTTCCCTCCCCAAAACTTATCTTGTGTTTATTTTATATACCTCTGACTAAGAGTATGCTGGTAAATGTTTTTAATAACCAGCTCTTTGATTAGGGCAGGAGTGGGGGAGAGGAAAAGGGGAGGCCTGCAGGACATGTTTTCAAGTTTAATCTACATTTTTAAACATTTTCTCTATCACTTTCTTAAGTATAGACAATCAATAAAACAAATCAAGTCCTTGTTTGTATCATTTGCCAATTCTATTACAAGGTAAAAATGCTCACACCAAAACATTTAACAATCAACTTGAAACCATCACTTCACCTAGTCAGTGCTTTAGGTAGTTCCTAAGACTTGCAGAGAAGGTGCCTCTCTGCAGTGATAGCCAGAGTTTCCTCATCCTATAAATAGTTCCTAACAACAATGACTTCACAGGTCCAATCCCTAATTCTGTCTTTACCTTTTGTATGTTGTCTCCCTGACCTCATGACCCCTAAAAGCTCCTTCAGGACAGACTTCCTTCCCCCCCCCCCTTTTATTTCCCTAAAGTCAAATCCAAGTCCTGACACAGAGTAAATACTGAATAAATAATTGTCAATTAATTTAGTAGAAGTGGAGGTTCTCTAGATCATCTTTGGAAGATTTATAAAAATACAAGGACAAGGCTCAAACAGGGTGACCAATTGCTAAGGCTTTCTGGTGTGAAACCATGGAAGGAATGCCTACAGTTTTGACATCAGGGATCCTCCAAACAGAAGTGTGGAAGAAGAGAAAGAAGACCTAGAATGAAGGGCCACAGGGAGCATGGACTCTAGGCACCAAACATCCTCAGCCCAGCTCATTGACCATGGCAAAGCCACTTTCCTTCATGGCTCTAAACTGTAAAATGAGCTTAGACTAAATAATTTCTTAGGCTATTTCCACTTCTTAAATTCACTCCAGGACTAAGCAAACTAATATAATTAATGAGGAGGGGGTAATTACATCAATATCTCTTAGATTCACAAAATTTTAGAATTACAAGGGACCCTAGAAATGATCTATTGCAATTCTTTGTAAATGATGCTTCTAAAATGCTTTAAAGCAGTTTGTTCTCTTGGGCAGATTAAAGGTCTGACCTAAAATCCTGTTTAAAATATTAATTTTCTTAGACAAGCCTTTTCTTCCCCTGTAGGCTGTGCAAAGGTTGGCTTCAGTCCAGGCTTTTTCTGAACAATCAGATTCCAAGTTATTAGAATCCCAAATGATAGTATTTTATGATGCAAACAAAAGTTTTCTTCCGAGAAGATATGAATCTGTTGAATGCCACATGTGCTTAATACAAATCAACCTTTGCTGGTTAGGATACTAAAACATTATCTTAATTTCTGGAACTCTCATTTATCTAGAACAGCTCTGAAACCAAGTTTTAAAAAAAATGCTCTTGGCCAGAGAGAAATGATATGCTTCAAATCCCTAATACACTAGAGATCACCTATCCCACCATCATTTCACAAATTTTCATTTTCAACCATTATATGTCCAGCTAAGCTAGTCTATTAGTTGTTCTACCAATTTGACATGCCATCACTTGCCATATTTACCAGCCTCCTACTAAGAATGCTTTCTTTTTTCATCTTCTGTTTGTTGATGTTCTCTCCCTTCAAGGTTCAACACAGAGGATACTTCTTCCTCGAAATCTTTAATTACTCAATCAATCAACAAACATCTCAAGTGCTTACTATGTGCCAGGAACTGTCCATGGTCCTGAAGATAGAAGAGAAAAAGTGAAAAGTTCCTCACCACAAGGGGCTACATTGTATTAAGGGAGACAACAAAATAATAATGACAATAATAAGAATTAACATTTATATAGCATTTTAAGGTCTGTAAATAATTTTATATGTGTTAACTTATTTAATCCTAACAACAACCCTTTAAGGTAAGTATTATTATTATTATTCCTATTTTATAGATGAGAAAAGTAAGGCACACAAAAATTAAGTGACTTTCCCAGGGTCACATATCTATGTAAGTATTTGAGGCAGGATTCAAACTCAGGTCTTCCTGACTGCAAGTCTTGAACTCTGTCCACTCTGAATTAACTAGCTATCCTCAAGTGATCCAATTTCACTCCTACTCCCTCATTAATCATTGAACTTTCCCTGTCTGCTGGCTATTTTGTAGTACCTACTAAGACTCCCATATCTCTATTGTCCTCAAAGAACCTTAATGTGATCTACCCATCCTTACTACCATTTCATATCTGTCTACAATGAGTGCCTTACTTCCTTTCCTCTAACTTTCTTCCTAACCTGTAGTTTGGGTTCTAATCTCATCTTTTAACTGAAACTACACTCACAAAAATCACCAATGATCTCTTAATTTCCAATCAAATGGGCTTTTCTCAGTCCTTCTCCTTCTTGACCCCATTGAAGCTTTGACACAGTCAATGACCACCTTCTCCTTGATACTCTTTTCTCTCTAGGTTTTCATGACACATTTCTCTCCTGACTGTCAACCAATTTGTTCAATTGTGCCTTCTCTGTCTCCTTTTCTCAATTTTTTCTGTAATTCCCACTCACTGACTACATGTGTCCCCTGTTGCTCTGTCCTGGACTTTTTTCTCTTCTCTGTTTATATTATTTTGCTTGGCGCTCACATGTGTTTCCTTGGACTCAATTAACTTTATGCAGATGACTTTCAAATCTATTTATCCAATCCTCACTTCTCTCCTAACTAGAATTCTGTGCCTCTTGACTTCCTAGATTTTTTTTCAAATCTCAAACTAAAATTCCACCTTCTTAAGAAGCCTTTCTCCAGTTCCCCTTAATGCTAGTGTCTTCCTTCTGAGATTATCTCCAATTTATATTATCTAGATCTTGTTTTTATAAAGCTTTTTGTATGTTTTCTCATCGTTTAAAACATGAGCTCCGTGAGAGTAGGGGTTGTTTTTGCCTTTCTATGTATCCCAACTGCTTGTCATGTAGTGATGATAGAGCACTGGACCTGGAGTAAGGAAGATCTAAGTTCAAATAAGGCTGCAGATCCCTACTATCTGTATGGCCCTGAGCAAGTTGTTTAACCTTTAACTCAGTTTCCTCAACCATAAAATGAAGATAATAATAATAATAATAATAATAATAATAATAATAATAATAATAATAATACCCACCCCATCGGGTTGTTACAAAGATCAAATGAGATAATAATTGTAAAAAGTGCTTAGCACAGTACCTGGAACACAATAGGTGCTATATAAATACTTATTGCTTTCCTTCTACTGTCCTTTAATACATAATCAGTTACACAAGAAGTACTGTCAAGGCTATCATCATCTTTTGCATGACCACCAATAATATATGACCAGGAGGGAAAATAAAGCATAATGGGTGTCCCCCTGGTGCTCTCAAAAGAGAACTTAAGAAAATCCCCCAACATGTTAGGTTTATCTCCTGTGGTGAATTTATGGGAAGATATCAACAGGTTTGGCAGGTATGTATGGGCTTAGGTTCTAAATCACTGAGGAAGTAATCATAAGGATGGTGTCCTAAGTCAGTCTGTTGGATTACCAGAGCTTCCTTAAAGGAAGATGCCTCAGTTATCTATCTGGAAAATATGTTCATGTAAAACAGTTCATTACTTGATAATACTAGATAAATGAGGCGTTATTGAATATTCACAACTATAGCCAAAAGTTAACTCTGAGGCATTTTAACTGCAGTAATTAGAAAGTAGAAGAATCCTGTGGTATATTGAAAGTATTTCATAAACAAGATCATGCAACTAAAACTTCATTTTTGCTTCAGAAACAAAAATCTGTCAAAGACCAAAATCTCAGTGGAGCATAAATATTTTCTTTCCAAATATGAGAAATGTCAAATTGACTCCTCCAGGTCAGACTGTGTAGGCAGGGAGATAAATGGTGGGTGACAAGATTTTGAAATACAAATTGACACCCAATTATACAACTTCTTTATTTATAATGTTCTCTATTGTGTCCCTATTAAACATGAGCTGTTGATATGCCTAAAGAATTTCCTTTTCATTATTAAATTTCTCATTAAAATAATTAGCATCTTAAAAATCACAACCCACATAGGCCAATTGATCATTTCTCAGTCTTCCTTCCCTAATCCAATTAGGTAAAGTTCAGCTTAATCAAATTAGTAAATGAGTTGCTTAAAAAATTCCCTTCTGTTGTTTAATTATTGAATTTATGACTTAGAGTCATAGAACTATGGAATATTTAAGCTGGATGGGAACCATTAGAGTTCATTGAGTACAGTGGTAAGAGCACAAGTTTTAGAGAAGTAAGATCTGGGTTCATACACTTATTAGCTAGGCAAGTCTCTTTACTGAGCCTTAGTTTCCTTTTCTATAAATTGAGGGTGATTAGAGTGACACTTACTTAAAGAGTTGTTATGAAGAAAGTATTTTATAAATCTTAGAAGTGCTGCACATAAATGAAGATTATTATTTGAAAGATGAAGGAATAAGAGGTCCAATGAAATTACATGAACTAGTCACCACTATACTGTGAGTCGGTGGAAGAATTTGGAACCAATTTCTCTTGATTCTGAGTCCAGTGCTCTTTCCATATCTTCATTAGAGTCTTTTAAATTAGTGGTTCTCAACCTGTGGGTCATGACCCCTTTGGGATCTAACAACCCTGTCACAGGGGTCGCCTAAGACCCTCGGAAAACACATATTTCTGATGGTTTTAGGAACTTCCTGTATCTGTCTCCAGGTGGGTCCCCCCACATGCAGACATGCCCACATAGGACTATTAAAGGGTCACGGCATTAGGAAGATTGAGAACCACTGTTTTAAATGGATCTTACATTCTTTATGAGAGGCAGCCTAAAGAACTGGCCTCAGGGTCAGAAAGACTTGGTTTCTGGTCTTTCCTGTGACACTCACTTACTGGTTGTGGGCACCCTGTTCAAATTCCTTAATCTTTCAGGGCCCTAAAGCCACTCTCTCAGATTAGAAATTCCAGGGCAAGAGTTGATCTGCAATGGTAAAATGAGTTTTCTCACCGGTAGCATCCCTAAAGGGATGAAATTGCAGGTCTAGCCAAAGTTTTGAAAGAAAAAAATAATATTTATATCTAGTGAATAAAACCAAAGTCTGTTTCTAAAGTCTTGTTTTAAGGACCTCTCACCACCCCAAAATACATTAATACTGCTACTGATAGGAAGATTCCATGCTACCTCGAAGTCTAAAAGTTTAATGTTTTCGTCTTTGTTTTTTTTCCCCACAGATCACACATGCTTCCTAGTGAATTAGACATCTTGCATTTTTATTATAAGGTAAGAGCGAGGGGAAAATATCCTCCTATTTGAATTAGTTTTTCATGATAGATTTCCCAAATTTTCAGAAAGCTAACTTTCCTTAGTGGAACAGGCTCTAACAGAGTTCTGCACAGAGGAACTATTAAATATGGATAAAAAGGAATAATCTTGTAAACATGAATCATTTCCCTGGCATCCTCTGTTCCTAACATCTATGAAATCAACAGGAAGGGCAGCAAGTAAAGTACCTCTTGGGTTACCATCCTATACCACTCTTTGACAAGGAAGGAAAGTTTCAGACCCATTGAAAATCCTAGTGGTATTTTCTCTTCAATTTATTAATGATGTGTTTGCTTAATATGTAGGGCCATGTTTTCTGATGGGTTTTGTGTTCAATTATGAATTTGTTCAGGGGGTAATTAACCTCTGCCACAGTGCTCATTGGTATTTTACATTCAAGGATGTCATATTTCAACCAGCACTTTGTGGGGATCGTGGAACAGCTGATAGAGTAATGGAACCCATTGACTGGGAACATACAAAATACAACATGCATAGATACAGTGTCTGTGCCTCAAGGCATATATATGAAATGATGGCTGGGGGAAAAAAGTCTACATACACAACCAAGGCAACTGGAAATTAAGCCTTTTGTTACCAGCATCCATGTGTATTTATTGTCATCTATTTGTTTTAATTAAAGCCTTTAATCTTGAGTTGATGTACTATTCAACTAATATTGTTGGGTTTTGGTAATAAAAATGACACCTGATTATTATCAGCTTATAACTGATAGACTCAGATTACTCATTATTATAGAATTAGATGTTTCATTGCTGAAGGAAAAACAAAATCAGGACGTGGTAATGAGTGAATGCTGAATGTGAATTATTTTCTATTACGATCATTTAACACAGTTTACAATCAGCTGACCTATGTTTAGAAAAAGCTTGTTAAAAGTCACTCACGCAGAAAACACATTAATCACCCATGGTTTTCACCTCTTCTCTCACTCTTGAGATATATACCACCTCCCCTACATGTTCATCCAAAATTTTCTTCTCTAGTTTATCATTCAGACAAATATATACACTGATATTCTCCCTTCTTTGATTACCTAATAGCAGGGGAAAATGGGACAAGGCAGTAGTGATCTTTCCTCTCTGGTCATCATCCTTTAATTTGTTTGATCATCTATAAAATGGGGAATAAAAGGGAAAAGAAAGGCATATCTAAGTGACTTTTAATGTCCCTTCATCTCTATGTCTGTAACCCTATGCCTTTCCATATATAGGAGGGGACTGGAGATACCACTCTTCTTACACTGATGGAGTGATAGGATTGCCAGAATAATTCTAGGAACTAGATGCTTAACAAAATCACCTATTCCTCAGAACCTCTTAAAGGGACCTTAAAAGACCCACTAGTTGGCTGGGCTCAGTTTGGTTAACACAGTTGATAAGGGAGTCACACTCCAACTCAGTTGAGTCAACCCTCCCCAGCCATTGTTGACTTTGATTAAAGCTGAATCAAACAGAAGATCAATGAAGTCCATGTCAGTTGCTAGGAAACAGTGCCAGAAGTGCACCATCCTTTTTAGCTGCTGGTCTCAGAAAGCAGCAGAACCTTCTCAGTGCTGTAAAGATCAGTCGCTGAGGAATCCACGAAAATCTGAACTCTCACATACAAAATGAGACTGCTCTAGCAACCTGTAATTTCTGTGGCTGACCTAGCCTGTCCCTGAATCAGGGCTGTGTATTCTCCAGAGCTCCATTTTTATGATAGCATATTGAACCTGAAATCACATGTGGCTTAAGCCTCCCTTTCTATGTTTACTATAAATTGCCACATACTAATCTGTGCTCTAGCTACTCTGGCCTATTCTCTTCCTAATATGCTGTGTTCTTTTTCCTTGCTTGCTCACAGAATATATTCCGTGCCTGGAATTTACTCCCTCCTATAGCTGCTTCTTAATGCTCCTGGTGCTCCACTCCCCCTTTCAATCTGAATTGTTTTTCATTCATTCCGAATATGTTATAAGTATCATATAAATATAAAAATAGAGATTCTAAGTAATACTACACGAGTGGGTTGTGTCATGTGATAGAATATAAGCTTCTTGAAGGCATAGTAGTTCCATTTTCATATTTAATATTTCATATTAGGAGATAATGAGAATCAAATAGAATGGTCAATGAAAAACCAAAACTAACAGGAGCCCCTCTGCATCTCTGCCCTGGACTGAACAATGGAATAATGATGTGCCTAGATATGCTTGAAACTGAACTACAAAGATCCCCTCCCTTGCCTCTATGTCCCTGTTTACCTCATCTCCCTACCCACAGCAGGTTTTTCTCTGTAAGAATCCCTAGTTTCTCCTGGCTAGTGGGTATCTCCCTTGGAGGAGGCTCTCCTTTGAGGGAGCTGCCAAACTTATGGGGCTGCCAACATCCCTTAAGCCAGCATTTCCCTTAAGTGGTCATCTCCCTTAGTGGGAGCTGTCTCCCATGGGGGGGGGGCTCTCTCTTAAGGAGCAGCTGTCTCCCTTAAAGAGCAGCTCCCTGCCCCCCTCATGCTGTGGTCTCCCTTAAGCTGCTATCCCTTTTCCATATAAGTTTTAGCATGACCCAGATTAAATTGCAAGTTCCCTAAGGAACCTATTGTCACAATAAACTTTTCCACTTAGCTGGAAGACCATTTCATTCCAGGTGACTCTGCCCTGTACCCTGACATTTTGGGGCTCTCATAACCCCTAAGCTCGATCAGATCCCTTTGGTCAGTCTGGTAAAATCTGTGAAGTCATTCTTATGGCAATGTTTTTAAAGACATAAGACTACCAAGAAAAACCAGTGCTGATGAAATTCAGTTATTTATATGTATATGTGTGTGTGTGTTTATATACCCAAAGAGCTATAAAACTGTGCATACCCTTTGACCCAGCAATACCACTTCTAGATCTATATCCCAAAGAGATCATAAACATTGGAAAAGGACCCACATATACAAAAATATTTATAACAGCTCTTTTTTGTGATGGCCAAGGATTGGAAACTGAGAGTTTGCCCATCAATTAGGGATGGCTGAACAAATTGTGGTATATGAATGTAATGGAATACTATTGTGCTATAAAGAATAATGAGCAGACAGACTTTAGGAAAGCCTGGGAAGACATACACGAACTGATGCTGAGTGAAGTTAGCAGAACTAGGAGAACATTGTGCACAGTAACAACCACCTTGTGTGATGACTGACTTTGATAGACTTAATTCTTCTCAGAAATTCAAGGATCTAAGACAACTCCAAAAGACTCACAATGCTATCCACATCCAAAGAAAGAACTTCAGAGTCTGAATGCAGATGGAAGCATACTATTTGTTCTCTTTTTTGGTTTTGTTTTGTTTTGGTTTTTTCTTTCTTGTGGTTCTTCTCATTGGTTCAAATTCTTTTTTATATCATGACTAATGTGAAAATATGTTTAATATGAATGTATATGTAGAGCCTATACCAAATTACATGCTGTCTTGGGGGAGGGGAAGAGAGGAAAGGGGAGAAAATTTAAAACTCAGAATCTTATGGAAGTGAATGTTGAAAACTAAAAATATATAAGTATTTTTTAAAAAAGGAAAAAAAAACTAAGTGGGGATAGAGTCAAGATGGCAGACTAAAGACAGGAACTTGTTTGAGTTCATGCCCAATCACCTCTAAATACCTGTAAAAAATGAATCTAAAATTTTAGAGTTATAGAACCCACAAAATGACAGAGTGAAACACATTTTCAGCTGAAGATAATTTGCCAGGCCATCCAGAAGGGTGTATCACACTGGGCCAGAAGTGAAGTACAGTCCCTTATGGGCTGAAGAAGGCCTCAGGTGACTGAATGACTGGCAGCTGTGGTGGTTTCCAGACTTCTCAACCTACAAAAGACAAAGACAAAATAAAAGGTCAATGAGGAAACTCTGTTGCACCTGAGTGAGAGAAGAGCGTGGTCCACCCCCAGGCCCAGGGAAGTGGAGATAGTGGCAGTGGTGGCAGCAGCAGCAGCAGCAGCAGCAACATCAGTGGCTGCTTCCAGAGCTCCAGTTCCATAGAAGGTGAAGGGATCAAGTTGCTGATCAGATGGAAATTGCCAGTATTTCTTTGCTGTCACTGAGGTGGGATTTTCTTGCTTTTCCCTGTTTGAATGTGGATCATAGTCTTGAGTGGTGGTCCTGTAATGAGGAAAAGCACTGTCATGGCAAAGCTTACAGTGGCTATGGAGAGGGAGTCCTCCTCACAGTTTGGAGGCAGAAAAGAGTGCTTGTGGTCACTCACAGACCAGACCACAGGCCAGGACAGGAGTAAACACCTCTGCTTTGATCATATCACCTTAGAATAACTGAAAATTTACAGGTGCTTAGAAGTAGTTCTGACAAGAGCTGCACAAACCCCGAGAAATTTAGGACAGAGAATTCTCCATTCTGGAAGTAGAGTCCTACCTTGGCAAAGAGCTCAAAAGTCAAGTGATTGGCTGGGGAAGTGAGCAAACAGAGGAAAAATAATCAGACTTTGATAACAAAGAACAAAACATAGAACCAGAAGAAGACAATAAAGTCAAAACTCCTGCAGCAAAAGCCTCCAAGAAAAATATGAATTAGTAGCAAGCCATGGAGGAGCTCAAAAAATATTTTGAAAATCAAGTAAGAGAAAAAGAGGCAAAATTGGGAAGAGAAATGAGAATGATGAAAGAAAATCATGAAAAAAAAGGTTACCAACTTGATAAAGGAGACCCCCCCAAAAAAACTGAAGAAAATATTACTTTAAAAAATAGACTAACTCAAATGGCAAAAGAGGTCCAAAAAACCAATGAGGAGAAGAATGCCTTTAAAAGCAGAATTGACCAAATGGAAAAGAAGGTCCAAAAGCTCACTGAAGAACACAATTCCTTCAAAATTAAAATGAAGCAAATGGAGGCTAATGACTTTATGAGAAATCAAGATATAAAACAGATCTAAAAGAAAAAAAATAAGTACATGGATACAAGGTTAAGAACTCTTGGGAATGAGTTGGCTAAACCTTAAAATGACTCTCCCCCTCCCTACTTCATATCCTGGGATCAAGGATAGTCATACTGTCTTTTGTGTACTTTTGTGTACACTGTACATCCCTAACCCTCATTGGGTTATCTTCCCTCCATTTCTACCTTACCCCAAATGAATTTTCCCCCAGTATAGCTCTGCTTAGTTATGGTTTTACCTCAAGATCTTGCTATCAAAACATAGACTTAATTCCACCATTGAAAAGAGTTGGAGAGAGAAATGTTCTTTTAATAATTTCATGGCTAACACAGGGAAATAGTGTTTCTTCTCCAGTGATGAATATGAAAATATTGCTTATTGATTGTTGTGCTTGATGATTCAGAAATGCATCATTAGGACCAGTTATTCTTTATTGACTTGAGATGTGAAAGATAAAATAATGTTCTGACTCTCCATCTCTAATTAAGCATGCCCCTCAAACCTGACCACCCAGCTGCCATTATGAAGTAATTAAACAAAAAGGAGAGAGAGAATAGAGGGATTTTTCAGAGTTATATACCTACTCTGTAATGTAAGACTGGTATGGCACAATAAAATGTGCACTGAACTTAAACTAAGAGGACCTGGATTTAAATCCCAGATCTCTTCTTTACCATTTGTATAACCTTGAGAAATACTTTCCTTTTTTTTTTTTTTTTTTTTAGCTTTTACTCTTTTTTTCTTGACTTTAGAGGAGAGTGAGATGGATGGAATTGAATCCAATGATTTCACTAAAGTCATTGAAAGAACATTATTTGAACTCACTTTCAGTGATGCTTTCCTAATTCCACAATAGTTTTTGGCAAGAACGTTCAATTGTTTGCTTATTCTTGATGTAATTACTGGATTAGGAAAGAGAAAAGATATAGATTTAGAGCTACAAGAGGTCTTAGGAGTCCAATCTCTTTAATTATACAGATGAGAAAATTGAAGTTTAGGTAAGTTAACTTAGTTTGCCCAAGGATCCCCAAATGGGGTCATGACCCACAGTTTAAGGAGCAATGATTAGGGATCATGAGCAGAAAAACTTTAAGAAGCCCTGTAGGTAGGGTCATCTAATCTGAATCCTCTAAATAATATCCTTGATAGGCAACACAGGATAGTGGGGAAAATGTAGGATTGGAGTCAGGAGACATGAGTCCAAGCCTCAACTCTGCCTGGTACTTACCCATGTGTCATCCAAACTCCAGTTCTGCTATGTACTTACCTATTTAGCACTGGGTAAGTATTTTAACTTTTCTGAATTGCTTAGTTCCTCTTCTATAAAATGTGGGGACCAGGTTCAACTTCAAGATTCTTTTTACTTCCCACTCTATGATCCTAAGATTATCAGCCTTTGCTTAACTATTACCAGTTACAGAGAAAATACTACTTTTCAAGTCTGACCACTCCATTTATGAACAGATCTAATTGTTATAGCATTCTTTATTATATTGAGCTAAAAATTTGTCTCTATATCAATTTCACCCAATTTGTCCTACTTCTGTCTTTTGAAGCCATCAACAATAAGTGTAATCTTTCATCACTTGTTCTTCAAATTTTAAAGATGATAACCATGTCTTTCCTGAGTTATTTATGTTTATCGTGACATGATATCAAGATTCATCACAACTCTGGGCTTCCTTCTCTGTATTCAATTTTGTCAGTGTCCTTCAAAAAGACTGTAACCGACCAAGGCTTTCAGGTGTGCTGAGTAGCACATACTACAGTGGGAAAAAGACCTTCATATTACTGGACATTGCACTTCAATTAATGTATCCTAAGACTGGCATGGGAAGCAGTATGGCATAGTGGATATAGAGTTGGTTGTAGAGTCAGGAAGATCTGGGTTCAAGTCCTACCTCTGACTCCTACTGGATATATGACCCTTGGCAAATCACTTAATTAATCTCGTAAGACTCTAGGTGACTCTCTAAGACCGTAAGTTTCAGAGAAAATGCGAACTTATATTGGTACAGGGAGTTCCTTCAGTTGGGAAATTATAGGTCTACTCCTTATCTGCTGTGTTCTCTTTTTAAATTATCTTGTCTTCTAGAAATAAAGAAACATTAATATATTGAAACCTTGCTATTACATTATCAAAAAAATCTAAATATAATTCATAACAGAGAAAGATTGTAGAGATCACTTACTCCACCACTTTCTTTTTACATACAGAAATAATAGTAGCAAGAAATTAATTAAATGACCTGCTCCTAATTCACAGCTAACTAACCAGTGGCAGAACTAAACTGGTTAGTCTGTGAAGAATTATTATTAATAACCAATATCTCAGAGATTCAGAGTTTCATAGAGCCACCTTCTTCTACAATCTGGACTTAAATTCAGTCAGAAGTCAAGTTTTTCTTCAGAAGGACATTAAAGATAATGAGATTTCATTGACTTTCCTTATCCTGATCAGACCTTCACCCAAGCTTGCAAATAATTTAATCTAAAATAGGGAAGCTCACTGTGCTCTAGTCAAGCTTGGGTGGAGACAGATTTTTTTTGTTTAGATAGCCCAAGGCTGGGTGTAGTCTGATAAGTCTGGGAGGGGGTCTGGTAGAGAGATATTTTCTCTGTCCAGGGTTGAAATGATTGATGGAGTAATATTAGCCCCTTTTGAAAGGGTATGTATAGACTGTGTACCCTAACCCTGCTTTGAGGGAAATAAACGTGGATTCAACCTAATTCTATTTGTCTTTCTTAGACTGAACTCTGAAACTTGACATTTTGGTGCCATGACTTTAATAGGACAAGTGACAAGAGACTGGACCTTTCTCACAAGAGCAACAGCACTAGGATTAGGTGACCAGGATTTATTCTCCTGAAAGTTCCAGCCCTGATGGAGGTTATTGCCTTCTCTATCCCCCATCAGTCTCTTCCCTGTTTGGTATAGTCCAGATTTTTCTCTCTAAGCTGGCTCTGGGGTTGAAGACCATTTGCATAGGTCTTCTGAAAGCTAAGTGGATATCCTCTGCAATTAGGTCATAGCAAGTCATTCTGACAACCACAGATATTGCCAGCACTGGTGTAAAGATAATTGGCAGTCCTGGGTCTGTTAACTAAGGATAACCCTGAAATTAGACTGGTCTTAATTAGTTTATCTTAAAAATAAACTAAGCCTAAAAAGCCAATAAGAAAATTAGATTTGCACATTTTGTTATTTGTATCTGTTTTGTCATTTCATCTGTCTGTGTCTCTGTTTACAAGATGTTTGTGTCATGTTTGTGCTGGAAAATGCAGCCAGTCAGAAAATCTTCTAAAGACTATAGTTAGAACACTGGGAAAGATTTATTAATTTTGCCAACTCCCACCTTAGGCTTTCCACAGGAGATTAGGTTATATGACAAGTAGAAAAGCTGTTAAGACTTTTTTTGGGAAGGGGGAGTCCCTGACACTGGCCAAGTTGGGGCTACAAAAATAATGTTAGATAATCAAAGCTGTAGAACCACTAAAAACATCTTAGCAGATTCTACAGGTTGACAAAAAATTCTTAGAAATATGAACTTTTGGGAGATGGAATCAAGATGGCAGCGTAGAAGCAGCAAAAATCCACAGCTTCCCCCATACCCACCTCAAATACCTATAAAATGTGACTCTAAACAAATCTTAGAGCTCCAGAATGCACAGAACGGCAGAGAAACAAAGTTCCTCCTGAAAGCCCAGCAGGCAAATGGCAAAGGGTTCATTGTAGCATGCTGGAAGCCCAGACTAGCAACACATGAACCCGTGACTGTAGTCCAAGGTCAGCCAAGGACAAATCATGACTGGACCTTTCAGGAGAGTGGATCACTGGCAGCTGTGGTGGTTTCCAGAATTATCAATCCATAAGAGTCAAGGACAAAGGGAAAGGTTAGTGGAACTCAGCTAAATTTTGAGGAAAGGGTCCAGCCGACTGCCCTAGAGCTAAAAGTGGCTGAAGCAGCAGCCCTGTAGCCACCTCTATGTGGCTACTTCAGAGCTCACAGCCTACAGATTGCAGGGGGTCCAAGTGATCATCCAGAGGCAACTTGCTCTTGCCTTGAGCTTCCTGGACAGGGATTGCAGTCTTGGATGGTGGTCCTGAGGTGTGTTTTCAGTGAACCAAAGCATGTGGGGGCTGTGGAGATGGTGGCCAATAGCTCTGGCAAAAACCCCAGCAATTTGGGACAGAGGTCTCCCCTCTGAAAGCAGAGTTCTATGGAGCTCAAAAGCCAAGTAATTGACTGGCAACATGAGCAGGCAAAGGAAGCAAAGCAAGCCCAGCCATCCAACTTTAGATTCCTTTTTGAGGGACAAAAAGGATCAAAGCATGGAATGGGAGGAAGACAACACAGTCAGAACTCCTGCACCAAAAGCTTCCAAGAAACATGAAGATTGGTTACAAGCCACAGAGCAGCTTAAGAAGGATTTTGAAAACCAAATAAGAGAAATGGAGGAAAAATTGGGAAGAGAAATGAGAATGATGCAAGAAAATCATGAAAAGAGAGTCAACAACCTGACTGAAGAAAATAACACCTTAAGAAATAAATTAACTCAAATGGCAAAAGAGGCCCAAAAAACCGAGGAGAAGAATTCCTTAAAAGTTGAATTTGCCAGATAGAAAAAGAATCTCAAAAGCTTACTGAAGAGAATAAATCCTTCAGAATTAGAATGGAGCAAATGGAAGCAAATGACTTTATGAGAAATCAAGATACTATTAAACAGATCCAAACAAATGGAAAAGTAGAAGGCAATGTGAAATATCTCCTTGAAAAAACCACTGACCTGGAAAACAGATCCAGGAGAGACAATTTAAATGTTATTGGACTGCCTGAAAGCCATAATCAAAAAGAGATCCTAGAAATCATCCTTCAAAAAATTCTCAAGGAAAACTGCCCTGATATTTTAGAACCAGAGGGCAAAATAGAACTTGAAAGAATTCACCCATCACCTTATGAAAAAGATATATGATTTTCTGTCTAAGATAATTTGGAAGCACACCCAACTAAATTAGGTGTACCTAATTGGTAATTACTTGCCTTTGTTTCAAGTTTTAAATAGATGATATTGTTAATGGTATTGTTATATTTCTAAATTTCCTTATATTGTGCAATTTGGTAAACAATTTTATCACCTATGCTAGAAAAACAATTTCTCTTACAATCTAGATGTTGTTAGAGTAAGAATTGTACTGTTAGAAAAAAAAAGAATGCATGGGTTAAGAAGTTGTTAATCAGCCCTGCTGACCATGTGTCATAATATTCTGAAATACTGTAATTTCAGAAATCATTAACTTCCAAATATTGTCTATATTTAAAAGGAAGTTTCACCTAAAATTGTTTGGTCACTACTTATAAAAATTATGAGACTATTATAAATTCTTAACAACCCCGGGCAAGAGTTTTCTATGTTGTGGAATTCCTACTGAACAAATGGAAATCCTTGCACAAAATAGGGATGTGATTTTCAAATCTGCTTCATCAAAGGATAAACATACATATGCGTACATACATAAATATATAAGGTTAATTTGGATGTTTGTGAACTACCACATTCATTATGTATTTGAGATTACAGAATGTAATTATTTTCTTGATATGATATTTTGAGGAAATTTTAAAACAACTGGTAAACTTTATTATTATGATAAGGCTAATTTAATTGGATATGTTCTTCTTGGCTTATAAAAATTGAATTTCCTCCTCTTTACAAATACCTTTTTGACTAGTGAAATTAGGTAACTAGGAACTTTATAGTAATTAGGAATTTTGTTTTTTATTATACTTTGGGAATTTATTTATGTTAATTGAAAAAATACTTTTAAAGATTATTTTTTCTTTAAAGTTGAATAAGTTTTACATATATCTATCTATCTATCTATCTATCTATAATTTTAGAGTTTTCAAACTAAATTACTTCATAAAAGTTTATTAGTTATTCCTCTTAACATCAGGAAAATTTTTAAAGCAGTTTTGAGACAGGGAAATACTTTAACAAAGAAATGTTTTTTAGTTTTTAAAAAAAACCATCCTATCCCACCCCCAGACCCATGTATTCTATTTTCTCTCTCTCCTTTCATCTTGTCCCTCCTCAAAAGTGTTTTGCTTCTGACTACCCCCTCCCTGAATCTGACCTAACTTCTATCACTCTGTAGCACCAACACAATATTCACAGCACCAATGGTGACTACATGCCTGCATAATTCTGAATTGCAGAACATAACAAACTCTCCATATAGAAGATAGAAGGAAAACATTTATTCAGACACCAGAGAGCCAAATCTCAATACCAGGAAACCAAATCCATCATAGCAACAAAGAAGTTAATACACCATAGCCCATCAGTGGGCCACACCCATCCTTTAGCTTTCCCAAAAATTCACAAGTCTGGCTGCCAGAGCAGGGGGCAAACACTCACAAGTCTATCTGTCTCCTTTGGTGTGTCCTCTCCTCCCTCCAGCTCTAACTGCTCTGACTCCCAGATTCCTGTCAGCTGTGCTGCACCCTTCATCAAGCTACCCCCCACCATAGGCCCCATGTGATTATATTCAGCCTATTGAGGGGAAGGGAAGATCTTCAAATTCCCATTACTATTACATTTGGCCCCAAGATCTTTCATGTCCCTTACATAGCAAAAATACATGAACAATGCATTTGATTACATAGGTTAACAGGAGTTTAGGGGTAACTGGTGGGGTAACTGGTGCCAACAGAACTTTACAATAATATAATAGAGAAAACAGAAAATAAGCACATAAAACAATATCTTAGGGTGGAGGGTTGAACACAGGCACTCCACTGTTCCCCCCTCATATAAATGGGGCTGAAAAATCTTGGGGTAAGTGAAGGTCTCTTCTTCCATAGCTGTTTGCTGCTGAAATTGGATGTAGAGCTATCTCTACCCCAAGAGGTCCCATTCAAGGGGTCAGTTCTTTAATTGTCATCCAGGGCTTGGTTGATGCCAGGTCTAGGGGTGACACATCACAGCTGTGGACAGGGGTGGCATCCAACTTAAGTAATCAGGCATCTTCAGGTGGAGGGTACTAAGCACACAGGAAACAAATCTCATAAACAAGTTTAACAGACATAAAGCTGAAAAGAAACAGATACAGGGTCAGTTGTGCTTCTGGAGTCCTTAAACTCACTATCATAGACTCATTCGTGGCAGAATATATGAGTTAAAGGTACAATTTGGTAATCATCTTCTCCTGAATAAACAACAGTTATCTTTTCCATGTGCTATAATTTCTCCAGCCTTTGGAACATCATCTGGTTTCCATTTTACCCATGCTTTATCTCCCAATTTTATTCTATCAGTAGAATCAAATCCCTCAGTTCCTCTGATAGTTATTTCAGAAGGAGGGTCAGTTTTCACAAGGGGTATTGTTTCACAGGGAATAATGATCACTTGAACTATTTTATCATTTTTACAAAACTGTATGGATTTGTCACCCAAATTTTAGAATGTCACAATAATTTCTCCTTAATAATTAGAATCTATTACTCCCAGCCAATATATGTAGTTCTCAAACTGCTAATCCTGATTTAGGTAATATGCACCCAAAATGATTTTTAGGAACTCTCATACATATTGCAGTAGGAATTTTTCTTATTTCTTTTCTATCCAACTGAAAGTCCTCTAAACAGTGTAAATCGTATCTTGCTGAACCAGGTGTTCCTGGATGCAGTGCCAGGACATCTGGCCTCACAGTCAATGTTTGGGATCTTATGTGTTGTTGTTTTCTAATTTTCTAATTTCTAAATTTTTAATTTGCAAATTTGAGGTTATCATTCTGGCTAGAGGTACACTTCCTCCCAATGATCTATTATTCAAATTATGTAAAGCAGTGAACAAATTATCCTTCCAATATTGATACAAACTATTAGAACTTAATTTCCTTAGCTTTCAATTTCCTTAGTTCTTTCAATAATCCATTCATTCTTTCAATTAAGCCAGATTCTTGTGGATAATATGGAATATTACAAAGCCAAGCACAAGCAGCTTTCCAGAGGACTACTGTTGTGAACAGCTTTCAAGGTTCTGATTACACAGTATAGTGAACTCTTTTTTTATTCAGTAACAAAGACAAAACATTCACAGAAATTAAAATACAGCATTCACAATATTATGGCTAACAATTTATCACTAAAGTGGCCAAATAGTTTTCACCAAAGTGATTACATAGTTTTAAGCAAAAGATAACATTCATTTAGTAACACAATCATTCTTAAGGAGGCAAATCTCCTTAATTGACACAAAGTACAGAGGTCAAAAGCTCTCCACCCCAGGTCACATTGTCTTAATCTCTTCAATGAAAAAGTATTCTTTCTTCTTGATTGAAGATTAGTTTCCAATCATCCTTAATTAGTAAGTCCTTAACTCAATTATCTAATTTTAAAGGTTAAAGTTCTCCACTCTTAGTAAATCAGATCCTCTCAGTTTGCATTAAATACCCAAGGAGAGGTCTTTTCATCTTGATTCGAAGCTGGCTCTCCACTTCCATGGTTCCCCTTCCATGGTTCCCCTTCCATGGTCCCAGTTCCTACCAGCTCCTTGTTGTCCAACTCCTTGTCCAGTTCCTGTTCTGTACTAAAGCTCACAATGTCTAGTCCACCTGAAGTCCTTCACAGTTTCAGTTCCTGGGAAGACAAGGCTTAACAAAGCCACAGTAACATTCATTCACATTGCCAGCATCCTCATCAATTCACTTTCTGCCTGAGAAATCACCATAGACGCAACAGCAAGGTCTGAGGAATCAACACAAATCATCTATATAGTCCCTGGACCTCTGAAATCATCAGCAAGACCCTCCTCCAGGATTTTTGTAAACATACAACAAGGAAATCCTCTTTTAGGGCTTCTAAACCAGCATCACGGTCACAGGGCTTCTGTAACAAAAGCACTGTTCTCTACTAGCAGATGAATCTGACAAAGTAACATTAAAACAGACAAAGTACTGATACCACAGCCATGCCTCCTCCCAATTCTCATCTCTTCTCATTTATCAGTTCTTCTCAATTCTCTGTTCAGTCCTCAGTTCTCATTTCTCTCCTCAGTTCTTCTCAGTTCTCAGTTCTCTTCTCTTTCTCCAGCAATAGCAGCCCAGCCTCCAAATGCTTGCTCCCAGAAGTTCTGGCATCTCTCAGCTTGGGCTTTTCCTTATATACAGTATTAGCTCCTCCCTGTTCTGCCCCTTCCTGTTACAACAATAAATCCATCCCACTATGGGATTCCCAAGTTCTGGGTTTTAATACTTAACACAATCATTAACTTGGAACAAGGTGCTAAGTACCTGTTTGATTGCAAATATAAGGGGAAGGGAAGATCTTCAAATTCCCATTACCATTACAAATATGATATATCCATTCCATATTTTTTTAACATACAATAACTCTTCATTTCATTACCTTTGAAATGTGACCCATTGTCACTTGGAATCTGCATTGGGGTTCCGTAATATAGACTAATGAGACCTAGAGTTTAGCAGGTGTTTTTTGGATCACGTTCTTATAAAGACAAGCCATTAATACAATGCAAGTACACATAAACTTGAATCTTTTATCTTAGGGGTAGGGCACCAATATAATCTATTTGCCAAATTTGGGCTGGAACTTTTCCCCTTGCCATCTCTCCAGTTACTACCTGAGGAACAATTCATTCCTTTTCCAGTTGTCACATTTGATATTCCTCTGCTATTTGTTTTAACAATGAATGAAAAATCCTAATACTGTGATCTGATGCTCACCTGCGTGTGGCCTGGACCCTTAAGTGGCCGGCCACTTGTTGGATGCATTTTGCTAGTACTGGATGGTAGAGTAGGGGCAACATGTTGAAGAACAATCTTTGCTAGTCAATCAGCATGTGATTGTACTTATATTCTGGCATGGTGAGGGCCACAGGAGCATCTATGTGAAAAACTGATAAATTAGGAAATCAAAGACATGACCCAAATATCTTCACATAATTATTTGCCCCAGACTTGTTAACCATGAATTTCCCAATTTTGATTTTTCCACATGAGCATCCATTAAAGTTTACCCATTAGCTATAGCTCATGGATCAATGAATATGACACTGTTTTCCTTGTTCTGTTTTGATGGCTTCATGTACTGCCATAAATTCAATATATTGACCATTTCCACTTGTCCCATTACTTTCCAAAGTCCACCTAGCATATGGGTTATAGGCTACCACTTTCCAATGTCTTTTATAGCTGAAATATTTTGCTGTCCCATAAGTAAACTATGAATGTTTCTTTAGCCATCCTTTAGCCTTTCCACAAACTCACAAGCCTAGCTGTTACAGCAGGGGGCAAACAAATGTTCACAAGCTGAGCTGTCTCATTGGGTGAGTCCTTGCCTTCCTTTAGCTCTAAATGCTTTGACTTTCTTCTTCCTGTGGACTCTGCTCCACCCTTCAGCAAACTCCTTCCACCCTAGGCTCTATGTGATTACATTCATCTTATTGGCAGCAGGGAATATCTTCAAATTCCCTTAGGTCTATTAAGGGGCAGGGAAGATTAAATTCCTATCACCATTCCCATTACACACACACACACACACACACACACACACACACACACACACACATACACACACACACACACACACTTCTCTTATCTCCTTCCCTGATACTTTCCTGTAGTAAGATAGATTTCTATATCAACCTTGTTGTGTATGCTATTTCCTCTTTGAGCCAATTTTGATGAGAGTAAGGTTCACTCAGTCTGTCTTACCTTCCCCCTCTTCCCCTCTACTGTAAAAGCTTTTTCTTACCCCTTTTATGTGAGACAACTTGCTTCATTCTACTTCTCCCTGTCTCTTCCTCCCAGTACATTCCTGTTTTACCTCTCAATTTTATTTTTTTTAGATATCATCCCTTCATATTCAACTCAGTCCTATGGCCTTTGTCTAATTATAAATATCATTGTTCTATGTAGGAATGTAAGCATTAAACTGGATTTAATAAGTCCCTTATATTTTTCTTTCTTGATTCCCTTTTCATGCTTCTCTTGAGTCTTGTATTTATTTGAAAATCAAATTTTCTGTTTAGACCAGAGTTTTTTTCTGAAGAATGAATGAAATTTTTCTATTTCATTGAAAATACATTTTTCCCCTTCATGGATTATACTCAGTTTTGCTAGACAGATGATTCTTGGTTGTAATCCTAGCTCCTTTGGCTTTGAAATATCATATTCCAAGTCTACTAATCCTTTTTTCAAAAACAATATTTATTTATTTTTAGTTTTCAATATTCATTTCCATAAGCTTTTGAGTTTTCAATTTTCTCCTTTTCCCTTCCCTCCCACTTCCCCAAAACTTCATGCAATCTGATTTAGGCTTGACATATACATTCATATTAAACATATCTTCACATTAGTCATGTTGTAAAGAAATATTAGAACCAATGAGAAGACCCATGAGAAAGAAGAAACAAAGCAAAACAACAAAAGAAAAAAGAGATAAAATGGTATGCTTCTATCTGCATTCACACTTCATATTTCTTTCTCTCAATGTGGATAGCATTTTCCATCATGAGTCTTTTGGAGTTGTATTAAGTCCTTGAATTGCTGAGAAGATCCAAGTCTATGAAAGTTAGTGATCATATATGTAGCAGCTGTTACTGTCTACAGTGATTGCCTGGTTCTGCTCACTATACTCATCATCAGTTTATGTAAGTCTTTCCATGCTTTTCTAAATTACCCCCTGCTCACCATTTCCTTTCTTTTCTTTTCATATTAACTAATTAATTTTTAGTTTTCAACATTCATTTTCACAAGATTTTGAGTTTGAAATTTTCTCCCCATCTCTCCCTTCCCCCACACCCTAGATGGCATGCATTCTGATTACCCCTTCCCCCAGTCTACCCTCCCTTCTATAACTGCTCACCTCCCCAACTTCTCCCCTTCTCCCTTATTTTCTTGTAGGGCAAGATAGATTTCTAAATCCCATTACCTATATATCTTATTTCCCAGTTGCATGTGAAAAACATTTTTTTTGACATTTGCTTTTAAAACTTTGAGTTCCAAATTTTCTTCCTTCTCCCCTCCTCACCCAGTCTCATTGAGAAGGCAAGCAATTCAATATAGGTTATACGTGTGCAGTTATGCAAAACACTTCTAGAATAGTCATGTTGTGAAAGATTATTTCCTCCATCCTATCCTGCCCCACCCATTTTATTTTATTTTTGACCCTGTCCTTTTTCAAAAGTGTTTGCTTCAGACTTCCCCCACCCACAATCAGCCCTCCTTTGTTTCATGTCCCCACTCTTATACCTTTTACCCTCACTTTCCTGTAGGATAAGATTCCCAATTGAGTGTGTAAATTATTCCCTTCTTAAGCCAAATCCGATGAGAGTAAGGTTCACTCATTACCTCTCACTTCCCCTTCCCCTCTTCCCTTCCATTATGAAACCTTTTTCTTGCCTCTTTTCTGAGATAATTGACCCCAGTCTATCTCTCCCTTTCTCCTTCTCCCAATATATTCCTCTCTCAATCCTTAGTTTTATTTTGTAGATATAATCCCTTCATATTCAACTCACCTTGTGACATCTATGTATCTATGTATCTATGTATCTATCTGTCTGTCTACCTGTCTACCTGTTGTCTGTCTGTCTATCTCTCTGTATGTCTATCTATCTATCTATCTATCTATCTATCTATCTATTGGCCTTTCTATTTCCTCCAATTACTCTTAATACTGAGAAAGGTCTCATGAGTTACTGTAATGCCATGCACCAGCAGATTCCCAAAAGAATGCTACTGTGAACAGCTTTTAAGGTTTGGATTACACAGTGTAGTGAACACTCTGTTTATTCCATTACAAATCAAGGCAAACTTCACAATATATCACAATATAATATTCACAACATTACATCTTGTCACAGAAAATCACAATATAGTGTTCATAACAGCTTAACATTAGAATGCCCACACAGTTTTCACTACAGTGGCCACAATATTTAGAACAAAGTATTCAATCAATTCACAATACAGTAATCAACACTCAATCATTCAATCAATTCACAATATAATAATCAAACTTCTACTCATGGGGCAACCAATTATCTTAATCAGTCACTAACCTAGATTTCTGATTACTATCATTAATCACTAGTACAGTCATTAGAAAACCATGCAAACCCTCTACCCCTCGGTGTCCAGAAAACCTCAGTTTCATCCAAGGGGAGGCCTTTTCTTCATCTTGACTCTGGATGGTCTCTCTGATTCCCTGGATCCCCTTCCATGGGCCCAGCTCCATCCTGAATCCACCAAACAGTCACCTGGATTCAGAAACAGACAGCTCCCAGGTCCTTGTCCAGTCCTCAGGGCAGTCCCTGGCACACACTGAAGTTCACAGGGTCCAGCACATCTCAAACCCTTCACCACTTCTCTTGCCTGGAACTCATGGATCAGCCAGGCCACAAACAAATCTTATCCTGGTCATGCTTTTTCAGTCCTCCAGCAGCTCAGCTGGCCCTAGAACCCAGCAGAAATGGTCTTCCAGGAGGCCTTCCAGGCAAGCCCTCTCAGCCTTCCAGGCAAGCCCTCTCAGCCTTCCAGGTGGCCTTCACCAGATTCTGGTCTCAGGAAAACTCCATCTCAGTTCTTAGTCAGCTTCTAGATGCTGGGAGAGAAAGTCTCTCTCTCAAGAAAACTCCAACTCAATTCTCTTTCTCTCTCTCTTTCCCTCTCTTTCTCTCTCTCTTTCTTTCTCTCTCTCTCTCTCTCTCTCTCTCTC
>CM053592.1:89966728-90012176 GCA_028646515.1 Pseudochirops corinnae | reverse complement strand
TCTCCCTTCCTCCCTCATCACGCACCCCCACTGGAAAGACAAGCAATTCAATACAGGCTGTACATGTGTAGTTAATGCAGAACATCCCCACAATGGACATATTGTGAAAGAGTGACTATATTTCCCTCCTTCCTATCCCGCCCCAAATTGTTGTATTCTCTACTTTGTCCCTGTCCCTTTACAGAGGTGTGTGTTTCTTAGCAACCTTCCCCAGCCAACCTGCCCTCCCCTCCATCCTCCCCCCTCTCATCCCCTTCTCCCCTACTCTTCTGTAGGCCAAGATACCCAATTTGGAGTGTATGTCACTCCTTCCCTAAGCCAAATTCAGTGAGAGTAATGCTAACCCATTCCATTTTGCCTTCCTGTTATTCCCCTCCATTGTAACAGTTATCCCTTGCCTCTTCTATATGAGAGGATTAACCCCATTCTGTCTCTCCTTGTCTCCTCTCCTACTATTCCTCTCCCACCTCTCAATTGCACCTTTTAAAATATTATCCTATGCTTTTCAATTGATCCTGTGCCCTCTGTCTATGTACACCTATATACACACTCACATATGTATTCCTACACATATATAACGTCCTATATAGACATATGAGTATGTATACATATATATATGTGTGTGTGTGTGTGTGTGTGTGTGTATATAAATATACATACATATATATATATACACTCACACAAACATTTATATTCCCTTCACCTATCCTCATACTGAGAAAAGTTTCATAAGTTATGATTATCGTTTTTCCATGTTGGCATGGAAATAGTTCAACTTTGATAAGTTTCTTATGAATTCTTTTCCATGTTTACCTTCTCATACTTCTTGTATCTGAAGGTCAAATTTTCAATTCAGTTCTGGTTTTTTCATCAAGAATGCTTAAAAGTCCTCCATCTCATTGAATGACCGTATTTTCCCCTGGAGCATTGTACTCAATTTTGCTGGGTAGGTGATTCTTGGTTTTAACCCTAGCTCCCTAAATCTCTGGAATATCATATTCCAGGCCCTTTGATCCCTTAATGTAGAAGCTGCTAGATCCTGGGTTATCCTGATTGTGTTTCCACAATAGTCAAATTGTTTCTTCATGGATGGTTGTAGTATTTTCTCCTTGTCTGGGAATTCTGGAACCTGGCTATAACATTCCTAGGAGTTTTCTTTTGGGGATCTTTTTGAAGAGGTGATTGGTGAATTCTTTCAAGTTCTATTTTGCCCTCTGGTTCTAAGATATCCGGGCAATTTTCCTTGAGAATTTCTTGAAGCATGATTTCTAGGTTCTTTTTTTGATCATGGCTTTTAGGTAGTCCAATAATTTTTAAATTGTCTCTCCTGGATCTGTTTTTCAGGTCAGTGGTTTTTTCAAGGAGATATTTCACATTGCCTTCTACTTTTTCATTTGTTTGGATCTGTTTAATAGAATCTTGATTTCTCATAAAGTCATTTGCTTCCATTTGCTCTACTCTAATTCTGGAGGAATTATTTTCTTCATAAAGCTTTTGAGATTCTTTTTCCATCTGGCAAATTCGACTTTTTGAGGCATTCTTCTCTTCATTGGGTTTTTAGGCCTCTTTTGCCATTTGAATTAATCTATTTTTTAAAATGTTATTTTCTTCATTCAGGTTGTTGACTCTCTTTTCATGATTTTCTTGCATCATTCTCATTTCTCTTCCCAATTTTTCCTCCACTTCTCTTATTTGGCTTTCAAAATCCTTCTTAAGCTGATCTATGGCTTTTAGGCAGTCTTCATGTTTCTTGGAAGCTTTTGTTGTGGGAGTTCTGACTGTGTTGTCTTCCTCCCATTCCATGCTTTGATCCTTTTTGTCCCCAAAAAAGGAATCTAAAGTTGGATTGCTGTGCTTACTGCTCATGTTGCCAGTTAATTACTTGACTTTTGGGCTCGTAGAACTCTGCTTTCAGAGGACAGAGGTCTGTCCCAAATCACTGGAGTTTGTCCAGCTGCTGGAGCTATTAGGAAGCTGCTGTCTCTGCAGCCCCCTGCAGCTTTGGCTCACTGGTCTCATACCTCAGGACCACCACCCAAGACCAGAATCCTCATCCAGGCCACTCAACGCAAGAGCACTTAGCCTCTGAACAATTGCTTGGGCCCCCTGCAATCTGCAGGTCGGGAGCTCTGAAGCAGCCATGTGGAGGTGGCTGCAGGGCAACCACTTCTGCTTCTTTCTTGCCCTGGTGGCAGACAGCCAGACCAACTTCTTTCCCCCAAATTTAGCTGAGTTCCCCTGACCTTTCACTTTGTCCTTGGCTCTTATGTGTTGATAATTCTGAAAACTGCCACAGCTGCTGGTGATCCACTCTCTCAAGTGCTCCAGTTGCAGCTTGTCCTGGCTGCCCTGGGGCTAACACCACAGTTTCAGGCCAGAGTGGGCTTGACTCCAAGTGTGCTGCAATGAGCCCTTCCTATCCGCCTTCCAGGCTGCCTTCAGCAGGTGCTTTGTTTCTCTGGCTTTTCATGGGTGCTGGAGCTCTAAAATTTGTCTAGAGCAGAGGTTCTCAATTTGTGGGTTACATTCAATTTGAAACAATGAAAATACATCCTGCATATCAGATATATTCATAACAGTAGCAAAATTACAGTTGTGAAGTAGCAACAAAAATAATTTTGTGGTTGGGAGTCACCACAACATGAGGAACTGTATTAAAGGGTCACAGCATTAGGAAGGTTGAGAACCACTGGTTTAGAGTCATACTTTATAGGTATTTGAGGTGGTTATGCAGAGAGCTCATGGAGTTCTCCTGCTTCTATGCTGCCATCTTGACTCCACCCTCTTTAAGTGGTTCCACAGAAATTTTGACAGCCCTTTCAGTTGATTGAGCTTTTAGAGTCTCACTGTGGGGTTGCCCAGCAGCACACTGAGTATCTCCCTGTCATTATATCCTTACAATATGGTAACCTTTACCCTCGAACCAAACTAGAGAGAGGACACTAGAACTACTTTGATGAAACCTCATCTTGTAGCACTTTTAGAACACTAAAATTTCAAACTTCTGTTTTCTTCACACAGTTCCCCTTCTCATCAGCCAGTCAGTCATTAGTTAGAGATGAGGCAAGCGGCAACATAACCTATAACTATCTCCATTTGTCTGGCTTTATCAGTGGCATTAGGTGCTCTGGCATTGTCCCAGAGCAACTTTATTAACAGTCAACTGTTTCTTAGCCGGTAGTATGGGATTGATATAGATATATCAGTTGTAGAGACAATCTTTGTAATTTCCTCTTTTAAAATGGACCTGTTATAAGAAAGGCCTTTATCTGTCCTTTGGATGCTTATCAGTCTGGGATGATTTCAGGGGAGACCTGAATGGAAACGAGGAACTAGATTAGATCAAAGAATCACAGAATTTCAGAATTGGAAGGAGCATCAGAGTCCATCTAGTGCAACCTATATCTGACTGGTCTCTGAAAACCACCAACAATCCCCAAAGTACTCCTCTATCCCCTTCTGAAGGTTTCATAAGTAGAGCTCATTACTTTGTACAGCAGCCTATTCTACTCTGGGACATCTTAATTTTTAGTAAGGTTTCCTTTGAATTGAGTCAAAATTTGATTGCTATTTTCACTGATGTTTTCTACTTCTTTCTTCTGGGACCAAGCAAAACAAATTGAATGTCATTTTCATATGACAATCCTTCAAGAATGGGCTTCTTAAACCTGTAAATCTCCTTCATCTACAACAATTCCATTTCCTTCAATCCATCCTGATCTCAAGGGTCTTTTCCATCCTAGCCACTCTCTTCTGTAAACTCTCCAATTGGTCCATTCTTAGAATAAGGCAGCTAGCTCTGATCATAATATTCCATATGGTTTAATGAAAACAGACTACAACGGGATTATCACCTCCTTTCTCCTGGACTTTATGTCTCTCAATGTAACTACAAATGACACCATCTATTTTGGTTACCATGTTTCTCATAGATAACTAAAACTGCCAGAATTTTTTCGGGTTAACAGCTATTTAACCATATGTCCTTCTTATACTCACTTTTCAGTCCCACTATTGGTTCTTTGCTTTTGGACTAGATTGATCTGTAAGAAAACTTTTGTAGCCAGATCTGGAGGATTGTTCCAAGGAAACACAGCCAACTAGAGGAAATAAAGTTCAGTGAAATAATGACCTACTGAATACAAGCAATGTAGATATGCTATCCAAATTACTTTGACTCCAAACTAGAATTTGGCTGAATTATCCCCAGAGACAACTGAACAAACAACGCAGAGGAAAGTTTTTCCGATAAGAGACAAGTTAAAGTAAATAATGGCAAACAGAAATGAAAGCAAGACATTAAAAAAAAAAAAAAACTACATCCTAAAAGAAGAGATTAAAGAGTTGGGGTTATTTAAGCTATTAAGGAGAAGGTTAAGAAGTAACTTAAAAACTACCTTCAAGTAGATAAAGGTTTTTATTATGATGACATTGAACAGCTGTTCTCCATTATACTGGGACACTGAAAAAAAGGAAATGGACTTAAGTTATAGTAATGGTTTGGCTTCATATAAAGACCTTATTTACTGCAGGGATGATTCAATGCTAGAAAGAGGGGGTGGTTTTTATAAAAATTCTGTGCATAGATACATACATGTATATAATGTATATATGCATACACATATGGACATATATATACACATGTAAACATATGGGTACATAATATATATGTGTGAGCACATGTGTATATATACATTTGTGTATTATATATGCTATATATACATATCATTTGCCAGTTTTAGATGGTCTCAGCTTATGGAACTAAAAGAAGAGGAATTGTTAAAATGATCTAAATGCTTCTTTGTGATCCTAAGAAAGTTGTGCCTATATGATATGCCTTATGGACATAGTTTATGTGTTTTATAATGTGTGAAGTACATGTCAGAAATAATTGTGCAGAGTGGAGATTACAACCTTACTTCTAGTTAGTGAAGGTTTCATGGAGGAGGTGTGATTTATGAAAAACAATTAGTTACGAGGGAAATCGCCAAACAATTCTCTGGAGATGCTTCAGGAAATCTTCTATTAAAAGTTTTACTTACATTTTTAGTTTCACTTTGGAATTCAAAGTTTCTGGTCACCTGCTTTAATGTATAAAAGGCAAAAGTTCCTAAAGTGAAAATGTGCCCTGCTTTGAGAAGAACTAATGACTGAAAAATGCAAATTTCACAAACAGATTAATTAGGAGATGCTTATTTGCATTACAAAATGATTATTTACTTTAGTGAACTCGCTGCAGAATTCTTTTAAATACTGGATGTCACTAGTGCACTTTATCTTTGATCAGAAATAAAAATGTGTTGGGGTTTTTTTAAATGATATGTCTAATTCTCAAAGTGGGACACTGCTTTATATCTCTCCCTGAGGCCAAGAATCTTTAGGACTCAACCAAAGAGCTTGACAGAGTATGTAGATTAACCCATCATACTTTGTCTGCTCTCCTTTACTGTTTTTCAAATCCTAGCAAATATAGAGTTTCCTCCCTCCTTTCCTTCCTCTCTTCCTCATTTCCTTTTTTTCTGGATGAACCTGTTGTGTACTGTAATTAAACAGAATAGATGAAACAGATTGTTGAAGATGAAATTAGATCAGTTATCAAAGAAAAGTCATAAGGAGAAAGGGAAATGTGTGCATGAATTACCTTATGGGGAAAGGAAAGTACTGGGGAATAGATGTTGGGACAGAAGGCTGCCCACAAAAAAGGCTAAGTTGCTATCCAGAGCTAGCTAGAGGGAGTGGGTTGGAGAGAAAAAGCCTAAGGCTATAGGGGTATAAGCTCTTTGTAATACTTGGTTTGGTTATTAGGGCTTGTAACTTCTGGACCACAAAGCAGAATGGTATCGTGGAAAAAACAAAGGAATATTGATGCACTGTTGTTGGATGTGGGAATGGGTACAACCATTCTGGAAAGCAATTTGGGATTATACACAAAAAGTTACTTAATAGTGGGTGCCTATGCATCTAGCTATACCACTGCTAGGATAAAAACCAAAAGAGATCAAAGAAAGAGGAAAAAGTTAAACAAAAATATTTAGAACAGCTCTTTTTGTTGCAAAAAAAAACAACACAATTGGAAACAAATGGGATGTTCAACAATTGAGAAATGGCTGAATAAATTTTGGTATATGAATGTGATGGAGTATTGTTGTGCTATAAGCCAGGAAGAATTAGATAATTTCAAGAAGGCATGGAAAAACTATGGAATGATACTGAATGAAGTCATCAAAACTAGAAGAATAATTTATAGTATTATATCAGTGATATAAAAATGAACAATTTTGAGAACTTTTAAAGACTGATGAAAGAAATGAGTAGAACTAGGAACACAATTTGTATACCAACAACAACATTATAAAAACAAACAACCTTGAAAGTTTCAAAAACTGTAAGCAACACAAGGGTTATCAATGATTTTAGAGAAGCAATTATAAATTATACTACCTGTTATAGAGGACTAATGATAAAACGTGCTACCTGCAATTAGGTTGCAGAATGAGAACAATATTTTTGTAAGCAGACGTTATGGGAATTTGTTTTACTTGACTATACATATTTGCTATAAAATTTATTTTTCTTTCTTTTCGATGAAATGGGAGGTGGGAAGGAGAGAAAATCGAGTTCTGGGTTTGTTTTTTTTTAAGACAGCTTTGTTGGGGTCATGTTGATAAAGATGTGGAAAGTTTCATATAGTTTCAGATGAGATCATTGTATTATTAGTTTTACATGACTTAACTATGGGTTGGATCAAAGATTCCTTCCAAATCTCAAATTCTTTGATTCTATAATTCTAATTAGACCACTTACAACCTATAGGGTATTGACAGTTACTTAACTTCTTAGGTCCTCAGGTCATCTATGAAATGAGACTATAGGAGCACATGATTTCTAAAATTCCTTAGAGTTCTAAAGCTAAGTTCCTATGAGTCCCTGCTAATGTTATACACAAAGGAGGTATTCAGAAATACTTGCTGAATTTAATTCTTGCCAATGAAATCAGACTATTCCATTAACATATCTTAGTCTATACCTTTCATTTGTGTTGATTTGACTATATCATAATCTTTGAAAATCTTCAATACCTCTTCTTGATTAAGCATGAGATACCTGTCCTCTCATTCAGAGTTCTTCAGAATGGTATACCCCACATAACTTCTGTTACCTTATCTTATATCATGCTGCTTAGAGATATCTTAGAGGGGATTCTTGGTTTGGAATGGGTTGAACCAAATAGATGAGGAGATTCTGGGTATAACAACTAGTGTCCTGGGTGATGATAGGGCCATTTTTGTGGTGTGATGGCATTTCCATTTTCACCAAGATATTTCCCATAATACTTGGGGCTTAGTGTTCATATTAATTGGGTGTCACCCAAAAGAGTACTTTGGCCTTACAGAATAAAGACACAACAATTCAGTGTTTAGAGGTGACCACAAGTATATAGAATGTAGGAGTTGGAATGAAGTTTAGAGACTATCTAGTCCAACCCATATGAGAAAAAAATGAGAGAGAGGGCTAGGGTAAAAAAAGAATATGTGCATATATATGCACATGTATATATATTTACATACACATATTTCAATCTTGACTGCCTGACATATAAAATAATCTCTCTTGTCTTTATTTCTGTATGTAGAAATACACATACTATGACTATATGTGTATCTATGTGTGTGTGCGTGTGTGTGTGTGTGTGTGTATGCATGTATCTGCATAGCAGGCAAGTGGCACCATGGATAGATCATGGAACTTAGAGTCAGGAAGACCTGAATTCAAATCCAACCTCAGACATCTACTAGTTATGTGATCCAAGGCAAGTTCTATAATCCTTTTTGACTCAGTTTCCTAATCCTGGAGAAGGAAATGGAGAAGGAAGTATCTTTGCTATGAAAACCCCAAATGAGGTAACAAAGAGTCAGACATGACTGAAACAACTGAACAACAACAACAATATGTATGTATATGTATATGTATATATGTCCAGGATCTTCTAATGCTGACTACCTAGGTATACCCTGGGTATGCTACAGATGTCAAATATTGCATGCACTTTCAGATGCATTTTATTATTATTAGATTTGCCTAACTGTTTTACTTCATTGTGTGAGATCTCTCATGAAGTGAGAGCAAAAACAAAACAGATTAATAAAGCTTCTTTAAAAGTAAAAAAAAAATGCCATCATAATAAAAATGATAATTCTATCTAAATTAATTTATTTAGTACCACAAAATCAAGCTTCCAAAAATTATAGAGATATAAAAATACTAACAATTCACCTAGAAGAGCAAAAAGTTAATAATGTCAAGGGAATTAGTGGAAAAAATGTAAAGGAAGGTGGTCTAGTCATACCTGATCTCCAACTATATTATAAAGCAGTAATCATCAAAACAATAGGAAATAGAGTGGGGGGGGGGGTGTGGAGCCAAGATGACACCATAGAAGCAGCAAGGTTTCTCAGCTCTCGCATAGCCACCTCAAATACCCATAAAATATGACTCTAAACAAATCTTAGGCCTCCAAAACACACAAAAATATGGAAAAACACATCTCCCGCTGAAGGCAGCTTGGCACTAAGGACTCATCACAGCACGCTGGGAGCTGAAATCAGCCCATCTTGAAACCGCAGCTTGGCCCCCATGGTGGCCAGGACAAGCCACAGCTGGAGCCTTCAGGAGAGTGGATCAGTGGCAGCAGTGGCAGTTTCCAGAATTATCAAGCCATAAGAAACAAGGACTAAGTGAAAGGTCAGTGGAACACAGCTAAATTTTGGGGGAAAAAGTGGTCTGGCTGAACTACCTCCAGGGCAAGGAAGTGGCAAAAGCAGCGGCTCTGCAGCCACCTCCTCATGGCTGCTTCAGAGCTCCCGCTCTGCAGACTGCAGGGGGGCCAAGCAATAGTTCAGAGGCTAAGTGTTCTTGTGTTGAGTGGCCTGGATCCAGTTTGTGGGGTGCATCTTCAGTGAGCCAAAGCTGGTGGGGGCTGCAGCAGTCTTCTAATAGCTCTGGCAGCTGTGAAAACCCCAGCAATTTGCAAAAGAGCTTTCCTCCCTGGAAGCAGAGTTCCACAGAGCTAAAAATCAAGTAACTCACTGGCAACATAAACAGGCAAAGGAAGCAAAGCAACTGAACTGTTGAATCCTTTTTTGGGGAAAAAAAAGATCAAAGTATGGAATGGGAGGAAGACAACACAGTCAGAACTCCCGTACCAAAAGCTTCCAAGAAACGTGAAGATTGCCTAAAAGCCATAGATCAGTTTAAGAAGGATTCTGAAAGCCAAATGAGAGAAGTGGAAGAAAAATTGGGAAGAGAAATGAGAATGATGCAAGAAAATCATGAAAATAGAGTCAACAACCTGAATGAAGAAAATAACACCCTAAAAAATAGATTAACTCAAATGGCAAAAGAGCCCCAAAAACTTAATGAGGAAAAGAATGCCTCAAAAAGTCGAATTTGCCAGATGGAAAAAGAACCTCAAAAGCTCACTGAGGAGAATAAATGCTTCAGCATTAGAGTGGAGCAAATGGAAGCAAATGACTTTATGAGAAATCAAGATATTATTAAACAGATCCAAACAAATGAAAAAATAGAAGGCAATGTGAAATATCTCATTGGAAAAACCACTGACCTGGAAAATAGATCCAGGAGAGACAATTTAAAAATTATTGGACTACATGAAAGCTATGATCAAAAAATGAACTTAGAAAGCATTCTTCCAGAAATTCTCAAGGAAAATTGCCCTGATATTTTAGAAGCAGAGGGCAAAATAGAACTTGAAAAAATTCACCAATCACCTCTTGAAAAAGATCCCCAAAAGAAAACTCCTAGGAATGTTATAGCCACGTTCTGGAGTCCCCACATCAAGGAGAAAATATTGCAGGCTGCCAAGAGGAAGCAATTTGAATACTGTGGAAACACAATTAAGATAAGCCAGGAACTGGCAGCTTCTACATTGAGGGATTGAAGGGTATGGAATATGATATTCCAGAGATCAAGGGAGCTAGGATTAAAACCAAGAATCACCTACCCAGCAAAACTGAGTATAATGTTCCAGGGGAAAATATGATCATTCAGTGAGTTTGAGGACTTTCAAACACTCTTCCTGAAAAAAAAACAGAAGTGAAAAGAAAATTTGACACTCAAATACAAGAAGTATGAGAAGGGAAACACGGAAAAGAAATCATAAGGAACTTATCAAAGTTGAACTATTTACATGCCAACATGGAAAAATGATAATTGTAACTTATGAAACTTTTCTCAGCATGAGGATAGGTGAAGGGAATACAAATGTATATATACATATACATACACATATGTCTGTGTAGGAGGGTTTATATATGTGTATGAACACATGTCTGAGTATGTGTATATATGTGTACATAGAGGGCACAGGACCAATTGAATAGGAAGGGACAATACTTTAAAAGGTGAAATTCTGAGGGAGAGGATTAGAATGAGAGGAAACAGGGAGAGACAGAAGGAGGTTAATAATCTCATATAGAAGAGGCAAGGCATAATTGTTACAATGGAGGGGAAGAATAGGAAGGCAAAAGGGAAAGGATCAACCTTACTCTCATTGAATTTGGCTTAGGGAAACAATGACATAAACTCTAAACTGGGTATCTTGCCACACAGGAGAGTAAGGGGGATGGGGAGAGGAGGTGGGATGATGGAGGGGAATGCAGGTTGGGGGGGAGGGTTACTGGAAGTACACACTTCTGTGAAGAGACAAGGACAGGGTAGAGAATAGAACAAGGTGGTTGGGGATGGGATAGGAAGGAGGGACATATAATCAGTCTCTCACAATATGCCCACTGTGGAGATGTTCTGCGTAATTACACATGTACAGCCTGTATTTAATTGCTTGTCCTTGCGGTGTGGGTGGGTGATGCGGGAGGAAAGGAAAGAATCTAGAATTTAAAGTTCTATAATCAAGTATTGAAAATATATATGTATATATTATTGTTTATTTTTATTTTTATTTTTATTTTCATGCAACTGGGAATTAAGATATATAGGCACTGGAGCAGGGTGACTCATCCTGCCTTACCAGAAAGTCAGAGGTGCTATGGGGGCAGACATAGGAGAGAGCATATTGTGGGAGGAGCTATACAGTGGGATTGCTGTTTTGGGGTGGTGGGTAGGGGAAAGACGGGGAGAAAAATTTTACCTCAAAATCTCGTGGAAATGAGTGATGTAAACAAGAAAATAAATTAATTAATTTTTAAGAAAAGGAAATAGAGTGGTGGATCAGTGAAATAGATTAGGTACATAATACACTATGGTAAATGACCATATTAATGTAGTGCTTGATAAACCCAAATATCGAAGTTATTGGAACAAAAACTTACTATTTGTCAAAAAAACTGCTGGGAAAACTGGAAAACAATATGGCAGTATGGCAGGTATAGACCAACATCTCACACCAGGTCGAAATAAGTACATGATTTACACATAAAGGGTGATACCATAAGCAAATTAGGAAAGAATAAAATAGCTTTATCAGATCTATACATAAAACAAGAATTTGGGACTAAATAAGAAATAGAGGGCACAAAATATAAAAGGGATAATTTTGATTATTTTAAATTTAAAAGATTTGGTACAAACAAACCTAATGCAATTAAAATTAGAAGGAAAAACAGAAAACTGGGGAGGAAATTACAGCAAGTATCTCTTAAAAGGCCTCATTTCTCAAACATATAGAGAACTTAGTCAACTTTCTAAAACTACAAATCATTTTCCAATAGACAAATGATCAAAGGGTATAAACAAGCAGTTTTTAGCCAAAGAAATCAAAGCTACCTATAGTCATATGAAAAACAATGCTCTAGACCATTATTGATTAAAGAAATGCAAATTAAAACAACCCTGAGGTAGCACATTATACCTATCAGATTGACTAATATGACAGAAAAGAAAAATAATAAATGTTGGAGGAGATGTGGGAAACTTGAGACACTAATACCCTTTTGGTGGAGATGTAAACGGATTCAACCATTCTTGAGAGCAATTTGGAACTATGCCCAAAAGGCTATAAAACTGTGCATACCTTTTGGTCCAGCAATAACACTACTAGGTCTGTATGCCAAAGACATATTTTTTAGAAGGGAAAATAATCTTTTTATTCAAAAATCTTTATAGCCATTCTTTTTGTGGTAAACAAGAATAAGAAATTGAAGAGAAATTTTCAGAATGGCTCCACAAGTTGTGGTACATGATTGTAATAGAATATTATCATGCTATAAGAAATGATGAGAAGGATAATTTCAGAAAAAAAGTCTGAAAGACTTAACAGGAACTAATGCAGAGTGAAGTGACCAGAACCAAGAGAACACTGTACACTATAACAGCAATATTGTGCAATGTACAACTGTGAATAGCTTAGCTATTCTCAGCCATACTATGACCCAAGACAATTCCAAAGGACTCACAATGAAAAATGATATCCACCTCCTAAGAAAGAACTGATGGAGCCCAAATGCAAATTGAACTATGCTATTTTTCACTTTCTTTCCTTCTTTCATTTTGGTTGTTTGTTTTTTCGCAGAATGATTAATATGAAAACGTTTTACTTGATTGCACATGTATATCAGATTGCTTACTGTCTTAGAGAGAGAAGAGGGAGGGAAAGATAGAATTTGGAACTGAAAACTTAAAAAATGTTAAAAGTTGTTTTTATACATAATTGAGGAAAGAAAATAAAATATTATTTAAAAAAATAAAAACAAATTAAAAAGCTCACCCCCTCCCCCCTCCAAATAGCTTTCCACCTTCCAGACCTTTCTAAGCCCTCTTTCTCCCTTGGTCTCATTTGGGTTGAACTAGATGGTACCTGAGGTCCCTTACAGTTGTGATATTGTATTCCTTTGTGTGTGTATGTATCCACATTTACATATATATATATATATATATATATATATACATATATACCCATATCCATCATATATATGTACACACATATACACACCCACCTGTATATATATTCATACATAGTGTATGTATATGTATTTCTCCCAAGAAACATAATTCCTGACTATACTTTGGTTACTTTTTTGTTAGGAAAATGAAATATTTTGTGGTGTGTGTGTGTACCTGTGTGCATTTGTATGGCTGAGTCATAAATAAAAAACCAGAAAGAGATACAAAAAAAGAAACAGAGGCAGAGACAGAGAGAGAAGGGCATTGAGACCTCTGCATAATTCCATATATTCTTATTCCTTTTCATTTTTCTCTCTGGGGTTCCATAATTATGAAGTAATTGCAAAATATTATCAGTAGTTTCTTAGGCCATGAGAAGCATGGTAAAGAACAGTGAACAGGAGGGAATGGAGTATCAAGTGCATTGTTGCCTACTGCCCATTGAATTTTGATTCCACAAAGTATTATTATTGTACCATCTCTCCTACATATATGTCAGCTACAAAGTGACTCATATCTCTCAAAGCATCTATCGTACTGATTCCTCCTCTAAATTTAACAGAATTTGAAATCCTATTTTCTTATTCTTGAAGGAAACATATGTACTTCATTACCTTGGTCTTATTTATAAACAACATACCAAGCCTGCTTGCCTGGGGAGAGCATCATGGCCGTGGAGAGTGAATGCTTTCTTCTTTAAGTGGAAGAATTGTTATGCTCAACACACCAACATCCATCATTTTTGTGACTTCATGACAGTAACTGTGTGGCATTATTGAAATCTATGACTAGTCTGTGAGCCACTCTAGGACTGACACCATGACTCACACAAAGGGCATTACTTCGCTGGTTTTCATAATAATTTCTGGAGAATATTAAAATAAAGCACGGAGAGCTGCTGCTTGATATGCCGTGTATACTTCAGCAGCTATTACATGTATACCACTTGATTACAGGCAGGCTCTTTCCAAAATATTTGCAATTTTCCAGGTCATTAAACTCACTCAGGATATCCATGAAGTCCTAGGGAATAATTTTGCACTCTCTTGGGGTTTACAAGAGGGCAATCTATCGCATTGTTTGACCTTAAGCCCATTTTTTCCTGGGCCTCTGGCTCACTGTTCATTTGCACTTAGCAGAAAGAGCTTTGAACAAGAAACTTTTTTGGTTGTATTAATAAAATTAGCTGGGTTAGGGCCATTAGTGGTGGTTTTCTCCCCATGGACCAACTCAAAGCCTTCTCCCTATTCTGCAGAAGACCTTTCTGTAGGGGAAAGAGCAAAGACAGGCACCCAGATGTACAAACTGGTTCCCTTTTCCCCTTGAAGGTCCAACCTCTCTCTCCTACTCCCCTTCCCATTCAGCTCTCTCCTGTTGCTAGCCTAAGCTTCCCAATCAGTCTGTTTCCTTCCTTTCCCTTTCTCCCAGGAAACTTTGCTGGATTGAAACTACAAATGCCAGCTGTTCTAGTTAGGAGTGCCCAGTAGCTTAGAGTGGGCTAATAAGCAAGAAGCAAAGACATTTACCTTCTTTTAACACTATGCCTTTGTAGGCAGCTGGTGGTATAGTGGATAGAGTCCTGAAGTCAGGAAGACCTGAGATCAAATCTATGCTCAGACGCTTACTATCTGTATTATCCTGGGCAAATCACATAAGTCTGTTTGTGTCTGTTTTCTCAATTGTAAAATAAGAAAAAAATAATGGCAGCTATCTTATGTGGTTTTTTTTTCAAGGATCAAATGAGATAATATCTATAAAATGATTTTAGCACAGTGCATGGCACATAATATGCACTATGTAAATGCTTATAGTTTTCTACTTCCTCCCCCCCCATTTTTTATTTCAAAGATTTTGCAAATCCAGTCAGCTCAGTAACAGAAACATTGCTTTCTTCAATCCAATTAGTTACATGAGTAAAAAAAAAATAGTAGAGTGCCATTATATTTAGGAGACAATTAGAATGTAATGATTCTTAGACCAATGTTCAACTGGAGGTATGTCAATAAATCAATGAATCAAGAGGTATTTATTAAGCATTAGCTACATGTCAGGTACTGTGCTAAGCTCTGAGAGTATAATGGCAGTAGCAAAAAGTCCTAGATTTCTGTTCTTGGACCTACCATCATCACATTCCCATTGGTAGAATTAAAAACAGAGCTGGAAGAGACCCCAGAGGCCATCTTAAACAGCACGCCTTCCCCAGTTTTACATATAAAAGAAATGAGGCCCAGAGATGTGAGTGACATGTCCAAGGTCACACAGGTAGCCTGTGGCAGATCTAGGATATGAACCCAAGTCCTCTGGGAAACATTGGAATGGAAACATTCTTTCTAATATGGAATGGAAACAATGGAAACATTCTTTCTAATATATCATGCTATTGCATATTGGCAACCATCATATAGCCAGAAAATGTAACTCACCTTGGGCAAGCCCTTTGAAAACAATATAAAATCTATATTAGTTCACCTTTTCTAGAACTATTATTAGAATATCTATTGTAGAATGAGAGCTCATGTAGTGGGGGACCTCCAGCAGCTTTGGTTTCAATGGAAGGAAGGAAGGAAGGGAGGAAGGGAGGAAGGAAGGAAGGAAGGAAGGAAGGAAGGAAGGAAGGGAGGAAGGAAGGAAGGAAGGAAGGAAGGAAGGAAGGAAGGAAGGAAGGAAAGAAGGAAGGAAAGCAGGCAGGAAGGGAGGGAAGGAGGGAGGAAGCCTCCAATGATTTAGATTGAAATGGGGCTGGGGACACATCCCAAATCGACCACATGGATTTCACCCCTCAGTCCCTTTCCTTGTCCCAATCTGAATACCTAATGAAAGGCACATGAATCATGTCTCTGTAGTACGTTACAGTTTACAGAGTGCTTTCCTCACAAAAATCTGGGAAGGCTGGTAGTTCAGGTACTATCACCATTTTATAGACAAGGAAATCGAGGTTTAGAAGGGTGGAGTGACTTCCTCATAGCCAAATACCTAGTAAGCACTAGGATATGAATATGAATCCATACTTTCTGACTACAAATCCTGTGTTCTTTCTACTCTACCCAAATGCATTGTTATGAGACCCTTTTTTCCTTCCTTCTTTTTTCTCTCTTTCTTCCTTTCTCTATTTCTCTTTGTTTTTCTTTTCCCCTCTGTCTCCTTCTTTCCCTCTTCCTTCCTTTTCCCTTTCTTTCACTCTCTTACTTTATTTCTTTGTCTCTCAGACATCTAAGGCTTTATCAGAGTGAGGAGTCTTATTATGAGAATTCCTTCCTTCCTTCTTTCCTTCCTTCCTTCCTTCCTTCCTTCCTTCCTTCCTTCCTTCCTTTTCCTTTTCTCTCTTTCTTTCTCTTTCTCTCCCTCTCCCTTCCTCTCCCTCTCCCTTCCTCCCTCACCACCTTTCTTTCTTTGTCTTTCTTTCATAAATCTATGATTTTATAAGAGTGAGGAGTCATGGAAATTTCTTCCACTAAAGCAGATTGGCAATTCATTTGTAATTTATAGTTTCGGAAAATTGTATGGGATGACTGAGAGATTTACTCATGGTTACACAGCTAGTTTGTGTCAGTGACAGGAAAATCCAGGTTTTCCTTACTTTAAGACCAGCTTTCTTTCCATGATACCATGCTGTTTCTCTTATCTTTGATACATTTGTGAGATCCAGCTGAGTTTTTAGATCCAGAGTGAATTCTTAGTTCACCAGTGTATCACTTTTACTTTTATCAAGGTCATCTGCCTCTATAACCCAGCTCCATAGAAGTTTATTATGTCCTGATTTTCTTTCCTGTAAAATGCTAACAAACTAAAAGCCATGCTGTTTGGGTTCCCCATTTATAACAATGCACAGAAATACATCTTTGTTTAATTTAAATTAACTTAGAGAGGACCTTGTATTCTTGAAAGCAATATCACCAGAACAGGGGAAATGCTAGGCCCTACTCAGATGCCCAGGTCTTCAGTATAGTATACCTGATACTGAAGGAAACTCAGCACTTACCACTGGAAAGCTGGTCACTGGCTGGTTAATTTTTCTGGCCCAAGAAGCTCAAAAAGACTAAAATGTGGAAAAATTGTCATGTGTCAGAAGAGAGAAAATCCACTTCTGCAAAATCACAGATAATTTCTTGAAGTATTAAAATAAGTATCTATAATCACAATTGGTATACTTTGAATTGCATGCTTAAAATCAGCTAACACTGACATTTAAATATGATTCATTCTTCAATTGAATTAATAGGCACACCTCTTCAGCCATCTAAGCTAATAGCTGCTTTAAAAAAAAAAAAAGGACAGTAGTTTAATTTCTCTACTATTTCTCCATCTCTGCCAACACGAACTGTCAAATATCTAAAGTATGAATAAGATAAAAAGATGTGTCAGTAAGAGAGATCAAGAAGAGATTATGATGTCTTCAAAATCGGCTTTCAGAGCCTGTATAGTTTTGAACCAGCTCTCTTAACATGTTTTTCAAATTCAGTTCTGCTCTAAGAAAGGTCTTGGACATCCATCAAGAAAGGCTTTTGTACTTGGAGTTTTCGTTTTAAGTCCCCAGAGAAGTATTCAGGGCAAATAAAATAACCCAATGTTCCCAACCTAACAATACCTAATTTTCTAAGTAAATGCGTATGAAAATTGGGAAAGAAGAATACAGTAGACATATCTGTAATGTCTCAAGTTTCAATTTGGCAGGATAATGAGCAAATCCAGTTGATTTTCTATCTGGTATTCAAATTCCTCTAGAATGTGATTATCAAATGTGAAATAAGGTTTTATAACTTTTAATGAAATCTAATTTTCTCCTTTGAAGCAAATTAGTTCTAAGTACCCCCTTCAGGCATTGGACCAAAATTTTATGGCGGTCTAATAGGACAACTATGTAGAAGTGAATCTCAGGACCGCATGGGGGTCTTTGCAGACTGAGCCATAAAGACATGATCAGTCAATGGAGCTTCCGTTTTTCCTTGATGAGGTGAAAACCTAATGATTTTTTTTTAATTTCCAGTCTAGTTTGAAATATTTTCAGACGTCAAATTTCCAAGTAATATAACCAGGACATTTTCTAATTTTCAACATTATATATCAATTTTCATGTCTCTGCTAAATGCAAAGGGTACTGAACAAGTTTCATTAGAACTGGAAATGAATTAAGTAATTATATGACCTGAATTGGGGTTTAACAGGCCTCCTACAAAATGATAAAATTGGAAATAAAGGTCTATTATATTAAGAGGCAACTATGAGGAGATAAGTTTAATACACACATTTAGAAAAAATCAGCAGGTATAAGTTAAGTCTCTGTAATTGAGACCCAATGGTACATTGAAGCATCATTCTAAAGCTAACAACCATGGAGGAAATGAGACAAACAATTTCAGGATAAATATTCAGCAGCCGCAATTCATTAGGGACAAATATAAACGTGAAATGTACCAATCAAGGATTTGTGAAGAATTGAGCAAAATGATCCTAAGAGTGTTCATATTTTCACTGTCATGTCAGCTAATCCCAAATTAAAAACAATTTTATTAAGAGATTTAGACATATTGTCTTTGAAGAGAGTTGTTTTATGGGAACCATCCCTCAAAAGGCACTGGTGGTTAACAGCCATTGCTAATAAACTAAAAAATATTCCACGGGGAATCATTTGATAGAGGCAAGAAAATAAACTATACTCACAATCAGTATTCTTCCCCATGTTTATTTTTTATGATTTTGTAAATTCACCCAATTGCACGAGACAAATTTTTCTGATGGTCTTTCTTTTCCTGTTGCTCTCCCCTCCCAGCCTTTTCTTCTTCCCCTCCAGAAAGTCATGGTGAATGTGAAGCTATGCCCTCACTTCTTCAATTTCTTCCTTCTCTTTGTCTTCATGGCACAAAAATGAAATACAGTGAGGCATAAACAAACACCTTGTGAATACCCAAAAACTTTCCTTTTAATTTCTCCACAACATACTTTTCATATCCTCATCCCCCTTCTTGCTTCTAGACTAATGGTTTGAAAATTTCTGCCTTATACAACCTAGTTTTTGAGACAGAAATTTCGGGACAGGAAAGGCAGTTGAGCTTGGCATAAAAGAAACCAAGGTTCTATTCACTTCACCACTAAATAACTCAGACAACTTTTTGGACTTATTTTCTAAGTTAGAGATAGACTTCAATGGAAAGAGTTCTCATACTGGGACTTCCCTACAGAGATGAAACCACAGATTATTCAGATCCAGATAGGTTATAACTTGTCTATCATCACATGGCTAGCAAGAAATTTGGTGCTTGAACCCAGGCCTTCTGGCTCTGAGTCCACACTGTCTTTCTATCACTATATACTGTCTTTCCCAAGTTGTATTTTGTGAGATCTCAGATCTAGAGCTGGAAGCAACCTCAGAAACCATCTAACCCAACTCTATCACTTTTTAGTGGAGGAAGCTGATTGGCACAAGGCCACACAGGTAGGAAGTAAGAGAGGTAGAACTTAAACCTATTTTCTCTGAGTCCTCTGAGACCCAAGTTAAGCTTTCTACTGTCCCATGCTGCCAGCAATCATCCACTAACACTAACAGATCATATAGGTCATTGGTGTCTGAGCTAGATGAGACCTTTGAGATCTTTTCCAACCCTCTCATTTTAACAGTGAAGCAGTTAAGACTTAGAGAAATGGAAAAGTTGGGCTAAAGTCCCAAATCTGACAAAGTACATTCAGGAAACTAGGTGTCCTGATTCCTAATCCAGGATGTTCCCCCCCTCCCCAGTAGGCCATTTCCCATCATTACATGCAGTGTATGACCCTTTACTGGTGCCAGTCAGGAAGACTCATTCTCTCCAGGCCATTTGCCATTTTAAGAAATGTGCATAAAGATAGAGTGGAAAGCCAAGCTGGCCAACTTCTCCTGCAGTTTGGTTTAGGTGCTAATTAAAATTGGGCAGCTGGAAACCTTTCCTTCCCCTCAGAAGAACAAACCAATTTGAGGCCAATTTTTCCTTGAAATAGTTCATGAGGTCCATTTGGTTTCCCAATTAACAAACTGCCACACACATTCATATGCACTCATTAGGTCTTTTCCAAAACATTTTTTTTTGTATTATGCAAATCCTGTGTGAAGACTGAGATCCTTTTCTTTTCTGTGGATAATTCAAATCTTCCAAATATTCTGCAGAGATAGCAAGTGTCCAGGAAGAAAAATGAATGAGTTGGCCATGGATTAGTGCAAGGATCATGGTGTCTGCAGAGGCCAATAGCTATAAAAGCCTTCCTGGCAGAAGGTGTAAGAATTTGGCATCATCTGTAAGGGATAGCAAAGACCCAGATAAAGTCATTCTAGCAAATGGCCTTAGAAAGTCATGGTTCTTTGGTGTCTCTAATTTGTCAGGGCAGCAGACATCACTTAGGACCCCAGAGTTGAGTAGAAGGATGACATAAAAATTCTGGTATGCTCTGAACACCTACCTAAATGGTATCTTTACCTCCACAGACCACAAGGGTCCTGGGCAGGGTTGTTTCTATATGCATTGATCTGGTTTAATAGGATCCCAGCTTTAGTTCTGTAAAGGACTATGGAAGTCATTTAATCCATCCTCTCATTTTACATATAAGGAAATTGATGCCTAGAGAAGTTAAATGACTTACCCAAGGTGACATTGATAATTTTAGAGATAGGACTTGGATCCTTTAACTGTACCCTGGCAATTTCACTGTAGGCATGAATGCTCATAGAAAATGCCCATTTTGTCATTTTGTCATATTCCTTCAGTGAAAAAGCCAATGATGATTTTCACCCCAGGGTATGCAGAGAACCCCAGACCCATGCTTTATAAGCATACATATACCTGAAGGAGAAAGGGTTATTGTATATACAAGTTTTATAAGAAAGGTTATATTACAGTTACCGGTATCTAAAAATCAATATATTCAATATTGAATTTATCTTCCATCCCAAATTTACCCCTCTCCCCAACTTCCACAGTTCTTTTATTGGCACCATCATTTTCCCAAACACTCAGGTTAGGAACCTCCAATTCTCTATGCTCCCTTTCCCCTCATGTTCTACATGGGATCAGTTAAGTCCTGTTATTTCAAAATATTTCTTGTATAATTCCCTTCCTTTTCACTTACATTAACTTAACATTGGTCTTGATCATTTCACCTAGACTGTTGTGAAAATGTCCTAACTGATCTCTCTGCCTACAATGCATAAGTCTGATCACATCACTCTGCTAATGAAAAACCTTCTCTGACGCCTGTTTGCATATTGGTTCAGGAGTCAAGAGACTTGAGTTTTAGTTTTGGCTCTGTTCTTAATAGACTGTGTATATAAAATCCAAGAAAGGGAACAGTAGTTTACCAAATGTTTAAACTCAACTGCCAAAAGTTTAGGCAACAGTCAAAAGAAACAAGAAACAAAGAGGCAAATTTGATGTCATTGGTAGCACTAAGATTTGAAAGGATGAAGTTCATTACTGGAATGTGGTAGATAAATATACTTTATTTAAGAAATAAGAAATAGAGGAGATAAAGTAGATGAGTAAGTGTGGGGTGGGGGAAATGAGAGTAGAACAGCATTGTATAATATGAAATTACATTCATATTAAAAAATACAGAAGCCAGAGGGGAGATGTATGGAAGAGGTTATTTAAGAGAAGCTCACAAGAGGGAAAAACAAGTGATTTTGTCATCAGAGTTTCCTATAGATGGAGTTTACCAACTGGACAGAGAACAAAAAAAGAAATGATTGAGCAGTTTGGGAAGCAAATCAAAACCTGGCCCAGAGACATGATTTAATAATGAAGGAAGACTTCAATTATCTAGACATCTGTTGCAGTTCTGTCTCTGCTAAAAATCATAGCAGCTAATAACTTATTAACTTGCCTTGATGAGCATTTCATCCTTCAAAAGGTGGAGGAGTCAATGAGGGAGACTTTTCTATTTGATTTTCATTAACAAGAAGGAATCGTTTGCTGGGGTGGAAATAATGGAAATATAGAGAGAAAGTGATCACTCCCTCCTGGGGTTTACAAGAGAAACAATGAACATAGTTTGACACAATTCAGGGAAAGCAAATTTCAAAGAATTCAGCTAGGATCTTGTGGAATAAAATTCTGAAAAGAAAATCAAACAAGGAGAGATCAGAAACTGCCAAGAATGAAATTCTATGGACACAAAAGGAAACAATTCCATTGAAGAAGAAAAAGAAGAATTGAATGAAGAGCTCAATATGGTAGGAAAGAGAACTTACTGAACACTTAGGCTATGAGAAGGTATTTCCAGAATATGAAATCAAAGACAAATAACGAAAAATGGATATAAGATTATTACAAAGTCTTACAAAAATATAATCAGGAGTGATAAAGTTCAGAATGAGATGACAATATTGTGGAAAGCTAAAGTGAAGAAAAATGGATTTTTAGCACATTTGGAGAAAAATGATGATCAAAGAATGGACAAGAACATTGCATAGAATTGATGGAATGATGATAACTAACAACAGGTAGAAAACAGCTTTTCAATTCTTATTTTGATTCTTTTCTTTTATGCCAAGGAGAATGACCTTTGTACTGGAAAAGACAGAATTAAAGTTACTAAAAGGGAAGTGATACTCCTTCTCTTAGGAAGGTGATAGTAAGAAAGTACCTAGATGCTTTTTTTTTCCTGAATTCAAGTCATTTGCCCCAGAATGTCTACTTTCAGGTGCTGAAAGAGATTGTTAAGTGATATTTGAAACATCACAGGAAATAGACGATGTGCCGCAGGACCAAAGATGACAAAAGTTCTGATTTTTTTTAAAGTAAAATAAAAATTTGCAAACTATAGGTCACTGAACTTATTTTCAATTCTTAGGAAAATTCCAGACTAGATCATTAAAGAGATAGCTAGTAAACACATAGTAAAGGAAGTGATACTTCCAAAGAGTAAGCATCAAGGATAGATCAAACTATACTAATTGTGTTTCTTTTTTCTTCCTTGACAAGGTTACAAAGTGACAGATCAAGGGATTTCTATTATACAGTTTACCTAGATTTTAGCAAAGCATTTAATAAAGTACTTCATTACTATTCTTGTGGAAAAGATAAAAAGATGGGAACTAGATGGTAACATAATTAGTTGCATTCAGAACTGGTTGAATAACTAGACTGAAAGAGTAGTCATAGATCAATCATTCAATATCAACTTGGCATGAGGTCTCCAGTGGAGTGACCCATTTATTTGTGCTTAGACTACTGCTATGGAATAATTTTCTCAATGACTAGATGACAGACTCAGAATCCAAAAAACTCTTAACAGGCCACAGCATTCACTACAAGCATTCAGTAACACAAGATTAGTAGAGATGAATGTAAAGTATATTGGAGTTCAATAATTCAACTTCAGAAGTTAGGATGGCCAGATATAGTTTGTTTAATAAAGATCTGGGTATTATAGTGTACTTCAAGATCAATACGAGTCAGCATTGTGTTATGACAGCCAAATAACTAATGCAATTTTGTATTGCATCAAGAGAGGCATGATTTCCAGGAATAAAGAAGTGATGGTCCATCTGTACTCAGCCCTGGTCAAACCACATCTGAAACAGTACATCCAGTTTTAGGTGTCACAGAAGGATAACGATAAGATCATAGAAGAGAACAACCAAGGTGATGAAAGATCTTAGGCCATATCATATAAGGCTCATTTATGGGGGGCTACTTTAGCCTGGAAAAGAGAAGACTCAGGGGGAACAAAATGACAGTCTTCAAATACTTGAAGGGTTGTCAAGTGTAAGAGTAATTAGTCTTGCTCTGTTTGGCCCCAGAAGGCAGAATCAGGAATAATGGATGGAAGTTGCAAAGATGTAAATTTACACTTGATATAAGGAAAAAGCTTCTTACCAATTAGAACTGTCCAAGAGTAGAATGGGCTGTCTTCAGAGATTTTTCCCCTTATTGGAGGTCTTCAAGCAAAGGATGGATGATTACTTCAATATGCTTTAATATAATTACATTCAGGTATGAGTTACACTATAGGGCTGCTGAGATCCCTTCCAACCTGAAAATTCAGCACCTATGTGATTTTAGGCAAGTGACTTTAAAAAAAATGGGATTCAACTAGATAATCAGTAAAGTCCTTTTCACCTCTTAGGAGTGTGATTTCCTAATGCTGCAAAAACTAATGGAATAAATGATATGGTATCCTCCTTGGTCCAACATTCAACATTGCATTATGTAATTCCAATTTACTACTCTAGAGTTATAATTTAGTCATCATCTAGTCCAATCCTTTAATTTTACAAATGGAGAAACTGAGGCTTAGAGAAGCTAAGTGACTTGTCCAAGGTTACACTTGGTCTTCTGACTCTGAAGGAAATCCTAGGAATTTATTTCATGTACTCTATGCTTTAGTCAAGGTGATTCCTTAATCTTGTTTTACTTCACTAACCTTCCAACACCCCCGCAATAGATTTCTCCTTCCAAAGAGTGAGCATCAAGGATAGATCATGCTAGACTAGTTGAGTTTCTTTTTTCTTCCTTCACAAGGTTACATAGTGACAAATCAAGGGATTTCTATTATATAGTTAGATTTTAGCAAAGCATTTAATCAAGTATTTCATTACTATTCTTGTGGAAAAGATAAAAAGACGAGGACTAGATGGTAACAATTAGTTGCATTCAGAAATCGTTGAGTAGCTAGACTCAAAGAGTAGTCATGGTTTAATGGTTCAATATCAACTTGGCATGAAGTCTCCAGGGGAGTGAATTATGTACTGAAATTCTTCTCTCTTTTCAATGTCTAGCTCTGGTGTCACTTCCTCTGAGAAATCTTCTATTAAATTTAGTAAGTATTTATTAAGTAACTGCTAAATTTAAATCACCGTGTTAAGCACCAGATACAAAGGTAAAAATCAGAAACAGCCCCACCTTCAAGTGGCTTGCATTCTATTCTGCATTATAATATTTAAAGAGATAGGTTAAGACTAGTTGCTTTGAGGAAGTGCTGACTTCTAAGGGAGTCTGACAAGACTTGTTGAAAAGCTGAACTTGACTTGGTCATTGGAAGCTAAGATTCTAAGGGGCAGAGGCAAGGAAAGGAATGCATTATACACATGGAGTACAAAGCTATGAGTGAGAGATAGAATGCTGAGTACCACAAGTAGACTAGTTTGGTGGGAATTACGGAATTGAGGGTAATGTGGAATAAGTATTAAAGAAAAATCTTGAGCTAGATCTTTGAAGGCATTGAAATGCCAGTATTTTATTCTAAAAACATTAAGAAGTCACTGAAGAGGGGCAGCTAGTGAATAGAGCACTGACCCTGGAGTCAGGAAAACCTGAGTTCAAATCTGACCTCAGATACTTAACACTCACTAGCCCTGTGACCTTGGGCAAGTCACTTAACCTCAATTGTCCTGCCTTTTGAACTTTCAAAAAAAAAAAGAAGTCACTGAAGAATCTTGAGTAAGGGAGTGAATGTAATAATCTGTGTTTTAAGAAAATTTTCTTGACAGCTGTGTAGAAGTTGGATTGCAGAAGGAAAGATGGGAAGCAAGAAGATGCTTTGGAAGCTATTCCTCTGACAATGTTACTACTAGAGTGCATACCCTTATCATCTCTTGGCTTGGACTATTGCAATAGCCTGCTGGTGGGTCTGCCTATCTGAAGTCTCTTCCCACTCCATTCCTTCTTCTACTCAGTCTCCAAAGTGGTTTTTTTTTTCCCCTAAAGTACAGTTCTGACCATGTCACCCTTCCCCTTTTCCCCCCTTATTCAATAAATTCTGCTGACTTCCTCTTGCCTCCAAGGATCAAATACTAAATCCTCTGTCATTTAAAGCCCTTCTTGACCTTCCCCCTGCCTCACACACAACTGTCTAGTCTTCTTATACCTTACTGCTCAACATATACTCTGATCCAATGACACTGATCTGTTCCATGAACAAAAACACGTTTATCTTTCAGCTCCAGGCATTTTCTTTGACTGCCTCTCAATGCCTGGAAAATTATTCTTCCTCATCTCTGGTTGCCCAACTTCCTTCAAGTCCCATATAAAATCCTGTCTCCTTCAGAAAGCCAGTCCCTCTTTATTCTAGTTTTTTTTTCTCCTTTTTTAATACCTTCCTATTCATTCTCTATATAGCTTATTTGTACATACTTGTTTGCTTCATGTCTGCCCATTAGATTGTGAGCTCCTTGAGTGCAGGGGCTTTCTTTTGCTTTTTTTTATATCCTCAGTGCTTAGCACAGTGCCTGGACCATAGTAGGTGCTTAATAAATATTCACTAACTGATTGATTGACTACTGAAGTAGTCCAGGTGAAGGTGATTAAAGTACTGAAGTGGAATATTGGTGAGTAGAGAGAAGGGAACCTTCCCTTTTTCTTCCAAAGAAATTTCTACAAAGCTAGCCCTGACTCTAATTATCCCTTCTTTAATCTCTCAGACTTTTCTTGTGAATTTATTTTCTAGCCTGTATCATATTAATTTGTGTATCCATCTGATACACAAATGACTCCCATTAGTTTATTTTTTAAAATTTTCACATCCCCAGTAACTAGCTCAGCATCTTCTCTATATGACTATATGGCAGTAGAAAAGGACAAAAAAGGTCTCAAATAAACGCTTTTGGTTTTGTTGAATAAAAGCCTTGGCCTCTGCGGCAGATACAAGTATCAAGAAAACATGTTACTTGAACCCAAGGAGTTTACCATCTAAGCTCATTATTAAGTTGGGCTCCTATAGACCCAGTTCTCCTGAGGGCAAAGCACACTTTCTTTTTACCCCTTCCAGGTTTCCCAGGCATAAGTAGAATTAAGGGTGAGAAGGATGCTCATCCTCAGAGTGAACTGACTTTAAATTACATTTCAGTGCCCAATGCTGAGCCCAGGTTCATCTGAAAATTGTATGTGAAGAAAAAAATTCATGAAGTATAACAGTGAAGGGCTGTTAAAATCAAGCTTAGATTGATTCTTTCCTTTTCTTTTCATGAAGCATTTTGCAAAGCTAACTTTGCCTGGGCTGTTCTAGAATAAAAAAACTGGAAGATCTGAGGAATTTCAATTTTCCAAGGTAGAAAATACACTCTCAATCTATAAGACATTTAGAATGAAAACAAAAACAAAATGAAAACAAAACAAAACAAATCACTCATAACAAGTGCTTCACAGCATAACTAGTATATTTTGTATGTGTGGGGTAGGTGGAAATAGTTATATAACAGGTGTTAATAATGCATTATTTTTCTCATTTTGTTTTTCTGCCTTTTTGCCTTACATATTACTCAGGTCTGGTATGTTAAGCCAGACTTACTTACGTGCATGGAGAGAGAAAAACAGAGCATTAGGTTTCAAAGGGACTTTTGAGGCCATTTAGGCCAACCACACCTGGAAAAAAAAAAAGAGCTCTTTCTGTGACATTTACTGGATGTCCAGGCTCTATCTGAAGACCTTCTGTACAGGGAAAACTATCATCCATCCTGAGACAATCCTTTCCACTCTTTGACAGCCCTAATTGTTAAGAAGTTTTTTTCTAAGAGTCTAAATTTTCTTCTTTGCCATTCTGCACATTACTCCTACTTCTTCCCTCTGGGCCCAAGTGAAACCCTCTTCCACCTGACAGCCCTTCAAATACTTAAAGACCCCTAAAATGTGGCCCTTCCTCCCCCACCCCCACCATCATATCTTCTCTTCTGCAGGCTGAACATTTCTCCTCTTCCATAATTTTTGTATGGCATGGTCTCTAGACTTAGGGTAATATACATTATCAGGGCATAGTATTTCCAGATTTTAGAAAAGCATTAACAGTCTTTTATCTTATCTTTATGAACAAGATGGAGATAAGTGGGCTACTGATCAATAGTTAAAATTAGGTGAATGATTAAATGGTAGCATGAGTGGTAGAACTAAAATAGTTATTAATGGATTGATGTCACATTGGAGAGATCTCTGGAAGAATATTTTAGGTCTCTTTCCTTATCTCTGTCTTGCTGAATGTTTTGGAGGAAGACTTGGGTTCATGTTTATTAAATTTGCAGATAGCATGGAGCTAGAGGGGAGAAGGATAACACCTTCAGTGACAGAGTCAAAATTCCAAAAGGTCCCCACAGGTTAAAGGGAATGCGGTGAATCAAATAAGCCCACATTTAATAGGCAGAGGTATAAATTTCTACATTTAGTTTAATACGGCAACAACACAAACATAAGTATGGGGAGGCATGGCGAAATAGCACTGCATCTAAAGGAGATGGGTGAGAAGTGGGGTTATTGGACTGTAGGTTCAAATTGAGTGAACACTGGCATATCTGTGAATATTCCCAAAGGGATCTTCATGTACAGATATTAAAAAAAGAGAAAGTAAAACAATAATAAATTTGGGGCTGTAAGGGTTCTCTCAATTTACCTAGTCCAAACTCATTTTACAGATTAGAAAACTGAGGCCTAGAGGAGTTAAATAATTTGACCACACAAGTATTAAATGGAAGAGCTAGGACTCCAAAGAAGGTCTTCTTATTCCAAAGTCAAGGATCTTTTGAAACATTGTACCTTGAGTTCTCTTAGCTAGAAGATGAGAATGATAAAATTTTCCTTAATCTCTCTCCTGGGGTTGTTTTAAGGCTATAATGAGATTTTTACTTTGAAAGGTTTTAGTGAGGGAAGGAGAAGCTGTGCAAATCAGCAGCATTACACAGTCTCATTTCTCTTTATTGATCCACTTCCAGAGGTCTATTATTAACTTTCAGGTATTTACATTTTTCAGTATTCACATTTCATGAGGCAGAATGGTTTAACACATAAGCCACTGGTCTTAGAGTCAGAACACCTGGTTCAAATCCTCCCTCAGAAACCCATAAGCTGTTTAACCATAAGGAATTCACTTAGCTTTATTGGGCCTCAGTTTTCTCATCTATAAAATGAGGGATGTGGGCTTGATGGATTCTAAGGTCCTTTCCATCTTGCAAATTATGATTCTATGATATGAGTTAAAATGCTGGCTCTGTAATTTACTACCTACTTGTCCTCCTACTTTCATCTGTAAAATTAGAGTATTGGACTCAAAGACATCTAAGGTTCCTTCTAACTGTAAATATCTGAAACTATGATCACATTTATTTGTTTGCAGCTTACGCTGGCATAACTACTCTTTTCTGTTAAAAGGTTGTGGTCTTTGGCTAATCCCTTGCATAAACCTTTGGGAGAAAGGCATACTGTCCTCTAAGTCATTCTAGAGACAGCTGGCCTCCTATGCTATCAGAGACTAATGAACTCTTCAGCTAGGAGAGGACTGTTCTGTTGAAGTAATAGCCACATTGCATCTCTAAATTCTCCTTCAGAGAGCAACACGAGGAGAGGCAATCTTCCTTCTTCATCCTTCAGGGGCAATATAAGCAAATATTTGTCCCCAAGCTGTAGAAGCATGGATTCCTCCTATCTTTTGGTGTCATTAGAATCCAAAAGAGAGACATATCTTTCCTCACAGAGTCTAAAGACTTGCAGGAATATGGTAAAGGACAACTATAAACAATACCCTTTCCTTCTTCTGCAAATTCAATTTTTTTGTTCTCTCTTAGAAACTTATTGACTAAATGAAAGTTTTAAAGGCTCCTGTTGGATTATTTATATGTTTTTAAAATGTACAATGACCCTATTCAAGTGTTTTGTAACACTCCATTTTATATTTCTGCAATAATAGGGTCCAGTTCCTTGAAATCACAATTTGTTGTGAGTCAGGGTTTTATTCCACCAATATTTATAGTGAACACAATGGGTTGAAGATGCTTAAGGCTCTGAGAGAGGGACCAGTGAAGAACTCTCCATAAACCTATTAACATAACAATGCTAAATTAGTCAAGAAAACAGCCTCCAGGACATTTTAATACCTGTTATAATGGAAAGGCTGAAGTAGTTGTTGATGCTTAGTTGAGATAGATGCCTGGTTTCAAGTCAGGAGAATATATACACAGGAGAATACACACACACACACACACACACACACGTTAATGAGATGATAATACCTTAAAGGGGACAAAAGAAACAAAGACGGTGGGGGAACATAGAATCTAGATTTCTTGTTTTATAGATGAGGACATTGAAAAGTGACTGATTCAAACTCACTCCTACTTAGGAATAATAATGGGGTAAAATGAAAAGGGTTCCCTGATGCCTAGATCAATGCTTCTACTGGTTCTGATGAAGCCCCTTATCACCTATAACAGTAAGCAAAAAAGGGCTTTTTCTAGTAGTCTAGTCAGCAAGAGTTAAAAGAGTTTAATAAGAGAGAAAGAGGACCATAGATTTGGACATGGAAGGGACTTTAGAGGACATCTAGTCCAACCCCCTCTTTACAGACAAGGAAACTGAAGCATCGTTACTATTGGCTGAAGAGATCAGATTGAGCTTGGCCTTGATGCATGGATACTAATTATGCAGGTATAAAGGATGGTAGAGCAGATGATATTTTGGGGGGAGGAAGGGGAACAGTATAAGCAATATAGGAATAAATTCAGTAATGAGTATGGCCAAAATTAGTACCTAAGAGCCAAAAAATGCACAGAACACTGTGCCAGACACTGGGGAAGATATAGGGCTTTAGTCAGACATTTCTAGTTCATAGAACAGCATCAGGGGCCTTACAGTGTAGAAGGAGTGTGAGGATCTACAGATCGTTACATTGATAATATAGCAATTGTTAATAATATAATACAATGTTAATAACATAGCAATATTTTATGATAAATGCATTAAAACTGTAAAACAAAATGTCATGAGAGCTCTGAGGAGAAAATTGTTATTCAAGGGGAAAGTGGGAAGGCTTCATTAAGAAAGTTGCACTTGACTTGGACTTTAAAGAAAGAAAAGGAATTCAACACACAAAGATGCTGGAAAAAAACACATCTCAGTGAGAAAGACACTAGACTAATAGTTCACACACCTGGGGTTTTAGCTTTGGGTCTCTGCCTATGTCCTTAGGCTTGTTATTTTGCTGCTCTATACCTCAGTTTCCCCATTTATAAAACAAGACATCTGCACTAGATGACCTCTAAGGTTCTTTTTGGCTCTCAGATTATAATACTGATGAGTCCATCTTGCACAAAGGGGCTCAGGGGAACCAGATTAGGAGGAACTCAATTGTGGAACTTGTTGGCTAAAATGTTGACATCTATCATGTAGGAAAGAGGGAGTCATCAGTAGTTTTTGAGCTGCAAAGCAACATGAAAAGAGTAGCTTTAAAAGTATTTTTTTATCTATGTTTTTATGATCAAGGAATAAGTATTAAGTGCCTGGTATGTGCTAGGCCAGGAATACAAAAAATGAAACTATCCTTTCTCCCTAAAGACTCGCATTCTAATAAGGGAAAAAACAGGTACATACCACATATTCTTAAATACAAGGAAAGGGAGTGCATTCTAGGCATATGGATAGCCAGTGCAAAGACATGGAGATTGGAGATGGAGTGTGGGGTATGAGGAACAGAAAGAAGGCTACTTTGGCTGGATTGCAAGGTAAGGGATGGGGAAAATATTCTATTAGGTTAAACATGTCGGTTGGGGCCAAGTTGTATAGGACTTTAAAAGCTAAATAGAGGAGTTTGCATTTAATTTTAGAGCCAACAAGAAGTTGGTGGAATTGATTGATCAGAGGATTAGTTGTGTCCAATTGTAAAATTTAACAGAAAGGTAAACTGAGGCACTTCTCTGAGCAAGACACTGATCTTATTAATAAAAGCATGAGTGGGTCAACAGAACCGCCTCTGCCTAAAAATCCAGAATCAAGGATTAAACTCATTTTTCTAAGCATAAAAGAAAGAACAGAACAAAAAACATATAATTGGTTAGAATCACAAAGATGAGGGATCATTTTTAGTTACATCAAAGGAAGTGGGCATAGTCCACACATGGAATGGAGACCACCTCTTGCAATCTCTAATGTATACTTTTGTGAATTTTATGAATTCCTGCCACATCCTGAGGTTAAGCTTAAGTATCCAGATATATAGACTTATTGTCAACTGGGTGATTAGAAAAGATCACCTTTTTAATTGGTAAAAATAGGAAAGGGTCAGTTAGTCCAGCTATAACACACAAACCTTGTAGGAAATGCTGAGAAACTGTTTTATGAGAATACTGAGAACACAATTTTTTTTTAACCAATAGTCATTGTGGGAAAGCTTAGCCTTTGTTATCAAATTTCAGAGAGAGAAGAGACTAAACTTTGGCACCTATGAGCTTCTTCACTTAGAGACAGAGAAGAGACTTTGGGTTTGTTAAACAGAATACAGAATATGGTTACAGAAGAAAGACACAGAACAAAATCAAATATAAAATACAGGATCAAGAATTAAGTCTCTCAATATTTAAAGACAGTTATCTTAGCAACTGTGCATGAGAGGAACTGGAGTGTGTTGAAACATGAGTCAGGGAGATCAATCATGAGGTTAATCTAAGAATGAGGGCTTATACTAAAGTAGAAATTGTTTAAATAAGAAAAGGAGTCAGATGCAAAGGATGCTGGGAAGGTAGAAATGACAAAATTTGGCAACTGATTCATTGAGTGGGATGAAGGAAAGTGAGATGTTGAGGTTAATATTGAGGTTAATATCAAGATCAAGAATTGGGGAACTGGATGGATGGTGCTTTCTTTGGAAGAAATTGTTGTTGTTATGTTCTCTCTCAAAGAAGACCAAAGGTATCAAGAGGGTGATGTTTTGACTTGCAAGTGCAGTGAATTTAAGTAAGGTAGGGCTGTGCAAAGTCATCAGCCCCACTCTCTCACCAGAGGTATCTGAGTCCAGTGGCAAGATATAGGTAAAGATAACTTGCAATGGCCCCCAGATGCAGTGGGAGGCTTTGACCTTTTTTTTTTTTTGGCTTTTTGGAGGGGGTAAGGTAGGGCAATTGAGGTTAAGTGACTTATCCAAGGTCACACAGCTAGTTTTGTGGTAAGTGTCTGAAGCTGGATTTGAACTCAGGTCCTCCTATCTCCAGGGCTGGTGCTCTATTCATTGTGCCACCTAGTTGCCCCCATAAGACTTTGACCTTTTAAAGCTAAGGTCTTTCCTAGGTCTCAGTTTGTCTGAGGCAATGCTTATTAAGATAGGAAAATTGGGAAGAGTTGAGGATTTTCTGGGAAAGACAGTGAGTTCACTTTCAATTCCAACTATACCATTCTCCATTCCTCAGAGAGTCATACCTTATTAAAGAAAAAGAAGAAAAGCTGTTTAATCAGAATAATCAGCAAAGACACCTAGCACATTATGCAAATCTGTCAGGATATGGAGTGTCCCATACCCAAAGTCCACATGTCTGCAAAGGGCCACAATTTAAGAACGACATTTTGGAAAGATAAATGAGTTAGCATTCAGGATAGACTAAGGTGGTGGTGGTGAGATGATTAGAGTCACAGAACCCATCTGTTAGGGATTGCCATAGAAAGACTTCCTGCCTTGGTTGGGATCAGACTGGGACAGTATAGTTTCAAGTAACTCTTGCAGTTCTAAGATTCTGTGATTTGAAGAGGCCAGTTAGGAAGTTGTTCTATGTGGGGTAACGAGAGGCCAGGACTCTGGAGGGGAATAGACTGGAAAGGAAGGGGTATAGAAAAGGGTATTTTAAGAAAAGACACACCAGACCTTTGAGTGATTATATACAGAAGAATGAATTAAGAAGTTGAGTCAAAGATGACTAAGCTTTCCAAACCTGAGCTAAGAGGATTTGAACTGTACACTTTGTTTTTGAAACAGTTAAGGTGCAAATTATATAGTTTTAATATTGGATTGAAGCAGGAGGTGTTCTTTTGCTGGGCTACTTTGTGTAGGGGAAACATGTGTAGGCTAAGTTCTTAATAAAAGCATTCTTGTTTTGTAGCTTCTAGATCAGCAGTTTGCCTAACACCTATGGAATGACTAATCTTATCCATATAAATATGAACCGAAGGGGATCATGAGGTGCTATCTCTAAGTTGCTCTCCTTCCCCATTGGCATTGTAGGGGTTCAGCACGATAACTGCATATTATAATTTTGATGGCAGGCCATTGCCACATGGGGCATGCTGATGACGCACTACTGCACTTAGCTGGTTAAGAGACTGGTATCACTATAGACTTCATCATACATATAAATGAAGCAAATAAAGAGAGAGGGGAAACAGAAGCCATCTGTGTGGGCCCCCATGGGCTTTTCTAATTGCTGTGCATACTAATGGATGCAAAGTTCATTACAGCCCCTGTAGGCATGGAGATTGTTGCACATATAAGATGGCATAGCAACTCTCCAATAAGCAAACATTATAGAGGGAGTATGCTTTTAATTTTCCTAAAATCCCTCTTCTCAGCATCAACAAAGATAAAAGTGTTCCCTGCCAAACCCACTGCATTTGGGACCTGGCTGGGAATTTGTATTCAGTCAATACATGAGTTAAGTTATTCATCTGAATTAGAGTAAGAAGCAACCTTAATGGTCATCTAATCCAACCACCCTCACTTTACGGATTAGGAAACTCAGACTCAGGGAGGTTTAAATGGCAGAAGCAAGATCCAGATTGGATTTCTCTGACTCCAAAATCTTTCCCACAATACTTTCCACTATGTCTGTGGCCTTGAACAATCTATGTCCCCTCTCTAGGCCTCAGTTTTCTCTCTGTAAAATAAAAAGGACTGAACTCCAGGGTTTCCAAGGTCCCTTGGTACTCAAAGTTCTTTGCCCCTGTGGCCCTATGTACAAGCTAATTATTATTAGATCAATTTGCAGTTTGTTTGGGGGAGAATTCCACATGGGAGATGATGCTGTCCCAGCCATTCATCTGGAGCCTCAGGTGCTGGCTCACATAGGTGCCCTTGTAGTATGCAGTAACTGCCACCTGCACGTTTGAGCTACTGTTTTGCTATTGCTCGCTCTGCTTTGTCTCTGAGCATTCCTCCATCTTTGCTTGCTGTTCATTCTTGATCCCACTTAGCTTTGTGGATTCAGTATTTGGCCCACTTGGTCTGCATCTCCCTTTCTGACTCGTGTCCTAATTATTTTCCCATCTATCTTGCTAACCCAACAAAGAAGACCCTTACTCTTCATTTTATTTTGGAGTTCCTAGTCCAAAGGTGGTATATTGGAGCTTGTGGTCTTTTCCCTCTTATTCACTGGAGCTGCTATTACATTCTATCTAAGGTCTAGATGAAACTTGTAAACTTCAGAACACCCAGGGCTGCTTCTGATTAAAGCTGTCCATCCTGAAACCCAGACTTCGGTCATGACTGAAGCACCTCCACAGAGGTTACAATTTGTCCCTAGCCTCGTAGATGAGACAATTTTGCCCAATTGTTGCTGGGTCAAGCTAAGAGCACTGCTGTTTAATATCGAACTAAGGTGAACCTGGAATCTCATTCTATGGACAAACAGAAGTGACTTCTTTTATGAAATTAGATTCTGTGATGAACGCCCAACCTCAATTTGGCTTTAATATAGCAATTTATTATGAGCTGTGGAAAAAAAAAAAGGCACCACTAGAGTCCGCATAGAAGATGTCTATTAAGCTAAACTCCACTGAGGGCAGAAGCAGCCATGCTGCCAGAATAATCAAAAGGGCTAGATTATTAAGTAATAAACATGTATGAGACCATTCATTCTAATTAGAACTTATAACGTAGCATGCGTGCTTTTACTTTGTTAGCAAATGAATGGAAATGCTTTGAGTTTTCTGCTTTATGAAGAGTATACAAAGCCTGAATGATAATTGGCCTATTATATTAGATAAATGGCTAGAATTTAAACTAGAGGGAGACAATCCATGTTCAATATAATTTGATTTGATAGTTGGAGAGAAGGGGAGGCAACGCTATCCTTCAATCTCTGAAATTCAGTAAACCCACCTCTCCCTTCCCAATTCATAAAAGCTATTCTGCTCATACACATAGTTTCCCAAGAACCCAGCTCTAAACTTTCATCTGTCAAAGGTGCTCTTCATTAGCTAGGATTGTAAAATTCCATAACAAGTAGTAGCCAGCACATGTCTCAGAATCAGAACAGTTCTTTAAATTAAGCCTTTTAGAAATAACTAGTTTATTCAAAAATAAAGAAAAGAAACTGACCAGTTTCCACAAGGAAAATCCTGATTCAAATAATACTATGTTACCTCTGTAACTGGCACTTTACAATTCATAAACTTTGAGGTTTAGAGCTGGTGAGGACCTTAAAGACCACTGAGTCTAAGCTTCCTAATTTTTCAGATCAGGAAACTGAGGCCTTTACAAAAGGTGAAGTGACTTGTCAAGGGTCATACTAGTTACTGTGTATTTAGGGGAAGGATTTGAATCAACATTCCCCTGAATCCAAATTTTCTTCTTTATCCACATTAGCACACTGTCTCTTTCAGCTCACAAAGAGTTTTAAATCCTTTCTCATTTTTCATCCTCATCACATCCTTGTGAAGGAGAGAATGAAAAGTCAACTCATTCACATCATTCGCGTGAGTAAACAGGCACAATGTAGCCAAAGTAAAAAGGAAAGATGATACTAAAACGCTTGAATCCATACTATGTTGTTTCTCCTTTGGCAGGGTGGGATTCCAAAGTTCAAAACATCAAACCTGACCTCTGTTTCCAAATGGAGTGATCCTAAAAAAAGTTAATTTAATCTTCTTTTTAACCAGTGTCCCTGGAATACCTGCTGCTGGTAGAGGCATGCCACTGAAGCATAACTTTCCTCTGAATTTAGGGGACCTTTGGCCCGAAACAACAGCTAGTAGGGTCATACTTGCTTTGTACCTCTATTACCTTGTCAACCCCAGGCTATAAAATCTCAGGGTTTCAAGGGATTCCAGAGGCTATCTGGTCCAAAAGCAAAAATCTTAAACCCTCTAAGAATCTAATCCCCAGTAGGTGGTCGTCTACATCTTTCACTTGAAGATTTTTGGTGAGGAAGAGCCCACTATATCTGGAGGCAGACTGATTCCTCTTTTGGTTTATTCTTTAAGTTTGAACATTTTTCCTCTCACACGTAGTTGAGACCTTTCTCTCTGCAACTTTTTCCTATTGTTCATGTCCTTCAGGGTAGGGTCAAGCAGAACCAGTCTAATCCTCCTGCCACATGACGTGATTGGATTCAAATACTTGAATCCAGTGATCATATCTTCTCTAAGTTAAATGTCTCTGGTTCTTTAACTGATCCTCATATGGAACAATCTCAGAGCCAATGAATGTTATTACCAATTGAAAGTAAACAAAGACAATTTTCTTGCCTTTTTAATAAAAGAAAAAAAAAACAGAAGCCACTCTTCCTTTAATTCTATCCTCATCTTATTGCTAGTATACTTTCCTCCATGTCCATTATTACTATCTCTCTAATTTTCAATCTCTTCCTTTCTTCTGGCTCCTTCTCTACTGCCTACAAAATGGCTGTCTTCTTCATCCTTAAGCAAAACCTTCATTTGATCCTACTGTCTCTTCAACCTAGGTCCTCTATCTCTCCTCTCTTTCATAATCAATCTCTGTGACAAAGCCATATACTTTCATTGACTCCACTTCTTTCTTTCATTGACTCTCTTTCCTTCTAAACTCCCACATAGGACTCATGTATTGTCAGGGTCTCTAGGTATCAATTCCCAGTTCACTGACTATAGAATTGTGATAAAGCTTTCAGTTATTTAGAGTTGGTCCCAATCTTTGTTGATGTACTGAATATGTCCAAGTCAGTCAGTTATTAAACATTTGTTAATATTTATTATTCTCTTTCTATGTGCCAGGCACTGTGCTAAGCACTGAGAATACAAAAAAAAATGACAAAATATAGTCACTACTTTCAAGGAGCTCACAGTCTGATGAGGAAGCAATATGCAAACAACTATGTTCAAACAAGATATATACATAAGATAATAACAAAGAGAAGGCGCTAGTATTAAGGGAGATCAAGAAAGATTTCTTGTAAAAGATGAGATTTTATCTGGGATTTGAAGGAAGCCAGGGAAGCCAGGAGGCAGAGGTAAGGAGGGAGAGCATTTAAGGCATCTGAGATAACCTGTCTATAAAAGACATATAAAGGATAAATTGGAGATAATAATCAACAAAGGGAAGGTACTAGAATCAAGGGGGATTGGGAAGACCTTCCTATAGAAAGTAGGATTTTACTTGGCAATTGAAGAAAATCCAGAAAGTCACAAAGTAGAAACAAAGAGGAAGAAATTCTAGGCATAGGAAACAGCTAGTGAAAATACCTCATCTGGAGATAGAAAGTCTTATGCAAAGAATAGTAAGTAAGCCAGTATCCCTGGATCTCAAAGAATGTGGGGGAGGTAGAGTGTAAAGAGTAAGACCAGAAAGTTGGGGGTAGGGATGGGGGTAGGAAAAGGGGTGAAAGATTTAGAACACCAAACAGATTTTTCACTGAGTGGGACACATCAGAGTCATGGTGTTCATCATTTTGCTGACACCCTTGACTTCCCTAGCAAATTTCAAAGTTACACTAATACGGTCCTAATATGAATGAATACATGGATTAATGACTGAAAAGGAATTTATTAAATGTTTACCATGTACCAAGAACTGTGCTAAATGTTAGAAATATAAAGACAAGAACAGCCCATACTTTCAAGGAATTCATGTTATAATTGTGTGTGTGTGCGTGTGTGTGTGTGTGTGTGTGTGTGTGTGTGTGTGTGTGTGTGTGTAGGTGAGTAATGATTCTCTCTAGTCTCCAGCCAAACACTGCATAAGCTATAGGGATATCTTCTGCCAGGGTTCTTCATAAAAAGATTGGAATAAATTGTCACTTGAGATTCACTATCCAACATGTCAGGATACTCTATAACAGGAGTTTTTAACCTGGGATCTGTAGGAACACCCTTCCTCCCCTGTACCCCACCCCCCACCTTTGCAAGTCCATGGATATACTTTATAAAATCCATGCACATGGATGGATGCACATGAACTTCTTCAAGGAGAGCTCAGAAGGCAGAGGGAGAGGTCTGCCACATGATAAACTGATTTCAGATGACTCCAAGACATCTCTCCTGGACAATTGAAAAATAAAATTGAAAAATAAAATTGAAAATTTAATTGAAATTGAAAAATTGAAAAATAAAATTCCTTGAAATTATAAATAAAAAAAGACTATTACCTAAGAAAGACTCAAGTTTTACCAGGTTGTCAAAGTTGTCCCTGATACACAAAAAAGGTTAAGAACTCCCACTTACAGCTTCAAATCTCACTATCACTAGTGCAGGAGGTCCTAGGAGTCCAGGAAAAAGGACCCAGAGAAGGTCATTTGGTCTGAGATGGCTTAGGACACTTTGGGTCAGAGACAATCCCCATCCCCAAACCTCTTGGCCCTTCCCAATGCAGGCACTTGGTGTTCATCTTTTCAATTCCACATTCCTAACTTAAATGAATTTAGTGTTATCTTATATATCTAATCCACAATCACAATGAAAAATGGTATAGGCCTTATTTCTAGCTTCACTCTGCTAATGCTATCATTAAAACTAGACTGCTTTAACTCCTGCTCCAACTCTTTTCTGTTCTTCTAGAAAGAGGGACTTTGATCAGTATTTCACTCCTCAGAAGATTCCCTGTGATCTTTCTGGCTTTGAATCTGGGTGACCTGGGAAGACTTCTCATTTTACTTGAGTGAATTGTCCAGGAGAGATGTCTTGGAGTCATCTGAAATCAGTTTATCATGTGGCAGACCTCTCCCTCTGCCTTCTGAGCTCTCCTTGAAGAAGTTCATTGTGCATAGCAGTGATCATATAAAACCTGCTTTCCTTATGGTCCAAGTGTGCTCAATTTAGTAAGCATACTAAGCAGTCCTTGATTCTCATGCAGAGGGCTGACACTATCTCTGCCCAGTGTCCCTGCATTGCTCCTCTCTTTCCCTGCATGGGGAACCACTTCATTACTAGAAGCATAACTTTAGGCAGGCATAGACAAACCTGATGGGCAGGAAGCATTTACTAAGTACTTGCTATGTCCTAGGCACTGTGCTGAGTAGTGGGGATACACAGGAAGGCAAATACTCTGATCTTTCCCTGAAAGAGCTCAGTGTTTAATGGATGAGTAAATATGTAAACAACTATACACATGCAATATATATAGTGTGTAAATGGGAAATACTATCAGAAGGAAACAAGTTACACATAGATGTGCTGCCTCATCTCTGCTTTACCAAGTTGTCTACACAGCATGGGCAAGCATAAGGAATGGCACTTAGGGACAAATAGGAATGCTTGCTGGCAACCCAGCCCACTCTCCATGCCTGTGATTCCAATGTGCTGACATCAAATGCTACATTTTCCTGGTGTCTATGAGATCAAATGCAAGCACCCCAAAGCTTTTCATAACCTTGCTTATTTCTCTCTCAAGTTTGGCAGGACTGTATTGCTTCCATGGCCCAGCCTGTTGTCCAGGACTCAGATGTTCCTCCCCAAAGGATGCACACACTTAGTTTAGAGTAGTGAGTTCTGAGTTTGCCTTGGCATGCTTAGAGGCTGATGTTCATCTCCAGCTACCACTCTGAGGCAAGTTTTATCTTCCCTCTTAAAAGAATTCTCATTTAATCTTCAGTCCACCCTCTTCCCCCACAGGATGCTTTCAAGCCTTTTTGCTAGGTCCTTATCCTACATACAAGGTTTAGTAACTAATTTCCACACATCCACTCCAACCTTTATCTCTTTGGGGATGCTGGAGTGTTCCACTCTATTAGGCATCTGGCAGAGTACATATTTTTGTCCTCATTTTCTGAGCACTTTAGCCAGACCCCTACAGTTCCACAAACTGAGTACACTCTGTAAAGTCTATTCAGTGTCTTCAACGAGGTATTCAGAAGATACTTTTCAAATTAATGATCCTTGATTAGGTTCTGGTCCCAGTAGTACAGGCAACTTTTCAATGATTGTCCAGCCATTGAACTATTTTAACCCAATCTCAATCACAATAACCTTTAAGGAAGCAACAGTGATTAAAAACAAAAAAATCTTACAAACATATGAGATACTGTGTATATCAAGTCAACCCTTTATACACCATAGGGCTAGAAGTCATAGAACCACAAATTTAGTTCTAGGATTGACAGGCCTCAGGGCCCAAACACCTAACTGAGGCATAAAGAGATTAAGTGATATAGCTACTAAATATTTGATTGGGAGTTAAACCCAGGCTCAGCCCCATCCATCATCCTACATGCCTCTCTATAAGCTGAAACAATCTCCCATTTGTTTTCTCTCTAATCAGTTCTCTACACAACTGCCCAATTGTTATTCTTAATGCACATATGTGGCTGTTACTTCCTTGCTCAAGATTTCAGTGGCTCCCTAATACTTCTAAGAGAAAATATACACATCTCTGACATTTATATCTCTTCATAATATGGCTCCAATTTAACTTTCTGGATTTATTTCCTACCACTCTCATTCATAGTCTCTATAGTATAGTCAAACCAGTCTAATTACTATTTCCTATATATAATATTCCATATCCTCCCTCCCACCATATTTTTGAAAATATATAGGATACTATATATTCCATGCATAGATTCCCCACCTGTAATATTAATGGAATCTGAAGATCTTTCATGCCACTTTATATTGGCAAGTAAGCAGGTACTTAGCACCTTGTTTTGAGTTAACACTTTGTTTAAGCTATTTAATTAACACAGAAGTAGTTAACTCCTTGGGATGAAGTTGCTGATGTAACAGGAAGTGGCAGAATGGGGAAGAGTTAAGGCATATATAAGTAAAAGCCCCTGCTGGGAGTGGCAGAATTTCCTGGGGTAAGCATCTAGAGGCTGGAGCTTCTGCTGAGGCCTTTCTTTTGCTGAGACCTTTCCTTTGGGAGTTTCTGCTAAGGACTTCCAAGAACCAGGCTGAGGAGCTACTGTGAGTGAGAGAGGAGGATCCCTGCTTGAGGGAGCTTGTTCTGTGGTGAAGGCTTGGGAATGTGGGTGTTCATTGCATTGACTGTGTGTACCAACTTCTTGGCTACTGTAATAACTTTGGGTTTCTGGTTCTGGGACTCGGTTTTCTGATATTTGAATAAAGGCTTTGGTTCTGCCCTCAATATGGATAGTCTGCTACATTTTGTGATTCACAACTATACCAGCATATTCATAACCACTGTGGGTGTTGTGAATATTGCATTATTGTTACATCCCCCCTCCCCAAGTCACATGCTTCCTAGAATATTTGCCTCCATTCAAAGTTCAACTAAAATGCCACCTCTTATGTAAAGTTATTCCTCAATCTCCCAGTTATTAGCAAGCCTCCCATCTCTGGAAATTATATTAAGGCAACAGAGACCTGGCCAATGGAAAACTCATTCTCAGAGCATGCATTGGGTGCTCTGCTTCCAACCCAAGTGGAAGATATTGCAGCACCCACTTCTGAGTGACATATAATAAGAGGATGCTGCCCCCTAGTTCAGAGAATGTCCAAGTATGCTGATTTGTTGGACCATTTGCCACATGAAAAGAAGAGGCTGAAGCTGAGAATGTATTCAAAAGGCACTAATTAACCAAGGCACTTTCTTTATTGCTGCCTACCTGAATTTGAGTGACAGAGACATGCTTTTAGGCTCACCAGCTCCTAAATTTAGGTCCATGATGAGCCTATGTTTTTTTTTTGTTTTGTTTTTTGTTCTTTGTTTTTTGCCTCTTTGTGTTTGTCTTATTTCCTGTTTTTAGGCAAAGGAGTTTTGGAACTGACCACGACTTTATTACCTTTGAAAGATCAGTAAAGAAAGCCATCAAAAATCCAGTGATTATGAAGCACAGGCTTGAATTTACTACCAGCCAAGGTGCCAATGTGGTCCTGAGGAGCGGGAGGCATGCTCAGAGGTAGCTGAGACACTAGTGCCAATTGATCTAGTGGTTATACTGAATCTAAATGTGAACCTTGTGGGGCCAAATAATTCCCAGAAATCGCTTTATATTTGAGCCCATTATCACTAGGAATGGAAGTGGAATAGAAGATCTTATTAGAATTGGAAAGGTGGGGGATGGGGCAAGATTATGAAGGACTTTGAATGTCAAACAGGATTTTATATTTGACCCTGGAGATGGTGGGGAGTCACTGCAGCATATTGTGTGTGTGTGGTAGGGGGTAACTGTCAGAATTGTGCTTTAGGAAGATCACACTGACAGCTGAGTAGAGGATAGACTGGAGTAGTATGGAAATTGGTAGTTGGGAGATCAACCAGGAGACTATTGCAATAGTCTAGTAGGGATAAGGTGGTAGAGAAGTGGATAGAGTTCTGGGCCTGCAGTCATAAAGACTTCTTGAGTTCAAATCTGGCCTCTGATATTTATTAGCTGTGTGACCCTGGACAAGTCGTTTAACCTTATTTGCCTCAGTTTCCTCTTCTGTAAAATGAGCCAAGAAGGAAATGACAAACCACTCCAGTATCCTTGCCAAGAAAAGCCCGAAAGGGGTTGTGAAGAGTCAGGCATAACTAAAAATGACTGAACAACTACAACAAAGTGATTAGGGATGCATTAGGGTGGTGGCAGTGACAGAGGAAAAGAAAAGAAGGGGGGCATATGTGTAATGGCAAGCAAAGAAGTAATCAACAGCTTGTTTGAGCTATTTAATCACTTAACACCTTGTTTCAGTTCAAATTTCTTTTAAGTCTTGCCCGTGATTATATCAACTCTTTGTTAAGAAACCGAACTTGAGAACCCCAAAACTTGTGAACCCCGGTTGGGAGGAGCTAATGACATGTGTATGGAATATTGTTGTGGCTCTGTTAAGCTTTGTCTTCCCAGAAACAGGAACTGTGAAGGACTTGAGGTGGACCGGACACTGTGAACTTCAGTGTGGTACAGGAACTGGGTGAGGAACTGAACAAGGAACTGGACAAAGAGCTGGACAAGGAGCTGAGAGCTGCCTGCCTTTGAATCCATTCTTTATACCATTGAACAAATGTTCTTTTTTATACACAGATGATACCTCCTCCTATACAATATAAGTTCCTTGAGGACAGCAACTGTTTACTTTATTTTTGTGTCTTTAACACCTAGTCTAGTACCTAGAATATGTTGGGTACTTAATGAAAATTAGATTGGATGAAATGATAGATTTGTTCATGTCACTGTTTTGCTCAAAAATCTTTATTGGCTCCCTATATTGTATGGTTATTCCATTCTTGGGCATTCAAAAGCCTTTAAATCTTTACATCTTTAGCTCATACCACTCGTTTCCATACACAGTTCACTAACCTTTATCAGCTTCTCTTTCTCATGAAGATGTCATATACTTTTCTGCTTTTGATATTCTGTGCTCTCTGTTCTTTATGACTCCAATGTTCTCCCCACCCCTCTTTACCCATTATATTCCAATCTATCCTTGAAAATTAGTCTTCTCCATTAATTAATTGATTTCATTAATCCTGATCTTGTTGGTTGGTTATGACCTTCCTCCTTGGACTTCATAGACCATACATCTAGTGCACTTATTGTTCATTTCTTCCCCATATTTATCAGTGCTTAGGTCTTATTTCTACAACTCCCATTTTGCTGCAAACTTTGTAAAGAGAGGAACTGTGCTTTATTTAAATGTTTTATCTCCTCCAGCACGAGGCACAGTGCTGTGAACACAATAAATGTTAACAAATGTCAGTTGCTTTTAAATGCAGAAGACTACCCTCTATGCCTTCTTCATCATTTTTGTCCATGTTTTTTTCCCTACAAAATCACCTTAGAGTATCTGAACATTTTGCTGTAGGCTTTCTTCTTTTTGTACCATTAAAACTGCCCATCTATTTCTTCTTATTCTCATTACATGATCAGTCAACCCTTTTTATGGGTCATATATGTTCTCAGTAATATCTTTTATACCTCTTCTTGTACATGTCACCATTAGTAACGTGCTGAAACCTATTTAAACCCACCATGCATCTTCCCATTTATCTTCAGGTTATTTGTAAAGTTCAGAACCTTCTGAAATCATACTGTTATAGAATTTGCATCCATGGAAAATCCATATAAAATTTAGTTGGCCACAGGAACTCAACCCATGCCATGGCATTTTTAGAAATTTAGAAGTATGCCACAGATTGAAAAAGACATGTTCTAACACATCAATTATTCTCTCAGTTTAAACAACTCATACATGTGAGGAAACTTGGCTATCACCCCATTGAGTAAATTATTTTTTCCAAGAAATTTAATGGGAACCCACTCTTCTGGAAGAGTTAAAGTACCTGATATACAGCAGTTTATTCTCAGAATTTTATTCGCTTTGACCTGAAATAAGAGTAGCCAGTTGGGGATGCTAATGATTTAACATTATACAATTGATTTAATAATGATATAGGTAGGGTTTCCAGATCAAATTATTTTTTATTCTTAACGTTGAGATTGGTCATGAGTCAGATTCTCCAGACATACCTAAGACCAGTAGAATAGAGACTATCAAGGAAGAACTTTGACTGTTTTAGGTAGCTAGGGTACCATTTAAAAATTGCTTCAGGCAAGTAAAAAGAACAAAAGACTGGAAGAGCTAGGAATAAGGGATGAAATTGTAGAGAGTAACATTTAAGCTAACTGCATATATATATATATATATATATATATATATATATATATATATATATATATATATATATATATATATATATATATATATAT
>CM053592.1:89934733-89966628 GCA_028646515.1 Pseudochirops corinnae | reverse complement strand
AGATGGGTTGGACTAGATGTTTGCTGAGGGCTGTTTTCCCTTCCCCATGTCTGGAATGCTCTCTTTCCTCATCTTCCCCTTAAAATTGCCTTTAAACACTATAATTATGTGAAAGCTAACAGATACAGGTAGCTCTGCCCCTTTCGTTGACAAGGAATAATGCAGCCACGCAGAAAATTTTTTTTACTGTATCCTGTTTTTTTTTTTAATGTAGTATCCTGTTGTTGCTGTTTTTTAAATATAGTATCCTAACTGGCTCACTATGCCACAGCAACTTTTGGTCCCTCCTTCACCCTCGTTGCTCTGCCCCTTGCCATTACCCTTCCCCCTCAGCTGAGAACCTTGCCTCATATTTTATTTTTTTTAAAAGACTATTCTCTAAGAGCTTTCTCTTCTTCCCTTTCATTATCTCACATTTTCAAGATGCCTTCTACCACTGTCTCCTTCTACAGTCTCCTATGATGAGGTGGTTTTTCTCCTTCCCAAGGCCAATTTCTCTACATGCACAAGTGATCTCATTTCAACCTGTCTCCTGCAACAGATTGTCTCCTCCTCTAGCATCCCTACTCTTTTAGTTTCTTCCTGTCTACTGAGTACTTCTCTGTTGTCTATAAACATGCTTATATTTCCTTTATCTTAAAAAAAACAAACAAAAAACACAAACCCAACCAAAACAGCAAACCTCAATGATCGATCTGTTTCTGCTAACTACAATCCCATATCTATCCTTCCTTTCATGGTTGAACTTCTTGAGAAAATCACCTACAATCAAAGTCTCCATTTCCTCTCCTCTCACTCTACTCTTAACTCTTTGTAGTCTAGCTTATGACTACATCATTCAAATGAAACTCTTTACTCTAGCATGACCAGTGACTTCTTAATTATCAAATCTAATCTCTAGGTTTGAGGGACACTACTCTTCCCTGGTTCTTTTTCTACCTTTCTGATCTCTCCTTTTTAGTCTCCTTTGATGTATATTCCTAGGTCATGTTTGGTCATCAGTGACCAAAAGTACTTTTTCCCTTGGCCCTCTTCTCTTCTCTCTCTATACTATTTCATTTGGTTATTTCATCAGATCCCATGGATTCATTTATTATCTCTATGTTGATGATTTTCAGATCCATTTATCCACTTTGTGCTGACCTCTAGTCTTACATATCCAACTGCCTCCTGGACATCTCAGAATGTATGACCTATTGACATCTTAAACTTAACATTTCTAAAACTGAACCATTATCTTTCTTCCTAAAGCATTTTCCCTTCCAAACTTCCCTATACTGTCAAGGGCAACATCGTCCTCCTAGTTCCCCAGGCTTACAACATAGGTGTTATCTTCAACTCCTCACTATCTTTTATCACTCACCCACCCCTCAACTAATGTCTTGCCAAGATCTGTTGATTTCTCTTTTTAACAGTTCTTAAATATTCCCTCTTCTCTCCTCCAGCATTGCTATCACTCTGGTGCAGGCCCTCATCTCCTCATGTATCCACTATTACAATAGTCTGTGGGTTGGTACAGTCAACTGAAGTTAAGAAAGATTCATGACCAAAAAGTTGGCCAAAGTAATTCATGAAAGAATCTCTACTAAAAGGCAATTCATCCATTACTGAGGTACTGACATAAATGATTTCACAGATCTCTGAGTGATCAAATTAAGTAAAAGAGAAACAAACTTTCCCACATTGTTCTTCATTTAATAGAAAGAATTGAAGAAACTTTTCTGGGAGACTAAATGACAAATAAGGCATGGTACAATGGAAAGAGTTCTGACCTGGGTATCAGAAAACCTTGTTCTAATCCCAGATCTGCCACTTACTATTTTTGTGACCTCAAAAACATGTTTTATCTCTCCTTGCCCCATTTTCCTAAGCTTTAAATGGGGAATTTGGACTAGATGACTTACAAGTTGCCTTCAGGTTCTAAATCTTTGAACTCCATAGAAAGTAAATAGCAGATTTGTTAGAATAAGCCAGTCATGAAATATGACAATTGGCGGACAATAGCTCCTAAATGAAACCCCCAAATGGTTTCTGCCTCCCCCTCCTGAGGAGGCAGAAAACTTTTTAAGACAAAAATGAAGATGATAAGTATAAGATTATTAATTCTAATGTTCAATGAATGTGTGTTCACATTGCAATAAGCAACTGAAGATTCAAATATAAGATCATGTTGCAAAATGCCTTTTAATAGCATTTTAGAATTCAATCACACTCTTTTTAGTCAAAGTACATCAGTTTCTAGAACCAGAGGCAGCATGGTTTAGAGACCTGGATATTGGCATGAGAAGAACTGGGTACAATTCCTGGCTTTGCCAGTTAATTAGCTTTATGGCCATGGGAAGATGCTTCCTTCCATCTTACAGATGAGCATAACAGTACTTAGCTTTTACATAAGGAAAGTACATTGTGACTTGTAAAGCACTAGGTAAACATTGTTACTATTGCCATTACTTCTCCTGGGTTAGGAACTTAGATACCTTTGAAAGCTACATCACATTTTTAGCTCAGCAATGGTTCACAAAATTACTGTTTAAGGCTAACTCTAATGTCCTAAAAAATAGTTGATCCAATTTCCCAAGACACCCTACTCACAACCAGTCACATTGGAACTGGGAGAAGCTGACTCACTAAGTTTATCAGAAAACTGTATTTTCCTTTAGCTAAATTAATCATCTCTCGTCATTGGAAAGGACATAAGAAAAAATAGAACAAAAAAAAGTCGTTCCTTGCAAATGTTCAAGGAATAGTTCAAAGGGAAACGCTTTCTTCATGTCAGAGATATGAATTTCCAATTCCTACCTTTTCGTCTTAGGCAGCTTTAATTCTCTAGTATAAAGATCAGTGTGCCTATTTTCCCCCCAGGCCAGTTGACAGGTGATATGATTCCCATATATCAAACTCTTCCATGATCGACTGCTTACACTTATTCTTCAGAACTTCACTGACGTAAATGTTTGTTTAATAATCACTGTACAGTTGGAAAAAGCAATGATAAAAGATTTTTTTCTCTCTCACATACATAGCATTTTGCTTGTCCCTATACATAAAAATGAGCGTGTCTATAAGTAGAAGAAAAATAGAATAAAAATACATAAAGTGAAAATTGTTTGTATGGTTGAACAGAGAATCAAAATATCCCAGATTTAAACCTTAAAAAGGATGGTAGAGATCATTTAGCCTTACTCTCTCACGTTAAAGATATACAGTCTGAGACTCAGAGAGGGTAAGGCTGAGGCACCCTTATGAAACAAGTCAATGTCTCAGTTGGAATTTGAACCGTCTGACTTCAGATTCAGTATTTTCCCCCACCAGACTATACTACATAAACATATTTATATGGGAGGCAACTTTACATCTGATTTTAGGATACAATATGATGCAGTGTGAAGGGTGGCTCTCAAGTCAGAGAATCTAGGTTCCAAATCTGCCTCTTACTCTGTCTCTGGGACTTTGAGTAACTAACACTCTCCGGGTCTTAATGTCTATACCTGTAAAATGAAGGGGGTTGAACATCTTAGATGCTCTTTGAGGTCCCTTCCAGCTATAGCTCTGTGATCTAGGATCGTGGTATCCTTAGATCTTTCCCTAAGAGAAATCACAAAGATCTTCCTTTTCCTCCAATTCACCAATAGACAGGCAGATGTTACAAGAAGAAACCACATAGATACTTCAGCCCAACTAACAAAAGTGAAAGTAGGAGGATTACTTCGCTATTTCTGTTCAGCCTTTGGTAACTACATGCTTATCCTTCTAGTGAAGAAATCTGACCCATTCTTTAATCTACCTTAATAGCTGCTTTGACCAGTTCTGCCTTTCTCCAGTCTTTAATTCTTTGTAAGAAAATACCTTGCCCTTTCTTTGTTCCTCTAAAATGTAATTTATGTTTTCTTTCTGATCAAATAGGGTTAAATCAGTTGACTAGTAAAATGCAATCCTGCCTGAGTCAAGAGCTGAGAAGCATGCTTGCCCACCTTGGAGGCCAAGGACCTCTAATTTAGAACTTCAATGGAGATACTAAATGAAGAGAGGTCTGTTCTGGCTTCCGGGCAATCAAAAATCAAAGCAGTAGCTCTCTTGACAGTTCTTAATTTGAAACCTGAATGTTTCTCCATGATTTATCTGTTCCCAATCTTCAGTGTCCTGATCCTATTTTGCAAAATAATTGCACTTGTTTACATAATCAAGAATTGGCTCTTTGCTACAATTAAACTTTTACACACTCTTTGTAATTTCTGCTGTGTAGTTCCTCAGAACTACTGAATCTCAGGCTGGCCCCACTTGTGTACTTTTCGGTTAACTATTATGCCAGATTTACAAATATGCCACTTTATTTGTCTTTAGTCTACATAGTCATTGAAACAATTAATAAATAAATTAGAGAGGCAATAACCCTAATCAGAACTGTCAGCATAGGAGATGCACCCAGGTCTTCAGGGATGATGAAAAGGTAGCACTTTAGAAATGGGGTAGAAAGATACAGTAGGAGCTCTGAGCTGACTCCACTGAAACTTATCCTCTCTGTATTCACTTGGCCCAGTTTATAAACATTTAGGGATGTCAAGCTAACTTAGGAGAATTTATCTTTAAAAATTACTTCATTAAACATTTATGAGATTCAGTTTGGCTAATGTTTCTCTGAAACTTTGAGCACAATAGATTAGAAACAACTTTTTTAAAAAATTTATTATCAGATTACATCCCCACCTAATGACGGCAGCTGATAGGAAGGCAGAGTGATGGTGTTTTCTTTCTTGGACCAAAATAACATAAGTGACACTTAATCTCAGATAAAGATTTCTGGTTTCCTTAAAAAATTGCTTTTCCTGTGTAAGTGAATAGCAGACAAACTCTCTGAAAACTAGTGGACTTTATATTCATATAGTTTGTAAATTGTCAGAGTGAATTAAGGATAAATCTTTTTGAATTGCCTCTTTGGGGTTGAAATTCTAATAGCATATATTCAGGGGTTCTCTCTGGGTATATATATTCTTGCAATTCACACTCCTATTTATTCTTGTTTGGAAACAGAACAAAGTGACCCCACTGTTAACATTCTTTCCCACTTGGTCCTTGGGTTACTGAAACAGGCTAGTGCAAAGCTGCAGAGCAATGCTTAGAGGTGGACTGGCCCACTGGAAGATCATTTGAAGTAGCTCTTCAGCTTTGTTTGGAAGTATGTCCACATGCCACTAGCCGTTTTCTTGAGGCTATAGCAGCAGAGTCGTGGCCCTGCTTCTGGTTTGGTGTGTGTATGTGTGCGTGTGTGTGTGTGCGCGCGTGTGTTTGGATAACCCTCATTATCTTGAGATAGTGAACTGATAGAGGCAAAAGGGAAAATGGTAAAGTCAAAAGAGTATTGAACTTGGAAACAAAGAACTTGAATTCTTCTGTACAGAATTTTCTCTTTTATAATAAGTAAACTGAGACTATGATGTCTATAGTCACATGTTTGTTATATGTCAATGCTAGTTAGACCAGGTATTCTGAGAGAACATCCTGCACTGTTTCTAGTCTATCACATAATCTTTAGTAGCTCTTCTTTGTTGGTATTCTCTGAGATGCCTTCTTTCCTTGGCCTTCTCTTCTCTCTGTACCTTCTTTCCTTTGACGGTCCTTCATGGACCTGTTAGTCTGCTAACACAGTTCTAGCATCTATACACAAAATGAATGATAAAATTGGCAACTTTCAATCAGAATTTCAGAGTTTGGAAGGAATATAATAGTAGTTAAACTCATACATGAAAAAGAATCCTTTCTATGATTTACCCATTTGGAGATCCTTTAACCTTTGCTTCATGCCCACCAATAAGAAAAGATTCACCACCCCTGGAGGCAGCCTGTCCCATTTTTCCTTACCTCTCATTCTTAGAAAATTTTTCTATGTTTACATCAAATCAAAATTTTCTTCTTGGCATCTTCCATCCATTGTCCCTAGTTCTGCCCTTTTGGATCAAGCAGGATATGTTTAATTCCTTTTCCATATGACAACCCTTTAAATCAGGCCGGCACAACATCCAATTCACAGGTCATTTGTGGCAGGCCAGTCAAAGGATTTCATGGGGCCTGCAGAAAAATGTAGGGTTGCCACTAGGTACCCTCCTGTTTGTCACATGACCCGTGGCAACCAACCATTATCAGTCTCTCTCTAGTTTCAACTATCACTTGACCTATAGCAACCATCATCAGTCTCTCTCTCTCTAGTCTAACCTATCACATGATTCACGGCAACCAACCATTGTTGGTCTGCCTCTGTTCTAATCTATCTGTGGGCTGAAAAAGTTTATAAGTTGTACAAATCTGCTTTAAGTGACTGAAGATAACTATCCCTGGACCCCTCCACCCTACCGAATAAACCAATGATTTCTCTTCTTGAGACTAAACATTTCCAATTCCTTTAAATAATCCTTAGTTTCTGACCTGAGACTCATTACCATCCTGGTTTCTCTCCTTTGAATGTTCTCCAATAAAAACAGAATTGCTCAAATATGGTACCGCAAAATGAACGTGGTACTCCAGATATAGTTTGATATAGTTTGCATAGGGTAGAATCTACTATCATCATTACCTCCTTATTACTGAAAGCTACACCTCTCTTAACAAAATTCTAAATTACATTAGTTTGCTTTGTGGGGGCTAGGAGGGCAAGGGTGCCAAATCATGGTATTTATTCATCTTGAATTTTCAGTTCACTAAATTCTTCAGATTTTTTTTTTGAAGGGGGCAAGGCAAGGCAGTTGGGGTTAAGTGACTTGCCCAAGGTCACAAAGCTAGTTAAGTATCAAGTGTCTGAGGCTGGATTTGAAATCAGGTCCTTCTGACTTCAGGGCTGGTGCTCTATTCACTGAGCCACCTAACTGCCCCTGGATTTTTTTTTCAGAGTTAGTTTACTAACTAACCCATTCCCTCCCAATGTATGCATATATACTTGGTCTTTTTTATCCTAAGTGAAGGAATTTACATTTGTCTCTACAAATTTCATCTTAATTCATTTTAATATGTCAAGGTCTTTTGGATCCTGACTCTATCATTCAAGGTGTTAGCTATCAATCTCAGCTTTATGGTACCTGCAAGTCGGATAAGGATATTACTGCCTCTGCATGAGCAATGGATAACAATGTTCTTCTCTGGTGAATCTGCAGAATTAATATGAATACCAACCCCAGATAGAACTGTATGATTCTAATTGCCAGCATAAAGTCATAGATTTTATCTTAGTGAAGCAGGATTCTGTAGGTTAATTGTCAAGATAAAATAAGCTAGATTTGTGTCTGATCAGTTTCTCATATAGACATCATTTGTTTGTAAAGATAACACATGCAGTTCACTAAAAACTTGAGGAGAACTATTTATAATTTACTTCAGCGTTAATAAATTCTATATAATTTCCACAGATTGCTGTTGGAATATGTGTTCTTTGTGTTATATAACTGAAATTATTGAATTCAAATAGCACTGGACTTAGTACACCTTAGACAAATTAGTGGTGTCTACAGCTTTACTTTCTTTAATCAGTAGGTTCTTACATGGATTTATAAAAATACATACACATAATTACTCAACCCCAATTCTACTGGAATGAACAATCCCAGAAAAGTATCGTCTGTCTCCAAGTGTTTGAGAATCTATCGTCTTAGACAGCTCAAATGAAAAAGCTCATGCTATCTGATTCATCCTTTAGCGTCAGAGTAGCTTTAAGAACTTGTCAAATTTAACATTAATAACAAGTCAGCCAGCCTTTTACCTATAGAAAATGTCAAAAATCTCTCAAGCTTCACATCTCTCACAAATGATGCAGCCTTGGCCTTTTAAAGATGAATCTTCTTTTCAGGTCACTAACGGATAAAATCCTGTATCATTTTCTGATTTTTTTTTTCAGTGCTGGGTTGTGAATACAGAAGTCATTTATGCAGTGGTATCAGGTCAACATATCTTTAGGTACCTGAGCTATCTGAATTATTCTGATGAAAGTGTCCACTGATTTTGCTTGCGAGGTTGGGTAATTATTTTTGGTCATTCTGATAACATTTTAAAGATGGTTTTTGACAAAATAATAGCTTGGGAAGGGCATATCTGGGCTGCCTCCTTCCTAGATCATTGACTCATCTTTAGATGAAGATGCCTCTTGGACTCAAGATGAAGGCAGTTATTCATTAGCAAGTCTGCATATGAATATTGTTGGAGCCGTCAACTGCCAAAAGCCCTTAATGATACTTTCAGTTAGGGGACAATCTAATTTGAGAGGCATGAAGCCTACCCCCCAATATCACATCAGCACGCCACTGTTGTCACGACACCTTCTGAGAGCTGTGCTCTTTGGGATCACTCCTAGTTGTACATGACAGTCTTCAAATAGGTGGATCAGAATGGTCTATGTCACCTGCCAGGAGGAGTGTTATTACTACTGACTCCTGAGCTTGATGGCAGGCACTGAGTGCCCTTAAATTAATTCACTTCTAGACAAATTTCATAGTGTTTAGTGGGATGTACAATGCAATGCTTTGCATTTCAGAAGTGGCCTAGAAAATTCTTTGGGGTATTCTGAAATTTTCTATTCATATAACACAGTGCAGTGGAAAGAGTGCTAGGCTCAGAGGTGAGCAATGATTGGAGGCCCCACCCTGACCCTAGCAGCAATCACTGTTATTCTTCCACCCTAACATCTCTTTCTTGCAGTGTAACTTTCTCTCCATTAATATAGCCCCCATCCTATTTCAGGTCCTCTTCACCTCTTATAATCCAAATAGAAAATTTGACACACTTTATTTATCAATCAAACACAATGCTCAACATAGGGCAGGCATTTTGTGAACTCCAGTTTGATTATTTCCCAATCCTTTAAGATGTCTGATGAAAAACTGCAGGGGTAAAAAAAGATTCCCTAAATGGCTAGGCTTCCTAATCTCAACATCTGTGGAATCATGATGTCAGCACATCTTTGTTGCCCTTGTCACCTATCACAATAACACCTATGCACATATCTATGACACTTTAAATTTTAGAAAACATTTCCTGGACAACAGCTCTGTAATGTAGATGGTGTAAATATCATTTACTTAATTATTTTATAGATGATAGCATTTTGACTTAGGGAAATTAAGTGACTTATGCACACCACATTTATTTCATTCAACAATTAAGAGCTTGCCATGTGCTAGCCACTAGAGTTATATAACTAAAAACAGTCCCAGAACTCAAGGAGCTTATATTCTGTTGATGAAAATGTATGCATAGATTAAATAAATGTGAAATGTATTCAAAGTAAATACATTGTAATTGGGGAGAATGGCTACTAACAACTTGGAGATTCAGGGAAGGTATCCTTTAGGAGGGGACATTGAGCTGAGCCTTGGAAGAAGGTAGTTATTCTAATACAGAAAAAGGAAGAGGAAGTGAATTCCAGTTTGGGCAGTATTTTAATTACAACAACAGTTGACAACAACAACAAAAGTCATTTCATCTACCTGTGCAATGGTTCATAGAACACCAAATATGGTATAATAAAGATAATTATGATAATGATAGCATTATAGAGCCTCAGAGTCCAAAGGATCAGAGATTTAGTGCTAGGATTGACTATAGAGATCACCTAGTCCAACTCCCTCATTTTATAGATGAGAAAACTGAGATACAGAGAGGATAAGTGACTGGTCCAAGATCATATGAGTAGCAAGTCCCAAAATCATTCCTCTCTGAGATGTCTCAAACATGAAGATAAAAATAATGTTACAATACCAACAGTTGACATTTATAGAATGCTTGTCATTATCTTAATCTGATATTCCCTATGATCTTGTGAGATAGTTATCACTATGGTACAGATAATAAAGCTACAACTCAGTTTAAAAGACTTGACTATGGTCACATATGGTCACAAGTGTTGGGGGTGGGATTTATTTATAAGTCTCGTAAGAATCCCAGTCCAGAGCACTTTTCCACTATGCCATTCTAACTCTTTTAATGCTCTCTGTGTGCTGTCCTGGCACTCTGCTAATAAAAAGTGATAAACGGATGGCATTTGTATAAACAAATAAATTAATAACTCATTAAATACCTTTCAACTAGCAGAACCATGAAAGTAAACGTAAAGGAGAGGATTGAACAATTATCAAGTAAATATGAATATAGGTCTAGCTTAGAAGTATGCCAATGAATGTTTAACAACCTACTTTCTGAAAAAAAATGTACATATTATAGACTTTTAAAGTTTAATCTGCATTATTAACATTTTCTCTATCATTTTCTTAAGCCCAGTCAGTCAACAGAAGATTAAGTAAAGCTCAGATTGGTACTTTGTTGATTTCTGAGGTATAAATGCTCACATTGAAAATTTAACATCTGACTCCTACAATTTAATAAGAACTGGTTGCAGTGCACCTCTAGCTTGGAGGCAGAATGTATATAGTCTTGTCTAGGTAATTTTGGAGAGGTTGATCATTGGAAGACCATCCAGGGCTTGATAATTTTGTTGGTCACAATGACTCATGAAAACCATCTACTGGGTATAAAATGTCATGGTCTGCATAATAAAAGGCGTAATTCCATCCTGAAGATGATTTCATATTGATAAATTTGCCACTTCTTCAATTTCTCTCACCATGGGTTTTGACTGAATGTAGTCCATGGTTTTAATCAATCCTTCTCTAGTTTGATGACCGTAGGGGAGGTTGTAGCCAAGAAATCCCTATGCAAATAGCATTAGAGGATCATAGCTCTAGAGTTAGGAAGGATTGTGGAGGTCATTCATGTCAAGGCCCTAATTTTACAGTTAAAGAAAATAGTCCAAAGATGGTAAGTGGTTAGTGATAAAGAGTAGCACAGCAAGTGGCTTGTCCAAGATCAAACAAGTCTGTACCCCAAATCCAGGGTAGTCTGACTCAACTTTCAAATTGCCATTCTGCCTCCAGGGCTTCAGAATCATAGTCTGAACCAGGCCAATATCAACGGCCTGAAAACTGAGCCATTAAGAGGAAAGAGTCAAAAGAGGAGAAATATGAAACTGAAACAATCACCAAGTCCTAGGTGGGGCCAAAGACAGGCCACACTGCCACTGCTACACACTTCTCTGAAAGGAGAAAATAGAGATAATTTGTTATAAGCTTCATCTACTCCCCTTTTCTTCATCTTGAAGTCAGCCTTCCCCTTTTCCTCCTTTATTGTAGTCTCTGATAATGAGTTGGTCCTTTTTACCAAGGTCAATCATTTTCCTTGGCCCTTGATCCCATTCCCTCCTGTCTTTTCCAGAAGATTTTCTCCATGATTATTTATAAATTTCAGTATCTCATTTTGACTTGTTCCTTCTTTGCTCACTTTTATTTTATTTTATTTTTTTTAATTTTAATTTTTATTTTTATTTACTCATTTACTTTTAATTTACAAGATTCAGCTCCACAATCACTTGAGTTTCAGATTTTCTCCCCTCCCTTCCCCCCCACCATGGTGGCATGCAATCATGTATAGGATCTGCAAATACTTTCACATTGTACAATAGTTTGGTCATATAGAAGGGTTGTAACCAACGAGTGATCACTGGAAAAAGAAAAAAAAAGCAAAACCAGACATGAAAGAGAACAATAATGTGTTTTGCTTCTTTGCTCACTTTAAACAAATCCAAGACTTCCATCCTTACCCTTCCATTCTTCATGATATTCTATTGTCTACATAAGCTATTGTTTAGATGTATAACTCTTCTCTTTCTTAGACGTAAGCCTATAAAATGCTGTCGTCATTCCTTGCCTCCACTTCTCATTCACCTCTTTGTAATCTGGCATATTATCTAAACATTTGAAACTTGTTTTCTCCGAAGTTATTGAGAATCTCTTAATTGTAAAAAAATCTGATGACTTTTCCTCAATAATTCCTCTTCTTTACTTTGTCTGTATATGAAATGGCAGCATTTGATATATCGACCACCCTCTTCTCCTGGCTACTCTCATTTCTCTGAGTTTTCATAACACTGTTGTCTGGTGATTCTTCTCTTACCTATCTGACAACTCTTTCTTAGTCTCCTTTGCTGATTCATCAATTATACCACAGCCCTTAAGTGTGAATATTCATCAAGGCTTTCTCCTTTTCTCTCTTAGAAGGTGACCTTATTAGCTCTCATTATTTAAAAGTATCATCTATAGGCAAATGACTCACAGATCTATATATCAAGATCCAGTCTTTCTCCTAAATTTTAGATAAACAAATGCACAGATACACATTTTATATAAATATATGGAGTGAGTGAACATTTATTAAACTCCAACCATATTAGCAACAGCCTATTGGACATTTAGAACAGGGTACCCTTTCTAGGTACCTCAGACTCAACATGTCTATAACACAATTCCTCCTAACCTCACCTTTCAACCTTCACATTTCTTTAAAATAAAACTTTTCTTTTTAATGTTTTAAAATTCCATTTTATTTTACTTGCTGTTCCAAATCCTTTCTCTCTCCTTACCCTACCCATTGAGATTCCCATATTTTCTGTACGCAACACTATCCTCTAAGTCTAACATCTACTTCTAACTCTCCCTCACCACATGTAACCAATCAGTTGCAAGATTTTGCCATTTCCATGCCACATTTCTCACATCAGTCCTCTTCTCATTATTAACAATCACTATTTTAGTTCAAGCCCTGCTCACCTCTTACCTAAATGATCATAATGGCCTGCTGTGCGATATTCTTGCCTTAAATCTCTCCCCACACAAGTGTCATATTCCACATAGCTGCCAATGGGATTTTCTTTGAGTTTACTTCTGGTCATGCTCCTGTACTTAATAGAGGACTGGAATTCAAGAATACTTGCAAGGATTAAGCTACAGCAATTAAGATGGTGGTTGTTTTGCTTTTTTTTTTTTTTAATCCATCATACAGTGAAAATAAAGAATGGACAAACATTTTGATTTAAAAGTCAAATTGTACTTAAAATTTTGCCTTAATTGATGCCTGGCATTTCTAACGTTAATAAACTGTAGTGGCTCAGTATTTCCTCTAGGATAAAATATAACTGTTTCTATGGCTTTTAATATCCTTCTCCATTTGACCCCTGCCTACCTTTCTAGCATTATTATATATTACTCCCCTTTCCTCACTCTACAGTTCTGCAAATCTGAGCTTCTTTTTGTCCTTCCCCCACAATACTTCCTTTCCCTTCTCTGCCCTTATACACAATATTCAACACTCTCTAAGCCTAGAATATACTTCCTATTTAATTCCACCCTTTAGGAACCCTTACTACCTTGAAGATTCAGCTCAAATACCATCTTTTTTGTTTTTGTTTTTGTTTTGCTTTTTGGAGGGCAATTAGGGTTAATGACCTAGCCAAAGTCGCACAACTAGTAATTGTGTCAAGTGCCTGAGGCCAGATTTGAACTTAGGTCCTCCTGACTCCAGCCAGGGCCAGTGCTCTGTTCACTGGGCCACATAGCCACCCCAAAATACCATCTTTCTAAAAATATATTTTAAAAATTATTTTTAGTTTTCAATATTCACTTTTATAAGATTTTGAGTTCTAAATTCACCCTTCCCAAAGCTGGCCATTGCATAATGTTACTGTTACTATGTACAATGTTCTCCTGGTTCTGCTCACTTCACTCAGCATCAGTTCATCTAAGTCTTTCCAGGTTTTTCTGAAGTCTTCCTGCTCATCATTTCTTATGGAACAATAGTACTACATTACATTTATATACCACAACTTGTTCAGTCATTCTGCAATTGATGGGCATCCCTTCATTTTCTAATTCTTGGCCACCACAAAAAGAGCTTCTATAAATATTTTTGTATATGTGTGTCCTTTTCCCACTTTTATGATATCTTTGTGTTTCAGACCTAGAAGTGGTATTGCTTGGTCAAACATGCAACAGTTTGATAGCTTTTTGGGCATAGTTCCAAAATGCTTTCCAGAATTGTTGGATCAGTTCACAACTCCACCAACAATGCATTAGTGTTCCAATTTTCCCACAGCTCCAACATTTATCATTTTCCTGTTTTGTCATGTTAGCTAATCTGATAGGTGTGATGTGGTACCTCAGAGTTCTTTTGATTTGCATTTCTCTAATCAATAATGATTTAGAGCATTTTTATTTGACTATAGAAATTCAAGCACCATCTTTTATATGAAGACTTCCTGATTACTGCCAATTATTAGTGCTCTTCCTACCACTGTAAACTACGTTGGGTTTATTTTGCATTTTTCTGTATATTTATATTTACCTCTATATGTGTACATGTGTATATATATATATATATATGTATATATTATATTTACCTCTATATGTGTACATGTGTATATATATATATATATATATGTATATATATACATAATACATATATACACACACATTGTATATATACGGGGTGGACATATGTGCACATATACAGTCAGTGTATACCTATATACGTGTTCTCTCCCTTGATTTAATACAAGCTTTTTGAGGCCAGAAACTATCTTTTTTCCCCCTTTATAACCTTAGCACCTGATACAGTACTTGGTTATTTTGCAAGCACTTAATAAATGTTTATTGATTAATTGTTGATCTGTGCATGATTTTGTAACTATTTATTTGTAATCAGCTTCTTCTGAAGTCATCAACTGGAGAGTTCACTCTGTCATTGCCCTCATTATTGTCTGGGGCCGTGAATATGTCAGACACTATTCCTTTTCCCATGTGTACTCCCAGTTCTCCAGGACCTGAGTGTGGTGGGATGTTATTCTAACCAGGCTTAAAGCATGACAATGGGAGGGCAACTTCCAGGTTTTTTTTTTCTTATTTATATCTTGCATACTCAACAAGGTATTAGAGGTATGCACTGGGTTATGGTAATTTAAGGATTTCCTTCATTAAAAATTTTTCCTCCTTATCCACTAGCACCTCAGAGGGCCATCAAGAGAGTGAATTGTATTCTATAGGTCACTGAGCTTCCTTATTTATTTGAAGGCCAAGAATATATGGAGGTCTTTGGGCATTATTTGGCTATATCCAGACTCCTACTTGTAATGATTCCGTTTCAGTCCTTCAGGGGACACACATTTTCATATATCTTTATTGATTTCTATGAAGAAAATAATAGTGGATAGAGAGCTGGATAGAAACTTGGCTTCTGAGTAAGGGAGACTTGGGCTTATATCCTGTCTCTGATACATATTAGCCATCTGATTCTGGGCAAAGTACTTAACCTTTCAGTTCCCTAGGCAACTCTTTAAGACTATGAGTAGCACAGAAGGTGCCAATTTGAATCAGTAGTTACGATTTCCTCTTTTGGAGTTTCCTATACTGATGGATAAAATGACAAGTTCAGATAAAAAATATGATTTTTTTATTGTACTTTAGTCTGAACTCCTTCCAATTCTCCCAGATGTCTACTGTTGATACAGTACAGTATTATTATTGTTTTTGTTTGGGGGAAGAAAACTCAGAAAAAATTAAAGGGGAAAAAATGATAGCTTAAATATAAGAGCATATTGTGCATGGAGAATTGGATCAATCTGTGGGAACATTAGTCTCCTGTGGGTAGGAGGGAGTACCCGTCATCCTGGTGAGCATGAGGTGTAACCAAGGAGCAACATTGTTCTGTCTGGTTGGTTCTATCTGACTGGCTGTCAAAATGAGAGTGATGAGCAGGGGAGACATGAACCTTTTAACCCAGAGGGTGGTGAAAAAGCAGAACAGAACTGTAACACTAATTGGGCGCCCTGATCCAATTAAATTTGACTCAATTCAAAACCACACACAATGTGAAATGGGATAGAAAGTTGGGTAGCCAGAAGACTTCTCAAGGAATAATTGCACAAACAGCTTTTGATGCTTCTGTGGGGGGGGGGGGAGGGGGTTGGTGGAGAGGTGGGTTAGAACAGAGGCTAATCAAATGTGTGCTTGGAGCTGGACTAAGATTCTCAAAGATAGTCCTACCTTTGGTGCCAACATACCAGCAGAGAAGTTTGTTTGTTCCCTACAGTCTAGTCTTTACACCCATAGATTTGGTGGGGGGTGGGGGGGGAACTACCCGCTTATAGCTAAGTGGTACAGTGGATAAAGCATGATGCTTGGGGTCAGGAAGAATCATCTTCCTGAGTTCAAATCTGACTTCAGACACTTACTAGCCATGCGACCGTGAGTGAATCATTTAACTCTGTTTGCTTCAGTTTCCTCACCTATCAAATGAGGTGGAGAAGAAAATGGTAAACTGCTCTAGTATCTTTGCCAAGAAAACCACAGATGGGGTCGTGAAGGGTAAGACACCACTGAACAACGACAAAAAGGCTTGGGAAAGAGATGTCATAGGGAGGAAGTGTGACCCATTAAGGAAGCTTGAGTTCCTTATATACTGGTACACTGTTCACCCCTGTCATTTAAGGTCAAAAGATCTTTGAATTTTGGACCTAGATGAATTGGGTTAAAGTTCTGACACTTATTACCTCAACTCTGGATTTTTGAATCTCTAATTTAGGAGGTTGGACTCTAAACTCCCTTACAGGCCTAAAATGATGATATTCTGATCCCATCATCCTACTGTAGCCCCAATGCAATATTTACAGCACCCACAATCATGATAAAGACTGTGGCTATAAGTATCACATGACATTCAATTCCAAAATATACCAAACTCTCCAGATAGAAGATAGAACTGAAACATTTATTTAGACACCAGAAAACCCAATCCCCAAACCAGTAAGCTATTCCATCATAGTACCAAAGATATTCAGAAGCCATAATAACACTGAGAGCCACAGCATCCTTCAGCCTTCCCATAAACCAATACAAGATCAATATTTACTCACAAACCTCTCTATCTCCTTGCCTGAGTGTCCTCTCTCCCCCATCATCTGGCTAGCTCTGACTATCAGCTTCCTGTAGACTCTGCTTCTCTCCAGCAAACTCCTCCCACCACAGTTCCGTGTGACTATATTTAGCCTATTAAGGGATAGAGTTTATCTTCACAGCAGGGGAGGTCTTCAAATTCTCTCCTAGGTCTATTAAGGGGCAGGGAAGATCTTCAAATTCCCATTCTCATTACACCTACTACTCCCTGAACCAGTGAGTTATCAGGAGTTCACAAAGTGCTGGAAAATTATCCCTAAAATTTGCAGATGAGGCACTGAGGCAAATAGAGTTAAACCTTAACACAAGATGGAAGTAACAATCCAGGGTCACATTACTAGTAAGTGTCTGAGGTCAGATTTGAACTCAGGAAGATTATTCTTTCTGACACCAGGCACCATACTCTCAATTACATACAGATAGCTTTCCTCAAAACTCTATAGAGGTAAAGACTAGACTCTGGGGAACAAACCACCTCTTTCCTGGTATGTTGGCAAGGTAGGACTATTTTTGAGAATCTTACTCCAACTCCAAGCACAAATTTGACTGCCTTCTGTTCTAAACTCTTCTCCCTATACACACACACACACACACACACACACATATACACACACACACATACACACACACACACGCAAAATGCTATATAAACCTTTAAGAGTAATCTATAAATGCTAGCTATTATTACTTTTATTAGAGAAACAGTCTGACTCATGACCCCAGGCTTATCTGCCCTGAAATTCTGTCAGCACACAGTAGTATTGAATATCAGGCCACCCCTGTGTCTAAGAAATGCCTGACTTGTTCTTAAATAGACACCCAGTGCCCAGGAAAGTTGTAAGTATAGAGGTCTAAGTGATGTTGAGAGTAAGGTTTTCCACATATTCTACCACCTGGGATGACTTGAGTTTAGTTTCCTGGTGATTTCTACCTAGCAATGGCTTTATCCATGGTTATGGCATGACCTATACTTCTTGGACTCACTCTGTCTCCAAAAAGCTAGATGAATCCCCCAAGTCATATAAAGCCACCGTTTAGAGTGTTCTTCTTTCAATCAGTTTCCTTACTGAGGGATGGGAATAGGTCAGCTGACACTCTGGATTGGCAGGAGATAGAGTTTGGCTCCAAAAGAGACCCTTTGACCACAGAATTAAATGTTTACTTGCTCTTTGGGTTGCTTGAGCATTCTATTAGAATGGGTCCTAGAATACCACAATCCCAGTATACCCCTGCTGTAATGCACAGGGCCCATTCTTCTGATGTCTGTTTGGATAAAATTGCTTACTCTAAATGTCATGGAACTATGGATCACAAACTGAGTAAAACTCTCCCCATCTTGGTGAACATATCTACTTCCATCTTGTGTTAAGGTTTAGCTTGTCAATTAGAAGTCTTCCTTGCCACATTTCTTATCCTGAGCACCCTTCCACAAGAACATCCTAGTGTGAATGTTCTAGGAGATTGTGAAAGTTTCCTGATTCCAGCAACCAGCTTGACCACTTAGGTTGAGTATTTTATCTAATCAGCCACCTCTTGCAAAATCTGTTCCCAATCCTCTTTTGCCTGAATACTTCCCCCTTATTTGTAGTTTAAACATATATAAGCCCCATGTAAACTCACTTTGGGGAGTCTTCCCACAGCACTGGGACTCCCTTGCTGGTGAAATCAATAAAGCCCAAGACAAGTTTAATACTTTTGGGGCCCTCTTTATTCCTAAGCCATCCATAGGATCTACTGTATCCAGTAACAGAATGATTTAAGAGGCTAGATTCATATAAATTTTTTCAACTCAACATTTTCCTCTCCTCTCCTCTCCTCTCCTTTCCTCTCCTTTTCAATTCTCACCCAGAGCTGTGATTTTCATCACTGTAGGGAATCCCCAGTGAAGAAACTTATGACCAATGGAGATCAACAACTATTCTACAACTTACAATATCAGTCTGCTAGAGTACTAAGAAGTCAAATGGCATGCCCATGGACACAATATATACCAGATATTCAACCCGAACTCAGGTTTTCCTGAATCCATGGCTGCTCCACAATCAAGTACATCATACTGTTTGTTCCTTTTTATCAAGATTAAAGGATTTTTTTTTAATGAGCAAATACACTTCAATCTCTATCTCCCTTTCTTTTTTTCACATCATTACTGCATAATTTTAACTGATTTGCAGAATGGCAGTCTGAAGTTTTATGGGCAAGCCCAGTTTTCCAAGGAATTACAGAATTAAAAAGGACTTCAGGCATCAAACTATGGCTTGAAGGCCCAGTCTGGAGCACTGTTTATTTATTTATTTTACAACCCACAGGCTAACATTCTGAGCTCATGGTTTGTACAAAAACAGGCAATGATCCAGATTTGATCAATGGGGTCATAATTTGCTGACCCCTGATCTGGTCCTACCCTTATACAGGACATGAGTCCTGTCTACAACATGACAGCAATATGGTCTAGTGGAAAGAGTTCTGGGTTTGAAGCAGAGAAGACAGCGATATCAATCCCTCCTCTGAACTCATTGCCCATATGACCATGATTAAGTCCTTTTCCTTCTCTGGGCCTTAGTTTTTCCCATATGTAAAATGAGAGAGTTGAATTAGATGGCCCCTAAGGTCCCTTTTAGTGTAATACCTTTGATCCTCTGATCTCTAGCAGGTGATCAACCAGTTGGGCATATTTTCAGGTGTAAACTACCAGGATTATGACCACCATTATCCTAGTCAGTTAATTGTCATCCAATTCTACCTAATTTTTCACATATAAATTCATCAAGACCATTCCGTTTCACTAGACATTTTGGGCTAGGACACAGAAATTCTTTAAATAATCCACAAAGGATCCTTTTACTACTGGCACTGGCAGATCCATTCCTGTTAGGTTAGTTACAAAATGGATTTTGAAATTCTTACAGAGTCCATAAAGGTCACAGAATTTGATATGAAAAAGACCTTAGAAATCAGCTAATCTTACCTGCTTCTTCTTACACATAAGAGAAATGAGTCTTGAAGAGTTCATGACTTATCCTTGTGGTGGAACTTGTAAAACTATTTTTGTGTCCTAGGTTCATATGGAATCTGATTAAAGCCTATGGAACATTTTCAGAAGTGTTTTCAAATGCGTAAAATGAAATATGTAGGATTATAAAGGAAAACAAAGGTTACTAGGAAGAAATGAAATTTTTTTTCTATGCTCAAATTTTTGGACCATCTGAAGCCTCTCCATTTACTCTAGTGTCTCCCAGGTTAAGAAATCCTGCCCCAAGGTAATGCAAATAATAACAAAGATAAGACTTGAACTCAGTTCCTCTAACTCCAAATCTAGTGCCATTTCTACTGCCCTTACCCTGCTGATGGTCTACTTCAGAAAGTTTTTGCAATCTGTAAGTAGGGAAGTGGTCATCCATCAACATAGGGCTTAGTTTGGCTTGTAGTTATCAACAAACAGTATGTCAGGAAAACAACCTGGTTCTGTTTAGAGTTAGAACTCCCAACAATTGAATTAAGCTTAGAAAGTGCTGGGGAAGATCTATGACTCTGTTGGACAGATTCGGAGGAGTATTCATTGTGCTATTTGACCCTTTCCACAGAGGTGACTAACTTACCTGGGGCTCACAATTAGACATTCTTGTCATTCAGGGACAAGTCATTCAGCATTTAGGAAGTTGTTACTACATGCCAGGGAATGTGCTAAGTTCTGGGGAGAAAAAGAAACCAAAAAATAAGGTCCCTGTCCTCAAGGAGCTCATATTGTAAAGAGTGAGACAACATGCAAGCAATTATGTACATGCAAGATCTATACAGTATAAACTGGACATAATCTCAGAGGGAAGGAGCTATCAATAGGGGGAGAGAAAGGGAGAAATGGCTTTTTGCAACAGGTAGGATTTGTGCTGACACTTGAAAAAAGCCATGAAAGCTGGGAGGCAGAGGAGAAGGAGAGAATTACAGGAATGGAAGATACACAGTGAAAAAGGTACTAGTCCATAGATTGTGTATCTTGTGTGAACAGTAGCAAAGTTACCAGTGTCTGAGGATTGCAGATGTATGTAGGAGAGGTGTAACATGTAGGAAGACTGGAAAGATGGGAAAATGCTAAGGGGGCAATCTCCTCCTGAAGCCTATTGTTCTTGGTTGTAGATTGATTCAGCTCTTCTACTATTTTCTGCAAGATGATTTTCTTAATCCTCTTAATGAATAGTGTCCTCCTTCCTTAACTAGTCTGTATTTATTTTCATATATTTTATATGTATATAATAATCTAATATTCTATATGTATATATAATATACATTCTATGTGTATATGTGTATATTCTATATGTATATACTCTATTACATATTATAGTATATATTACATATATTATATAGTATATATTCTATATTCTATACACATATATAATTCTATATGTATATATAATAATATGATATTCTATATGTATATGATAATATAATAATTGTATTCTCCATTAAAATGTAAGCTTATTGATTGCATCTACTATGTGCCAGACAGTATGCTAAGAACTTTTGTATTTGATCCTTTGCATCTAAAACAATGTCTAGAACACAGTAGATACTTAATAAATGCTTTTTGGTGGATTGATTGTTATGAAAAAACTAAGCTCAGCTCTTCTCCCTCTCCCCCTCCTCCCCACCTCCTACAAAAAAATTTATTCAGTTTAGTCACAGGCCTGAAGGGTGTCTGAAGCAAGAACACAGAGAAAATCAATAAGGTAGGGTTGGGGGTCGGGTGGGGTGGGATGGGGTCAGATAGTGGAGAAGCAAAGTTGCAGCTTGCATAGGGCAATCAGTACCTTTTCTGGTTCAGTAGCATAGAAACAATTGAATTTAGCATGTAACAAGAATAAATAGTTAAAATTAGAAGCTAACCTATACCCCTCCATTCTTCAAAAGCCACATTTTATGACGCTTACCTAGAGGTGGTTGGTTGGTTGTACTATTTACCCAAGATGCAAGAATTCCGAGTTATTGCTCTTTATCTGGAGATTTCTGACATCCCATTTCATTATTCTCTACACCCAAGTAATATTGGACAAAAGTACTGAAGAAAGTAGAGCACTTTTGTTGATTCACCTGAATAATTCAGTCTGAAAAGTTTCCCCTGATTGAATTGTCCATGTAAAAGGTCAACCATTTTTCACTTTGCCTGTATAAATTTGGATAAAGCAAGCCATTTGCTAGCATTTCTGACGACTACTTGAAAAACACTACTAAAGGATACTGTTCTATAATACTGTGGGTTTAAAAAAATGACTTCCAGATAATTGAAAGATTGTTTATTGGTTTAACTCCAGTGTGCAGGTTTGAAGAGAATCAGACCAAATGCCTTTTGCAGAGATTGGAAGAAAGTTTGTAAAATGTAAAAAAAAAAAAAAAAAAAAGCATGTCCAGCACACAGTTTTCCCCTTACCCCTCCTTTGAGAATCAATGAGTAATATCAAGAGATTAAATGACAGTGGGTGTCAATTTATGTGATTTCTGCTTAATTCGTGGCAATCTCCTTATGGAAAGGCAGTGTGGATGCAAGAAGAATTATTCACTAGCCCTCATAAATTCATAGTGTATTGCTACTTAATGTAATTACATTGGGCTGCTATGCATTTGCTAAGACTAAGTGACTGATCACATTTAAGAGTGAAGAATTTTTGATGATTTTTTTATAAAAAGCATTTGGCATAATAAGATATACTTTAAAACACTTTTAAAAATTATGCAACTGCAAATTGACAGAAGCAGAGCCATGTAATAGAAAGATCATGGAATCTAGAAATGGAAGATGCACATTTCAATCCTGGCTCTGTGTGACATAAGGCAAGTACCTTAACTTATTTGAGCTTCTTTCCTTATCTGTAAAATGATGGGTTGGAATAGAATCCTTTAAAAAGTCCTTCTAAATTCTATGATGCCATTTTGATTTAAGAAATCAGGAAGGGAAAAGAAGTGTCGAGGATCTGAATGCAAAAGGGATAGGGGCTTAAATTTATGGAATAAGACAGTTTCTAATCACACAAGAATGGCACATGTGAAAGCAGTCAAGAGTGGAAGAAACTAGAATTTGTTTCAGTGATCTTGATATAAAGAGACTGATAAAATTAACTGGCAATCCTATTAAACTATATTCAGTGTGGTGATTTAAATCTCTTTTCTAAATTATCCAGGCAAAAACTTGAATTGTGTTGCATGTGACTTTTTTACCCAATTTCAATCTAATTTGGATGGAAGGAGGAGGAGAAAAAGAAGAAGGAGGAAAAAGAGGAAGAAGAAAGGACTGATTTGGTTCTTGTTTGTGAGGGGAAAAGAGGGCTGTTTCAGAGTTCCCCATCCCTTACTCCCACAGACTGCTGATCTTCCCATTGCTTGTTATAAAGAACCACTTAAATGGACAATTTGATCTTTTGAAATTGTATGATTTCATAGGATTCAGAGGCAGCATAGTGCAGGGGAAAGAGGGCTGGGTTTGGAGTCAGGGTTTCTAGACTACCACTGGCTATGAAATGTGTGAGTATGGGAAAATCACCTAGCCACTTTGAGCCTCAATTTCCACTTCCATAAAATTGGGATGATAATGATGCCTATTTCTCAGGTTTATTGTGACATTCAAACACATTAATTTCTGTGAAGTGCTGTGCAAACCTTGAAGTGCTATATAAATATCAACTGATACTATATAAAACACTATATTTGAAAGGTACCTTCAAGATCAATGACTCTTGAGTCTTTATCTTGAGACTTTTGAGACTCTTGAGACTTTATCTCTCATCTCCTGGCAAGCACTGATGCTCCCCACTTCTCCCAATCTGGTTTCCACCCATCATGTTTCTTAATTGTGGAATAGGAGTCAGACTCATAGGCCCTCCTATCATTCTATCTCTTTAATCAACCTACAAACCCTGTTTAAGTTTTGAAAATCTTTTTTTCTTACTTTTTCATGACAAGGAAACATTCCAGGGTTTTAAATACAAAAGGAAGAAAATATAGGGTTATTGTAAGGAATTTTAATGGTAAATATGATTATGAAAGCAAATACACAGAAGATCATTGAATCTCTTTTTCTTTCTAGAGGAATAAAGTATATCAATATTTGGCCTTCAATGTCTTCTCCCATGAGTTTCAGGCTATCTGACAATAACCTGGCAGCTGTTTTATTTGATTTGATTTTTTCTAGATCATAGCTCTAGAGCAAAGTGCTCTAAGGGGCCATCTAATCCAATTTCCTCATTTTACAAGTAAAGCAACTGAGCTTCAGAGAGGGTAAGAGATTCGTTGAAGATCAAACAAGCATTAATTATCAAAGCCAGGATCCCAGGCCTTCTGATTTCAGAGTCTAAGATTTTTCTACTGTGGCACAGTGTTTCTCCTTCTGAGGTCTCAGTGGCTCTCACTCTTTGGAAATCCCTTCCTGTCTTAGTTGGTCATCTTATAGGTTGACTAGTCAATTGTTCAAGACCTTCAGGTGAAGTTTGACTTTCTCTAGACTGGCTTCTTTCCTTTTAAAGCTCATAGGTCAGGCCATTATTTTTTTTCTTGTGCTACCTTTTAAATGTTAGTCTCTATAACAGTACCTACTTAATTCTAATTTCCTCATATATTCAAAGATATCTAGAGCTAGAAAGGATTTCGGACATCACCTGATCCAGTTTTCTACTTTTACAGATGCTACTTGCCCAATGTCACACAGGTAGGTAGTAAAGATCAGATCTGAGACTTGAACCCAGGTCTTCTGAATTCAAACCCTTTTTATAAGACAGTGTCCTTTCCACTTAAGTCCCAATTCAGTACTACGGGATGCCTCTGGTGCAGTGGAAAGGTGAAAAGAGCACTGGCTTTGGGATCAAAGGACTCAGATTCAAATCTCACCTCTGCCACTTCTTACCTAAAAGACCTTAGTCATGTCACTTAACCCATCTGAGTTTCAGTTTCCTCATCTATAATATGAAGAATTTGCACTAAATGGTCTTTAAAATCCTCTCCTACTCTACGTCTATGATCCTGTGTTCTTAAGAACTTCTTGGTAGAGCTGAGATAGTGAACAAATTCTTAACCAAATAAATGATAACACCTCAAATAACTAACTCTAACAACTTCTCTAAATATTTTTTGATGCTTATTCCTCAGGTGATACATGAGGGAAAAGGTCTTTTCTATAATATGGGATCACAACAGAGAATAAACAAATCTTTATAAAGATAGTAATAACAAAAAAACCATGAGGAGATTCATGGTGGATACATTGCCAAAAATGAGTTGAGCACAAACAAACACTGGTGTAAAAGATGTTGACCAAGAGATACCTGTCTGAACAATGAAGGAAGTTAGTCATGTAGTGAGTAGGGATAACAGGGACAGCCTATGTATTACAATGATACCCATGTTATGTGAATTAATCTATGGAAAGTCCCCTGACATCTTGGGTTTACCCCTTTTAGAGAATTTATGGGAGAACATAGAGAAGAGTGATCCAGGACAAGGTGTGGGGACAATATGAGCTGCACCCATGCTGGTCATACACACATGGATGGGGAAACTTGGTTTCAGAAAGTTTAAGTGACTTGTCCAATGTCATGATTTTTAAAACCTTTTTAAAATTAATATATATTTGTTTTTACACATTTTTCATTTCTGAATATATCCCTTCTCCTTCATTTTCCAATGAGGCATCCTTTACAACAATTTTTTATATTTTTTATAAAAATTTCATTTCCAAATTCTCTCCTTCCTCTATAACCTCCCCCACTCATTGAGAAGGCAAGCAATACCATATCCATTATGTATGTGAAGTTATGCAACATATATTTCCATAATAACCAGAAAAATAAAATTACAAAATATACTTTGACCAAAATGAAAGAGAAAAAGGGTTCAATTACATTAACTCATCTGTCCTCTATAGCATATTCCGCATGCCCCATTTGTTGCTTATCGCCTCTGAAAAGAGGGGGTGGAGGTAGATTTTCTCAACTTTTCTTCAAGGTCAAGTCAAGATTACAATGTCAACTCATGACAAAACTAAGACTAAAACTCATATCTCTTATGTCTTACTTTAGTGCTTTTATCTACTGTTATTGTTTTTCTTTCCTTCATTTTCTCTCATTTTATTTCTTTTTTTTTTTTACAATCACAAAACAAAACTCCACCAACCTGTCAATGCTACTCAGTTTCGTCCACAAATCTAAACTTGTCCATGACACAGTTGTATAAAGTTGACCTGAAGGTTGACCTTACAAACACTACACCAAAGTCAGTTTCATGACTTTAAAGGCAAATTCTTGGGGAACAGTTGGACACAACCTATTATCCTCCACATCTGGACCTTTATCTTTCTGAGACCGTTTCATTATCACTTCAGGGACACTCTCTCCTCTCAAGTTTTCTAATAATCTTTCTCAGTACATGTTTACTAAACAGACAATCTCTTCCCATCAAGTAGAAATAGATCATATTAGAGGAGAATTTAGATCATAGACTGTCTCAGGGTATGGTCTAAGTTGAAGCTTCCTCTAAGCAAGAATGGGGTATACACAGAAAAAAAAAAATCAAAGAAGAGGAAAGTCCAAATTGGCTAACTTGTGGAGTAATGACTGAGCCCAAATCACTCCCTTCTCTTTTCATTCCTGGCTGAATTCCTGTTACTGGCATCAGTTACAATTTTTCCTGCCAAACTCAAATGTGCAAAGCTTGAAATGTCTTTGGCAAACTTACTATAAGCTGGTCCAGGTGGGGTACCTTTTGCTGCCAAATGGTTTGTCCCTATATCTATCTTCATGGTTTCTAAGTGGAGTGCATCGTTGCCTCTCTATCAGGAAGGCTACAATGTCAACTACCTCTGACCTGGCCATGTCTTCTATTTTGCTTTTCTGAAGGTGGTTTCTTGAGGTCCGTCAGTGGTGACTAGACCTTCCTTTCTTTCTAAGGGTTTAGCTCAAGGACTTTTCTGTCAAATTGTTTTCTTGCATTACATGAGATTTTCCATCCTCTAACAGAGTAGGAGCTAGGTAGGGAGCCATTAGTATGAAAGTTCACACAGCTACAGTAATAGAGTTGTTTGTCTATGTTCTTCACACAGTATTTGTCATGTATTTCACATAGTCTTGAGACTCATAAAAAGCAAGGAGAAAAAGAATGTATTTCCCATCAGAATTGTTCTTTTCATACCAGAAAGTCTTCATTTGTTCACACTTTTGCATAGCAGTCTTTCTTCAGTAGTAGCATTTGATAAAGTGCATTATGTAATGCAAAATCTGTACTCTGTCAGATGTGTGAGTCTATAGATAATCATATACCCTCTTACTCAAAGAAAACAAATTAAAAAAATTACTCACTGGAATTCTAGGAATCCTAATTTTACTGAGTTGCATTGAGGACAGCGTTCGCATTTTAAAGTTGAGCGATATTTAATTATCTACTCTTTGCCTTATGCTAGAAATCAGTGTATGACAGTAGACTTCACATTCTTGATCCATACTCACTGTGGCATTGACCTGTCACAGCATCTGACTGGTCTCAGTTCTTTATCTGTGCAATCTTTAAGTGAAATGAAGCCTAACTCGTGTCTTTCCCTTCTCTCCCTAGCTAATAATGAACTTTCTTCCCTTGTACCTCACATCTCTGCTTTTCACTCCAGTGAACTTAACATGTATCATGACTCTCCATGCATGTACCATATTGCACTGTTGTAGAGTAAATTCCAAGATGGCTGAAACCAAGTCTTATCTAAACTTTGTATCTCCTAGTCCATGCTCTGTTCATTGTAAGTACTTAACTCGGTTTGTTGAATTTCATTCAATAAAATATGAGAAAGTGTTTCAAAAAATATAAAGCACTTTACAAGTATGAGATGCTATTAGCCTCAAAGTAAGGTTTTCCCTGCCCCTAGGGGCTGGTAAAAGGCACAATTCAAAAGACTAATGATGCCTTTTCCCATCCCTTAACAAATATTCTCTCTCTAAACTCCTCACACAGCTGTATATATGCATATGCTATTCCCTCAGACAATCACCTCTTTTCTATTACCCTAGGTGGAGACCTATCCCCCTCCCTAGTGATCTTACCTTTTTTCCAAGCATGTTTTCTATTGCTCCATTTCTTACATGAATAGTGAAAGTTCACAACCTTAGTCTCCTTGGGAAGAGATTGATCTACAATCTAACCTGGACATGAATTTTGCATGCTTTGTTTCTATGACTAGAAGAAAAATTGGGGAAAAAAAATCTACAGCAGTCAGTGCTGCAAAGTTTGAACCTAGTATAATTAGTTTGAATGGAATACCTTTTCAGAGCTGAAGACTGATTGCTTGTTTTCCTCTCAGGTTGTTTATACAGAGGCAAATTATTTGCTAGTGTCCTGAGTCCTCCCAGGGTGGTTTGACCCATTGGAGATTTATGGCATCCTGTGGCTAAAAGGTTGCTGTGAATACAAATAGCTCCTCTGTAGAAATGAGAACACTTTAACTGAATGAATGTAAAGATACCTTCCTTTCTGTTTCATGTTTGGACTTCAAAATCAAATTTTGCTTCATATCCCAACCTCCTCCCCCCCACTTCCCAACTTCTACCCCCAAATAAGTTCATCCCAGGAGGAAATAACTTTCCAAGTTAGGGTGGCCTCAGACAGATAGAGGTCACTGATATGTATATATCAGTGCACATAGGTGATGTTTGTGTATATACATAAGTACATATACGGAATTTTCAATAATGGCATGTGTGTGTGTGTGTGTGTGTGTGACTGCTGTGCTTGAAATTCCCAAGCCATTAACTCTGTATGATTAGTTTAGAAAGGATTGCAGGTGTGTTTCCTGAACACACCTTCTGCTGTTGCTCTCTTCTTCCTCCTTCTCTTTCTCATCTCTTCTTTCTTCTCCTCCTCTTCTTTTAATCAATCTGCTATTGCACTTAAATGGGGACTCCCTGATGAATCTCACATCCCCTCTTTCCATGTTGTCTTTCTCATCCTGTGTCATTCTTGTCTATATTTGTTCCATATAAAACAACAGAGGATCTACTAGAAGCATTGGAGGCATCGTAGAAGGTCTTTTCATAGTTTGTGTATACCATTACAATACATAATCTGCCCATATTTGATCTTTCAGTTTTGTACATAACTGGCCCACCTTGCTTTCCTATCATGTGTTTCCTGGATGATAACTTTTCAACTGCTACTCTCACATAAGTCATTATTGGTAATAAGCTCCAAGCTAGTAACATCATCTCTCCATTGCCCTTTGGGTCACCTGCAATTTTTATCCTCCTGATAACATGGTATTCCATGATTTTCAGCTACATAGCATCACTGACAGGATATTGGTATTAAAATGATGGACTTCTGGAATAGCAAGCAGCTAGAAATCATTGAATGCACAGCACAATTTCCCAAATTCAATTCGGGCCCTAGGTCATTGTCCATCTGCAGAACTTGTCCATCATATTTATTCTGATAGACTACCTCAACAGGCTGTCCATCCAACTGCATGCCATAATCTGAGCAATGTGACTTCTTTTCTTAATCCACTTGGATGTTTTTCAGCATGGATGTTTGGGTCAATCTCTTTTGATTGACTGGTGAGCTCAGAAAGAGAGGTCTTGTAGTGTTCTGGATCTTGCTAAAATGCAAGTGTCCAATAGGTTTTGCTGAGCTAGACCTATCTGAACTATCTTTAAAGTTACCAATAAAATCTGGTTCCATCTTGAAGCCATTGCTGATCTCCAGTGATCAGCCCATTGCTACTTTGACATACTTAAAATAAACTCTTTTAAATTCTCTTTGTTCTGAGTTTTGCCTTATTAATCAGGGTAAATCTCAAACAAAGAATTTTCCTTTCAACTCTTTGGAACACTACTATTTATAAAATCTTAAAAACTGATCTCTGTGTGAATTAAAATGTTTAAACCTCCCCTAAGTGTTCAATTTGGTCCAATAACTGTTCCAGCAATCATCTTCTCAATGCCACTTGCACTTCTGCAAATCAAGGGCATCATATCCTGAGGTCTAAAAGTGCAAAATGTTGATTCCACTGTTAGCAATGATGAGCATAGATCATTATGGAAATGCTGATAAATCTGTTCCATTTCCTATTTGCTGTCTTTCCAGTATGATCTTTAAATGTTTTTAGTATGATCAAGCTTAGCTATATTAGTCTCATGGGAAACTTCCAAAAGACCTATTTTCTTCTCTATTTTTTTTCTCTTTTGTATGGAATGGAAGGTCAATACTTATAACCTTCTGTTATCCTATCACATAATGTTTAGAAGCAGTATGACATGGGGAAAAAACACTAGAATTGAGTTAGAAAATCTGGGTTTAATTGAGCATTTTACCAGTAAAAAGTATATTCCTAGGGAGCAGGAATGGTGTTATTTTTGTCTTTCAATCCCCAGTGGTTAGCCTAGGGCCCTCTCTGCATATAGAAAGTATTTAATAAATAACATTTGTTGAATTGGGCTATTGTATGTGTGAGTTTGGGGACATTACCATTCCCCTTTGTGTTTCAACTACTTATTTATAAAATAAAAGAATTAGACTTGACAGGCATGTACAAAATGGCTTGTATTTTAGAGTTGTGTTGTTGCCCTTGTCAACCATATTTTCCTTTGATAAAGGAATTAAATGTTTGATGGTCGAGATGGTTGATGCTTCTTTTGGCATGCTTATTCAGGTGACTACTTTCAATTGGTTAAGCTTTAAGAAATATTGAAAATCAAAGTCAATGTCTTTGCTTTTATCCACTTTTTTTCCAGTAGCTACTGGTTCTTTCAATAGTTTGTTATAACTATTTTCATTGAATGGCATATCATCCTCTCTTCATTATCCATTCTTCTCATTTGGAACTCATTTTAGATTCCCTCAAATCAGTCAGTGTTCCAGCTGATTACAACTGATTTGGAAAAGGGTCACTTTTAAGTGAACAGTTAATTTAAATATTTTTAATATTGTTTAGTGCTTGGCATGTCCCACACTTTCTGACTTTCTTGAAGAAAGTGGATTTCTTCATTGTGTATAAGCATGAAACCTTTAATCAACCTATAGTTCCCAGGTCTCTTTCAGGTCTGAAAACACACATTTGCCTTTAAGATAAGAATGAGAGATTAAAAAACAATGTATGAGTACCCCCACAGAAAAAAAAAATATGTTAAAAGAAACTTCTCTATCTTTTAATATGATGAATATTTACCAAACCACATTATTTCTGCTAATTTTTCCTTACTGAAAGTGATACAGTGAAGAAAGGATTTTATAAGGTTTATAGTGGATAGAATAGTGGGTCTGGAGTCAGAAAGACTCACCTTCATAAGTTCAAATCTGCTCTCTGACTACTTCATTGTGTGACCCTAGGCAAGTCATTTAACCCTGTTTGCCTCAGTTTCCTCATATGTAAAATGGACTCGAGAAAGAAATGGCAAACCACTCCAGTAGCTTTGCCAAGAAAACCCTGAAGGGGGTCACAAAGAGTCTGACATGACTGGAAAAATGACTGAACAATAGCATCCAAACAGAAAAAATAGACAAACAACCCTTGCCTTCAAGGAATTAACAACCTCTTAAGAAATCTGGTGTATGTGAGGTAAGCCTTGAAGGGAAACTTGGGGTTGTAAGAGGCAAATGATGAGGATGGAAGCCATTCCACTCATGTGAGAAAATCCCAGAAAAGGCATGGAGGTAGGAGATGAAATATAGAATTCATGCAATAGCAAGTAAGTCATTTTGACTGGAAGGCAGAATACATGAAAGGAAGTAATATGAAATAAATCTGGAAAGATAGGCAGGTATCAGATCATTAAAGGGTTCACACGTGAAGCTGAAGAGTACATATATTATCTCAAAGGCAATAGGGAGCCACTTCAGATTTCTAAAAGGGGAAGTGAGTCATTCATTTATGCTTTAGAAAGATTTTTTGCAATCATGTGGAGCATAGATTCATGTAATGCCAGGCACCAGCAGATTCCCAAAAGAATGCTACTGTGAACAGCTTTTAGGGTTCGGATTACACAATATATTGAACACTCTGTTTGTTCTTTTACACATCAAGGCAAACATTCACAGTATATCACAATATAATATTCACAACATTACATCTTATCA
>CM053592.1:89901447-89934233 GCA_028646515.1 Pseudochirops corinnae | reverse complement strand
ATTAATACTTAATCATTCAATCAATTCACAATAGAATAATCAAACTTCTACTCATGGGGCAACCATTAACTTAGTCACTATTCTAGATTCACAATTACTAAATATCATTAATCACAAATACAATCATTAGAAAACCACACAAACCCTCCACCCCTCGGTGTCCAGAAAACCTCAATTTCATCCAAGGCGAGGCCTTTACTTCATCTTAACTCTGGGTGGTCTCTCAGATTCCCTGGATCCCCTTCCATGGTCCCGGCTCCCTCCTGAATCCACCAAACAGTCACCTGGATTCAGAAGCAGACAGCTCCCAGGTCCTTGTGGCATACTAACAGCTACGTGGATTCGGAAGCAGACAGCTCCCAGGTCCTTGTCCAGTCCTCAGGGCAGTCCCTGGCACACACTGAAGTTCACAGGGCCTAGCACATCTCACACCCTTCACCACTTCTCTTGACTGGAATTCAAGGATCAGCCAGGCCACAAACAAACAAAGTCTGGTCATACTTCTTCAGTTCTCCAGCACTTCAGCTGGCCCTAGGACCCAGAAGGAGTATCAGCCTTCCTGGAAAGCCCTCTCAGCCTTTCAGGAGGCCTCCCAGGCAAGCCCTCTCAGCCTTCCAGGTGGCCTTCACCAGATTCTGGTCTCAGGAAAACTCCATCTCAGTCATTCAGTCAGCTTCCAGATGCTGGGAGAGAAACTCTCTCTCTCTCTCTCTCTCTCTCTCTCTCTCTGTCTCTCTCTCTCACTCTCTCAAGAAAACTCCAACTCAGTTCTCAGATTCCAGATACTGGGAAAGAAACTCTCTCTCTCTTTCTCTCTTTCTCTCTCTCTCTCTCTCAGCTGGCTACAGTCTCCACGATTCTCCCTTCACTGGGAGTAACATTCCAATTCTGTCTCTCTGTCTCTGGAATTCTTGCTTATATACACACACTGGCCTCCTGTCTCAGCCAGTCCCTTTCTTCCACATCAACAGGGGAATTCATGCCTTCTCACCAGTGGGACAGAGTTTGCATCTTCCATACTTAGCCCCAAGGTACTAAGTGTTAAGTATCTGCTAAACTGATTGCTATTACAATTCAAAAGAAGAGATATCAGAATAAAAGATAACAATTAGGAGGCTATTGTAATAGCCTAGGAGACTGGTTATAAGACCCTGATTAACATGAAGTGGTAGAGAGAAATGGATGGAAACCAGATATAGTGAAGAGACTTAGCAACTGACTGGATATAGGAGGTGAATAAAAATGAATACAACATAATATCTTGCATTTTACAGAACTTTTCAGTAAACAAAGCATTATACAAATTTTATACTTACAATGCATTTATGAGGTAATGCTGAACTCTCAGTTTTTCAAGTAAGGAACATGAGGCTCAGAGAAATTAGGTGACTTTCCTAGGGCCACATGGTTTTTGAGAGTGGTGCAGCTGGGCCAGAACTCACATCTTCAGACACTTGATCCAGTGATATTTTTATGGCACTATGCTGCCTGCCAATAACCCAAAGAGATAGGGGATAAATGGCAAGACCACAGGTGTTATTTATAGGCTTTGTTTCCCAGACATTAACTAGTCTGATGTCCAGTAAACTCTTTTTAACCTTGATCTTCTGTCTTTGTCAATTCTCCTTGCTGCAATAAAATGTTTATAACACTCGAGCATAGGAAGCATAAATGGAGACACAGTGGAAAATGTGGTGGTTAATTTGTGCAGAAAAAAAATAGCTACCTTTTAATATAGCAAGGCAATGATCATTTATTAAATACTTACTGTTTGCCAGGCACTGTGCTAAGTGCTAGAGATACCAGAAATGATACCAGAAATTGTTATTATTGTTTATTCTTCATTGTCAAAGAGGCATCAGGAAGGTGATGCCATGATGTTTCATGGCCCTCTCTCACTTAAATTCAATACCACAAATAAAGATTGGATGAAGCTCAATAGAATAGAAAGATCATTGGATTTGAAGTCAAAAGAACTGTATCAAAATCCTAGCTCTGCCACTGTGTTACCTTGGGCAAGTCACCTGTGGGAATCAAGTTTCTTTGTCAGGAAAATGAGGACTAGATGGTCCCCAAGGTCCCTTCTAGCTCCACAACTAGGAAGGAATTAATTTACTAAGCAATCACTATGTACAGCGCTGTAAGGATGCTAATAAGAAAGCAAAACAGGTCCTGTTGTCCAAGGAGCTCACATTCAAACAGGGTAAGAGAAAAGACCTAAAAGCATCATGGCAAAGATAGCATATAACATATAACATATTCCCCTTTTTGTGTGTGTGCCTCATGTATCCCTTCGGACCTCTGCTGAAACCCATGGATTCCTTCTTAGGACAATGCTTTTTTTTGTAATTAAAAAAAAAATTTGTTTAGGAAGATGTTTTCAAATAATTGAAGGGAATGCTAAATTTCAGTGAGAGGTAAATGAAGAGAAAGAGAACTGAGTTCACATTCTGAAATTTATCTACAGATCCCTACTGTAGATTGATGGTTAAAAACTTGCAATAAAGAGGAAAGAACACCGATTTCAGAAATCTGCTTCCAATCTCATCTTTGCTACCAACTCACTGGATGCCTCTGTCCATTCTTTTGTTCGTACCTCTGTATCTTCATTTGTAAAATGGAAGGAGGAGGAACTGGCCTAGAAGATCTTTCAAATGATCCCAGCTTTAAAAGTCTATGAATCTAATCCAATTTGTCACTGGTTTTGAAAAATCCCATGCAAACAGATGGAAGAAAGCAGGACTAAATCCCAAGGGAGATTGTTTCTAGCTTATGGTGGGTTTCAAACTGTCTGTTTGTTTCTAATGATTGAATGGATTTTTTTTTATTATATTCTCAACAAATAGACTTCTGGGTACTTTCAATTACACCCACATATATTCCCTTCTATGAAATCTACTTGAATGTTATTTCTTTTTCAAAGTTTGTTTTGCAATTCAATTAAATTGAATAAACATTTGCCAAGTACTCACTGTGTGCAGGGCACTGTGCTGGGTACTGGGGAAGATACACCATTTACATAAGACATGGGCCCTGCTCTCCCTGAGTAGGGGAATAGGAAATATCTGAATGACTGCTTGCAGAATAATATATAGCAAGTATATTAGAGAGGTGCAAACAAAGGGTTGATTACTGGAGGTCTGAAGGGGAAAAGATCATTACTGACTAGGGGGATAAAAAGAGGCTTTAGAATACTGAGAAGTGTTCAGATGGCTTACAGGGATAATAACTTTAAACATGAGTCAAAATCCTAAAGAATCAGTTGGGATAAAAAGAAGAGAAAAACAAAAAAAAAAAACTTAAAAACACACTTTATTCAATTGAAAATGTTGAAATGGAATTCTCCTTCCTTCTTTCCTTTAATCCCTCCTTGACTGTATGATTTGTCTAGTTTATACTCTCCCATTTGTCAATGCCCTCAAAGGATCATCTTCTACATGAAGATAATAGGCTTTGTGGCAGTCGAGACTGCTGACAGAGAGAATCTTATTTCCACACATAGAGTCATTATTCTCGCTGGTCCTTCTCACTTCCCATCTCAGACCATGAGAAGTAGTGGCCAGTCAGTAAGATGCAAAATAATTGATCAAAATGTTCTTCCTGAGTGCCACCTGGATGACCAGACTTCAGGGCGGTGGTAGTAGTGATGGTGGTGCTTGTATTCATGTCCTCAGTAACACTATGGTGTAATGGAAAGAATAGAAGCTCTGTAGTCAGAAAGGCCTTGTTTTGGCATCCCACCTTTCTCATAGCTTCATAGAATTACAAAATGTTTAAACTGATACCTGGTCTACCTTCCTCCCTTATACAGAGGAGAAAACCCAATGAGGATGAGTGAATGAAAAGGCATTTCTTCACATACTTAACTATTTGCCTAGCACTTTGCTAATCACTAGAAATTTGAAAAAGAATCTGTGATCAATGAAATGATTCTAGAGGACCAATTATAATACATGCTATTGATTATAGAGATTTAGGGCACACTATGAGACATATGCATAAACATATACATATATGTGTATTTACATATGTCATGTAATAGTATACACACTCTTATATACATATAGTATAAAACTCTACTGGCAATTTGTTTTGCTTCACTAGTCATATTTGCCACAAAAAATTCATTTAAAAATAGTGTGGGGCTATGAGGGAGAGAAAATACATTTCTGTTAATTTTAAAAAGTTAAGAGGTGGAGATGGTACATGAACTTTCAGATGAGATCACTGTACTATTATTTTTCCTTAATTGTTCTACTTTGACATGGAAGTAAACCATAACCATATATGCAAAAGTAACACATCAAAAAACATAAAAAAAGAAAAAAGGGATGGTAGATGCCCTCCAGGGGAAATGGCACATCGGGACTGGTGGCTATACAAGGGTGTTTTGATCTGTGAAATCATATGAAAGGTAGGTAAAGCAAGAGTTGCAAGTTGACATACCCTTTCTAGAAGCAATAAGTGTTGATTCAATCAATTACTCCTCCCAGAAAGAAACAAGTAAAAAGGTGGTCAAAGAGTGGAAGAGATTAATTTAGCAATGTTAGCATTCAGGAAAAGGTACTGAGTAAAAAGTATGATGAGAGTCTGCAGCTGGCCTCTCTCACTGACCAAAGCAGCATAGCCCCAGGGTGTGAATTCTAGACCCTATATTAGTGGGAAGGTGGCATGTTAACTGGGCAGGTCTATGATCACCCTTCTAAACTCATCTGTTATTTACTGTCAAGGGTAACCATTATCCTTCTAGTCAGCCAGGTTCCCAACCTGGGTGTCAGCTTTTACTCTTCACTCTCTCCTCAACCCATATCCAATCTTTTGCCAACTCCTATTGATTCTACCTTCACAGTGTCTCTGCCACAGAGTGTCCCTCTTGTGGTCCCTCCTCTTCTGCCACCATCCTGGTGCAGGCTCTCTTCATCCCACCCCTGGACTATTTCAGTAGCCTACTGCTTGGTCTCTTTCCCTCAACTTTTCAGCTACTCCATTTCATCCTCTACTTTGCTGTCAAAATGATCTTAAAGCAGAGATCTGACAAGGTCACTGTCTATTCAGTAAATTTCAGTGGCTCCCTATCACCTCCAGGACCAACTTTAAAATCATCTGTATTGTTATTCAAAGTCTTTCAAAAACTTCCCCCTTGGGGCAGAGTCAAGATGGTGGCTTAGAATCAGGAGAACTCCTGGCACTCCCCATAACTACCTCAAATACCTATAAAATATGACTCGAAACAAATTATATAGCTCCAGAACCCACAAAATTACAGAGTAAAAAAGCTCCCACTGAAGGAAGCCCAGGAGGCTGACAGGAAGGGGTTCATTGCAGCATGCTGGGAGCCCAGACCAGCACTGCATGAACTCTCATCTGGAGCCCTAGAGTAGTCAGAACAAGCTATGGCTGGAGCTTTCATGAGAGCGGATCACCAGCAGCTGTGGCAGTTTCCATAATTATCAACCTATAATAAACAAGGACTAAGTGAAAGGTCAGTGGAACTTCGCTAAATTTGGGGGAGAGAGTCCCACCATCTGCCTCCAGGGCAAGAAGCAGTGGCAGCAGCCCTGCAGCCATCGCCAAGGGGCTGCTTCAGAGCTCCCAGCCTGCAGATTGCAGGGGGCCAAGCGATCATTCAAAGGCTAAGTGCTCTTGCCTTAACTGGCCTGGATCAGGATTGTGATCTTGGGTGGTGGTCCTGAGGTATGTGATCAGTGAGCCAAAGCTGGTGGGCACTGCAGAGAAAGCGACCTCCTAATAGCCCTGGCAGCTACTAAAACCCCAGCAATTTGGGACAAAGCTCTCCCCCCTGGAAGCAGAGTTCTACTGAGCCTAAGAGGTCAAGTAATTGACTGGCAACATGAGCAGGCAAAGGAAGCAAAGCAAGCCCAGCAATCCAACTTTAGATTACTTTCTTAGGCACAAAAAGGATCAAAGCATGCAGGAAGAAGACAACACAGTCAGAACTTCCTCACAAAAAGCTTCCAAGAAAAATGTAGACTGGTTACAAGCCATAGAGGAGCTTAAAAAGGATTTAGAAAACCAAATAAGAGAAGTGGAGGAAAAATTGGGAAGAGAAATGAGAATGATGCAAGAAAATAATGAAAAGAGAGTCAACAACCTGAATGAAGAAAATAACACCTTAAAAAAAAGGATTAACTCAAATGGCAAAAGAGGCCCAAAAACCCAATGAGAAGAAAAAGGCCTGAAAAAGGCCTGAAAAAGCCAAATTTGCCACATGGAAAAAGAATCTCAAAAGCTCACTGAAGGGAATTCTTCCTTCAGAATTAGAGTGGAGCAAATGGAAGCAAATGACTTTATGAGAAATCAAGATGCTATTAAACAGATCCAAACAAATGAAAAAATAGAAGGCAATGTGAAATATCTCATTGAAAAAGCCACTGACCTGGAAAACAGATCCAGGAGAGACAATTTAAAAATTATTGGACTACGTGAAAGCCATGATCAAAAAAAAAGAACCTAGAAGGCATCTTTCAAGAAATTCTCAAGGAAAATTGCTCTGATATTTTAGAACCAGAGGGCAAAATAGAACTTGAAAGAATTCACCAATCACCTCTTGAAAAAGATCCCCAAAAGAAAACTCCTAGGAATGTTATAGTCAGGTTCAGGAGTTCCCAGAGATCAAGGAGAAAATATTACAAGCTGCCAAGAAGAAACAATTTGAATATGGTGGAAATACAATCAGGATAACCCAGGATCTAGCAGCTTCTACATTAAGGGACAAAAGGGCCTGGAATATGATATTCTAGTGATCAAGGGAGCTAGGATTAAAACCAAGAATCACCTAACCAGCAAAATTGAGTATAATGTTCCAGGGCAAAATATGGTCATTCAATGAGGTGGAGGTCTTCCAAACATTCTTGATGAAAAAATCAGGACTGAATAGAAAATTTGACATTCAAATACAAGAAGCATGAGAAGGTAAGCATGGAAAAGAATTCATAAGGAACTTATCAAAGTTGAACTATTCACATGCCAACATGGAAAAATGATAATTGTAACTTATGAAACTTTTCTCAGTATGAGGATAGGTGAAGGGAATATAAATGTGTGTGTGCATACACACATATATATGTATATATGTTTATATACACATACATATATGTATGCATGTATATGTATATATGTATACATACATGTATGTCTATATAGGAGGGTATATATGCTTACGAATATATATGTGAGTGCGTACATACATGTGTTCATAGACAGAGGGCATAGGACCAATTGAATAGGATGGGATAATATTTTAAAAGGTTTAATTGTGAGGTGAGGAGAGGGGACAAGGGCAGACAGAATGGGGTTAATCCTCTCATACAGAAGAGGCAAGGGATGGGGAATAACAGGAAGGCAAAAGGGAAGGAGTTAACCTTACTCTCATTGAATTTGACTTAGAGAGCAAATGATATACACTCCAAATTGGGTGTCTTGGCCTACAAGAGAGTAGACGGGAAGGGGACGAAAGGGGGGAGAATGAAGGGGAGAGCAGGTTGGGGGGGAGGTTGTTAGAAGCCCACACTTCTGTAAAGGGACAAGGGCAAAGTAGAGAATAGGACAAGTGGGGGGCAGAATAGGAAGGAGGTAAACATTGTCAGTGTTTCATAATATGTCCATTGTGGAGATGTTCAAACTACACATGTACAGCCTGTATTGAACTGCTTGTCTTTCCAGTGTGGGTGGGGCACGAGGGAGGAAGGGAAAGAATCTAGAATTTAAAGTTTTAAATAAAATGTTAAAAATATCTATATCTATATCTATCTATCTACCTATCTATCTAAATATATAGCTATAGATAGATATAGATATTATCATTATTATTATTTATGTGCAACTGGGAAATAAGATATATAGGTATTGGGGTAGGGAAATCTGTCTTGCCCTACCAGAAAGTCAGAGGGGTGATCAGGGAGGATATAGGAGAGAGCAGATTGAGGGAGTGGGTATACAGTGGGATCTCTGTTTTTTGATGGGTAAGGGAAAGAAAAATTATAAAAATAAAAAAAAATTTCAAAAGAACAAAAACTTCCCCTCATATCTTTCAAGTATTCTTATACCTTACCCTCCCATCCCTTCCCCCTTGTCCCATATGCTATAATTTAGTGACGTTAAAATCATTGCTGCCCCTCACACAAGACATTCCTTTTTCTGATTCCGGGCATTTTCACTGGCTGGTCCCAGGCCTAGGACAAACTCTCCCTACTCCTTTCTGCTGCCTGGCATACATGGCTTTCTTCAAGCCCAAGATAAAACTCCACATTCTATAAGAGGTCTTTTCCCTGTCCCTTTAATACTAGTGACTATTCTCTGTTGTTTACCTCCAGTTTATCTTGTCTATAGTTTGTCCCTACAAAGCTGTTCACATGTTGTCTTCCTTATTAAACTGTAAACTTCTGGAGGTCAAGGATGGGCTTATGGTCTTCTTTATATCTCCCAGGACTTAACATAGTTGGTAGCACATAGCAGGCACTTAAAAATGCTTATTTGTTAACTGGCTGATTTATTAAAAGGGAGAAGTGACTTGCCAGCTGTCATACAGTTGGCAAGCGGCAAAGCTTATATTTACTTACTTTTCTCCAAATCTAAGCTCTTTTAAGCATATGATCTTTGTGTTGAACTGTTTTAGCCCAGTTTTCTTATTTGTCAACATGGATGCAGTACAGTAGGAAGAGTCTTTCCCTGGTGACAAAGGACCTCAATTTGAATCCCAGTTCTGCTACTTATTAGAAATGTGACCTTTGGCAAGCCATTTAACTTTTCTGAGACTCAGTTCCTCTTTTACAAAATGAGGAAGCAAGGCAAGATGACCACTAAGTTCCCTTCTAGCTTGATACTTATTATCCTGTTGTAATAATACTTGTATGATCATAGAGAGTTGTTGTGAGGGAAGAGCTTTTACACTAAAGCATTATGTTTATAGGAATTATGATAGTTGGCTTTTCCTCAGCTATAAATCAGTCACTGTCTTAATTTTGTAGGTGATATTTTCTATTCCTTGAGAAAGAAGTGTTTAGTTTTGGTTGTGGAACATAGTGATCCAAGAAGCCTTTTCTTCCTGGAAAAGGCTGAAACAAAATAAAGGAGATGAAAGGGAGAAAGAGCAATCACAGAAAGTAAAAACTTGCTTTTTTTGTTTTGGAGTAGAATTCAAACATCAGGATTTAAATCTTGGAAATAAAGTGCAAGAAAGCATAAAAAAAAGTTTATGGAGGTCTTTTTTGCATTAAAACATATGCCCATTGCACACATATCTACATAGAATAAGGGTCAGGAGAAATGGAGGGAGAAGCTCACCCTGTGCTCTAACAAAAAAGAACAGCAATGATTTTGGCACTGGGGTGTGTGGCATTGAGAGCTCTGCCAAAAAGAAACCCAGTGGAGCTATTTGTTTCCAAAGAATAGGCCAACTCTTGGTGATGTTCAAGCAGGTGGCAATGTATGCATCAAAAGCTAGCTATCCAATGGAGATTAGAATTGTCCATTTACTGTTGTGTACTTCCTGTCACCAAGGCCCGATCACATCATAAGCCTGCCAAGCTTGCCTTTGTGCAACTTAGCTGGACTAGCTTAGGATAATGTGTGGGGTACTAGGGTGGGCTGCAGTTATGAACTATACTTCAAACTAGCCCTGGAAATGACTCACCATGAGATGACTCTGTTTAAGAGGTAAGGAGTTCCTTTGTTCTTGGCTTTAAAGCTTTTGCTGCAAATAATGGTACTTTAACAGTATTTGAGGTGACCTTTTATAAAGCCCTGTACTTATCACACTTTTTGACCACTTTCTTACTGAAAAGGCTCTTTTATTCCTTTGGCTTATGGACACTTCACCCTCTGTGGGAAAAAATATCCATGTTAAGTTGTTTTATTTTTTCTTCTTTCTTCTTGCTTATTCACAGATGCTTAAAATGTATTTTCATTAATAGTAGGGACTGAAAAATAACTAGCATCCATAGGGAGACCAATATTTCTTCTAGCTCTGTCATATAAATCACTTCATTAAAGTTAATTTTTTCATATGCCTTTGAATACGATATAATCAATGATTAGCATTACAAGAGGAGAGAATTGTTTTTCCCAATCATATTAAGCCAGTATATTTTCAAGCTGTGCCGAAAGTAAAAGGTGCTAAAGAATAAAAATGAGACCAAATTTACAATTCCTCATAGTATTATTTCTTATATTCAATTGAGTTCAATTTAACAAATATTTATTGACTACTTATTATGTGCAAGGAACTGTCCTAGGTGCTTTGGGGGTTTGCAGATGAAGAAGTCACTGTCTTATTTCTTAAGGACATCATAATCGAATAGGAATATTGACTCAAAGGCACAGAGCACTTTAATACAAATTAGGATACAGTATATGTCTGGGTTAGTGACAAATAGTGCTATGAGGATTTGGAAGCAAGGGAGAGATACCATTGGGAGTATCCTCGAAAGAAAAGCTTATTGGAGTTAGACTTTGAAAGCTGGGTAAAATTTAGACAGGTGGAACTAGAAATGAGTGGGATAGGACATTCTAGGTGCAAGTAATAGCAAAGATTTTGAAGCAGAAAAGCCAATGGAAGGAAGTTTTTGTGGACAACTTTCTACAGTAAATTACATCTTTGACAGACACAAAAATGACTGAGAGGTGTGCAAAATGGAGAATTCTCTTGTGTCAATTTGTTGATTCTTGAAGAAAAAAAAAACATCAGAGCAAAGAACTTTAAAAGTTCTTCACAAAGAACATGCCTCCCTACTCAAATAGTGCTGACTTTAGAGTCAAAGAACTTAGGTTCAAATTACGGCTGTGCTTTAAAATAAACTTTGACAAGCCAATTCACAGTTTCCACTTTGTTTCCTTGTGCGTAAAATGAAATGAAGATAACTTGCTAGATTATCTCTGAGATCTCTTCTAACTTAAAATACCTTAGTGGTTTTTTTTATGTCTAGCCTATGATTTCATTGGCATATGAAACTCCCAGTGAAGAAATTTTCTATACTGTCTGTCTAGCTTCATACCATTGCCTGAGCCATATATATTCTTCATATATTTGTGTGTATGTTATGTATGTATATATATATCCACACATTTGTATGTGGATATATATATATATATATATACATATATATATGTAAAAAACCATGGGTATGGTTATAATCTTCCTCCAATAATTATGTAATTATGAATGTTAAATTCAACTACAAAATAGGTCAGGAACATTGTAGCTACTTTAGCTCTCCTACATTTCTCCTTTATGTCTCTAGCAAACACAAATAAAAGATCATGAAATTCATGAAACAGAAATGGATTAACAAAAACTATCTCAAATATAAGGGAAAGATTCATATAAATTATCTGGGAGACCAATTTAACAATGTGTTCCTGGGTGTGTGTATATGTATTCATTGTTAAAATGTCCTTCCAGATCGCTGATATGCATTTTAAAATATAAATATTCTATATATTGTTAGTATTTAGATATGGTTTGGAACTAGATCTCTGACTTTAAAAAGTATACAGGAAGATCCTAGAGAAGTAAACTCCCACTATCAATGCAAGTCAAAACCTTCTCTGCAGTTATATGCTCAGAGAGTTGTCTAAGACACTGAGAATCTTAGTGACTCACCCAGGGTCACACAGTCATTTGGTGTTAGAAATAGGACTTGAATTCTCTAAGTTAGGTCTTTACAACATGCTATTTCTGGTAAGAGGCTAAAGGTTCACTTTTGTGTAAAATGTATTCAATGACCCACTGACTATTAAATGAAGAATAAAACAAGAAGATATTTACTTATTCATGTGAAATATTCACCAGTATCATGTCAGATGCCCCAAACAGATTCCAAACAGAAGATTACTTATCAACAGGGAAGGATTCCAAATGTTCTTGTTCACAGAAGGCACATTATTAATTGCATCAAATACATAAACACTACAAAGCTTCCTCAGCAAAATCCATAATTATTGGAAGAGTGGTTTAACCACACACACTAGAAAATGTGTTTAAGGAAAGCATATTGCTCACATTACAACATGCAGCTAGACAGACAGGCTATCAACACTCCATCTATCAGGACCTTGGACAGCCACTACAGGTGGACAGAGAGCTGGGCTCAAATTTGGGAAAACACAATGCTTTTAGTGATTCTAAGCTGACTGCTATTGCAATGATCCAGCTCTCTTTTTTTAAAAATTAAATTAATTTATTTTTAGTTTTCAACATTCACTTCCTCAAGATTTTTGGTTCCAAATTTTCGCCCCATCTCTCCCCTCCTCCCACCCCAAGATGGCATGCATTCTGATTACTCCTTCCCCCAATCTTCCCTCTCTTCTCTCACACTCCCTTCTCTTATCCTTTTCCTTTCCATTTTCTTGTAGGGCAAGATAGATTTCTATATCCCATTGCATGCATATTTTATTTCCAAGTTGCATGTAAAAACAATTTTTAACATTCATTTTTAAAACTTTGAATTCCACATTCTTCCCCTTCCTCTCTCCCCACCCACCCTCATTGAGAAAGCAAGTAATTCAATATAGGTTATACATGTACAGTCATGCAAAACAGTTCCATAACAGTCACGTTGTGGAAGATTAACTATATTTCACTCCATCCTATCCTGACCCCTATTTATTATATTCTCTCCTTTGATTCCATCCCTTCTCAAAAGTGTTTGTTTCTGATTATCTCCTACCCCCACTTGCCCTCCCTTCTATCATCTTCCCCTCTTATCCCCTTCCCCCTACTTTCCTGTAGAGTAAGATAGATTTTTCAAACCCAAGTGAGTGTGTATGTTATTCCCTCCTTAAGCCCAATCCAATGAGAGTAAGGTTCACTCATTCCCTTTCACCTCCTCCCTCTCCCCTCCATTGGAAAAGCTTTTTCTTGTCTCTTTTATGTGAGATAATTTATCCCATTCTACCTCTCCCTATTCCCTTCTCCCAGGAAATTCTTCTTTTACTCCTTAATTTGATTTCATTGATCTCATTCCTTCAAATTCAACTCACTCTGTGCTCTCTGTGTATGTATGTATATATACATACACATGCATATATACATACATATAGATACATACACATACACATACATACATATACACATACATACATACTATTGTAACAGTAATTAACTCAGCAGGTACTTAACCCTTAGTAACTAAAGGCTGAGTACCTCTGTGAAAGAAATGGAAGGTATGAACTCTGTCTCCTGTTACTGACATAACAGGAAGGGGTTGGCTGAGACCGGAAGCCAATGCGTGTGTGTATATTTAAGAAGAGCCCAGAGAAGAGACAGTCAGAATCAAGAATTTTCCTTCTGGTGGCTCCTGGTGGAGGGAGCAGAATTTTCATAGCATTTGGAAGCTGGGCTACTGGACTGAGAACTGAATTGGAGTTTTCTATGAGACCAGAATTTGGTGATGGCTGAAGTTGCTGCAGAGTAGGCTACCTGAAAGGCTGCCTGGAAGGCTGATTTTTTCTGGGCCCTATGGCAAGCTGAACTGCTGGGTGACTGAAGATGCATGACCAGGATAAGACTTTATTTGTGGCTTGGTTGATCCTTGAGTTCCCAGCAACAGAAGTGGTGAAGGTTTTGAGATGTGCTGGACCCTGTGAACTTCAGTGTGTACCAAGAACTGCCCAGAGGACTGGACTAGAACCTGGGAGCTGTCTGCCTCTGAATCCAGGCAACTGTTTGGTGGATTCAGGTAGGAGCTGGGAGAATGGAAGGGGATCCAGGGAATCTGAGAGACCACCCTGAGTCAAGATGAAGAAAAGGCCTCACCTTGGATGCATGATGAAATTGAAGTGTACGAGTGGAGAGTTTGTGTAATTTTCTAATGATTGTATTTAGTGATTAATGATACTTAGTAATTGTGAATCTGGATAAGTGACTGATTAAGTTAACTTATGATTACCCCATGAGTGGAAGACTGACTTGTATTATGAAATAATTGAATGATTAAGTAAAGAAGGTTTCCCCCTTAGGGAAACCAGATGATTATTCTTTTGTTCTTTGTTCTAAATACTGTGGCCACTTTGGTGAAAACTATGTAGCCATTCTAATGTTAAGCTGTTGTTAACACTATATTGTGATTTTCTGTGATAAGATGTAATGTTGTAGATATTATATTGTGATTTCTTGTAAATGTTTGCCTTGATTTGTAATGGAATAAATGGAGTTTTCACTATATTGTGTAATCAGAACCTAAAAAACTGTTCACAGTAGCATTCTTTTGGGAAGATGCTCATGTATGGCATTACAACTACCAACTATCCTGATACTGAGAAAGGTCTTTCCATGTAGGAATGTAAACAGTTTAACCTTAATAAGTCCTTTATGATTTCTTTTTCTTGTTTACTTTTTCATGCTTCTCTTGAATTTTGCATTTGAAAGTCAAATTTTCTTTTCAGCTTTTGTCTTTTCATCAAGTCCTCAATTTCATTGAATATCCATTTTTTTCCCCTGAAGTATTATACTCAATTTTTCTGGGTAGGTGATTCTTCATTTTAATCCTAGCTCTTTTGACCTCTGCAATATCATATTTCAAGCCCTCCAATCTATTAAGGTAGAATCTGCTAAGTCTCATGCTACCCTGACTGTGACTCGACAATACTTAAATTGTTTCTTTATGGCTGCTTGCAATATTTTCCCTTTGACCTTGGAACTCTGGAATTTGGCTATGATATTCCTAGGAGTTTTCCTTTTGGGATTTCATTCAGGAGGTGATCAGTGGATTGTTTCAACTTTTATTTTACCTTCTGGTTATAGACTATCAGGGCAATTTTCTTTGATAATTTCATAAAAGATGATTTCCAAACTCTTTTGCTGATCATGGCTTTCAGATAGTCCAATAATTTAAACATTCTCTTCTGGATCTATTTTCCAGGTCAGTTGTTTTTCCAACGAGATATTTCACATTGTCTTATATTTTTTCATAGTTTTGGTTTTGTTTTATAATTTCTCAATTTCTCATAAAGTCATTAGCTTCTATTTGCTCCATTCCAATTTTGAAGGAATTATTTTCTTCAGTAAGCTTTTGGACCTACTTTTCCATTTGGTCGATTCTTCTTTTTTAAGGCATTATTTTCCTCACAGGCTTTTTACACCTCTTTTGCCATTTGGGTTAGTCTATTTTTTTAAGCTATTATTTTCTTTAGCATTTTAGGGGCTCTCCTTTAGTAAGCTGTTGATTCCTTTTTCATGATTTTCTTGCATCACTCTCATTTCTCCTTCCAATTTTTTCTTCTACTTCTCTTACTTGATTTTCAAAATCCTTTTTGAGTACCTCTATGGCCTGAGACCAATTCATATTTTTCTTGGAGGCTTTGGATTTTGGAGCTTTTGTTGTCTTCTTCTGGTTGTATGTTTTGATGTTCCTTGTCACCAAAGTATGATTCTATATTTTGAATCCCATGATTCTATACTTTGGTTTACCCCACTGTTTGCTCATTTTTCCAGCCAATTACTTGACTTTTTAGCTGTTTGTCAAGGTAGGACCCTGCTTCCACTGTAGAGAGTGTATTGTACCAAGCTTCAGGGGTTTTGTGCTTCTGTTTTCAAAGATTATTTATAGGGATCTGTAAATTTTCAATTTTTCCTAGGTGGTATGATCAAAGGAGAGGTATTTACTTCTTTCATGGGTTGTGCTCTGGTTTGTGAGTGATCGCAAGCACTATTGTCTGGGAACTGTGAGAAGGATTCCCTCTCCACCACTGCCACAAGCTCTACCACACCAACACTTGGACAAAGCAAAAGAATCCTCTCATCACCAGCAAAGAAATCCCTCTGATGAACTGCTTGATCCCCCCATCATCTATGGACTGACAGCTCTTTGAACAGTCTCTGCCACCACTGCCCCTGTGTCTGTTGACCTGGAGCTGGGGCCAGACCTTGCTCCTCTCTCACCCAGGTCTGATACACCTTTCCTACTGACCTTCTGAATTTTCTTTGCTATTTGATGGTTGAGAAGTTTGGAAACCTCCACAGCTGACAATGATTCAGTCCCCTGGGGCCTGCCCCACCCCTGTCTGTGCCATCTTGGCCCACATTGGATTGTGCTCCTCTCTCAGACTGGTACAAGAGACCTTTCCTGTCAACCTTCCAGGTTGTCTTGGGCTGGAAATTTGTTTCACTCTGTCATATTGTGTGTTCTGCTGCTCTAGAATTTGTTTAGAGTCATTTTTAAAGGTATTTGGAGGGGTTTGGGGGAGAGCTCAAGTAAGATCCTGCTTTCATCCCGCCATTTTGGCTACATCCCCCAATAATCTATCTTTTTGACACAAGCATTAATTTGGTAATGAACACCATAAACCAAGTGAATCATTTAAATAAGAAAAACAGATTATGGCTACAGACACTAAAAACCACCATCTCAGAAGAATCAAAATGTCATGTGATACATGGAACAATGGGAAGATGCATAATGTGTATAATAAAACTTCAGTATGCTGCCATCAATGACTTTTGCTATTCAGAGAAAGAATAGTAAATTTCGGAAGCATAGAATAGTAGTCCAGGAAAGAGTTAACAAGGGGTCAAATGGAGTAAGAATGGAAAAAGGGGGAACATGTATAGGAGAAAAGTTAAAGAAACTGATTCAGTAAGCAGTGTGGCAAAGTGGTTAGAGTGTTACACTTGGAATTAGAAAGAAGTGGATAGAAAAATCCTGTTTCTGACATTTATTGCCTATATGACACATTGGCAAGTCAGTTAATGTCTCTGAGATTCCATTTCTGTACCTTCAAAACAGAGTGAATAATAACTATAATTTAAATCACACATTTGCCAGGAGGTTCAAAATAAGATTCCTCCAATTTCTAATGCCTTAAGTACTTTATATTTAGTCTGTATATACTTTAATTTGTATTTGTTGTTTTTCCCTTTAGAATATAAACTCTTTTAAAGAGAGTGTTTCATCCTTTGTCTTTGTGTCCCAAGTGACAGCATTGTGCATGGCAGAAATTAAATGCTTAATAAATGCATGTTTATTGATTGATTGATTTATAATATATGCAAACTTCTTTATAAACTTTAAAGGGCTATACAAAGGTTAGGCATTCTTATTGGGACCTAGCAAATTACTAGAGGATCTTACCCTCACCACTGCCGCCTTCATGTCCCAGTTCCCATGAAGCCCCATGGATACCTTTGGAGATCTCCTTCTATTTCCATATCTACAGTCCCTCTCTTCTCCAGACCTCAGATCAACTACCAACCTCTTCCCAGGTAGAGAACAGATACACAAATATTCACACTGCTTAGAAGAACAAAGAGTCATCTGTTGAAATTCTTCTGGCAAGATGGTAGACTACTGGACATTACCATCTGCCCTTCCATTGTCCCAAAGATCAACTGGGTCTTTCTATCTGTTTTGGTACTATGTCTTCCAGACCTCTGTGCATTGCCATCTGCCCTGCTATTGACTCTTATGTGCAACCAGGCCTTTCCATCTTCTTTGTCTTTGATAATTGAAAGGTAAGCTCCTTGAGAACTGGAATTGTCTCACTTTTCTATTTGTATCCTTGATACTTAGCATGATGCTTTGCACATAATAAACACTTAAGTCTTTCCCTTCCATTTCATATATTTGTAAAGGAAAGTCAAAAATAATTTCAATGTTATGTACTTCAGTGGTGATGAGAGACCAGAGATGCTCTAGACCAGTGGTTCTCAACCTTCCTAATGCTGCGACCCTTTAATACTTGGATGTGAGTGTATCTGCATGTGGGTGGACCCTCCTGGAGAAGGATTGAGGAGCAGTATCTCGGTTCCTAAGACCATCGGAAATATGTGTTTTCTGATGGTCTTAGGCAACCCCTGTGAAAGGGTCATTTGGCCTCCAAAGGGGTCACGACCCACAGGTTTAGAACCACTGCTCTAGACAGAAATAAGAAAGTCACACAGAGGACCTAATCTTGGGAGAAAGGTTCCAAAATCAATTTTAGACCTATTGAATTTGAGGTATGTAGTGTTAATGGAATAGAAATATCTTCCCTGTCCATTAATAGGAATATGTGACCACATTTCAGTCAAACATGTCTTGCTGCTTTCACAGCTATGATACAATCTGAGTCACAAAGAACACATTGGGGGAGGAACTTGCATAAGGAGGAGCTTGCTTATGGGGAGGCTTGTTTGTAGGGACACCTTCTGGTACTAACCTAATTAGGCACTGAGCCATGTGGGTTGTGATGCCTTCTGGCTTTGAGCCTATTAGTTGAAAATTATATATATTAGGAGGTTGGTATTTTACTTTGGGAGCTTGCTTATGAGAAGGAACTTTTGATTCATTGGACAAGTCTCTGAGTACTGATTTGTTAAGAGTCCCCTGACTATTCAGATGTTGGTGCTCTCCTGGTCTGATAGTTTATGTAGGTGGTATTATTGTGTTTAGACATTTGAAGCCATGTCTTTTGGATTCTTTCTTCAGTGCTCACTTTTTTTTTACTTATCTGTACATATCTGTCTGTTAATTAAAGTAAGATCGTTAACCCCTTTAAAGCTGTCTTTCCTTTAGAAAAGCAGATGAAAGAACCTGTGCTGGCATTCCACCCTTGGGCTAGGGTGGTTGCTAATACATTTGGCGTAGTTGGCAGGATATTGCATAAAGTAAATTAAAGTTTAGTGTAGTGAGACTGGATAGTTGTCAGCCCAGTTATTGTGTTGCTTTTAGTAAGCAACCTGAAAGAAACTGAGTGAGCAACAGTAGCAAGAGCAACCCTTGGGAGATAACCTCTCCTTCCCCCTCCCTACTCCACTAACACTCCTGAGGAGATAGGGTGGATCAGCAGCTGTGGGAAGAAAACAAGCTTGTGGGAAGTGGGGACAGCCTGAAGCTCTGGAAGTGTGCTGTGCCCAGAACCCAGACCAGAGAGGCCCCTCCACATGTGAGGCTGGGAGAAGGTGAGCTTCCCTGGGATTGGGGTGGTGAGAGATGGAGGTTGGAGGCAGGAGCCCCTGGAGCCTGTGGTGCTTGGATCCAGGCAGGAGCAGAGAGAATTTTGAATGGAGTCATAGAACAGGAGAAGAGAGCTACCTTCATGTGGATCCTGGTGAGGTGAATCATAGATCAGGATCAGAGAGCTGCCTGTGTGTGGATCCTGGTGAGGGGAGAGAAGGAGTGGAGGACTGCCTGCCTCAGGACTCAGGCAGGAGCCAGCAGCTTTTGGTCCCTTGGGGAGGAGGAGCCTCAGAGCTCAGAAATCTTTCCTGGGGCAAGATGAAAACTTTGCAGCAACACAGGAGCACTGAGTGTGTTTTCCTGCTGTATCCCTCTAGGATGGTTTGGAACCCAGAAAGTTGAGTCATCTATGGTGGATGGGAAGAAGTGCTGTGGATCCCTGGGGACCCACCCTGTTGGCTTTGTCACCTAGCCACCCCCCCAGGACTTGAAATCAGAGATGGAGCAGTGTTAAGACTGAGACTTGGCTCATTAGAGCATTGTGCACCTGAGACTGCCAGGTGGAAGCTTGCAATGGCAGCTTGGTGAGAAGGACATGTGGAGGACTTTCACTGGGACATTTTTGTTTTGGTTTGAGGGAAGAGGAGCTTGTTGCTCACTCTTCCCCCCTCCCCAGTTTTGACCCCCTAAGAATGTATAGGGTGGGGGTATGTAATGTTATATTATATACTTTTGTGTTTGTTTAAGGCCATATGGCCACCCTAGTAATAAGTTGTTATGCATTTGGAGGGCTTTCATACCTTTTGGCACATAAGTTGTTATGTATTTGGAGGTCTTTCATACCTTTTGTCACTAACATAATTAGGCACTGAGTCACTAGGGTTGTGATGCCTTCTGGCTCTGAGTCTATTAGTTGAAAACTATATATACTGGGAGGTTGGTATTTTACTTAACGGGATTCACTTATGAAAATGACTTTTTGATTCCCTGAATGGGACTCTAAATAGCTGTTTGTTAATAGTCCCACTACTACTAAGATGTTTGTGCTCCCCCAATCTGGTGGTGTATGTAGGTGGTTGTATTATTTCATTCAGCCAATTAGAGCCCTGTCTATTGAATCTGCCCTGTCTATTGAATCTCTGCTCTAATTTTTCTGCTTTTATATTCTTCTTATCTGTAATTAAAGTAAAATTGTCGACCCCTTTTAGAGTTATCTTTCTTTTAGAAAAGCAGATCAAAGAACCTGTGCTAGCAGGTCATCCTGGATGTGCTAGGGTGCTTGCTGTTACAAGATACCAGTGGGACATTCAGGAAGAGGCTACAGAATCAGAGATTCTCAGAGTTGGCAGAATTTTGTAGTTCTCTGAGGACTACAAAAATGTTCTCAGAGGTCAATGAATTCAATACATATTGGAATAGGAATCAGATATCACTCAAAGACCTCTAGTTATGGAAAATTCGCTACCTCCTGAGGCAGCTCATTCCACTTTTGGACACTTCTAGTTGTTGATAACTACATTATATTGGACCAAAATGTACTTCTCTGTGACTTCTATCCATGGTTCTTAAACTTTTGGGGTTCATTAACAGTTCCATTCCTTCTTCTACACAATAGCTTATAGAGTACTTGGGGGCAACTATCATGTCTCCCCCTAAATCTCCATGTATATATATATATATATATACACATACATATATATACAAATGTATATACACACAAATATATATACACACAAATATATATATATATATATATATATACACACACACATATATATATATATACACATATGCACACATAGGTTTGAAATGCCAGTTACCTCGGCTGATCCTTGCATTGAATAGTTTTGACCCCACTGATGGTTTAATCTTTGCTTTTCTAGATGCTCTCTGGTTTACTAATTTTCTTCCTATAATGTAATTGGAACTGAAAGCCATATTCTAGAAGTCTAGCAGTTAGCTAAAAATGCAACACTAGTATACCGGAAAGAGGTTGAGGCTGCAAATAGAGACTTGAAAGTCATCTTAATGGAAGTAACAACTGGAGCCCCAGCAGTAGATGGGATTGCTGAAGGAAAGTCAAAAAAGAGAAGAAAAAAAAAAAAGGTCAAGGACAGAAATGAAGGGGTCTGTTGGTAATTTTTTCTTTTGCTTTTTGGAAGGCTATTGGGGCTAAGTGACTTGCCAAAGGTCAAAGGCTAGTTTTTGTGTTAAGTGTCTGAGGCCGGATTTGAACTCAGGTCCTCCTAACTCCAGGGCCGGTACTCTATTCACTGCACCACCCACCTGCCCTTCTGTTGGTCATTTTTAATAACCAGCCCTCCGAAAAACCAAAATGAACTTTTAAGTTTATTCTGCATTATTAAATTTTTCCTTACATTTACAAATCAACAAAACAATAAATTGGTCCTGATTTATAGAACTTGTGGATTTCCAGGGTATTAAAGTTTACACTGAAAATTTAACATTTGCTTTTTGAGCCAGGAAGAGTTGACTAAAACACATCTATGTACATAACCTTTTTAAATGATCTTATTTAAGGTATGAGCAGTGGAAAAGAAGTGTTCATAAAAGGTAGAAGAACCAGAGAAGTCACTATTTCAGAATCAAAGAGAGAAAAAATTAATAAGGAGCAATAGCTTGCCAATAGTGTCAGATGCAGGGAGGCTAAGGATTTTGAGGAATGAGAAAATGCCGTTGAATTTTATAATGAGGATACTATTGAGAAGAACTGTGTGGCTGTAAGTCAGACTATGTATAAGAGTTTAAAAAGTGTATGGAGTATAGAGAAAGTAGAAGTAGTGGGGGAAAACTAGTAAGGGATAAAACCTAATAATTTATATAACATATTTAATTTAAATAGCATCTTTTCATTGTTTATGCTTAAAAAATTATACACATTTTCCCATTGCTTCCTCATAGTTAATCCTATTTATACAGGTATTATTATCCTGTGATATAGTTACATAGAGTGTTGGCCTGGCACTTAGGAAGATTTGAGGTCAAGTCCTGCTTCTGACACATACTGGTGGTGTGACCTTGTGCAAATTACCTAAACTTTCAGTGACTCCTGGTACCCTTCTATATATGTAGACAAGCTGCCAGTCAGCATTGGTATGGCAGCTTCCTCATGGAGAACTCCAAATACTGCTGGAATTACAGATCCAATAAAAAAAATGAAGAAATTAAGGGTCACAAAGGTAAAATAATTTGCCTAGCATCGCACAAACTAATAGAGGTAGAGTGATTTAGGGTTTGTAAGTCGCTTCATATACATTATCTCAGTTGATAAGTTTCAGAGTCAAAACTTGAACTAAGGTCATCTTCCTCTAGGTCTGTTACTTTTTGCAGCATCATCATCATCATCATCACCACCACTATCATTGTCATCATTATCATCATCTTCTCCCTTTTTCTTTCTTTCTTCCTTCCTTCTTTCCTTTTTCTATCTTTTTTCTTTTTTATTTATAGATAGATAACTACATTAACATATAGATATCCAAATATTTGTATCTCTATATTAATATTGCCCATGACATATTTTGGTTGGTAGTATTATTGTACCCATGATTCTTATTAATAGGATTCTTTATATTCTGCCACAAACAGGTGAGTGCTTTGCTTTCACAGAGTTAGTCAACTCTCTGTGTCTTGCCAGTCTCCAGTATGTTCCTTAACTATGGAAATGAGATATAAGGATTCCTTTGACATTATTGATAATTTTTTTCTTTGTTCTTTCCATGTTTTTCATGCCCGTTACATGAAAATACCCATATTACATCAGCAAAATTCTGCTACTTCCCTTAGATGTGTGGGAGGTTTGAGATTTAAACTAGATAAGTTTCTCTGGTTACCCATCTACATTATATCTACTCTTGGCCCTGAGCCTGTGTGGCACTGCCAGACCTGGTAAGTCCTTGCTATATTCCTAATTTTGTTTACCTCTCAATTTAAAAGTACCTCAAAATACATGATTTCCAGTGGACAAAGATGTGGTTTTCAGTAGTTGTCTATATTCAGACAAAGAAGTAAAATTTAAACATTTCATGTAAGCGTAAAATTTCAGCTAAGATGTCAAGTCAGTGTGCCTGCCCAGGATCTGGGAGACAAGACCCCTCAGTTTTAACCTCTACTCTGCTATTCATTAGCTTTTGTCATCCTGTGAAAGTCACTGGACTCCAATGAGCCTCAGTTTCTTCATCTGTTAAATAAAAGAATTGAGCTGGAACACTGTGATTCCTTCCAGCTCTAAACTGAATATTTTTATGCCTCTTTGGAATTGCAGGAGCTGCCTCAAAAAGGAAAAAAAAAACACCCAACAACTTAAAAACAAGTTATTAACCATTGCCCAATCATATAAGTAGGTCGTTTCTCCAAATAGTTACTCTATTTTGTCCCTGGGCCAAGATAAATTGGACCATTTGGCACTGTGCTGCAAAGGGCCTATTCACTTCCCATCAAAAGTTATCAGGACTATGCTAGAAGGGTTGTTGAAAAAGTCAGTTCAAAATAGAGATTAATGGTACGTTACATATAGTATGATAATTCCATTGGACATGCAGTGTTTTGTTAGGTACCTGGCATTCTGCTTCTCCTTCAGACATTCTATTTCTGATTTTTTCATTATCATTAATCCAGTCTCTAATCTTATAGACTTAGTTGCCGTCTTTGACTATTCCCTCTCCTTCGCTCCTCATTTCTAATTGTTGCCAAGTCCTGTTTACTTTATGTTCTGGAATAGCTCTCTTGTCTCTCCTTACTTCTCTATTCTCATTGCTACCACCTAAGTAAAGGCCTTCATTACTATTGGTCTGGGCTGTTCAGTCATCTTTCTCATAGCTTTTCCTGGCTTTAGTTTCTCCCCACCTTCATTCTCGACTTCAAAATAATGGTAGAATTGGTTTTTGTTTCCTAACTTCCCAGTTTCTGTGAAGAACCCCACAATCTTTCAGGTATTCAGGTTCATTACCGCAGAGTTATCTGAGAAGGTCCTTTATCCCTGCTTCTAGCTATTGAATTCCTACCTACCTTTTAAAGTCCAACTCAAATGCTCCCTGGGATCGTGTGTAGTTCTTTAAGTTCTATGATCTTTCAAAAACATTGCAATTAGGAACAACCTTTTCTTTTTTAACTTCATGTTTGACTTGTTTTGCTACTTTTTAATGCAATTGATCATATCATAGAATTTCATTTTGGTAACATATTATTTAAACTATTGTGTTTTATGTTATATTTCACATTATGGTTATCTGTGTATTTATCCTGTCTTATTGCTGGAATGGATCTTCATGAGGGCAGGAACTGTGTTCTCCATGAAAATGTGTTTTCCCTAGAACCTACCATTATGGTCATGCACCATAACTTGTTTTGCCATTTCCCAATGGATGGACATCTTCTTTGTTTCCTATTCTTTGCTATTACAAAAAGTGCTACTATAAATATTTTGGTGGATATAAGGACTTTCCTTTTCCCAATGTCTCTTTGGGGTATAATCCTAGTACTAGAATCTCCAAGTCAAAGGGTATAGACATTTCCCCCCACTTTATCTGCATAATTCCAAATTTTTTTCCAAAATGCTTATAATAAGTTTTAGTTCCACCAATAATGCATTAGTGTGCCTTTCTTTCCACAATTCCTCCAATGCTAACTCTTCCTATACCATATCATCTTCGTCAGTTCTCTAGGTGTTTTTTTTTAATTTACATATCCATTTATTAATGGTTTATATCATTCTTTCATGTGTTTGTTCATAGTCTGCAATCCTTTTGAGAACTGTTCATATAGCTGAACCACTTATCTATTGGAGGCTATTGGTTTTATACTCTTTAACAGTGTTTTCTTCTCACATGCAATCTATCATTGGCAATATATTGTAGCCTGCTTAGACAGATTGTGTATTTTTCCATTACACCTGCAAGGGTGACTTCTTTAAGATTATGGAATTCCATGATTCACAGTCTTATAGAATCATCTGGAGAATACTGGTGCTAAATCAGCTTTTGTGGCTATAGCAGTTTAAGATAATTCTAATCTCTGTGCAAATTCCTCAATGCCACCCTGCCAGGTAGTCTGATCTCATTCCATTAAATTGTGGAACTAGTTCATTGTCTCTCTGTTGCCCCTGTCCAAAGTGCAATAACCTGTTTCCTTCACACCCTAATATAATCTGCATGATATTGAGAACCCAGGATCATATCCACACTGAAATGATTTTGGTGGAGGGTGCCACACATGTGAAATAAATAAAAAAATAAATTATGTATATATATATATATATATATATATACATATATATGTATATGTGTGTGTATAATATAAAAAACTGTGAAAAAAAACTAGCTAAGTGCTATCTCTTATGGCATGATGAAGTATGTGCCTGAAGTTGAAATGCAAAACAGATATGGCTGCTGCATTGTTGACCTGCAGTAAAATTATGAGGGAAATGATTAATTGCAAATTAAGAAATGATTGAGGAATTTCCTCACAATATTTGTGTTGACTAGAAGAAAATATATGGACAGGGATGTGAATAAATGTTTTCATATGAGTGAGGGTTTTATTAAGGAAGAATATAATTTATTCTCTGAAACCTGCTTGAATGTTATTCCCTTCTTGCATTCTATTTTGGAATTCAGTTCAATTCAACAAACATTTATTAAGGAGGGGGTAGCCAGCAGTATCAAATATCGTAGAGAGGTTGAGGATAATGAGGACTGAGAAAGCACCACTGGATTTGGTGATTAGGAACTCACTAGTGACCTTGGAAGGAGTAGTTTCTTTATTCAATAACAACCGACAGGGCTCTATTTCTTTTTTATTTTCCTCACAGCATTGAATACACTGCTCTGCCCATAGGAGGTAGTCAATAAATATTATTGACTGTAGTGGCTTGGTAGCCATGCCATTGTCTTGTCATCTGATCTCAACCAAAACTTTTACTCATAGTTAACTGGCTCAAACTACTCAGCTGTAAAGGAGATTGTCAAGGAGAACTCATTTACCATTAATGAATGGTAGAGCTCAGGTGTAAATTTCATCCCAGGATCTTTCAGAATCATCACAAATTCCATACTCATAGCAAACTGGACAGTCTAAATTAATGAGGTCTTGTTTTATTACTTTAACTACCAAATAGCTGTTTTTAGGTTCTGTCTTGCTGAAGAGAAGTGGTGATTGCAACAAAGTCAGATTAATGAATTTTTTTTAAAACTTTTTATTACCCAGTGACTCAAGTCATTCTGAACCAGATGTTATGTACTATAAGGAAGTTTTTCTATGCCTCTCTATTAGTAGACAGGTTTTAAGGATAATACTGACATCACTCTATTTTCTTAGATTCATGAATATATATTATATATATTAGACAATTAGACAATTTCTTAAATCCCTTCCTTTTCTAACAATCTCTAATTCTATAGATAGAATATATATATATATACACATGAATATATATATATACATATATACATATATATATATACATATACATATATTCTATCTATAGAATTAGAGGTTGTTAGAAAAGGAAGAGATTTAAGAAATTGTCTAATTCAGCCCCAATATGTATGCAGCTAATGAAACTGAGGTCCAGAGATATCAGGGCTTTCCCCTAAGATAATGAGTGACAGAGCTCAGAATCGAACCTTGGACTTATGAATGAGTCTAATTCAGTATTCTTTCCATTATTTCAGCTACAGTACAATAAACCAAGCTGAATTTATACTTTGCTTTTCTAACATCAGCAAAATGCTTTGATGAGGTCGTCCCAGTCCACTGATAACTTCATCTACCTTTAGGTACCATGAAGAAATCTATTCTTTTTTTCTCTCTCCCACCTTGCCTATTCTCACAGTAAAACCACTGGTTAGGAAAAGTGGAAGCAAATTGCATCAATTCTACAGCCCAAGAGAGGGATGGGAAGGAAATAAAGTAAGTGGCCATGAATAATACAAACTACTTCTAGCCTGAAATATTTACTCTGAACATTTAAACAATTCTGCTTTTACAGGCTTGGGTAATGCCTCATCCTTTCTTCTGTTCTTCCACACTCTAACCATTCAAATTGAAATGCTGTTATTGCAGCATATAAATTAGCCTTTTAAAGTTAGAAACATCTTCCCCCCAATTTGAGTTGAATTGTGCGATGCATTTTCAGCCCTGCCTACCTCAGCTTTCAATGGCTAATGAGCAGCATGGTGGGTGGACACCTGGGCTGGGGGTGGGGGGCGCTTAGGAGAAGGGAGGGAGACCTCTCCTCAAAGCAGTCTAGGAGAAATACTGAACATAACTAATTGCTAGGGCAGGCATGAAGAAAGCTGAAGTAAAGAAAAGCTCATCAGATATGGATTCAAGACCAAAGCCTATATTTTTACATTCCACCATGTGGTGCAGTGAGTGGTTTGAGTTTAGGCAATCTGCTTGATAGAGTTCATTACTTAGTGAGCCGTGTAGATTAAGCATCAGCTCACTATGATCAAATGCTTGACTATTTATCCAGTCAGCAAGCCTTCCACATCCATCTGCTATAAAATCCAAGTCTGACATGACTTGTAGTTGACCCTGGGTCCTGGAAGTCAATGAGCTCTGGAAGGTCTCATCAAAATTGAAAGGCTTCCAGTGTGGATCTTGTGACAAACATATATCTGCTATTGTATTTAGAGCTGGAGGAGGGTTTAGAAATCATCTATTCCTGCACTTTTATTTTACAGATAAGGAAATTGATGCTCAAAGAGATTAAATGGTTTTACTATAGTCATATAGATACTAAATGCCAATGTTGAGATTTGAACCTCCATCTCCTAACTTCAGGTTCAAGTTCAGCACTTTTCTTCTATACCCTCCTGTCTCTGAAAATTGGCCCATTTTGGTTTATGCAGGCACATTACCACAAGACAATGGCATTTTTGAACAAAGCAACTTACAAAGACTGTCTCCTATCTAACCTAAACTGGAAAAATGTTGTGATAGGTCTTAGGGCTACATATCACCTACAAGGATGAAAGTGCTAATCCTTAAAGTATTGAAATTTTTTAAGTCATTAAGATGTTCCAGAGGCAGATATAACATAAATCATACAAAGTGTTTTATACAAGCAATTGAGCTTGTTGGCAGGAAAAAAAAAAAGTTTGACATGCACCACTATTTACTTTAACAACAAAGTAGTCTCGTATTTTCCATCGTACAGTTCAGCAAACTTGAGACCAATATCGTAAAACTTTCCTAATTTAGACTAATTGGAGGCAAGAACAGTCTAAATTAGTAGAAAGTCATCTGAATCAAATAACTTATTTAAAGAAATATAGTTTTATTACTTTCAAGTGCACATGGCAACCAATTAGTTACTAACCAAACACTGGCAAGTAGAGGTCCTTGGGGACCTGCTTTAATGAATAAGGATGATTTATAATTAGCATATCAATTGTTTGTATGCAAATGGTAGTCTAAAGCATTTGGAAACAATTTGTTCCCTTAAGTAGGTTAAGAGATGCCATCTGCGATCTTGTTTACCATATTAGTTTGTTTGGCAAAATGTTCTTTCATTGATGGAACAAGAGTAAACTTCAACCTAGGTTCTCCCAGAACCATCCCTAATTCCAAATTAGCGGGGTCTGAATTAATGAGGTCTTGCTTTACTTCAGCTATAAAATTGCTGCTTTTTAGCTTCTGTCTTTTTGAAGAGAAATGGTGGTGATTGAAGCAAAGTGAGGTTAATGGATTTTTCTTAGAACCTTTTATTGCTCTATGACTTAATTCATTTCAGACCAAATGCAGTGTGCTGTATTACAAAAGGAAGTTTTCCTAAGACTCTCTCTGTGGCCTAGATTTTAGTGTGTGTGTGGGGGCGGGGAAGCTACTTTAGTAGCTCTATTTCCCCATTTTCTTTAGCTTCAAGTCATTAAGGTAGGCTTATCACACACTCTGCTTTTCTAACATCAGAGCAAATCCATTCATAAAAGAAGACAGTCCCAATTCATTGACAGTTTCATCCTCTTCTGGATACCATGAAGAGTTCTATTCTTGTTTCATGCCCCCTGCATTGTCCCCTGCAACTTCATTTTGTGGTTAATGTAGTGATGCTAGCTTATACTGTGCATTTTGAGCTCAGCTGCCACCTTTTAAAGGTAATCATACAAGTTCTTATCATTGCATTAGCAGTGTATTAGCACTAAAAGTGAAGGGACAATTTCTTGAGGAGTTCACAATCTCTAAAAGTTAGAAAAATAAAATCTGTATATATGCTACCTTTCTAGAGGAGACATGAAGGACCCCAGCTACAATTCTGGGGCTACTATAATCTTTTGGATGAACCACTTCCAACCTCTGGCCCTTTGCCCCACCAATCTATTTTTTTGGATCTCCAGACAACTGATACCAAGTCTCCATTTGTAATTACACTGGACACAGTATGCCAGAGGAAAACTTTATTAAAAGAATAGGAAACCAATGAATATTTTATATTTTAATAATTCAATTTCCTCCTAATATCAGCAATGGTGACACCATGAATATCTTCCAGTATTATAGACGTGGAAAAAAGGATTTTGTTTTCTTGTGCTACTCCTAGGAGATCCATTGCACTTTGTTGCTATTTCTGATTCTCATCTATCTATCATTAACAAAGTCCAAACACAAAGAGAGACAAAACAGGGATGTAGTGGTCATAAAGATTTTGCATTTTTACAAGGAACCATTAATGAACAAAGTTTTAGGGTAACTTCCAGAGTGGTTCACCTATTTCCTTTCAGAGTTACCTCACTAGAATTTCTCTGATGCACCAGGTAGGAGGTTGTAGATACTTATCTTACAATTAGAGTGTGTGTGTGTGTGTGTGTGTGTATATGTATATATATATATATACACAACCCCAGTATAGTGGTCCTCCCAATCTTTTTGGCAAGGAGGTGAGATGTTCCTTCCCTACTTAAATGCTCCAGGTGCCCAACTCCCTCAATTATACCTTAATTCACTTCTATGTGGCACTAAGACAAAGATAGACAGGGAGATAGATACCATTAATCATATAATTACTAAATGACAAGAACATCACTAAGTATGGAAACAAGACAGTCCACTTGTCTTCTGGATCTGAACTCAGGTATTTCTAACTCCACTGTCCACTACACTGCTATCACCAGGATAATACCATTGTTAAACAGATGGGCTTTTGTGGCATTAAATAATTCAGTATCATTAAAAGAGTAATTTCTCAAATGTGTCATGTGTGTGTTTTTAATTTGGAGGCCAGCTCCTTGTCAATATAGAGGGTTATTCAAGATCTTCATGTTGAGAGGCTAACTCAATTGGCTACTAGTCCAACTGTTAGTCCTAATCTAGACAGGTATCCATCTATCTTGCTTTTCTAGTGTGGATGATTAGGCTCATCTTACATAACTATGGATATCATTGAGATGGTCCTAGAGTATCTCAGGGATTAAAAGCAATGAATGGAATGTCTCTAATAATTAGGAACGCCTAGTGAACTTCTCTGTTGATGGGGAAGCACAGTTTTGAATGACATTTGAGTGGGACATTCCCTATAACATTAGCCTCAGTTTATGTTGATACTCAGTTCACTGAACAAAATTGCATGCCATCAAGTTTTATAGAATAATAACATTTGTTTTGTAGTGACTTTAATTGTTTGAAAAGACTTCAATTAAGGCTGAAATATACAAACAGGAGGCACAGTAGAATTTTGTACACAAAGAGAGGCTTTTCATTAAGCTGTCCATTAAGTGATCAATTTTTCATCACAGCAACTTATGAAAAACAAATCAAAAACACCCATTAGTCCTGTGAAACCCTCTCCCTTTCTATGGTAATGACTATAAAATATTAAAATGATATGAAAAATAATGTCCATAAGTTGAGAAGAATGTATAGCTTGGGTTTTAACAACTATCTCAAAAAATTACTAGAAAAGCATATGGAAAAATAAGAAAGATGTGACAGAACCACAAAATATCCATATCCATAAACACAAGCGACAGGAATGTGAAGAAATATGTGTTTATCATTCAAATACACTTGATTATTCAACTGAGCCGAACATAATTATACAATAATGCAAGTTATTGGGGAGCTAGGGATGATAAAGGGAATAAAGAGGATTCATTTGGAATAAATGAAGTCAAAAAGGTTATATTTATGGAGGAGATAGAAGGCTTTGACAAGAGTAAAATAAGAGGGAGGGATGTGGTTTAGTATAGAAAGGTAGTTTATTCCAGGAGGAGGAGAAGAAATATTATGTGTAATGTTTCAGAGGTGAGAGAGGGTGATATGGGTGAGTAAGGGGTGAATTTGTCTGACCAGAAAGCAGAAATGAGCAAGGTTAGGCAAGGAATGGACTAATACAGAAAGTGAAAAGATCAGACATATTAAAATAATATTAATGGCAACACATCGATAATAATCTTTAGGATTTGCAAAGCACTTTACAGACATTGCAAAGGATTATAGAGTTCAGAGACAGTGTAGTATAGTGCCACGAGCCATTTTTCTCAGTTCTTTTGAGGTTGAGAGCCAGCCTCAAAGGCAGGAAGACTTAGTTTCAGATTCTGCTTCCAGTACTTATTGGCTTTATAACTATGGACTGGTCACTTAAACTCTACATGATCTGAGCCACTCTATATTTGTATAAGTTGCTGGGAAGATGCCAAGTTAACCAAACAGAGGAAATTCATGTTAATAAAGAAATAATGGGGAGGCAGAGCCAAGATGGTGGCAGGTTCCACAGCTCCCACATAGCCACCGCAAATACCCATAAAATATGGCTCTAAACAAATTTTAGGGCTCTAAAACTCACAAAAATACAGAAAAACCACATCTCCTGCTGAAGGCAGCTTGGCAGGAAGGGCTCATCTCAGCATGCTGAGAGCTGAAACCAGCCCAGCATGAAACCATGGCTTGGCCCCTGGGGTGGCCTGGAAGAGCCACAGCTGGAGCCTTCGGGAGAGTGAATCAGCAGCAGCTGTGGCAGTTTCCAGAATTATCAAGCCATAAGTAACAAGTCCAAAGTGAAAGGTCAGTGGAACTCAGCTAAATTTGTGGGAGAAAAGTGGTCCAGCCAAACTGCCTCCAGGGCAAGAAAACAGCAGAAGCCGTGGTCCTACAGCCTCCTCCATGTGGCTGCTTCAGAGCTCTCAGCCTGCAGACTGCAAGGGGGGGCCAAGCAATCTTTCAGAGGTAAATACTCTTGTGTCGAATGGCCTGGATCCAGATTGTGGTATTGGGTGGTGGTCCTGGGGTGCGTTATCAGTGAGCCAAAGCTGGTGGGGGCTGCAAAAAAAGGGCAGCTTCCAAATAGCTCTGGCAGCTGCAAAAACCCCAGTGATTTGGGACACAGCTTTCCTTTTGGGAAGCAGAGTTCCAAAAGCTGAAAAATCAAGTAATTGACTGGCAATATGATCAGGCAAAGGAAGCAAAGTAAGAACAGCAACCAAACTTTAGATTCCTTCTTTGGGCACAAAAAGGATCAAAGCATGGAACGGAAAGAAGACAACACAGTTAGAACTCCTACACCAAAAGCTTCTAAGAAACATGAAGACTGCGTACAAGCCATAGAGCAGCTTAAGAAAGATTTTGTAAAGCAAATAAGAGAAGTAGAGGAAAAATTGTGAAGAGAAATGAGAATGATGCAAGAAAACCTAACTGAAGAAAATAACACCTTAAAAAATAGATTAACTCAAATGGCAAGAGAGCCCCAAAAACCCACTGAGGAGAAGAATGCCTTAAAAATCAACTTTGCCAGATGGAAAAAGAAATCTCAAAAGCTTTCTGAAGAGAATAATTCCTTCAGAATTGGAGTAGAGCAAATGGAAGCAAATGACTTTATGAGAAATCAAGATACTATTAAACAGATCCAAACAAATGAAAAAATAGAAGGCAATGTGA
>CM053592.1:89884397-89900947 GCA_028646515.1 Pseudochirops corinnae | reverse complement strand
CTTGCATCATTCTTATTTCTCTTCCCAATTTTTCCTATACTTCTCTCATTTGGTTTTCAAAATCCTTCTTAAGCTGATCTCTAGCTTTCAGGCAATCTTCATGTTTCTTGGAAGCTTTTGGTGTGGGAGTTCTGACTGGGTTGTCTTCCTCCCATTCCCTGCTTTGATTCTTCTTGTCCCCAAAGAAGGAATCTAGAGTTTGGTTGCTATTCTTACTTTGCTTCCTTTGCCTGCTCATGATGGCCAGTCAATGATTTTTTAGCTCTGTGGAACTCTGCTTCCAGGGGGGAAAGCTCTGTCCCAAATCACTGGGGTTTTCCCAGCTCCTGGAGCTTTTAGGTGGCTGCTGCAGCCCCTACCAGCTTTGGCTCACTGAAAACACACCCCAGGATCCCCACCCACAACCATGATCCAGATCCAGGCCGCTCAACACAAGAGCACTTGGCCTCTGAATGATCGCTTGGCCTCCCTGCAGTCTGCAGGCCGGGAACTCTGAAGCAGCAACATGGAGGCAGCTGCAGGGCCTCTGCTTCTGCTGCTTCCTTGCCCTGAAGGCAGTTTGGCTGGACCCACTTTTCTCTCCCAATTTTAGCCGAGTTCCACTGACCTTTCACTTAGTCCTTTTTTCTTATGGCTTGATAATTCTGGAAACTGCCACAGCTGCCGCAGATCTGCTCTCCTGAAGCTCCAGCTGTGGCTTGGCTTGGCTTGTCTGGCTGCCCCTGGGGCCACACAGTGGTTTCAGGCTGGGCTGTTTTCACCTCCCAGCACTGAGATGGTCCCTTTGAGCTGAGCTGCCTTCGGCAGGAGGTATATTTGTGTGTGTTTTAGAGCACTAAAATTTGTTTAGAGTCATATTTTATGGGTATTGATGTGGCTGTGTGGGAGCTGCCATACCTTGCTGCTCCTACACTGCCATCTTGGCTCCGCCCCCCCAGCTCAGTCTTTTCTAGATAGTTAAATGTTACTTTGCCTCATTTTTAGTCATGGCAAAGTTAGAAATGAAAAACCAAACAGATTCAGTTTAATTTTGCCATGCAGAATTTTTACTTTAAAATTATTTATAATCAAAGCTGTAAGATTTTTTTATGATTCAGATTCAAATACCAGCCAAAACAAAACCTGGCAATTCTAGTTTAGATCTTGTACCTTGGTCCTTTCTGTATTTTGATATACCAGCACCAAAAACAGCTTCTCTCTGCTGAAGCCCCTATTGTATTTGAAAATAAGAAATACACAGCTAAAAATCAATTAGGACTGATCCTTTTTCTCAAATGGGCCTGATTTTCACATTAGTCAAAATATCAAGTGAACAGTTTTGAAGAACCAAAGAGGTAGCTCAGTGGTGCAGCTAAGAGAGAACACTTGTCTTGTAGTCAGGAGGACTTGAGTTCAAATCTGACCTCACACATATTTACTAGCAAAGTGACCTTAGGCAAGTCACTTAACCCAACTGCTTTAAAAAAAAACCAGACAGAAAGAATGAGTAAAAGGAAGAAAGAAAGAGAATGAAAGGGAATGAGGTGGGGGGAAAATAATAATAATAAAAAAATACAAATTATAGTAGCTAGCATTTATAAAATGAATACCTACTATGTGCTAAGCACAGTATTAAGAGCTTTACAAACATTACCTCAGTTTATCCTTACAATAACTCCAGGAGATAGGTTCTATTATTACCCACAACTCCTACCCTCCTTAAAAGTGAGAAAACTGAGACAAGGAGGTTAAATGACTTGCTAAGATTAAACAACTATCAAATGTATGAGGCTGGGATTGAACTCAGGTCTTCCTGACTTCAGGACCAGAAATCTAGCTGCTGTTCTGTTATGCTTATAACATGGCTGCCATTTAGGACCTTACCAGACATCTTGTCTTCCTTCTTCCCAGAAGAGTGCATGCTGGTAGAGGAAGCCTGCCAAGACAAACCCACACGCAATAAGATTTCTCACCCTAAGTAATATCCACACCCACCCTGTTCTGAGAAACCAAACTTACTGTCAATCTGCGTATGGCTATGTAACCAGTATTAACCAATCACTGATTTTGGCTTCTGTAAGTTCCTGCTTTTGCAAGCTTTGACCTTTATATACCAGTGCTCTACTCCTGTTTGGGCTGCTTGATTTGGATCTCTCCCCAAGCAGTGGTGTGCTAATAAAACCCACTTTCAATCTGTATTTGGGGTCTCACTTGCTTTATTCAGCATAACATTTTGGAGGTCCCAGAGAGATCTGTGGTGTTTCATGTCACCGTGGAGACCCCTGAACAGGGGGAGCACTTGGCCTAGGGTGGTGGGCATCTGCTCACCCCGACTCATAGTGGGGCCAGCTCCTGAGACATTCCAAGGCCCCAAGGTTCAAGGAGAGAAAGGCCACACCCGCCTCCCAACTCCAACCTGCCCCCATTCAACCCTGCATGGATTCAAGACCCCCAGAGGTGAATACAATTCTGATTGTCTGTTTCTGTAGGGATCTGGGTCCAGACATGGCTTAGTATTTCTACACACTAGTCCCCCGGGCACCCCAAGATGTTGGGTCTCTGCCTGTACCTGTTTCTGGTCTTTTAGTGTCTGTTTATGTCTTCTATCCATTTTGGGCTTGCAAAGTTTTGCTTTCAGATCATCTGCTTGAGGCCTCCCCATTTTCATACTGCAAAGCAGGTTTTCCAGTGGCTCTCAGGCAAGCACCTTCAAGTGGCTGGGTGGTTGGGAAATCGTAGGTTTCCCCAATTTCCCCTGGGAAGACATTTTCATCTATAAGTTTATACTATTTGTCTGTATCTTTGTTTTAAGACATGGGAGGTTCAGCAAGCATGTCAAAAACACCTCTGGGGAACATACTCAGCCATTTTAAGGAAGTCTATCAGGATACGGATGATTACAGGATCCCCTTGAAAAAACAATGTCATTCTTTACTGCATGAATGAGTGGCCGAGGTTTGGAGTAGGCTGAGCCCCACAGGGAAGTTTCAACAAACAGACTCTCCAATCAGTGTGGTGGGTGGTAACAGGCAACCCAGGGCACCCAGATAAGCTCCCCTATATCGATGTCTGGCTGGACCTTGTCATCCACCCCCCTCCCTAGCTTAAGAACTGTTCCTTGCAGAGGGGAATCCAAATCCTTGTGACCCAGTCACACTTGGACACCTCTAAAAAGCCTCACACAAAAGTCTTACAGGACCAAAGCAAGGAGCATGACCTCTCACCACCTTATAACCCTGGACCCCCTCCCTCTGCTCCTTCTCCTGACTCTTCAGGGCTCCCCACCATCCTGAGTCCCCTTTCAATCACCCCCCCCAACCTGTACCAGGGCAAGCTATTGGCCCTCTGAAGAGCACTCCTCCTCTTTAGCTATCCTTCCCTTCAGGGAAGCCCCTAACCTGGAAGGAAGCCCCTCCCTGGTGTATGTCCCTTTTTCCACCTTGGACATATATAATTGGAAAATTCAAAATCCCCCATTCTCAGAAAAACCTCAGGCTTTCATTAACCTTATTGAGTATGTCTTCCACATGCTTTGCCCCATGTGGGATGATTGCCAACAGCTCCTAACAACCCTGTTCACCACTGAGGAGCAAGATAGGATCAGGCAGGAGGCCAAGAAGGCCATGTTGGGTCCAGCAGGTGGCTCACTGGAGGCAAGGCAAGACAAGGTTGAGCAGGTTTTCACCCCTTCTCAGCCTGGTTGGGACCCCAATACCTTTAGGGACTGTGAGCATTGGATACCTATCACCAATACCTCCGGCAGGGCCTAAAAGCGGCAGCTCAGAAACCAACTAACCTGACCAAGGTTTCCAAGGTCAAAGAGGGGCCCTAGGAGTCCCTGGAGGCTTTCTTGGAGTGCCTGTATGAGACGTATAAGACTTATACCCCTATTGACTCTGAGACCCTTTGAATGCCCGGGCTTTGAATGTTGCTTTCATTTCCCAGTCTGCCTCTGACATTTGAAGGAAACTTCAGAAGCAGGAGGGTTTTGAAGATATGGTTATGTCTCAATTGGTAGAAATAGCCCAAAAGGTCTATGACACCAAGGACAGCCCCTCTGATAAAGCTGACAAGCGACTTGCCCAAGTCCTTGGCTGTACTTCAGATTCCCAAACAGGGTGCCCGACTGGGTACCACGCCATGGGGTACCTGTCCCCCTCTTGAGAAGGATCAATGTGCCTACTGCAAAGACGTGGGCCACTGGAAGAATAAGTGTCCCCTCAAAATGCCCCAGAAGCAACCCTACTCCACCTCAGAAGTTTTGGCATTTACCAATTGATGAGGCCTGGAAATTTTCTCCCTTGACCCCCACAAGCCCCAGGTCTGCCTGAATATCAGGGGTTGTGCCATGGACTTCCTGGTCAACATGGGCGCAACCCATTCAGTCCTGACTCAGCCCCTTAGCTCTCTCTCTTCCAAAACCTCCCCTGTCCAAGGAGCCACTGTGAAGACCTTGTCCTGCCCATGGACCTCAGATAAGATAGTGGATTTGGGAAACGGCACAGTTACTCACTCCTTTCTAGTTATGCCCAACTGTCCATAGCCTCTCCTGGGCCGGGACCTCTTACTAAAGCTCCAAGCTACTATTTCCTTCAGTCCAGGCCCATCCACTTCCCTTGCACTTTTGACTCCACAAACCCTGCCCCCTTCCTCTATTGTGGTCACGATGCCCTTGGCTTCCAAGTTTCTCCTCCATGAGACCAACACCCCTGACTCAACCCTTTTATTAGCCAGCCTCCTTGAATCTCATGCTGGGGTACGGGCAGAAACCAACCCTCCTGGTCTGGCCTGTCATCACTCTCCTGTGGGCGTACAACTCCTTACCACTGCCTCCCCTGTCTCGGTCCACCAATATCCTATGTCCACTGAGGCTCACCAAGAGATTGCAGTTTACATCTCCTGGTTGTAAGAAGCAGGTATCCTGGTTCCCTGTCAGTCCCCATGGAACACCTCGTTTCTCCCCGTTTGCAAATCTGGCACCACTGACTTTAGGCCCATTAAAGATCTATGGGAGGTGAACAAGCAGGTGGAGATCATTCACCCAACTGTTCCAAATCCCTATACTCTCCTTAGCCTCCTTCCCCCTTCCCACCATGTCTACACTCTCTTGGACCTTAAAGATGCTTTCTTTACCATTCCTCTGGCTCCTGCCAGTCAATCCCTTTTTGCTTTCACCTGGCTAGAACCTGAGGGTGGGTAATGTGGCCAGTTAACCTGGAGACATGCCTGCCCCAAGGCTTTAAGAACTCCTCTACTCTTTTTGACAAGGCTTTCCATAAGGACCTCCTGCCCTTTCATGAGTCCCACCTCTCCTGCTCTCTGATTCAATACACTGATGACCTCCTCCTTGCAGTGCCTACTGAAGCCACCTGCTTGTCTGACCTTCTTTCTCTCCTGCAATCTTTGGACTACTGGGTTTCTTCTAGAAAGGCTCAGATATTCTTGTCCCAGGCCACATATCTGGGTTATATTCTCTCAGGAGGCACTTGAACCCTTTCTCCTTCTCATATTTAAACTATCCTAGACTTGCCCGGCCCTAAAACTAAGAAAAAAGTTTGGGAATTCCTGGGTATGGTAGGTTACTAATGGATTTGGATTCTGGGTTTTCTGAGATCGTGAAGCCCTTCTATTCTGCTATGGCTGGCTCTGGACCTCTTTCTTGGTCTTCAACAAGAGGCTTTTGATGCTCTAAAAGCTGCATTGGCCTTTGCACCTGCTTTAGCCTTGCCTGATATCACTAAGTTTTTCCACCTCTTTGTTGCTGAGTCTCATGGAATAGGTAAGGGTGTCCTCACCCAGACCCTGGGTCCTTGGTGCTGCCTTGTTGCTTATCTTTGAAAATGCCTGGATTATGTTGCAGCTGGCTGGCCCCCTTGCCTATGGGTAGTCACTGTTATGGTCCTCCTCTTTTTTTTTTTTTTTCTTTTTGGAGGGCAATTGAGGTTAAGTGACTTGCCCAAGGTCACATGGCTAGTAAGTGTTAAGTGTCTGAGGCCAAATTTGAATTCAGGTCCTCCTGACTCCAGGGCTGGTGCTCTATTCACTGCGCCACCTAGCCGCCCCATGGCCCTCCTCTTAAAGAGGCAGATAAGCTGTCCCTGGGTTAGCCTCTTTCTGTCTCCACCCCTCATTCCATGGAGACTCTCCTCCGTCCCAATTCACACCTGGCCCAATACCAGGTACTCCTCTTGGATCAATCCTGGCTGACTTTTTCTAAAACCTCTGCTCTTTACCCTGCCATTCTACTTCCTGACCCAAGCCCCAGCCCATACTATCCCACTGTCCATGACTGCCTTCAGGTAATTGATCAGGTCTTAGCCGCAAGACCTGATTTCACTGACATACCCCTTTGAAATCCTGACCTGATTCTATTCTTGGATGGCAGCAGCTTCATGGATGCTGGGGTCCATAGGGCTGAAGCTGCAGTCCTCTCATCCCCATCCCTAACAGTCCTGTAGTCCTCTCCCCTCCCTCCCAGATTCTCTCCTCTCCCTCCCAGATCCTCTGTTGCCCTGGCCCAAGCTCTTCACCTTGTGGAGGGGAAGTTAACTAACATTTACACTGCTAGCCACTACACTTTTGCCACTGCCCATGTTCACATGGTCTCCTGACTATGGCTGGAAAAGCTATTAAGAGTCAGGCTGAAATCCTGTCCCTTCTTGACTTCGTCTGGCTCTCCTCTCGCATCTCCATCATTCATTGCCCAGTCCTTGGTGGTGACACCCCCAAGGCAGTCTGTAACCGCACAGCCAACTTAGCTGTCTCACCTTCTGCCTTGTCTGTCTGTTCCCATGTGGTAATATCTTCTTTGCCTCTCACCCCCTCCTACTCCTTTGCTTTGGAAGACTCCTTTGCCCATAAACCAAAAGGGGAGAAAGAGCCCTCTGGTTGGTGGGTCCTCCCTGGGGATCACCTTCTAGTCCCTGAATCTCTGGGGAGGAAATGGATATGGCTCCTGCACCAGACAGCTCACCTGGGAGAAAAGAAACTCGGCCTCCTCCTAAGGAAGAGGCATTACATCCCCCACCTAAATGAGCACCTATCCAGTATTGTGAGCCGCTGTGACACATGTGTATGAGTGAATGCAAAATGGGAAAAGTAGGACCAGTGGGAGTTAGAATAAAAGGATTACAGTTGGGAGAAGACTGGGAGGTCGACTTCACTGAGGTAAAACCACCTGCACATGGTCACAATTACCTTCTAATATTGTTGAACACATTCTCTGGCTGGGTGGAAACATTCCCTGTGAAAAATGAAATGGCCCTAATAGTAGCAAAGAAATTCCTTAATGAGTTTGTCCCTCCATTCGGCCTCCCTGTGGGAATTGGGTCAGACAATGGGCCGGCATTTGTGGCAAAAATATCACAAGCAGTAGCAAAAGCTTTGGGGGTCACCTGGAAATTACACTGTGCATATCAGCCTCAGAGTTCAGGGAAAGTGCAAAGGGCAAACAGGACTCTAAAAGAGTTTCTCACCAAGCTTGTCTTGGAAACTCAGGAGTCCTGGGTCACCCTGTTGCCACAAGCCTTACTCAGGAGCAGCTGTACCCCTAACAAACTAGGACTGACCCCATTTGAAATCATCTTTGGTAGACTGCCACCCATTCTTGCCTTAATCCTGGAAGACTTAATTGCTGAAATCACTAATTCTTCCCTCATCAAGTTCCTACAAGGCCTGCAGGCAACTGAGAAAGAACTCCCCTCCTCAGGTCGTGCTGCCCTCCTGGTTCCAAGCTTGGCCTCAGTTCACTGGTTCCAGCCTGGGGACTCTGTGCTAGTAAAGAAATTCGCCACTTTGGGTCAGAAATCAAAATGGAAGAGGCTCACCACTGTTAAAGTGGACTCTAAACCCATTTGGTTCCATTACACCAGAGTGAAGCCTGCAGTCACCTCAGAATGGAAAGCAGAAGTACACAAGAACCCCTTAAAGCTAAGACTCACCTGCCATTCCCCCCTCTTAATTTTCTGTCTCCTCCTTTGTGGACCCTTTGGTGCCCGAACCCCCATGCTCTCAGTCCCCTGTTCACCTGAATGCTCCACACACGGCTGTCTGCCAGAGAATACCCAGGGACACTCTGTGATCAGATTGAGACTCTCCCTGGTCCCCAGACCTTATTCTCCCTGGATCTCTGCTCACTCTCCCCCAGGGTTTGCTTCGCAATAACAACAATTTCTATACTTTAACCATAGACCTTTAAACATAGAACCAGGAAATTGGGATCCCAGAGCCACTGACTGCACTCTTGTGTTCCTGGACATGTGCCTCTCTCTCTCTGGGGTCCCCAGCTTGTGACGTTAAATCCCTACTCCCCAGTGGGGAACCTCACCTCTCTCTCCATTGATCTGAGGGGGACCTTAATCATATCTGCATCAAAATCTTACAGCCAACCAACCCCTTCTGGACTATCTCTCATACCTAGCTGATACTTGTGGCTTCCTGCACAGCCTGGACAGGGCCCCAAGGTCAATTAATATTTCTGCCAAAGCCCCGACCATTTCTGACCATAACCCGCCACAGGCCCCCTACTCATATAGGTGTCCTAGATTCCCTAGCTTTGCCTGCCCTGATCACCTTGGGCCCCTGACCTCAGACCCCTACCCCTGATAAATCCTTGATGGTGAACCCCCAACCCTTATAACCCATTACCCCTCAAAAGCAGGACCCCCACAACCGTCCATCTGGGGCCTGCTTCAAGCAGTCTATGGGATGATCAATGTAACTAAACCGGATTTAGCCCCCAGCTGCTGGCTATGCATGGATGGCCAACCTCTTTATTATGTAGAGGTAGCAATGAACACCATGGTAACATCTTTAACCGCCAACAAAAACCGTGACTGGGGCCAGCCAAAGCTTACACTTTAGGATGTCCAGGGTTCTGGTGTGTGTCTCACGATGTCAGACACTAAGTTAGCTTACTCCTCCTACTCCCACATTTGCGGTTACACCCACAAAGTCTAGGCCTCTAGCTGTGGCTACTTTCCTGCCCCACCAGGAGCCTTGTAGGCCTGCTTAGATGGGCTCACCAGGCGTGTCTCTGCTGCTGTGTTTCTGTCACAGAAGTTCCCTGATTGCCCCCGTACATCCTTGTTGCCATCCCCCAGGTCTCCCTCCTCCCAGGTGAGGCAGGCTGGAATCATTTCTCCCCAGAAGAAATACAGGGCCACCACCAGAGGTGTGCAGCTCCCCTCCTCATTCCCATCTCAGTGGGATTGGGATTGATGGGATCTGCTTCTACAGAAGTGGCAGCCCTGATTAAAGGGGATGCCAGTTACCAGGTGTTCAGTGCACAGGTGAATATTGACCTTTCGCACCTGGAGCACTCCATCACTGTCCTCTAGAAGCAGGTCGATTCCCTCATGGAAATAGTTCTCCAGAACCGCAGAGGCTTAGACCTGTTATTTCTCCAACAAGGTGGTCTGTGCACTCTCCTGGGAGAATCATATTGCTTCTATGAGAACAACTCTGGTGTGGAGCAGGAAAGCCCAACTTTAGTCCTCAAGAACATTGCCAATTGGCAAAGGGAGCTAGAAAAAGCCAAAAACTGGTACCAATCACTGTTCTGAACATTCCCCTGGCTTACTACCCTGGTGTCAGCATTGGCCAGTCCCCTTCTCCTCCTCACCCTAGCCCTCATTTTAGCTCCATGCCTTAGTAATCGCTTAGTCCAGTTTGTCAAATCCCACATTAATTCTGTCAAGTTACTTATTGTCAGGAACCCCTGCTACCAGCCCCTTGAGATGGGACCCCTTGATCACTATGATGAAGTAGCCCCAACTGTATCAAGGGTTTGACACACTTACATAAGAAGTGGGGAATATTATGCTTATAACATTGCTTCCATTTAGGGCCTTACTGGCCATCTTGTCCTCCTTCTTCCCAGAAGAGGGCTTGCTGGTAGAGGAAGCCCGCCAAGACAACCTGCACACGACAAGATTTCCCACCCTACGTACTTTCCACATCGACCTTGTTCTGAGAAACGAAACTTACTGTCAATCCTTATATAGCTATGTAACCAGTATTAACCAGTCGCTGATTTTGGCTTCTGTTAAGTTCCTGCTTTTGCAAGCTTTGAACTTTATATACCAATGCTCTATCCCTGTTTGGGCTGCTTGATTTGGGTCTCTCCCCAAGCAGTGGTGCGCTAATAAAATCCACTTTCAATTTGTATTTGGGGTCTCACTCGCTTTATTGGGCACAACAGTTCCACCAAGCTACAAGTAGTACTTTCCTGACATTTAGCAAAGTATGCTCTGAAGTTCCAGCTGCCTTTTCTTATCTTAATGGAGGAGAGTGTTCCTGCCCTACTGGAGTCTAGGCTCCCTCACCTCCTATGTCTCCTTAATACTCAGTGTCTTCTTCCCCTATCTCTCTCAGTCATCCTTAGAGCTGCTGCTACCACTGTCCTCTACTCCATCCCCACTTCTACTCCTACGTCAACCACTGTGACCAGCACTGTGGCTTGTTCTACTGTCACCACAGCCAAATTTCTGCCCTGTCTCTGAGCACCACTATTGTGAGAGGCTCCCACTGCCAAACTCTCAACACTCCCCTTTGCTGGAAGAGGTCCTTCTAAAAAAAAAACTATTATATGGACATATTCACATATTGTCTCCTCTATTAGAATATAAGGTTCTATAGAAGAAATGTTTTCCTTTTGTATCTGTGTTCTCTAGGCTTACAAAAAGAGAGATTCAATAAAATTTTTTGGGTGATCAATTGATTGGTTTTCCCAATGCTCAGTTCAAATACTAGCTTCTTGCTAGTCATTCAGTCTATCATCATGAAGCCCTTCCTGATTCCCCTGTTAATAATATCTTTCTCTCCCAAATTCCCTTTATTTATTTTCTATATACATATATGTATAACTGTTATTTTCCCTTCAAGAATGTTAGGTCCTTGTGAGCAGGGACTATTTCATTTATGTCTTTGTCCCCAGCACATTCTGGGCACTTAGTAAATGTTTTTTTGCATTATTCTTTTTAAGAAAATCAGAACTAGTGGTCTTTAAAAGACAAACACAGGAGACAAAACAAACTTAGTAAAGTTAATGAGTTGGAACAGGTTGAAGTGGTTAATTTTGGGTCAAGCACTTACATCCCAAAAGGTGGAAGGAAGGCTTTTGTCCCTTTGGAGTGCATGACTTTAATCTTCATTGACGGGGAAAAGAGAAACAGACTGAGGGTTTGAGTTTAAAAACAAACAAACAAATAATCTCAGAATTCCCTAGGGAACGAGTGAGGAAAAGAAGTGACTATCTCTCTTAATTGGAACACCACAAGAATGAAATATAGAAGTGGACTGAACCTCATTTTTATTAAGCTGGGCAAGGGAAGGCTAAAACAAAGAGTACAGAGGTAGAAATACAACAAAGTAAGTAAGGCATTGGTCTGAGAAAGGATCAGTGAAGAGGGGGAATTTAGAGGAAGGATAGAGTTGGGAAGGTGATAATTGTTAGAAAAGCAAAATATAAACATGAAAATCTGATGATTAAAATGGAGAAAAAACGAAAGGAAAGATTTAGCGCTTTTGGTTTGGGAAGGGATAAAAGAAAGGGGGGAAAGGACAGAGATTAGATTGCTCCAAGCAATGTAAACTACAGGTACCTAGTCACGATTTAATTCCTTTTATTTCTCTTTTTTTCTTCTTCTTCTGAGGGGGTGGGACAGTATGAGAGAAGAAATATTCTAATAGGATTTGATGAAGTAAAAAATAAACAATAATCATAAGCATGAATGGAAATGGGATTAACTCACCCATAAATTCTGCAGCAGTATGGATCAAAAAGCAAAAGCCAACAATTTGTTTGTTTGCTTGTTTGTTTTTAATAAGAAACTCACTCAAAACATACATATTCATTCAGAATTAAAATGAGTGGCTAGAGTGGAATTTATTATACCTGAATGGAATCTTAAAAAGCAGGAATTACAGTCATTATCTCAGACAACAGCAAAAGAAATCAGACATGCATCATCCATTATTAGTGGGACTGAGTTTTGGATCATCCATTCTAGAAAACAATGGGATGGGGGGAAGGGGAGAAGAAACTAATCTGTTCATACCTTTTCACCCAGTGACTTCACTACTGGGCATTTACTCCCCCATTAAAGTCAGAGGGAAAAGTCCTGTAGATAGCAAAATAGTTATAGCAGAACATTTGTGGTAACAGCAAACTGGGTGGAGGTTGTGGGTGAGATGGGTAACAAATGAGGAAATGGCTGAAAAAAATTGTGATAAATGATTGTAAGAAACTTAAGAAGAAAAAGCAAACAGAACTAAGAGTATAATGCACACAGTAACCATAATATGGGGGGGGTTAAAAGCTACAAGAACTCAGAGCAGTGCACTTGACTAAACTGATGTCCCAAGGGCTCATGAGACGCCATACCTCCTTTGCCTCAGTGAGAGGGTTGTGAGGTTACAGATAGAGAATCCGGCTCCCAGCCATGATCACTGTGTTGGTTTGTTTTGCTTTCTCCTCCTCCTCCTTCTCCTCCTCCTCCTTCTCCTCCTTCTCCTTCTCTTCCTCCTTCTTTTCCTTCTTCATCTTCATCTTCATCATCTTCTTTTGTCAAACTGTTCTATTGTGAGATAATAGCCCTGGAAAATGACAAGTATATGTACACATGTATAGGTATGTGAGAGACTGAAACAGAATTGTATTAAAATTTAAATATATTTTGTATTTATGCTTTAATCTATAATTAGACCATACTTAATATAGCATAAATATGATTGTTATAAATATTACATATGCATATATGTATGTCTTTTCCCTTTTGAATTTCCCTGATCAAAGTATATGAGCAGCTTAGTTCTTTTTCTAGGATAGTACCAAATTGTTTTCTAGAATAGTTAAACCAATATACCACTCCCTGAATGTAGATCAATCATGTCTAATATTTTTATTATTGTTTATCTGAAGTCATGATTGTAATACCTGCTTTTTAGATAACACTGAGATATAATAAATTCTACTTTCTCTGTAAAGTTATACATATATATGTATGTGCATGTATGTATATATGCAAACACATATGAACACATTCAGTACTTCTTAAATTTTTTCCCCCAAATCTCAAGTGAAGGCCATGATACTGTAACTCTTCCCACCCCAATACCACATGATTTTCTGTTGTGTTTAGTACAAAATAAAAATTCAGTTTAGCATTTAAAGTCCTTCATAATCTGTCTCTCTACTACATATCTAAGCTTATTTTACATTATTTCACTTCATATACTGCCTCTTATTCAAGGTGGCCTTTGAAGAGTTTGATCTATGCCTGGAATTCCCTGCCTTTATCATCCCTACCTCTTAGAATTTTTCAAAGCTCAGTTCATGTGCTACCATCTCCTATGGAAAGCCTTTCCTGATATCTGTAGCTCGCAGTAATCTTTTCCTCTTTGAATTATTGCATATATGCTTCTCTATTTACATGTTAAAAAGAAAATTAGACTTCTGCTAGACATTGGAAGATTTCCCATGTTTTAACTAGATTTCAATAAAACATTTAATAAAATTTGTCACGCTTCCCTCATCAGAAAGATTGAGAGATGTTGTTTGGTGAAAATACAATTAAATAAATTTGGAACTGGTTGGACACCAGGTCCCCAAGGAATTGTCATTGATTGCTTTATGTTGGCTTCGGGGAGAAGTTTCCACTGAAAAGGGAACAAGAATCTGTCCTTGGACAAAATTCCCAGGGACAGTTAACTAAATTGGCTAACTAAATTGGACAACTTGCTGACATCGTGAAGCAGCTAAGAGTGGGACTTGGAGGCAGAAAGACATAAGTTTAAATCTTGCCTCACTCACTTCCTAGATATGTGATGCTGGGCAAGTAAGTTCACTACTCTAAACTTCAGTTTCCTCATCTGTAAAATGGGTATAATAGTAACACTTACTTCCCAGGGTTGCTGTGATTGCTGGAGGTAACATCCATAAAGTCCTTTGAAAACTTAAAGCATTACATAAATGTCAGCAAATGTTAGCTATCTAAAACAATTCTGGTAGGCTAGAGCAATAGGGCAAGTCACATAAGACAAAATTTGTTATAGATACATTTAAAAGGTCTGACATTTAAGGCTTGTTGTTGTTGTTGTTTTATTCAATTGCACAAGTCCAAGATGGGAAAAGCATAGCTAGACAACAGTTCATGTCAAAAAGATCTGAGAATATCAGAGTTTTTATAGGTTCAATATGGAGACAACCATGAGACATCAAATAAAAAAAATCAAAGCCATCTCTGGTTGCATTAGGAGAGGCATGCTACTGGGAGTAAAGGAGGTAATGCTATCTCCATATTCTGTCCTTATCAGACCGCATCTGGGGCACAGTATTCAGTCATAGTTGTTGTATTTTAAGGATTTAGGAAATCTAGAGAGTATATAGGTATGGAAAACCAGTTTCATGAAGGACATCTACCAGAGGGTGAGGAACTTTAATAAAAGGATTTGTCCTGTGAAGTTTGGAGTCAGTCAAAGGGCTGCACTTTGTGGAGCCTAGAGGGGTCTAGAGGGCTATATGTGGCCTTGAAGTCACAGGTTCCCTGATGTCATATCAGGATCAGTTCAAGGATATGGGCATGTTCAACCTGAAGAAGGGAAGAATTGAAGAGGACATAATAATTATCTTCAAAGAAAAGGAATTAGAATTTTTTTTATATTTTTCCATAGAGGTCTGATCATAGAACAGTGGTTAAAAATGGCAGAATTTTGGTTGAATATAATGGGAAGGGAATTCTAATAACTGGAGCTGTCTAAAAGTGGAATGGGCTTCCTCAGAAGGTACTGTCTTTTTCTTCACTGGAGGTCTAAGAAGAGGCTGGATGATTATTTTGTGGGGTGGAGTTAGGCACTCTTGGCTAGGTACTGATTGGGTTCAATGGCTTCTGAGGTTATGTTCAGCTCAGAATCTATGGAGTATTGTAAATCCAGTTGTTTTCTATGATACTGAGAGAGCACCACAACATTTTTGAAAAATGAAGATGTTGTGGAAAATTATTGAAACTTTTTTCCTCATTTGAACTACAACAGTAGCTTTCTATTCATACCTAAAGATATACATCCAGTATTACAGCCTGAATCATTTTTTTAAAGGGTATGATTATATTTATTGTTCCATTGATTTCAGAAGAGGTGAACTATGCTCCTTTGCTACTGTTACTGCTGCTGGAGTTAGACTAATTATAACTTTTACTGCTTCCCTTAGTCTTCCTAATAATTTGCTGTCTTTTAGATATAAAGGATTGTGCTGTCATTAGGACCTGCATTTTGATTTGTTTTTCCAATAGTGGTGCTGAGTCGGTAATGAGCATCTCTGCTCTTTACTGCTTGGTAAGATGAATGGTTTAAGGTCAGAGACAAAGTTGTTTTTTCCTCTGTGTAAAGCTAACTGGCTTCTAAAAAGAACAGAACCTGCAATCTGAACCTCATTAATACCATGTTCTCTTCAACTACTTTCAAAGCAATAGGCCATATTCTTCCCCTATGTCTAAGCTGCTGTTTGGGAGTAGACTAAAATGCTCTAAATTGTATCGTACTGTATCAAAAGAACAAAGGAAATAATATTTGCCATCAACCACAATGTCTATAAGGTTTGTAATTAAAATGTAACACCCTCTACCCCCACCACTTTTACCTGAAATCCCTGGACATTTACATCTGTTCTCTTTAGACACTGAAAAAATATAGATTTGCTTCAAGTGAATTGCATGGCATAACAGAAACAGCAATGGTTTTATTGGTAGGAAACACAGATATGCCACTGAGTAGCTATCTGACCTTGGATAAATCACTTAGTTTAACAGTGCTTTAGCTTCCTATCGGTAGAAGGAAGGAGTGTGTTTAGATGTTTCTAACAGGCAACTTTGCCCCAAAGCTACAAGCAAGAATGAAAAAGGATTGAGGCCAGAAGACTGATGCTTTAATTTCTCCATTTCCCTTCTGCAAGAAAACTTGCCTGATGTCCTTAATTTTAGTATCTTCCCTCTTAGATTATCTCCAATTTATCCTGTATATAGCTTGCTTACACATAATTGCGTGTTGTCTCTGTCATTAGACTAAGGGCTCCTTAAAAATAAGAACTTTTTTTTTTGCCCTTCTTCGGTTCCTCAGTATGGAATACAATGCTTGACAGATAATGGGCACTTAATAAATGCCTCTTGACTTCTTGACTGGTAAGTATTGAATGCAAGGAAAATGCTGAAGTGACCTGCATAGACTGCACATTTTCATTTCTTCCATGGCCAAATAATTGTTTACACATAGTTCTACTGCTTAGAAGAAAAGGTAAAGAATCTTAAAAAAACATTTCTTCCTTCTCAGAATATTAGGGGAGAATGAAGTATTCCTTTCCAAAATGGAGAAAGGTCTTCAAGATTAAAAAGAAAAAAAAAGGAAAACAGGACCAAAAGAGGCAACATGGTATCTTGACCCATGTTTGGAGGTGGAAGGGAAAGACAATGTGTTCCTGAGGGTTAAAGAAAGAAGAATGATTACTAAAGACTTGAAACTAGTCCATGGGGTGGATGTTGTATTATTTAGGGAAGAAGCAACTATTTCCCTTCCAAGGA
>CM053592.1:89837646-89883897 GCA_028646515.1 Pseudochirops corinnae | reverse complement strand
ATGTCTATACAGTAAGGTATATATGTGTATGAATACATATGTGAGTGTATATATATATATATATGTGTGTGTGTGTGTGTGTGTACATAGAGGGCACAGGATCAATTTAATAGGAAGGGATGATATTTTAAAAGGTGAAATTAAGAGGTGGGAGAGGAATATAATGAGAGGAGACAGGGAGAGACAGAATAGGGCTAATCATCTCATATAGAAGAAGCAAGGGATAACTGTTACAATGGAGGGAAAGAAGGGGAAGGCAAAAGGGAATGGGTCTTCCTTCCTCTCATTGAATTTGGCGTAGGGAAGAAATAACATACACTCTAAATTGGGTATCTTGCCCTACAGGAGAGTAGGGGGGATGGGGATGAAAGGGGGTATGATGGAGGGGGGGCAGGTTGGGGGGAAGGTCGTTTGAAGCACACGCTTCTGTAAAGGGATGGGGCAAAACAGAGAATAGAACAAGGGGTGGGGAAGGATAGGAAGGAGAGAAATATATTCAATCTTTCATATTATATCCATTGTGGAGAAGTTCTGCATAACTATACATGTATAGCCTGTATTGAATTAAGTGTCTTTCCAGTGGGTGTTGGTGATGAAGGAAGAAGTGAAGGAATCTAGAATTTAGAGTTCTAAAATCAAATGTTTAAATAAATAAATGATTATTTACATGCAACTGTGAATTAAGATATATAGGCACTGGGGTAAAGCAATCCATCTTGCCCTACCAGAAAGTCAGAGGGTTGATGGGGGATGATATAGGTGAGAGCAGATTGGGGGAGGGTGTAAACATGATATTGGTGTTTTGGGGTCGTGGATAGGGGAAAGATGGGGAGAAAATTTGCAACTCAAAATCCTGTAGAAATGAATGATGTAAACTAAAAATAAACAAAATAAAAACTAAAAAATAGTAATAAAATGAATAGATTGTACTATGTTGCCTTGTTCCTCCCATCTCTATCTCTGTCTATGATTCTGTGATTCACTGAGGCTGACCTTGAAGAACTTCCACTGAGAACAAACACGAAGGGGTCCATCTCTCCAGGTCTATGTTATATCTCTGTCCCCACTCACAGGCTCGGCTTTGGTCTCTCCAGCCATTACATCAAACATATCTCGCCCCTTCCCCCAAGGAAGAAGTTAGACTCTTACAATTATTATCACTCTATCCCTCTTGAATCCCTTTGTATTCATCGACAAGTATACATGTTTAATACTCTCAGAAGAATATAAGCCTACTTGAGAGCAGAGACTGTTTTATTTTGGTCTTTGTCACTCCCATAGCTGACATAGTGCCTTGAGCATAGTGGACACTTGAAATAATATTTATTTAATTGGAAAAATTAAAATTTGATATCTCTCTCAGTGCTCCAATCAACTAGTTCTTAGCATATATGAACCACTTAATAATTGGTCACTGGATGAATGAACACATTAACTAAAGCATTTACTTACCTAAATACCATAATTGCCCATATATTGTGTCCAGTGAGTTTTGATGACTATATCAAAGATCACTATAAAAAATAAGGAATTCTGAAGAAAGACTGAAGTCGTCATCTTATTGGCTCTTATAGTGCATAGTTATGTAGCAGAACTGGCCACAAGAGTGGGAGAGATAGTTTGTACATAGAGGATGTTGTTTCAGTTAAAGGCAACAAGAACTTTCTCTGTCCTTTACATCCCTAAAAAAATCTCTGCTACTCAGAAAGACAATGTAGAGTAGCGTTAGAGAGTTTAGCTATGAAGTTAAGTTAGGAAGGCTAGGGTACACTCCTGCCTTTAACACATACTAGTAATGTGATCATGGGTAAGGGACTTAAACTCTCAGTACCAAAAGCACCTCTGTAGGGCTCTCAATTACAGGAAAGTTGCCCATCTGCTTCAGTGCAAGGTCTCTCTACAACAGGAGTTCACTATGTTAATAAAATCAGTGCAGAAGCAATGGAGGTTTTTGTAAGGTTCAATTCCCCAGGAATATTAGGCTAGTTCTCTGTTCATTTGATTCTGGGATGATAGAATTATAGAGTTAAGAGTTAGAAGGTAACATAGAAATCATTGGTTATTTAATTCAAACAATTTTATAGATGGGGAAATGGAGCCCTAGGAAAATTAAGTTATTTATCTAAGGTCACACAGTAATAAGGGATAGAATTAGGATGTTGGGATTCAAATCAGGGAACTCTGATCCCAAATCCAGCACAAAGTCTACTGCTCTACTCAAAGATGCCTTCCCTACCCTAGGTCCAAAAGATTTTGCACACCTGCTTGTTTCAGGTGCCATTACTTGCATTTCCACTTAGATTTCTCCTTATTGAAGGACTCTGGAATGGGATGCAAGTGTCTCCCTTCCTCTTTTATTCCTAAAATAAACATGTAATAGTTAATATATTTTCTCAGGTCTTTTACTGCTATTAACTGAATAGAAACAGATGGGTTTTAAATAAACAGCAAACTTGAAAATGAAGTAGGTGCCTACTGATTTGGGAATGGCTAAAGAAACTGGTACCCTAAAGTAACAGAGTAAGTTTGAAGAATATAGTAAATTTGGGGAAGGCATGATATGAACTGACACAAAGGGAAGAAAGCACAATGAGAGAAACGATATACATAAAGACTACAACAATCTAAATGGAAACAACAAACAACAACAACTGAATACTGGTCTAATTCTACCACCCAAACCTGGCCCCACAGTGGAGATGAGAGAGGGAACCTCTATCTTCCTTGATTGGGATGGGGAACTATGGATGTGGAACACTGAATATATAGTCAGCCTCAACTAATATATTGGTTAGCTTTGCAGAACTGAGTTTTATTTTTTCCTTTCTTGCTATGGCAAATGGCTATCTGGGCTGAGAAAGAAAAGGGACTTTTCTGGAGATGAGGAGGATGTAAAAAACAGAAGTCACTAATTTAAAAAAAATTAAACAACTAGAAGAGAAGAATTATAATGTTTTGGAAAGCCCAAATATAATAAAATAAGATAAAATATAACATTACTTCTCTCTATTGAAATATGAGCAGACTGAGGCATGGCATTTCTTTGTTTCTGTCTTTCTTTGTGGATACTTCATTCTTATCTTGGTAGCCAGATCACTGAGAGATTGTTTATCTCTTTTATTCACTAGGTTTTTCTGATATTTCTGAATTTCCCCTATCCCTTTGGCCATGAAGCAGATGGAAATTTGATCCCCAGTCCCTTAGTCAGTTTATTGTCACATACTCCAGGGTTGTGCAGGATATGTTAAATGGCAGCCTAATGAGACCTCAAGGGCTTCTGTTGCTTTCCAGAGAGGCGTTCAGATAATTTTAAAATTCCTCTGCCTCACAAAAGGCAAGACAAAGTTCATTTACTTCCACTGAATTACTAATGACTAAATTAGGCAGCTAGATGGTACAGTAGATAAACAACTGGTCCTTGTGTTAGTAAGACCCGGATTCAACGATTATTCAGAAAATTAATAGCTGTGAGACCCTGGATAAGTCCCTTAATCTTTGTCTGCTTTAGTTTCTTTAACCGTAAAATGGGGATAATGATAGTACCTACCTCTCAGGGATGTTGTGAAAATCAAAGGAGATATTTATACAGTACTTAGATCAGTGCCTAGTATATAGCAGGTACTTAACAAATGCTTGTTCCCTTCTCCCTCCGATTAGAGCTGTATTCCTTTAGCTTTTTATTCCCTGTAAAAATGCAAACAACCAGGAAAAGGGCAACAGTTTAAGCTCCACCACTCTTTTGCATATGGGTATGAATGATCAGATTTTTTCTAAGAGTAGATTTTGAGGATGGAGCATGGTAGTAGAAGTAGAGATTATCTGAAGGCCTCTCTAGGAAGCAATGGAAGCCCAGGAGGTTTCATTAGGCTGCCATTTTAACATAGTTTATACTACCCTGGACTCTGTGGCAACAAGCTGAAAAAGGAAGTAGGGATCAAATTTCTTTCTGCTTCCTGGGCAAAGAAAGGGATCAGAGAAATCCAGTGATATCAGAAAATCCTAGAGAATCCAAGAGAGAGACAATCTCTCAGTGAGCTAGCTACCAAAACAAGAATAATAAGGTATCCCCAAAAGAGGACAGGCACAAAGAAAAACCATGTCTTGCTTTGCTCATATTTCAATAGATACAATGAATATCTTATATTCTATAAAAGTCATAGTGGTGGTAGTAGTAGTAGTAGGAGGAGGAGGAGGAGGAGGAGGAGGAGTAGTAAGTAGAAGTAGTAGTAAGTAGTAGTAGTAGTAGTAGTAGTAGCAGTAGTAGTAGTAGTAGTAGTGATAACTAACATTTAATAGTGTCTACTATATGTCAGGCACTGTGTAAAGAAAGTATGAAATAAATGGCATCTCTTTTGATCTCTACAATGACCTTCGGAGGTAGATGCTGGTTTTTTTGGCTATTTTCCAGATCAGGAAACTAAGGCAAACAGATTAAGTGATTTGCCCAGGGTCACAGAGCTTCTAAGTGTCTGAGGCCAGTTTTAAACTCATGTCTTTTTTACTTGCGTCCTAGCACTCTATCTACTACACCAGAAGAAGGTATAGAATTGGGCAGCTAAAGATGCCAGAGACAAACAAGGTTGACTGTCAAATTTACCTAGCATTAATCCTCCAGTGTGGAGGGAAGTAATGAGATAGCTCTTCCATGCATTCCTGATCCCAGACAGAATGCTAGTTCTTCAGTCAGGTCTGAATCCAGCTCTGCTAACTTGGTACCTGTGTGATCATGAATCAGTCAGGTAATCTCTGGTTAACACCACTTAACCTCTCCAGGTCTCAGTTTCCTCCTCTGTGACATTAATGGGAGGGGGTGTTTGCTCAACCAGCTCTAAATATATGATACAACAATCTTAAGAACACTGACTTAGACATGAAGCACCAAAGGAGAAAGGTTAAGATTACCCAGTCCCATGGCTCTGCACTTCATTTAAAATCATGTTGTAACTTTTAGTCACACTATTATTCCCTGCCTTACACTAACTGCCTAGCATTGGCCATACTTGGGTAAAAGGGACCCAGGATGACAACACTGTCATTTTGGGGGGCTACACAGTGAACTGGAGGGCATGGCATCCACCATATTTTCCATCCAAGAAGTCTTTAAACTTGGTACCCCAGTCATTTTGAAATGAAAGTAGAAATACAAATCTTGATTCACAGAGCTATGTTTTATAGCCAGATTTGCCAAAATAGAAATCTTCCCATTCTTACATGCAACAAGTGGTACCCTAGTGGAGTGGCCTGAAAGAATTAATGCAACTCCCAAGTCTTTAAACTTCCTTACTTGGAGTACTTTAGGCCCCGAGAGAATTTGTCTTTTTGTTTACTCTTTTTCTCCTTTACCTGCTGGAATAAGTCTGTTACTTTGGGAAGGCAATGCCGAAAGGCTGTTCATTCTATCATTTATGCTATTAGATTTGTGACACACCGACAATTCTGCAGAGGATTCAGCCTTTGGCTTGGTTTCAAGTCAACACTGCTTGTCAGTTCCCTGAAATATGTCCTTGCCCTTTGTTTTCATCTCCTCTAAACAACAAAACAAATTCAGTAACTAGTTTAAAATATTGCCTTTTCCAACTCCTTATACACCCGAGAGAGGGAGAAAAAGAGAACTTTATCACTTAAGTCCCTTCTGCTTTAAAGTGTTTTATTCCTTATTAAGTTTTAGGTAAAATTGACACTGCAGTGGGAATCCATGAGAGAGCTATTCCTTTTACTACAGATCTGAATTATAAGCCAGGGAGGCTCAACTTGCTAAAAAAAAAATGACATAGGTCTCCTTCAGAAGCCTGCAGCAGGACAGAGAGTCCCAGGGGACAGCAACCTGAGGACAAGAGATGAGAGGTGAGGTCCTTTTGCAAACTTCTGCTTGAGGGAAGAGGAGTACAGTTAAGCCTGTTGATGAGCCATGATAGATTAGTACCGTTTGACATATAATGGATAGCCTGTAATGTAGAAGTATTGATGACTCTCCAAACTGCATTATGATGTTTCCTTTGTATTTAGAAGTTGAATTAAGTAAGCTGAGCACTGCCAGGGTGGTGTCAATGGTTACAAAGCTTCTATCTTTCTAACAAATGCAACCAATTCTATAGGTTGAGATGGTGTTAGGTGATACCATGCTATACTATTCAGAAATATTCTTCCCATGAAAATTATGAAAAGTGTGTACTTCTAAGGTTTATCTTCAAAAGCACCTCCCTCACTAAAACTCTATTAATTAAGTGGTGCAAGTACAATTATTCCCATTTTACATATGAGAAAATTCATGGTTGAGGAAATTGAAGGTTAAGTGACTTGCCCATGATCACTCAGCCAACAAGTATGGGAGTTGGGATATCAATGCAGGTTCTTAGCTTTAAGTCAGTGCCCTTTTCTGTATGTGATCATGTTAGAGGGAAATAGCAATCAAATGGAATTGTGGAAGTGAAGCTTTTTCTAGTAAGTAGTTCCTTTATTCTATCCATGTTTAATATTCTTCCTTGGTTGCCATCTGGAAATACTTTTCTAGTTCACTGCCCTTGGTTCTTGTCTAGTTTACTTCTCATGTCACACCCACATCTTTGTGTTTCAGACAAAATCAAAACTGTATATTACCCAGAATAAGTATTTAAAGGAGGTGTCTTGGCCTAATGACAATAATGATGATAAAGCATTTATTAAGTGCTTATTATCTGCTAAGAACTGTGATAAGTGCTGTGGATACAAATATAAGAAGTGAGATTGACTCTGCCCTCAAGAAATTTATGTTCTAATTGAGCAAAATATCATGTTAAAGTGAATGAGAAAGAGGGCAGGTGGTTCACACATCACAGCATGGTTTGAAAATAGCTGAAAAGTAAGTTAGAGGCCAAGTTCTGGGCAAGATGAAACCAAAGTTCACACACACACACACACACACACACACACACACACACACACACACACACATGCACCTCACGAACAAGAACAACCAAAAACCAAACAAAAACTTCTAAAGGTTTAGAGTAGTTCCAGGGACAGAGTCCAAAGTTCTATTGGAAGAAAGAATGAGGAAAAGGATGGTGCTGACCAGTATGTAGGTAGCATGGTCTAGCCACAAAGTAGATATTGTGTTTGCAGTTAGAAAAATTTAAGTTCAAATCTAGGTACTTCCTGGCTGCAGGCCAAGAAATTACTTTTCTCAGTCTTAGTTTTCTTGTCATTGAAACAGGAATAAAAATACTGCTTACCCTTCCATGGTTTCTATGAAAATCATGAATTGATTAATACAATGTGCTTGTGCAAACTCCAAAATAGAATATACATGACAGCTATGCATTTATTATTATAGAATTGAATTCTGTTTCTCTCACAGTCTTTGGGGCAACCTTCTGAGCCACTACAAACCCACAGTGATAACTCTGATTTAGACTTAGCAAAATAAGTTTAATTTGATTCCAGATTATTTTCAGCTTGCATGGTTATAGTTATCTTCACAGTCAAGTCAAGAGGCTCTGTTTACTTTCAGGTGATAATTAATACAACTAGATCCATAGAAAGATCCAATCTTTTCTTCATTAATCAATCTCCCAATGAAGATATTTTCCTTTCTATCCTCTGAACTAAGGATGGCTCAAAACTATGCTTGGATTCCTAGGCACTTTACAGACCAAACATTCCTATTCTCATCCATGTCACAGAATAATAGAAATAAAAGGAACTCCACAGATCATTCAACCCACATCAGAAAAAATAATATCCTTCTCTACAACATCCCCAACAATTCTTCACCTAGCCTCCCCTTGAAGATCTCCAGTTATAGGGAAGTCACACTGTCCAGAGAACAGCTTAGAACAATACTGATATTAGAATTATTGGTATTAAATGTTGTTCAAGCACGTATTGTCTATGCAGTACACACTGAAACATGCATGAAACATCGTGTTACTACATAGTACATATTAGCCATATTGTCTCTGAGTTCTGGCAAGTAGTTTTCTTTGGAACTGAACACCTTAATTCTCTTTATCTTACCATTTCCCTGTGCCTGCAGACCATCTCACAACTTTTAGTCAGTTGAGTTGAGTAAAGAAACTGTGAAGTGAGAAGTGAAAGACCTTTTACTGCTATCTGATGCTTGACAGCCTCCTTAGTTCATGTAATCACTTAATCAATAAAGCTAACTGAACTGGATGCTCCATTGCTGTACCTTGAGATATTTTCTATTTAATAAATGTTCCTATTTTTGTGGCCAATCATGTTCCCTGGCTTCCCTCATTAAAATATTTCTAGTTCTTTCCCCTTTGTCCGGTCTAGCCTGAAACTCATTTGAACCTATCCATCTCTTTGTGTTTCAGAAAAAAAAATGGGGTTGCCTTTAGCATATGAATCTTCTTTTCCCCACTGCTTCCCAGTAAATGCCAAAAATAGTCTCCACTGAACATCAGAGGTGAAGGAAACATAGTGAAAGAGAGAAAGTTGATAATTTCCTGCTGATTGAATCAGACAGTGGGAACTTAGCCAAAGTAAAACTAGCAGAAGCCAAGTTAGGCTAAGAGACCATTTAAAATATTGATATGATCACTTCTCTTAGGAGTGAGATGATACTGCCTATATAGACATCCTGCCATATAGCAATAACCTGGAACGAAGAACTACTCTGTTGCTAGGTATAAAGGAAATCTATACAGTGGACACTGACATCTCATCTAGCTATTTTTTTCCACAGGAATTCATGGGTGACAATGGGAATGGAACGGAGGCATACTAAGCAAGCAGCAGCATCTTACTTGAGGCAAAAAAAGAGTGCCTTGCAACAATTTCAATGTTTCTACTTCCACCTGACAACACTTTTAATGTTGTGTGTCTGTGTAGAAAGCATCAAGTTTAAAAGTGGCCTTCTTTTCACATACAGTATATGTATAGGAAGCATACAAGAGTATATCTTTTGTGGGGTGATTAGGGAAACCAAGAACCCTGGAAGAAGGTTCACCAAAGAGCTTACTGTGGAGAATGAATTATGTCTGCCGCATGATTCATGTCAACATTAATACCTGAGGTTTGCAATGCATAGCGACTGCCTTCATGGCACCACCCTTATTCTGAAATAGAGTTCCTATTAAACATGGTCATAATAGCTAAAACAGCAATGCCTTCTATTCATATAGTAACTTTCTCAGAGGAGTTTGGGAAAAGTTCAATTCATCCTAGTAGCACGGGACTTAGGAGAGCGATGAGGTAAAAGGCATTATTGTCTCTAGTTTATAGAGGAGAGGATGGAGATATATTTTTGGTGCACTGACATTCTGGTGGGAATGTTTCATCACTGAGAGCCATAGTGGTATTTGGTCCTGTTCCATCTTATTACTTTCCACATTTTTCAGGGAGGGAATGTGACTTTTTTAGGAGTCATTTTTCATTCTTATATAGCTTTTTTTTTTTTTTTCTGGTAAAGAACGGTGCTTTCCCCAAGATATGCAAGTGTTGGCACACAGTGCCTCTTTTGTAATATGCCATAACAACCTGACATAAGGAGTGCAAGATAGTATAATCCCCATCCCTCCCCCCCCAAAAAAAACCTCCTTGAATCTAGGGCTTAGAGTAGTTGCATACACAGAATCAAATTTTGAAAAAAAAAATGCTTCATGAACATTATGAGGAAAGAGACATTTTGACAAAAAATTGGCTTCTGTATTCAAGTTCTCATTTGTAACTCTTCTTTTTGAAAATTGGAAGTAAAAGGAAATTTGATGTCCTTAAAAATCAATTGTATCTTTCTGAAGCTCCAAATGAAAGCAGCAGTCCATTTGAAACACACCAATTCAAAAATGGGGAAGAAGTGTTAATTGTCTGACACTTTTAAATGCAGGAAATATTGATTTACTGTCTTTGTAAATGATGGTTTAAACAAAATAATTTGAGGTATGGCCATACATTGTCAAGCTAGAGATTATTTGATAAAATCATGAAAATTTTTTTTTAGCAAAGTCTTTTTTCATTTACTAGTGCTGAATAATTTCCTTACTGGACTGCTGTCTAAATCCATGGGGTATAGCATAAGGGCTAATTTGGAGTGAAAGGATATTAGAAGTGGACACATCAATATATTTTAAAGAAAGTTGGCAAGATCTAGAAGAACTTTTCCAAAAGAATAATGCTGCAAACTCCTGATGTGCTATGCTTTTCTATTTCTTTACAAAGCACAGGGCCATAAGGAATTATATGCTAAACTGAAATTTCATGCCAGGCAGCTTCAGGAGGTGATGGCATATGTAGCAGCTGGACTTTGCAGCCCTGATACCAATCATAAATCTGTTGGACAGAGAAAGCAGCTTGTACCAACTGATCAAATTGCATGGATGATTCATCTCCCCAGTTCGCAGACACCACCATATCCAGCACCAACACCACCTCAGCAATTAAGGAGGGAAATCTGTTGGAACATTTGGCCATTAGCCATACATTAGGCATTTGGGATTCTAAAATTTAAAAAAAAAACATATTTTGGGAATGGAAATTTCTCCCCCACCTTTAATTTGGAATTAATGATTGTAACCAGTTTTCTCCGGTGCCTAAATTGATGGCAGATGGAATCTACTTAAAAATATTTTACCCACAATTCTTAAGTTAACATTGATATATTATAAATATTCATCAATTCTTAACATCCTTAATAATACCCTGGCTTCTCAAAGGCTGTTAGTATAGCAAAAAACCTGAAAGTTTCTTTCAAGCTGGAGAGTTTTTGAATATAGTCCTGACGAAAGGATATAATTGCTATCCAAGGACCAGCTTAGCTAATAGTGTAGTGGCACATCACCAAAAGATGCAGTTCCAGGTGATAAATTCTATGACCATAGTGACTGATACGGCTCATGAAATAGACATCAGCTATAGTAGCTTACACTCTTAATGATACTTTAAGGTTTACAGAATATTTTGCTCTCAATACGTATCATAATTTCCCACACACACACTTTTTCAGATGGCAAGTGCTCAGAAGTAAGAACGTTTTGTCTAGGACCACACAGTTCAAGGTGAGACTTGAACTCAGATCTCCTGATCATTAGTTTTCCTGCTACAACATACTTCTTCATTACTAAAGAAAAGATCCTTCATAGTCATGTTGTATGCACCTTAGTTTTCCTCTTCTGGTCCCCTTCATTCTTATTCATTATAGCATTCATTCATTCATTCATTATTATCCTTTTATAACCTTTTCCTATCACATGCATGCAATACCTCTCTTTTCCAGCCCACACTCCCCTTTGACACCTATCATTAAAACAACTTCTGAAATTCTACCTTCACCACAAAGCTTTTCCTGAATAGAAATATGAAGGTTCAGAGGAATAAAAAACAAAATGCAGACTATCCAATGGAAAATATGTCTGGGGTGATCAAAGGGGGCTGGCTAGGGAAAAGGGAGATAACTTTTAAAAGTTTCTTCCTGAGGATTTTACATTATTTTCTGAAAGATAGAAAAATTGAAAAACTTTGGATTGTGAAATTGTTTTTGAGTGATGAATAAATTGTTTAACATAAAGTGTTCAGGTATTGCTACACAGCCTTTAGTCACCCACAATGATTTCTAAAAACTATGCATAGGAGGACTTTTCTGTAAGACTATCTACTGGATCAGATCATTACAATGCCTGTACACTGAGTAATTCATTCTGCTGGGAGTCTCTTGGGTCCAAGATTGATAGGCAGAAATATAAGGATGATAGCACTGCTACTGCATTTTGACTGCCTTATGAAACAAGTAACATAGTGAGGGAGGCACTTTTCAGTACTACAGAATAAAGAACTATTTGAGGTTTCAGGTTCAGAATCGTGCCAGAGTGTTTGTGATGAGATGGGGAGAGCGAGGGTGGTCTGCCAAGCATACCCTTTCTGCAAATTAGTGCCAAGGCTCTGGCTCCTCACTCCTCTTGTTTTTTGCCTGATTCAGAATCTCCTATCTTGGGCAGAACGTGAAGGAAATTGGTCTGTGTTTGAACATTCTCACACCAAGCCAAGAAATAAACTAGCAAGGGAAAGGTGAGACAGCTTGACTCAGTCTGGAATCACCAGCAGCCTTAGGAATTGGCATGAATGATAAAAATTGCATGTCTAAAGATTCAGAAGCTGCTGATTAGAGATAGCTCAGAAAACAGGACTGATTAGAAAAGAGTTGCATGTGTTGTTTTTTAAACCTTTATTTCTGGTTAAATTCTTAAAAATAATTTTTAAAAAGTACTTTTTGTATCTCCTTGACTGTGAAGAGGGCAAAAAGTCCAACAAACATAATAACTTCTTTAGTACTTCAGGAGACTGAGGTTTCATTAATGTGTGTACTGCTTTACCTATTCAGAGCATGACCCCTTCATGCTTTACTAGACGGTTTCATAAGCTGCTTTGCTCAAAAACAAAATCACCACCTGGTGACCAGTCTTATGCTGAAGAGTCCTTCTAAACTTGGATTGATCCTTCAATGACACATACAGCCAATGGTCCAATTCCCACTGTAGATTTTCCATTTAACAGAACCTGACAGAATTTACTTCTGCATTGCTTTAACATCGTGAGCTACCAGGAGACTGATTAATATTCTCTTTCACTATGCAGCCTTAATTGGATTTGTTTCCTCATGTTTTTTTTTTGTTGTTTTTTCTTATATTGAGAGCAAAACAATTTAAAAGTAAGAAACACCAGATTTTCTAAGTTTCAGTACCGCAAACCATCATTTCTAAAAAAAATTTAAAATATTGAAAAAGATAAAAAATGCACAAGATTTTAGAGATTCTCCAGTCCCAAGGTTCTTAATCCTTTTTTTTTTTTTTTGTCTCATGGGCCCCTTTGTAAGTTTAATGAAACCTTCTTAGAATGATGGTTTTAAATGCATAAAATGAAATACATAGGATTCCAAAAGAAACCAATTATATTAGAATACATTCACCAAAATATTTTAAAATATTAATTTTGAGCACATAGGTTTCACTTATGCCAAGGTAAAAAACCTCTGCTTTAGTCTAACCCTTTCATTTCATTTATTGTTTATGTACATTCCAAACAGAACTCATGCCCTTCCCCCCCACCCCCCATGAATTGATGTCCTTTCTTATTACTGTCTATAGCAACATCATTTTCCTAACAATCAAGGTTGCAATCTTGGCATCACTGTCTACTCATTCTCAATCACCCCATATATCCCATATGATACAAAATCTTGTTATTTCTAACTTTACAACATTTCTCTTATCATCCCCTTTCCTCTATTCATCACCCTACTTCAGGACCTTATGAATTCTTTCCTGGACTTCTGCAAAAACCCTCTAACTGGTTTCCTTGCCTCAAGTTGCTCCCTACTCCAATCCACTGACCTGCCAACATGATTTTTCGAAAGCATTGGTCTGATATTGTCATACCCTTACTTGAGAAGCTACAAAGGCTCCCTATGACCTCTAAATTAATATGTAGACTTTATTTGAACATTTAGGACTCTTTGTAATATGTCCTCTTCCTCCATTTCCAGCTGCTTCTTCTTTAGTCCCTTCAAATACCCCAAACTCAGCAAAACTGAATCACTTGTTATTTCTCGATTGGGACTCTCCATTTCGATTGGGACTCTCCATTTCTATCTCTGTAACCTCGTCCCGGCTATTCCCCATGCCCATAATTCTTTATCTTAATTTCACTTCCTGACTTCCCTGACCTCCTTAAATACTCACTTCAAAGGTCACCCTTTTGGAGAAAATATTTTTGGTTCCTTTAAGTTGGTAAGGCATTCTACTCTGAGATTACCTCTGTGTGTGTATAGGTACACACACATACACAGTCAAATACTTATCTTGTATGTACAAGCTATTTGTCCATAAAATAACTTAGTTATATTTTATAGTTATTTATATATTTCTCCCTCATTAGAATGCAAAGTCCTTAAGGGTAGGAGCTGTTTTTCTCTTAATTTACATCCTCAGTACTGAACACAGTGCTTAGAATATAGCGAACACTTTAAAAGATGCTTATTGAGTGATTGAGGCAGGTACAGTGAGCTGGCACAATGGAGCCTGACTTGGAGTCAGAAAGGAAAGGCTCATACTACTGAACTCAAATCTGGCCTCAGACCCTGGGTAAGTCACTTAACTCTGTTTGCCTCAATTTCCTCATCTATAAAGTGGTCTTGAGAAGGAAATGACAAACTACTCTAGAATCTTTGCCAATAAAACCCCATACAGGGTCACAAAGAGTTGGCCATGACTGAAAAACAACTGCATGTTGACCTATTGCATTTTGGAGGATGAGAACTATAAAAAGATACGAAGTTTATCTGTTTTAGGAATAACATTACAAATGTACTAATGAAGAAGTATGAAACTAAGAGACTAAATTGATACATGTAAAAACACTAAAAAAATAGAGTACTGAATCTATTCAGATCCCTCCCCCCCCATTCCTTTTATAAAAGCATTTTTTTTGCTTTTTGGAGGGCAATTGGAGTTAAGTGACTTGCCCAAAGTCACATGGCTAGTAAGTGTATTAAGTGTCTGAGGCCGGATTTGAACTCAGGTCCTGCTGACTCCAGGGCCGGTGCTCTATTCACTGCACCACCTAGCCACCCCTAAAAAGCATTTTAAAACCATGCCTTAAATATTTTTTATTTTTCTTCCTGGGATAGAATGATTAAAAGGAACTGTTCTTGCCTTCAAGGAGCTTACGTTCCACCTGGGAACACAATATATGAATACATACAAAGTAATTTGAGAAAGCACAATCCACTGGATTGGGAAGGATTGGTAGTGTCAGGAAAAGCTTCATGAAGGAGGGGCAACCTAAGCTGAGCTTTGAGGAAAGGGAAGGATTCTGAAAGACAAATATAGTTGACAGTGTCAAAAGTTGCAGAAAACTCAAAAGTTGATAATAGACCAACCCATTAGTATCTGATCTGAGTGACCTTGGAGAGAGCACTTTCACTCCCAGTGATGAGAGAAGTCAGATTAGAGAGATAAAAAGGGAAGAGACAGTGAGGAATTGGAGGTAATGAAGTAAAGAAGATGTTTTCTAGGTGTTCTTTAATGAAAAAAGAAAGGAAAACAGAAAAAAAGACTGTATAAAATGGTTAGAGAGGATGATTGTGCCAAATGATTTTTTCTTAAGAATGGGTGAGACTTGGCTAGGCTTGTAAGCATCAGAGATTTAGCTGCTAAATAAGGAGAGACAGAAGATGAGAAGGGAGATGATCTGAGAAGCAAACTCCTGGTGGTGAGATCAGATCATCCTCACTACCTAATTTAGTTTATCCATCAATTGATATGCATTTATAAAGGTCTATAATATGCCAGGCATCCTGTAGGTCCTGGGATATAAAGAAAAAAATGAAACATTCCCTGCTCTCAAGGAGTTTATTTTCTATGTGAGGCTAGTTGGTTTTATACATTTTTTTTGCATCCTATTGCAAAATGGAACGAATTAAATTTTTAAAATTATTAAAAGTACTTACTAAGTGCCAAGCACTTTGTTAAACCCTGGGGATACAAGTAGGAAAATTCAGACAATCTTAGCTTTCAAGAAGTTCACACTCCAAGTAGGTCTTTTCCGATGCGTTAAATTACAATTACCCTATGAGTGTATATGCAGCACTCATCTATTTGGAAGTCATTTATTCTTTAATAATAAAAAACTATGCAAATTTTCTGCATATTTTATTCATTTGTGATAAATTACACTTTTCTGAGTCTATGTGCACATGTTTATGTATGTTTTCCCTGTCAATATTATTAGCTCTTATATTGCAACCTCCTGGAGGAAGGCAGCTGAGAATTATTATTGCTACCAGACAAAATGAGAACATTGTTCTACCATGTGCTTTAAAAGGAATGGCCAGGGGCTTAATGAATTGCCCTAAGTTGATACTGGCACACAAATAATTGGTATATATATTGGTCATCCAATAATGGAAAATGTTTTTAACTGTCTAACTTTTATGTGATCACAGCTCCTCTTTCTATCTGGGTAAGATGTTAGGTATCTTAGGGAAAGAACTCAACTCTCACACAGTGAGACTATCATCATCTGTTAATTTGGAAAAAAAAAGTTCCTTCTTTCCATTCCTCCTCCTTTCATAGATTGAATTGTCTGCTGAAAGAGTGAGGAAATGAAAAAATAAATGCCTGTCATTGCAGCACATCTCCAAATGGCCAGCCCAGTGGCAACTGTGGCAGGCAGGTGGGCAGCTCCAGTGTCAACCACAAAAAGAAGAGGCTTCCATTGGTGCTAAATGAAATAATCTCCAAAGTACAAATATCAAGTAAACTAGAATGAAAAGGTACAACTTCCCTGAGCTAACGTGTGATGAGAATTCTTCTCCCAAGTTTTTAAAAGGTCAGTGTGGTCTTTATAAAGAACATGCATTGGCTACATAAATTTAGAGCAGTCTGATGAGGCTCTCCATGACATTTTCAAAGGAAACTAGAGGAACATAGTTTGTTATTGGATACAAAGGCATATGCACTGCAGAATAAGCAGTAGGTAATTTTGCTGGCACAATGTCAACTCAGAATCAAGTGAGGGGTTCTTTAATTGTGTCCTTATTGAGTCATTTTGGATGCTTTAATGATTGAACTGGAGGAGAAAGGAGGGCATAAGATAATTAGATTTTGAGACTATGAAGAACTATGATACATCACAAATCTCTGGGAAGGGTGTTGGAGAGAAAGAGAGAGAAAGAGAGAGAGAAAGAGAGAGAGAGAGAGACAGAGACAGAGAGAGAGAAAGAGAGAGAGAGAGAGAGAGAGAGAGAGAGAGAGAGAGAGAGAAAGAGAGAGAGAGAGAGAAAGAGAGAGAGAGAAAGAGAGAGAGAGAAAGAGAGAGAGAGAGAGAGAGAGAAATTTAAGTTAACATTCAAAGAAATAGATGAATGAGGTTCCTATGGCCACTTGGGGAAGTGACTAGAACTCCCTGACTCCCTGGTTAAGTGTCATAGAGAAAGACTAGACTCTGACATTACTCGGCTATTGCTATCTAGCTTTCTGTTCGTTTGAAAAGGCTCACTTTCTCTCCACTTCTCCTTTCAAAGATTGAATTACCTTCTAAAAAGAGGCAAAATTCTTGATGCCAGGAGGCATATAAACTGGTGGACCATATAAAAAAGAAGACATTGCTCTTCTGTAAGGAACTGAAAGAAAATGACAAGATTGGGAAATAGGTAAAACCAAGGTCACTGGGGATGAAGTAAAACACTTGGAGCTCTTTAAATTATCCATCCATAGGGGCTTCTCTCAGTTTCTCCCAGTCATTTTCACCCCTTGTCTTGCCTTTCTTGCCCCTCTCTTCAACTCTCTTCTGCTCTCTATCCTTCTATCTCTTTCAATTATTTACAGTACTCGGAGTTCTCTGTATAGTACTGTGAGATCTCTGGAGGAAGGATAAGTATAGAAACTCAATATAAGTAATCTAATAACAAATAAATATTTGAGACAGATTGTTCTGGTGTGTGAGACAGAGCCTGAGGTAACATAATGCCTTGGGAAGGTAAACTTTAAAAATTTCGCTTCACTGGAGAACTACAAATTTAGTGCATGGAATAATACTTTATTAATGGCACCCTAGAAGCCTGAGGAGTGAGTTAATGCAGATTTTAGAATTACTTGCCTCACTACTCTGGAGTAACTTATGTGCCAGGGAGTCTGTCTCATTGAGTACCCACTGTTTGAATAATTTCTATCAACTTTTGAAGGTACAACAAGAAATTTTTCTGCATACACCAATGAGTGGAATCTGTAAGGGCAAAAATCACTTCTCCCCTCTTTCGGGGAGGGAGCAGAATTGCAGATGCTCCACACTTTCGGACTACTCAGATTGCTGTCTTGTTCAATTACATACTCCCTCCCCTTATGAAAAGCGTAAGTGAGGGCTTGGAAAACATGGAGAAGAACACAGGATCATAGATCTGAACAGGAAGAGATACGTCCTCATTTTACGATGAGGAAACTGGGTCCCAGAGAGGTGGAAAATTTACCCAAAGTAACCTAGATAATAAATGGTAGATCAGAGTTTCAAACTCAGAATTTCATGGTTTCCCCATCCATTGCTCTTTCCACTGGACCACACTGCCTCTCTGTTTTCAAGCTTATTCACAAAGTAACTGGAAGAATAATTCTAACTTTTGATTAAGTTCTTTGCTGGAAGAGACTTGCCCTAAAACTCCTGCATTCCTGAGAAGGTGGTCTAATTACACAGCTTCCATTTACCAAGTACTGTCTTGCATTTGCAATAACTTGGTGGGGAGGGGGCGGAACAGAATGTGGAGTGTACTTTCAAAGGGCAATTTTTTTTCCCAATGGCAATAAAGAAGAAGTGTCTTAAACATAGACTACAAGAACCCTCTCATTTATTTTTTATTGAGAAGAGACAACCAGTGATTATATATCATCACTGAATAATATGTAGAATTTATTGTGTTCTGTTATCTGTTCCTGGGATGTCAAATGATACCTGAAGCATCTGCACATACACTAAGTTAATAAGGCCAAAACTCAGAGACAAGGATAAAAGACTCAATATTTATTTGAATCTCTCACTAGAAAATAGGATTGTAAAATGCATTTCTGTCTTGAACCCCAACCAGAGAGGTTATTATGGAAGTAACAAAAGATCTCATTGTATGATGATTGCAAACATAAAATATCTATAGGGCAGGGATCCTAAGGACAGCTTGATTTTGAATCTGCAGTGTATTCAGTTCCAGTCTCCAATGTATATTAAGCAAGTATAGCTCAGTTATTAGGGAAGATAATAAAGCTTAGATAAGAAAATACTCCTACCCTCACAAAGCTTAGAGTCATGTTGTTTGAATGCCAAAATGTAGCTTTCCAAAACGACCATATTATGGAGAACTCACACAAGGCAAGTGATTACATGGTGATCATAAAAAGTGATATAAGGACACTGTTAAGGTCTTTCTTAAGAACTTTGGAATTGATTGTGTGACATGGGAGACATTGGCACAGAACTGCCCAGCATGGCATGCCCTCATCAAATTATGTGTTGTGCTCTATGAGCAAAGTAGAATTGAAGTAGCTCAAAAGAAATGCTAGATGTGTAAATTTATAGGATCCACCCCAAATACTCATACAGATTATTTGTCTGAACTGTGGTAGGGCATTTTGAACTCATGTTGGTCTGATCAGCCACAGTTGGACACACTGTGATTTGACTCTAATACTATGATGTAATTTTGGTCCTTTTCCAGAAGGAGGACAACAACCAGTCTATAATGAGATATAACAAACATACAGTTAACCAGAACTATACTTATACAATTATACTTATACAATTTGGGCATCAGGGACAAGGTTCACAAAATACCTAGGAACAAGAAGCATCAAAATAAATCTCAAATGTGTATATTTTAAGGACAAATTCACTTAAAAGTAAGAGAATTTGATGGCCTGTGAGGTTCCTCAAAATTCTAGATCTTAATTTTTAAGCCATTAACCTTTCTCAACCCCACATTCTTCATCTGGATATCTGTGTCACTTACCTTATGATGTTATTTAAGGTTCAAATGAGATAATGAACAAAAGGTGATTTGTAAACATTATAATGCTTATACATTACAATGCTTATATAGTATTTCATTTATTATTATTATGAATAATATTACTCTACATTATGTAATTATTATCTATATTGTCTAATATTATCATTATGAATTATATTACTCCATAGGATAATTTTAAAGTTTAAAAAGTGCCTGACATAACATTACTTCCCTGGCAGCTCACAAAGTGGGGATGTTTCAAGTATTGTTTATCAAGATGAGGAAACAGATTCAGAGAAGGTATGTGATTTGCTTGAGATCACACAGCTATGCAATACTTAAAGCAGGGTCCACATCCAGGTCTACTTGAATCCAGTTCATCTCTACCACTTCTCCTGAAATCAATGGTGCATTTCTTAACAAGATAGTTACCTGGGATGAAGAAAACTTAACTGGTGAAAATTAGCCAAATGATTGCCTCATAGCCATAGTGTCATCCTTGAAGCAACTGAGATAACCCATGGCCTGAGACATTGCCAAATTATATTTCTTTTGATTTTTAAAGATTCAGAATTGATAAAAGAGCAAAAGGCTTTTTTTTTCCTGATTGAACCTCTAAAAATCAAGCAAATCTTATTCAAATAATGATTTGTGAGACATACTTTATCTAAATTCTAATTCGGATATTTAACCTATTTAATCTTCTGCTCACCTCTGTTCTAGCTGTGAAGAGTACAACAACTTGCTCTGTGTTGAGGCGGGTCAGAGGTCAGGCTCGTTGCTTCTTTAAATAAGAGAATCTTAGACCTAACGAATCTTTTGTTACAAACAATATGCAGTCATAAAAAGATCACCCATCATCCAGATGACAATATCAGTATTCATAATAACACACTTAATACATCTGAATAACAATTTCAAAGTCTAAGCAGTTCCTACTGTAAGAGCATTTTGTATAAACCCAGTACCACAATTGCAAAATGGAAAATTAAATGCAATTTTTTGCAGTTTTCATTTACCTCTTAAATCAGACTAACTGATTATTTTGTATATGGATTCCTATCTGTTATAAGGCACTGATTGTCCTCTTTTGACTCCTGAAAAGTTATGTTTTCAAAAAGTCACTCAGAGAGCATTTCCAACACCCAAGGGAAAGCAAGAAGCAGTAGATTAGAGCTTTCCAGAGACATTTAGCCATCTGGCTAGGGAAGAGAAACTGTATTTTAATGTAGGTAACTGCTTTGAAAACCTGAGTTCTGACTTACTGTTTTTGCTTGTCTGAAAGGGAAAAAAATGTTATATCCTTTTTTACCAAAAGTTCAGTGAAGGAAATGCAGTGTGATGAGAAGATGCTTCGATCTGACATCAGGGGACCAGGTCCTTGTCTCAATTTCAACACTTTCTTAGCTGTATAGCCTTGAGTAAGTCACTTGGCTTCTCTTAGCTTTAGTTTCCTCTTCTGTAAAATGGAGGCATTATCAGGGACACAACCTTCCTTATAGGGCTACCTCATATGAAAATACTCCATAGACTAAAGTGCCATATAAAGGTGACCTGCTGTGATTTTAAAGAAGATTGAGCATACCAATAAGAGCATTTATTTGGGGGTGAGTATAGTCCATGATAACGTACTCCACTACCTAAAGAGTGGAAATGAGGATCTCCTGAGGAACTCCCATACTGCCCCAGCATTTTGGTGGTCACTGGAGGGTGAGCATTGCGTGGAAGGCAAAATGAGATTTGATATTCACATCCTCTTCCTTTTGTGTCATTTTTGAACAGGGAAGTTGCCTTGTTTCTTTTATTTCTGGTGGTATGGATACCTTGGAACTCCTGTCCTTTTCTAAGTTTTGTTTTGTTTTGCTTTTCCTCCTCAGAATAAGGCTTTTAGGCTCTGCCAGGAGAAATAACATGATAATGGTAACTTTTAGCTTTCAATATGTATGTTAATGACTAAAAGCTGGACTCAGGCTTATGTTCTCAACAGGAAACAACAATTACAAACCAAATCTCATTAAAAATACCATTAGGATGAAAATTTTTGTATTTAAAAACAAAACAAAACAAACAAAAAGGATTTTCAAACAGCAAGCTGAGGCACAATTATTTCAGGCAGTTTTAATGTCCCCTCCTCCAAAAACCAAAATACCTGAAGGCAAAGTAATTCAAAGAATCCCCAACAGCAATAATTATCATGAGGTTTGATGTATAGTCAATTTGTACATTTTCTTTTTGTCAGAGGCGTCATTCTCAACAGTAATTATTGGTTTGATTAAGTAAAGTGGTTTGCCCTTAGACTGTATGTTTCCACTTCTCATATATTCGAATGGTCTAGGTCTTAGATTTCACGGGAGGGAATGGATTTATAAAACACTGGTCATAATCAAAGCAAAAGGTATTACTTAAACAATTAGCATTGGGCAGAAAAGAAACACAGGTTAACAATATGCTATTACTCTTTGCAGCAGACCTGAGTTAGCATTTTGTCTTTTTCATGACCGAGTATGCTTATGTATATCTCCAGAAGCAGTACTAGTATACAGAAAACTGGACTGCCTGTTAGAAGGCCTGGTTTGAAAACTTTCCTCAAGTTTCAGCTATGTGACCACAGGCAAAAACCGACTAATTTTTTGTGAACTTATATTTCCTCAGCTCTAGGGGATCCTCACTCTATTGATGTAATTCATTTAGTCTTCCCTAATAGATTCTTTTGGGGCAGCTAGGTAGACTAAGCATTGGGTTGTGTGATCCTGGACAAGTCACTTTCCCCTATTTGCTTCAATCTCCTCGTCTGGAAAATGAACTGGAGTATGAAATGGCAAACCACTCCAGTATCTTTGCCAAAAAAACCAAAAACCAAAAAACAACAGAAAAAAACCAACCCAAATGGGGTCGCAAAGAATTGGGAACAATTGAAATGAATGAACAACAACAATAAATTCTTTGTTCCACTCCCCAAATTGGCTGTTTCAAGTCTTTTCTCCTTAAGCCTCCCAAACTGCCCTCTCAGCAAAAGACCACCTCTAATAAAGAAAATAGAAGCTTTTTATCCTGGGAGCTCCTTCTCCCCTATTCTTCATCTTACAAACCCATTGATATACTCCTCTTTCATTGTCTTCTCCTTTATAATAATCTCTGATAAACAGGTGCCCTTTCTCCTTGCCAAGACCACCTCTTCTATGTTTATCCTTGCTTTAATCCTCTCTACTCTCAGAAGATTATTCCTTCATTCATTTCCTCTCTTTAATATTAAATTTCTCTTTATCTGCTTCCTCATTTCCTGTGCTTAAAATACACCTATGTACCCTTTATCCTTAAAACATTCTCAGTTGACCCTATCATCCTCTCAAGTTATCTTTTTTATCCCTTCTCTTTTTTCCAGCAAAATTCCTAGAGAAATCTTTCTATATCCTTGGTCTTCACTTTCTTTCCTCTCACTACTTCTCAGCTCTTTGAATTCTGGTTTCTGACTTAATCACTCTAGGGAAATAACTTTCTTCAAATTTCCCAATGATCTCTTAATTGACAAACATGTGGGCTTTGTTCAATCCTCATCCTTCTTGACCCCTTTGAAGTACTTTATTCTCCTGAGTATTCCTTCTTCTCTGGGATTTGTTGATAAATTCTTGCAAGATGATGTGTAGGTTCCTTTTTAGATCATGACTTTCAGTTAGTTCAATAATTTTAAAATAATCTCTTCTGAATCTATTTTCCAGTTCAGTTGTTTTTCCAATGAGATATTTCACACTGTCCTCTATTTTTACATTCTTTTGGTTTCATTTTATTATTCATAATTTCTCATGAAGACATTACTTTCTATTTGCTCCATTCTAATTTTTAATGAACTATTTTCTTCACTGATCCTTTTGCTCTCCTTTTTCATTTGGCCAATTCTGTTTTTAAAGTATTCTTCTCCTCATTGGTTTTTTGGACCTCTTCTACCATTTGGCCTAGTCTGTTTTATAAGGTGTTATTTTCTTCAGTATTTTTTTTTGTTTCTCCTTTACCAAGCTGTTGACTCTTTTCTCATGATTTTCTTTCATCACTTTCATTTCTCTTCCCAATGTTTCCTCTAACTCTCTTCCTTGATTTTCAAAATCCTTTCTGAGTTCTTCCATGGTCTGAGATCAATTTATATTTTTCTTGGACCCTTTTGTAGGAAGCTTTGACTTTGTTATCTTCTTCTGAGTATGTGTTCAGACCTTCCTTGTCACCAAAATTACTTTCTATAGTCAGTTTTTTTCTGTTGTGTGTCCATTTTCCCAGCCTATTACTTGACTTTTAACTCTCTGTTAAAGTAGGGCTCTGTTTCCAGTGTAGAAGATACAATATCTCAGGCCTCAGGTGTTTTGTGCAATTATTTGCAGAAATATTTCTAGGGATCTGTAAGTCTTCAGTTTATGAGGTCATGTGATCTAAAGAAAGATGTTTACTACTCTCCTGACCTGTGCTCTGGTCTGTGAGTGATCACAAACACTCTTTTCTGCCCTGGAACCATGGAGGGTCCTCCCTCTACTGTTGCTACAAGCTCTGCTATGCTACTGCTGCTTCTCACACTGGGACTGCTACCCAGAACTATGGCCCAATTCCAAGTATGGGGAAAGCAACAGAGTCCTGACTCAGAGTGAGCAAAAATACCCCTGTAATCTCCTTCTGATCAGCTGTTTGACCCCCTTACCATCTTTGGGCTGAGAGCTATGGAAGTAGTCACTGTTGCTGCCTAATTGATTCAGTCACTCCCAAGACCTGCTTGTGGTTTCCTGGGCATTTAATAAATGTTTAGTGTTTGAACAACTGACTTCTAAAATCATTTAAAGAACCACACAGTCCTAGTAGTACCTAATTCACGAGGGGTATTCTGAAGAAAGCATTATGTAAAGCTTAATGTGCTAAACAAATGTTAATTACTATTAAAAGAATGGACTAATGTCTACAGCAGGAATAAAAAGAAAGCCATGAACATATTCATGGACTAGGGCTCTGTCTTGACTTAAAACTGTCAAATGTAACCTATAAGCTTCACTGTATCTTGATCTATTTCTTTGTTTTTTCTTTCTCAGAGGAAAATGCGCCCCTTCTTTTTTTCCAATATTAATTGGAAATTCCCCCACCACCTAAAGCCCAGATTTCAAGCCCTATCTATTCTTTTCCTTTCTAAGTTCTTAATTCTTGAAAGATCACTCCTTTCTCTCATATCCTCAATATCTTCAGAGAAGGCAGATATTTTTTAATACAGACAGATTTTTTTAAAAAAACTTTTAGCCTAAAAACGTCTTCTTTTAAGCTATAATCTTAAACTACAACCCTATTTCTGGTCTTACTTGCATTGAAAAACTTCCCCAAAAGAGTAATCTAAACTAACTACCTCCTCATCCTTACCACCCATTCACTTTTTTTGGATTCTTATAATCTGGCTTCCATTTCCTCTGTTGTATTTACATTATTTACTGAAAAGTTACTCATCACTTTCTCATTAACAAATTCAAAGGCCTTTTCTTGAACCTTCTTCTTGCTCCTGAAATATTTAAGTAACTCTTGTCTCTTTTGGCTTCCACAACATAGCAATATATAGGTTTTCTTCTCCCCTCTCTGAGCACACTTCCTTCATCTTCCTTTTAATTTTGCTAGTAACTCATCCTCTTTCTGCCCTCTATATGCAGATGTCTTCCAAGACTTTGTACTTGGTCTTCTTCAAGCCCTCTACACTCCCTACCATGTAGTTTCCATCCATTCCTATGGCATCAACTATATGTGTCTTTAATTGGTGCTAAATATTGGTGCTTTAGATCTGGACTCTCTTCTAGAATTCCTACTTGTCTTTCAAACTATTTCCTAGTTAATTTTACTTGACTATCACTCCAGCACTTCAAATTCAACTTGTCCTCAATTGAAAATATCATTCTGCTGTATGTGAAATCAGAGAATCTGGAGGACAAAAAAGTTATACGTTCCATTCATATAAGATGAAGAAACTAGAAATGTATAGCCTAGAGAAAAAGATGCTTAGAGGGAACATGATATTGGTCTTCAAATACATTAAGAGCTACTACATTGAAGAGGCTAAAACCAACAAGTAGAAGCTAGAGGAAGTAGAATTTGGGAAATGGCATTGGAATTAATAATTAAAACTATTCTAAAGTGAAATGGTCTGTCTCAGAAGATAATAAGTTATTTGACACTGGAGATTTCTTAAGCAGAAGCCTATTGGCCACTTAGAAGGCATATTGTGGAAAGAATTCATGCCTTCAGACCAGGTAGGAATCTATGACTTCTGAGATCTCTTCCAGCTCTGAAATTTTCTGATCTGGTGTCATGAGGCAATTATTGGTGTTAATCACTTGTGGCAGGGTTAGCTACTGTTGGGAATCCTAATGCTTTGCCTCCAAGGCCACTTGATGCCTTTGTTTAAAACAAGCTACCTAACTCTTCATCACCACACCTTTCTTTGCTCATTGCTTCCCAGCACAAAAGGGATATGCTAAAGCTTGAAGTTGGTCTGTGACATTTTTCAAAACATCTCTTCTGTCTTCCTTGCCTGAAGTTACCCCATTTAACACAGAAAACTTTCCACTCTACTGGTCAATCAAAAGATTGACAACAATAATCAACAGAATTTTGCAGGAGGAAGGACTGCCTGAGGAACCAGAAGAACTCCTGCACCCAGAAACAACATTTCAGCAACTCCTCTACCTTAGAAGTTACAGCTTTGCACTTCTGTTATTTCCCTGAGTTTCTCTCCCAAGCCAAGACAAAAATCCCTGTTGCTGTGATACTTTGATTAATGAATCATCTATAATTACTATTAATGAAGCTCCTTTATAACAAAGTCAGCTCTGTTAAAAACAAACAACCCCCCACCCCAAAAAAAAAAACCTTCACAAATCAGGCAAAGGAACTTGGGTTTACATCAAATGTAGATACACTGAACAAAAGAGAGTCAGAGATTCAAAAGACCTCAGTTCAAATTGTACCAGAATAGGAAAACCATATCTTTGACAAATGTGCATTCAGACTCTGTTTGAAGACCTCTAGTGATGAGGAACTCACTCAATCCAGAGGCAGACTATTTCACTTTTGGATAGTTTTCAGTTAGGAATGGCTTCTGTATTAAGTTAAAATTTTTGACATTTTCGTGCAACTCATACATCATATCTTATGTCCTAATTCACATTATGTATCTATGTACTTGTGTAATTCCTTTTATTTGATTGGAAGTCTCCTGAAGGCATAGATGATGTGTTTTTTTTAATCACTGTATTCCATGAAACATCTCTTAGAGTAGATGACGGATTTTCAACATATATTTGTTCAATTGAAATGAGGTTAGATCGTCTGATATCTTTACTTTGTTTCTTCCTTTTTTCATGAATAATTAGGTTCTTTCTTTTGCCAGAGAACATCCAAGGTTCATTAGAGAAGAGCATATGAATTGATAGGAAAGACTGGGTAGAGAATAGGTGTTAAGAGGGTATAGAAGGCAACAGAAAAATATATGAAGGTGATGGGTGATATGATTCAAGTCTTTAAGTTTTTGAAAGCCATGTAGAGCATGTTAATGAAGCAAAAGTTGGAAGTTGTAGTAATGAACAAGGAGTATCCCTAGAGTCATAACTAGAATGGAATAACTAGGGGATTTCCTAGGGATTCCAAATCTAGTAGGTTGTACTTTCTCCTCAAGTGATCCTCTGCTTAGGAGAAAGGAAAAATCCAGGGGCCTAGCAGGTGGGTCCCAGGATAAGAAGGAGGAAGAGGCAGGTTCTACTGGAGATAGGATACACTTTAGATCAAGTATAGCTCTAGCTAGCTCTCAGAATCCTTGTCTTCTTTCAAGGCTCAGTTCAGGAGCCAAATCCTTTGTGAATTCTCATTTCTTTACCATCCCAATTACTGAATCTCTCCTGCTCCTCAATTTCCTTACACTATATTTATTTGTGTACAAGTTGTACTCTGCCACCCAGAATATCAATCTTTGAGAGCAGTGACTCTCACTTTTGACTCAGTATTCCAAGCATATTTAAGGTATTAATAAATATTTCTTGGACTGAATTGAGGTGAATTATGAGAGCTAATATGCCAAGTGAATGTAGAAGTAGATTTTTTTTAGGGTTTAAAATTAAATTGATTAACTGATCCACAAGAGATTATTAAGAAATGAGGACTTTTTGGAGTACCTTTCTGATTCTATGTAAACAACATAGAGATATATGTTGTTATATAAGCAACATAGAGATATATGTTGTTTATAGAAACAACATAGAGCTAACCCACAAAAATCCCTTTTTTATTTTCTTATTTAAGTGGTTAGGAGACCAGAAAGAGGCAAGAGCTGTGTTGTAGATTTTAAAATCATTATAGAAAGAAAGATCTTCACAATAACCAACTGGTAATTCCTATCTCTTTGACCCTTCTGAAGTTCCCTGTAAACTCCTGTGTGCGGTACAGATGCCCAATGGATGTAAGAGAATAGGAGCATCAACTTACAGTATTTACTCTCAGAATATTCCTTTTACACTAAAATTTCAATGAAAATCAAATGAAAAACACAATAGAGATATGAAGAGCTAGAAGAGAACAAATTATGATCTATTCTGGGGAGAAAAAGGGACAGAAGTCACCAGAATTTTCAGCCTTCTCTAGCCAGCTCAGTCATTGCTACTTGACTAGAATAGAGCAACTTTTTTGAGGATAAGTGAAAATAAGGTTAAAAAGTTTCCTTACCACAATATTAATTAGTTAATTTTCTGCTTGAGAAAATAGAGATGGAGTGATATTTGCCCAGCTGTGGGAATATATTCAATTTGTTCCCAATGCTTGTTGATTTTACCTTCAAAACATTTCTTGTTTATGTTTGCTTTTCTCTTCTGACGCTGCCACCACTCTGGTGGAGGTCCTCATCACTTCACATCTGGACTATTTCAGATTTATTAGTTCTGTGACTTTCCCCCCTCTTATTCCTCTCTTACTTTTGCACATCTTTGTTATATGAGCTGCCTCTATGTGAAATTGTAGAAGGTGGGATATAGTGGAAAATTTAGGTGATAAAAGAAAAAAAGATATCAATAAAATTTTATTTTTAAAATATGGAGAAGTGGCAGAGTCAAGATGGAAGAGTAGAAACAGCAGTTCTGCGCTGCTCTGGCTTCCACCTCCTCCAATACGTATAACAAGTGACGCTAAACAAGCTTTAGAGCTATAGAACCCACAAAGTGAAAGAAAGAAACAAAGCTCCTGCTGAGGGAAGCCTGGAAGGCCAGCAAGAAGGGTCCATCACAGCATGCTCAGGCTGACGGCAGTCCCACTTGAGCCACAGTTTTAGCTCCACCATTGGAGCACCCTTCAAGAGGATAAATCACCAGCAGCTGTAGTGGTTTCCAGACTTCTCAATCCATAAATGGCAAAGACAAGGTAGATTTTGATAACAATGGAACTTGGTCAGTCCAGAGGGAGATAGAAGAGTGCGGTCTGGCTGTTACTCCTGGAGGGAGAAGTGGGGGGTGGTGTGGTGGCTGTAGCTACTGCCACATTGGCTGCTGCAGACCTCCTGGCCTGCAGAATGTAGGGGAACAAAGCCACCATTCAGAAGCCAAGCATTCTTGCTTTGACCTACCTGGATCCAGATCATAGTCTTGGGTGGTGGTCCTGGGGTGTGTGAGCAGTGAGCCAGAGAATGTGGGGGCTGTAGGGAGGGAGCTTTCCAATAACTCCTACAGCTGCAAAAACTCCAGTGATTTGGGACATAGCTCTATCCATTCTGGAAGCAGAGTTCTCATGGCAAAGAGCTCAGAAGTCAAGTAATTGGCTGTCAATATGAGCAAGCAACGGAAGCACAAACAGACAACAGAATCTGGTTTTGGGGACAAAAAGGATCAAGGCATGGAGCAGGAGGAAGACAGTGAAGTGAGAACTCCAGCATCAAAAGCCTCCAAGAAAAATTTGAACTGGTTACAGGCCATGGAGGATCTCAAGAAGGATTTTGAAAATCAAGTAAGAGAAGTGGAGGAAAAATTGGGAAGAGAAATTAGAAGGATGCAAGAAAATCATGAAAAATGAGTCAACAGCCTGCTCCCAAAAAATACACTGAGGAAATTAACACCTTAAAAAATAGACAAACTCAAATGGCAAAAGAGGTCCAAAAAGCTAATGAGGAGAACACTTTAAAAAGCCAAATTTCCAGATAGAAAAGGAATTTCAAAAACACATTGAAGAGAATTACTCCTTCAAAATTAGATTGGAGCAAATGGAAGCTAATGACTTTATGAGAAATGAAGATACTATAAAACAGATCCAAACAAATGAAAAATAGAAGGAAATGTAAAATATCTCATTGGAAAAACCACTGACTTGGAAAACAGATCCAGGAGAGATAATTTAAAAATTACTGGACTACCTGAAATCCATGATCAAAAAAAAGAGCCTAGACACCTTCTTTCAAGAAATTATCGAGCAAAATTGCCCTGATATTCTAGAACCAGGGGGCAAAATAGAAATTGAAAGAATTCACCAATCACTTCTTGAAAAAGATCCCAAAAAGAAAAATCCTAGGAATATTATAGCCAAATTCCAGAGTTCCCAGATCAAGGAGAAAATACTTCAAGCAGTCAGGAAGAAATAATTTGAGTGTTGTGAAAACACGATCAGTATAATATAAGACCTAGCGGCTTCTGCATTAAGGGATCAAAGGGCTTGGAATACAATATTCCAGAGATCAAAAGAGCTAGGACTAAAACCAAGAATCATCTACCCAGCAAAACTGTGTATAATGCTACAGGGAAAAATATGGTCATTCAATGAAATAGAGGACTTTAAAACATTCTTGATAAAAAAAACCTGAGCTGAACAGAAAATTTGACTTTCAAATACAAAAAACAAAAGAAGCATGAGAAGGTAAATAGGAAAAAGAAATCATAAAGAACTTAGTAAAGTTGAACTATTTACATTCCTACATGGAAAAATGATCATTCTAACTCATAAGACTTTTCTCAGTATGAGGATAGCTGCAGGGAATATATATATATATATACATATATATGTGTGTGTGTGTGTGTGTGTGTACATACATATATATGTATAGGAGGATGTATGTGTATATAAATATATATGTGAATCTGGGCATATGTATGTTCATATATACATAGACAGAAGGCATAGGATGAATTGAATATGAAGGGATGACATCTAAAAAAATAACATTAAGAGGTGAGAGAGGAATTTATTGGGAGAAGAAGAAAGGGAGCGATAGATTAGGGTAAATTATTTCATATAAAAGAGGCAAGAGAAAACTGTTACAATGGAGGGGAAGTGCAGGAAGGTGAAAGGGAATGGGATAACCTTATTTTCATTGAATTTGGCCCAAGGAGGGAATAACATACACACTCAATTGAGTATCTTACCCTATAGGAAAATAGGGGATAAGATTTTAGATGATAGAAGGTAGGGCAGACTGGGGGAGAGGGTAGTTAGAAGCAAACATTTTTGAAAAGGGATAGGGTCAAAGGAGAAAATAGAGTAAGTGGGGGGGGCAGGATAGGATAGAGGGAAATATAGTTAGTCTTTCATGATTTAACTACTATGTAAATGATTTGGATAACTACACATGTACAATCTATATTGAATTGCTTATCTTCCCAGTGGAGGTGGGTGAGGAGGAAACAACGGAAAAAAAAATTCTGGAACCTGAAGTTTTAAAAATAAATGTTTAAAAATTTGCTTTTTAGACACAACTGGGAAATAAGATATACAGCTACTGGTGTATATAAATCCATCTTGCCCTCCTAGAAAGTTAAGGGGGAGTGAAGGGGGAGGATATAAGAGAGGACATATTGCGGGAAGGGGTATTCAATAGGCTTGCCATTTTGGTGTGGAGCTAGGGGAAAGACAAGGAGAAAAACTGTAACTCAAAATTTCTTGGAAATGAATGTTGAAAATTAAAAATAAAAATTTAAGAATATAAAAAAATAAAATATGGAGAAGCTCATCATCATTAGTCTAGTCATTTGGTGAAGAATTCTTATGTCCTGACAACTCACGAAATAAAGAAAAATACTAACTAGGCTGCATTCCTCTGTGGTACCCTTTTATTTCTACATAAATGCTAGCTAGTTATTACCCTTTTACTTCTGCATGATGACAACGAAGCAGTGGAAATGGAGGGCAGGAAGGTGCTCAGAATTACTTGTTTTCAGTCCATTTGTAAACACTAATTGAGCTTTTAGTATTTTAAATGGGAGATGTTTGTTCAGTGATCAATGAGAGGAGAAACTACTGAATGAAATGAATCATATCAATCTTGACATTCTTGCAATAAATTAATATAGTGAAAAGAGGAGTTTTTTAGTTGGAAGAATGGCTTATAGATTTTCCCTGCACTAGAAAGTAAGGCATTAGGTTGAATATATTTAACTGTTTACACAAAGGCAATATAAGGTAGAAAGTCATGGGACACTTGGACATCTTGTATGATGGTACACATGATAAGTATTTTCAAAAAGACTACAAAAATATGACTGAAGCTTCTCCACTAATGCAGTTTAAAAGGAATGAATAGTTAGATGAATTCAATAAAGAACTAGGAAAGATCACTCAAAGTATATCAGATATAATGTAATACTTGGTGGCCTCAATACAAGGGAGGCATAGGGCAAGGTGGCAAAAAAATACAAGAAAATACAATTCAGGAGAATTAGACCAATGATTTATAGATCATAGTGATGCCTCTCATCTATTTAGCCTCCTCTTCCTCCTCCTCCATCATCATCTCCAAAAGTTATCACTTAAGTGAACTCAGTTAACATTTTAACAGATAGGAAATGACTAGTTACTGATAGAGAAATCATGTCTAAATTAGCCATTTTTGTTCAGTAAAACTACCTGCCTTAAAAAGCAAAGATCAAAATCAAGACCAAATTAGAAACATCAATGAAAGGAAGAAGATAGCTTGTGAAATTAAGGCAACTAACTACAAACTGACCTATTTAAAAAAGCTATTTGCATTAACAACCGGAAATAGAGAAAATGACTGATGCTAATACAACCTATCACAATTTTCTGAATTTAACCCACATAAAACAAATGACAGAATGAGAACAAAAGAGCCTAGAAATCACATGAGCCAGTAAATAATCAATACGCTTGCCAAGCATAGAGAAATGGGAGCCAAGGGCAATGAAAGTTTAGGATTTAAACCAGTTTGAAAACCCAACAGAGGAGAATGGTGAGAGATTTTGAACACTATATCTCGTAAAATAGTAAGAAATACTAGTGAGAAAAACAAATTTAGAGAAAGCTTGGTCAGAGATGCAACTAAACAGAATTTTCCCAAGGGTATTAAAGGATAAAACTGGATGGACAATGAATGCAAAATGGGCAAGATTTAGAAGGATTTTAATACTAAATGTCTTTTTTCATCAATGACATAGAGGACTCATCAATGACATTTGGACTCTTAATATCCTCATCTCATATGTGCAATATGAATCAATAAATTTCCAAATCTTACATTTTACCTTCATAACATTTCTTTCATCCAGCTCCTTCTCTTGACTCACATAGCCATCACCTTAATTCAAGCTCTTGTTATTTCTCACCTAAATTACAGCAAGAACTTCCTAACTGGTCTCCCTACCTCAAGTACTCATCACTAGTCTAGTCCATCATATATACTGCTGCCAAAATAATTATCCTTAAGTGCAGATCTGATCATGTGACTCTTCCTCATCCTATCCCAATGTCTTCTTATTGCCTCTAGGATAAAATTTAAATTTCTCAGTTGAACTTCTAAAACCTGGTCCCATCCAAAATTTGCCCCTCCTATATTACTTTCTCTCCCATATAATGAAATATCTGGATCGGCCTTTCCTCTGTTCCTCACATATGATATTGCATTGTTTGCCTCAGTTTCTTTGCACTGAACATTCCCTCATGCCTGAATTATATTTTCTCCAACGTTATGGAATCTTTCTATTATTTTTGATGCAGCCCAAGAACGCTGTTTTGCATGAAGCATTTCCTGATGTCTCCAATTGCTCATGTCCTCCCAAACTACCTTGTATTTAAATATTCTGTACATGGGAAAGGTATCCCAAAAGCCTTAGTGTGGTTTTAAGGTTTAATAACTTCAGAAATGTAAATTCTACAAACTAAAAACATCATTTGAACGTTTAATTATGCAAATTTTGTATATTTTTTAAGTTTTATGAATTTTGAATTTAAAATAATTTTAATTTTTTCCCAGTAACTCTGATTGAAGATGGGAAACATAGAAAGTGAACTGCATTCTCTAGTTAGCTGAATTCAAGTCCACAACAGCAAGAAGAAGAAAATCCCCCTTATAAGAAAGAGGATTCTTATAGAAACATCATGATTTTTTAAAAAAGTAATTAAGCTTTCAAATGTTTTTTGGAAAATTTTTAATAGACTTCTGGCATTATTAAGGCTTAAAATTGCACTAAGACTTCTGGGACATGCTACATTTATATTTATGTAGTTTATATTTATGATGTATTTATTTTATATGTATTTCAATTTTTCCTCTATTAGAATATAATCTTATAATTAGAAATTATTTAATCTTTGTGTCTGTATCCTTAGGCCTAGTGAAGTACCTGGAGCATAAAAGAAAATTAATAAATACTTATTGACTAATTCATTAACTGCCTTGATATTTTCTGCCTATGAGATTTTCTCATAGGAGTTTTCCTATACCAAAGAAATCCCTGAAAAAAAATATCTAGAAAGAAGGAGGTGGTAACCCTACAGAACTGTTGTATTTAGTCTATGGAAGCATGGTTTAGGAAGGAAATTGATAAAATGAAGAGAAATTTTTGGAAGATAACCAGGATGTTGAAGTGCTTCCATATCATATAATGTTAATCAGCTGAAAACACTGTGAAGCCTTTAGAGGAGGTAGTGCAGCTGTCTATACAGTATCTGCACTGTTATCACATGGAAGAAGGGTTAGCTTGATCCAAATCTATACAATCAAGGATAATTGTTCTAATGAAGAACCAGAGCAGGCAGATTTAAGCTAACTATGTGAAAAAATTACCCATATTAAAGTTATGGGTATCTGCCTCTCTAGTGATAGTAAATTTTCCCTTCCTAGAGGTCTTCAAGCCAAGGGTGAATGACTATTTGTTTGGCATGGGAAGGGAATTCTTAATGGATTCTAGGACCTCTGAAGGAGCCTGTGAATCATTCAATTTTCTTTTTGGGTTAGAGTTATTTGTGCATGAATTTACATTGTATTTTTTTTTTCTGCTTTTTGGAGGGGGGAAGGCAGGTCAATTGGGGTTAAGTGATTTGCCCAAGGTCACACGGCTAGTTAAGTGTTAAGTGTCTGAGGCCACATTTGAACTGAGATCCTCCTGACTCCAAGGCTGGTGCTCTTTTCACTGTGTCACCTAGCCACCCCTATTTAATGTTTTAGGAAAATGATTCATTGTTTCAGAATCCGAAGTCCTGAGTTTTAGTTCTACTTCTGGAACTTAATAACTGAATATCCATAGACAAATCCCTCAAACTCCTTGAGCCATTGTTTCAAAGATTTATGATTTTCTTGATGTGGGAGATCCTTCCCAGAACTATGGTTTACAAGGCAGCCTAAGAGAGTTGTTAGACTCAGAGAAATAAAAATGACTGGTTGGGAGAGAGGGGTCCAGGATTTAAATTTAATTCTTCCTGATTCTAACTCCAACATTCTATTCATTAAGTCATGCTACTATGCTACTTCTTTTCTTTAGCTGTAGAATGGGAATAATAATAATTTTATATTTATGTATGTATGTATTGCCTACTCAACAAGGGCTTATGTAGTGTTTTATAGTTCTTAAAATGCCATATAAATGACAAATTTTGTTGAGGTCAGGAATCCCATCTCATCCATCCTCGTACCTCTAGTTGGTACAAAAATTTGTTGTTTAAATAATGAACAAATGGATACATACCTAAAAGTCTGTCCCAAAACAATGCTAGTATGATCTTTTTCTTCCCATTCTCTAAACTCCTACTTTGGCTTATCCCAAGCTATCTCCTTCCCCTTTTAGTGGCAGAAAATCATTAGCAAAACCAGAAATACCAGATACGTTCTCAAGGGCGTAATTCTCAATAATGGGATACATATGTTGTAGTCATCAGGGTAATCATCAAAAATAAATAATAATAGCTGATATTTTGAAAGTTTTCAATATATTTTAATTATATTATCTAATTTGATCCTCATTAAAACTCTGAGAAATAAGTACCCACAGATATTATGAACCCTATTTGAATGATGGGGAAGTTTGATGTCATGGATGGAACATTGGATTTGGAGGCAGGAAAATGTGTATTTAAAACCTGCCTTGGATGCTTAACTGACTTTGTGATTGCGGGCAAATCAATTAATTTCTCTATGCCTCCTTGCCCCTGCTGTAATGCCATGCATCAGCAGATTCCCAAAGAATGCTACTGTGAACAGCCTTTAAGGTTCAGATTACACAGTATAGTGAACACTCTGTTTATTCCATTACAAATCAAGGGAAACATTCATTACAAATCACAAAATAATATTTACAACATTACATCTTATCATAGAAAATCACAGCATAGTGTTCATAACAGCTTAACATTAGAATGGCGGCACAGTTTTCACTACAGTGGCCACAATATTTAGAACAAAGCATTCAAACAATTCACAATACAGTAATCAATAATCAATCATTCAATCAATTCACAATACAATAATCATTCTTCTACTCATGTGGCAATCATACATCAACTCAATCAGTCACTAAATACAATCATTAGAAAAACCACACAAACCCTCCACCCCTTGGTGTCCAGCAAACCTCAATTTCATCCAAGGGGAGGCCTTTTCTTCATCTTGATTCTGGGTGGTCTCTCTGATTCCCTGGATCCCCTTCCATGGTACCAGCTCCTACCTGAATCCACCAAATCGTCACCAGGATTCAGAAGGAGACAGCTCTCAGGTCCTTGTCCAGTCCATAGGGCAGTACCTGGCACACACTGAAGTGGTCCAGCACATCTCAAACCCTTTACCACTTCTGTTGCCAGGAACTCAAGGATCAGCCAGGCCACAAACCAACAAAGGCTTATCCTGGTCATGCTTCTTCAATCCTCCAGCAGTTCAGCTGGCCCTAGGACCCAGGAGAATCTCAGCCTTCCAGGAGGCCTTCCTGGCAAGCCTTCTCAGCCTTCCAGGAGGCCTTCACCAGATTCTAGTCTCAGAAAAACTGCATCTCAGTTCTCAGTCAGTTTCCAGATACTGGGAGAGAAACTCTCTCTCTCTCACTCTTTCTGTTTTTCTTTCTCTTTCTCTCTCTCAAGAAAACTCCAACTCACTTCTTTCTTCAATCCAGCAGCCCAGCTCCCAGATGCTGGGACAATCCTGCTTCCTCCAACAGGAGCCAACAGGAGGAACATTCCAATTCTGTCTCTGTCTCTAGAACTCTTCTTATATACACACTGGCCTCCTGTCAGCCAATGCCCTTCTTCCACGGCAACAGGGGTGTTCACGCACTCTCCAAAGGAGACAGAGTTCACACCTTTCATACTGAGCTCACACCTTCCATACTTAGCCCTAAGTTACTACGGGCTAAGTATCTGCTAAATTGATTGCTGTTACACCTACTAAGTCATGATCTAGTAATCAACAAGTTTTCATTTATTCCTAAATGTTTAGCCAGGAACTGTGTTTGGGAATACAGTAACAAAAATAGGAATGTCCCTCCACCCTCAAGTGGAGGGAAAACATTAGTATTTGAGGACAGGAGCAAATTAAATAAGTTGACTATTAGCCTCAATTTTGAAAGAAACTAGGGATTTAGAGAGGTGGAGGTGAGAATGGAGTGAATTTCACCCATGAACAGCCTCAGCAAGGGCAAGGAGAAGGGAGGTGGAGTGACTGGGATTCTTCCTGGTGGAGAGAGGTTCTACATTTAGAAATCATAGAATTCAAATATCTTTTTTCCTAGTCAACTATTCTTCAAAAAAGAAAAAAAGGAAAAAAAGAAAAATGAGGCTCAAATAATTTAAGTGATTTGCCTATGGCCTCAAAACATATGTATGTGTCTGTGTGTATGCATATGTATGCATGTATGTATGTATGTATGTATGTATGTATGTCTGTCTCAGAGGCAGAATTTCAATCTGGTTCTTCTTTACCTGAAGATTCATATACTTTCCATTCTTATCATCCTTACTTCACAAAGAAAAAAAAAAGAAGAAAAGCATTTTTGTCCCACTCCTACCCAACTCCCCAATTCACTTTTATTAAAATGGGATTTCTTAACTATTTTGCAAGGAACAGTGATTTCTTAGGTCGAGTATTGCAAACAATTATGAATCCCTACGGGGAATGATTCAGAGATTCAAAGAAGCTTTCTGTACCAAACTGTGTCTTACCCTTACCTATCAAAGTAAACATCACCTTAATATTTCTGACATCAGATTACTGGCAAAGACACCACAGGTTTCAGGCAATCTGCCACTTGCCACTGCACATACTACTTTTTAGAAGCTATTATTAGGATTTCAGCTGAGCAACATTTTAGCTTCCCCACTGAGATCCAAAACCAATAAGAAACTGTGAGAGTGGTCGGCAACATTGGTTTTCATCTTCAATCCTGAGGGTAGGGGGCAGAAATAGGGAGGGAGATACATAAGGGATGAATATCGCCTTATCATTTATCAATACCTTGTATATATAAATAACCAAGTTTATCAATGCCTCTGGACAAAATGAGATTTCTTTTTTCTGAAGTCTCGACTACACTTGGGTGACTTTTCATCTTTTCTCCCCCTCTCCCAAAGTAAAAATTATCATTGTTAATAACAAGAATACACTTTCTCTGGAGGGAATGTGGTACATAGTTGTCATTTTCCCAATACACCTCAGCTGAGGTGATATGCTGTCCATCTCACAAGCTGAATTATCTTTTCCTCAGAGGCAGCCAAGTTCATATCCTTGTGCTCCCAGCTTTGCATGGGTGTTATCAGCTGCCTGATGAAAACCTGCTTATCAATGCTAGTCCCACATCTTCAAAATAAGATAATACAGTGCATGAAGAGCACAGTTCAGAATGACATTTAACCTTTTAAAAATCGGCTTGATTAAATCAGGTGCTATATTGTTTTTCTAAGTCAACAAACTCTGCAAGAAAGTCTTACCATATTTCTTAAAGAAAAATACTTCTAAATCACATAATACATTTTCCTGAGAAGAATCAGATAGCTTTATGTCAGTCCCAGAAAATGATATATTTCAAAGGCAAATTTAGTCTGAAGAAAAATACATAAGTAGAAAAGAGGCAAAAAAGAATTACCAGAGCAGTTGCTGTGCTAAATTACTCAGGACACTAAATGATAATAAAAAGTAGTCTTTTATACAGCACTTTAGATGTGTCATCTCATACAAAGCTCACAGTAACCCTTTGGGATAGATACTACAGTTACATTGTTCCCATTTTATAGAAGAGGGACTGAGACTCAGAAGTGAAGAAATTTTCCCATCATGATCCTACATCTATTAAATGTCAGATTCAGAAACTGGACTCAGGTAATCTTGACTCCAAGTCCAGGGTTCTATCCATTTCACCACACTACTGTATACTAAAATATACCATGTCATACAATATAATGTGCTAAGGATCAAGTTCTAATAAACAATAAGATGAAGGTTTTTCTGTCCATTTAGAAATATTTTAGAAAGAGTAAATTCCTGTAATGACCAACTTTGACCAAGAGACAAGAGAATGCACTCCCCTCCTTTGAAAGGGTGAGTTCTTGTGGGTTTGGAAAACTTTGTATATTGTCTGACATGGTTGATGTGCAGGTTGGTTTTGCTCAACTGCTTTTCCCCCCTTTCTTTTCCTTTTTTTGTTACAAGAGATGGCTCGGTGGACAAGGATAGAAAGGGGAAAGATTTGGAAACGAAGGAGACACAAAAACAAAAGATCTCCATAATTTAAAAAAAGGCTGAATTTCAAGGCATTGAGATATTCCAGAAAAATATAGATAGATTAAAAATTTGATGGGTGGCCAAATTAACTAAATAGAAATCAATTATACAAATATGCAATTTTGTTGTTGCTGTTGTTCTTACTGGCAAGAATAGTTTGGTAGATTTGGGTAGATGCTATTTACAAAGTAGAGACATAATTAGCAAAGATTTTGACAAGTTTTCTCATGCCGTCTGAATAAGATAGTGCTAGAAGACCATTTTGTTAAATGGATGTGTAACTATCAGTATAACAGGACCCAAAGTGTAGTCATTAATGGTTTGATGTCTGTTTGGATTGAGGTCTCAAGTGGAGTGTCCTAGGGATCTATGCTTGACCTAGTGTTGTTCAACATTTCTCTGAGTGACTTGGATAAATAGATAAACTGAATGATTCTCAAAATTGCGAAGGACATGAAATGCAGCAATAGGAAACATCTGTAGAATCAAAGAATCAGAGGCTAAAATTATCTCAACTGGAGGGTTCCCCTGAGATGATATGTAATGGGGATAAATGTTACATCCTATACTTGAGTTCAAAGAATCAACCAAAACAGTAGAGGATGAGGAAGTCATGAATAAATGAATTCATGTGAAACAGACTTGTGAGTTTTAGAGTTCTTTTGAGTCAACAGTGTGATTCTGCAACCAAAGAAGCTAACTTGATGGTAAGCTATGTTAAGACATGTCCCAGAGTCCACAATGAGGCTATTATGCTCTTCCCTGCTAGCACCCTATTTTGAATTCAGTTTTGGATGTCACATTTTAGGAATATATTGAAGATGTGCAGTGTAGCCTGAGGAAAATAACTAGGATTGGTAAGTGACTGATGGTCATTCTGAAAAAGATTGGTTGAAGGTACTAATTGTGGATAGCTTGGAGAAGAGAAGATCTAGTGGAGATAAGATAGATGTCTTCAAATATTGGAAGGGCTATCACATAAAGGAGAGACTAGGCTTGTTCTTTTAGTGCCCAGAGGCAGACCCAGAATACTGTGTGGAAGTTGCAGACTGATATAAGAAAAAACTTCCTAACAATTAGAGCTATATAAAGTAGAGTGGACTATAAATGGAGTTACTGGAGTCTCACACACTGGAGGTTTTCAGAAAGAGGCAGAATGATCACTTATTGAAGAGGTTCTAGAGGGAATTTCTATTCAGATGCAAGTTGGAATAGTTAGTCTCACAGTCTCTTCTAAGTCTGAGATTCTGTGCTTCCCTGTTAAAACCTTCATGCAACTCCATGTTATGATTAGCTATGGTCAATATTCTCTTCATGTTGCCTACTGAAGCAATGGGTATTTAAGGTCAATGCAGCAATTTTCTTTTAACTTTTGGTGCCAAGAAAGCCTCACTGCAACCTTCTCCCTATTAAGAGATGGAAGTTGAGGGGCGGAACCAGGATGCAGAGTGAAAGCAGGAACTCACCTAAACTCCTCTGTGAATTCTGTCAGTAACCTCTAAAAAGTAAATCTGAATGGATTTTAGAGTGACAGAATCCATTGGGAGACAGAGTGTGGCAGATTCCCAGTCCAGGAAAGTGTACTCATAAGACTGGACAGGGGGAGTGTAGAGTGCAGAGTGTAGGGGCTGCACCAGCACAGACCCAAGACCAGACCAAAGTGGAGCCAGAATGAGTCCCAGCAAGTGGATTCACCCACCACAGGGGCGATTCACAGACCTATCACTGCAGGATGGAGGATCTGTTGGAGCTGTGTAAGAGACAAGCCCAGGGTCTACTTGGGGCTATCAACCCACAGCCTGGATGTTTAAAAATCACCTGCCTAAGCTTCCAGGAGTCAACATGATGGAGCAAATCCTAGATGTTCTAATCCCCTACTCTGACCCTGAAAACCCAGACATTATTGCCCCAGTGTAAAATCATGGAATAGTAGAAGCAGCGGCAGGCTTGCGAGTCCTAGAGGAAGGGTGTGACTGAGGTTGTGCTGAGCCTGAAGTGAAGGCCAGGAGGAGTACCAACAAGCCCCATCTCAGCTGACCAGTTGGAGATCCTTGAGCCCAGGGGGATGGAGCCAGTAAGCACTAACACCAGAAGCCCAGGTGTGCCTCAGCACAATCAGGGGAATCAGCAGCCACCAGTGAGGCAGTCCACCAGCTGCTGAGCCTGCCTGAGCTCCAGCCCAGGGGCACAGAGGCAGAAACTCCCTCCTCCACACCTTACTCAGTAAGCCTTAGGGTAACCCAGAGGAAACACTTAAGACCTTGGCCTTGGCCTCAGTCTAGACACCCAGAGGCTACAGTACAAAAAGTCAACAACCAGGCCCATAGCTCTCAGCTTAAGAAGTGTGGGTCAGAGCCTTCTGTACCCCAGAAGTAGAAATCTACTTTAAAAGTCAAGAAATAAGCAATCACAATAGAAAATAAGCAAGTTGGAAAAAGAAAACCAAAGATGATTGAATTCTAGAGAAGGGCCAATTTCAGAAGGGGATAGCATTGATTCTGTACCCATACCTGATACCACAGAAGGAAATATGAACTGATCTCAAGCCCAGAAAGCATTTTTGGAAGACCTCAAGGAGGATTTTAAAAGCAAAATTAGAGAGGTAGAAGATAAATTGACCAATTCTTTAAATTACAATTGCCAAAATGGAAAAAAAAAATCACACTGAAGAAAACAAATCCTTAAAAAGTAAAATTTGTGAATTGGGAAGGGAGGTTCAAAATCTGATAAAAATGCCTATGTAAAAATGAAATCTGAAAATATGGAAAAGTAGTTTCAAAAACTTGCCAAGGAAAATAATTCACTAAAAATTAGATTTGGTCAAATCTAAGCCGATGACTCTCTGAGGCAACAAGAATGAGCCAAACAAAACCTAAAGATTAAAAAATTAGAAGAAAATGTAAAATATCTCATTGGAAAAACAACTGACCTGGACAACTGATCCAGGAGAGATAATCCAAGAATTTTTGGTCTACCAGAAAGCCAGGATGGAAAAAAAAAGCCTGGAAAACATCTGCCAAGAAATTATCAAAGGAAAAACTGTCCTGAGGTGCTAGAATCAGAGGGTAAAGAAGTTATTGAAATAATTCATTGAACACCACCTGGAAGAGATCCCAAATTGAAAACTCCAAGAAATATTGTAGACAACTTCCAGAATTATCAGGTCAAGGAGAAAATACTGCAAACAGCCAGAAAGAAATAATTTAAATATCATGGAACTGCAGTCAGGATCACACAGGACCTAGCAGCTTCTACATTAAAAGACTGGAGGGATTGGAACATGATATTTCATAAGGCAAAAGAGCTTGGACTGCAACCAAGGATCAACTATCCAGCAAAACTGAGCATAATCTTTCAGGCAAGGAGATGGTCATTCAATGAAATAAGGGACTTACAGACCTTCCTGATGAAAAAGCCAGAGCTCAGTGGAAAAGTTAATCTTCAAATACAAGACTCAAGAGAGAATAAAAAGGTAAACAAGGAAAACACGCACACACACACACAGGCACACACGCACGCACACACTCACATAACTGGTGATTCAATAAGAGCAAATTGTTTACATCCCTATATGGGAAGCTGATACCTCTCAATATTGAGAATTGTATAATCATTGCAACATTTAAAAGGGATATACATAGATAAAGAGTGTGGGTATAAATTAACTAATCTGTTCTTCAAAATCCTTATTAAGGGATGCACAGTGATTGTAATGGGAGAAAAGGAAAGGAGGATGCAGAAAAAGGTAAATTGTGCCTCACAAAGAGGCATAAAAACATACTATAGTGCAGGGAAAGAAGGGAGGGAGATGAACGTTATATGAACTTTACTCTCATTGCTTTTGGTTCAAGGAGGGAATAACACAATCAGTTAAGTATAGGATTCTAACATGAAGAGACACAAAAACTCATTATAGTAGAGGGAAAAGAGGGAGGGAGAGGAGCACTGTATCAAATTTATTATCATCGGATTGGATTCAAGGAGGGAATAACATATGTTGTTAAATATAAAAATCTATTGTGCCCCACAGGCAGTAGGAGGGGAAAGGGGGAAAAAGGATGGGGTTAGAAGGGAAGGAAGAAGTAGTAAGGGAGAAGAGTAGGTAAAGGGAGGGGGTACATAGCAAGGGAATACTGAGGAAAGTGGTAGTTAAAAGGAAAACTCTAAAGGAGGGGAAGGGAGAAGGGAGAAATAGAAGCATAAACAGGGGAGGGAATAGGATTGGGTGAAAGACACAGTTAGTAATCATAACTGTGAATGTGAATGGGATGAACTCTCCCATAAAACAGAGGTGGATAGCAGAATAGATTAAAAACCATAATCCTACAATACGCTGTCTATAAGAGATGGAAGTTAAGCGATTTTATACAGCTTATAGAAAGTCAGAGAGACTTTCTAGTAGCAATCTTCATTACTACTTTTATTATGACCATGGGGAAATGTTAGAGAGATAATATTTATAAAGCATATTGCACACTGTTCAATGGATAGTAGTACTATAAAAATACATATTCCCTTCCCTTTTCTTCCCCTTCATAAAATCACATTCAATGAGCCTTAGGTCATAGTAAACTCCTTTTAAACTGCTTTCACTTTACATGGTTTAGCAAGTAAGGTGCTAGGCTAGGAATCCAGATGCTACGGATTTATCTCTTGCCTTGCATACTTAATACTTTTATGAAACTGGATATGTGACTTGTTCTCTCTGAGCCTCAGTTTCTTCATCTGTAAAGTGGGTATAATAATAGCACCTACCTGAAGTTGTTGTGAAAATTAAGTGAAGTATTGCATATAAAGTGCTTTGAAAGTCTTAATGAGTTATACAAATGTGATATACACATATGTAGCTATATATATATACACATATATACACACATATTGTATACATATTACATACACATTACACACATATATATGTAATATGTATATGATTGATCACTAGTTAGGGAGAAACAGCTTCATGTTGCAAAAAGCTCACTAGACAATGATTCCAAAGACCTAGGTTCTTGTCCAAATTCTATCACTTTTAGATTATGTTGTACAAATTATTTCTCTTCTCATAGCTTTAATCTCCCCATTTGTAAAATGAAATAAATAAATTCTATAATTTTTAAGGTATTCCCCAGTTCTATGGCCCTTGCAAAGTCCCAAGATATTACAGTCACCCTTCATTTACTCAACATTGGTAAGTATCCAGTTATTGAACCTTAGATGTCCTGGATAAGTGGATTTTCCAAAGAAATGGAATTTAATACTTTGTTTTGCTTTAAACATTTTAAAAAAATGGAAATCTTCATAAATGCATTACATATTTTCCAGCCTAGTACCTACTGAACGTTGTTTAAGGTTTTCTTGATAAATCAGGGTCATTATTATAAATACCTGTTACTGTACTGTTCTCATCCCTCAAGAGACTGTATAGAGTTGTAGTAAATTTGTAGGTCTTAGTTTCCCATTTTACTGAATTCCCTTGGACTATTTTATCCTTAAATTGCCTTCTTGGCCATCTTTCTGAACACTGGTGACCTATGGGCCTATTGAGTTGCAGAGGGCTATTTGCCCAGAAATGCTAAGTCTACTAAGGCTGTGTTGATACAGCTGATGGTTCAGCTGTGTCCTCCACTGTGGCTGGCTGCCTGCCTAACTTCTCAGCTACCAGTTTTCACAGCTATGAGTCTATATGTTGCTATTGCCCTCCCAGACCTTCTTTTTAATCGCTTCTAAGTAGTTTCTCCTCTTCAATTGATCTTCGACTGTAATGTGGGCTAAAACTGAAGGTTGTCAAGGGAAGTAGACACTTGAATGTGTATAAAATGAAGCAAAATGCATGGGCTTTGTGAAAGCTATTTTTGTTGGCCTCAGAAAATTTTTAAAGTATTTTCAGGTTTGTGGTTATTCTAGAAGGTTCAATACATAGAAATCTGATATATTTGATCTTGGCAGTAGGGAGAGAGGAGGTGATATTCCCATATATTATTCCTATTAGGAAAGCTGATTTGCACTCTTGATTCGAGAAATACAAATCAAAACAACTTTGAGGTACCACATCTCACCAGCCAGATTGGCTAAGATGACAAAACAGGAAAATGACAAATGCTGGAGAGGATGTGGAAAAATTGGAACACTAATGCACTGTTAATGGAGCTGTGAACTGATACAACCATTCTGGAGAGCAATCTGGAACTATGCCCAAAGGGCTATAAATAACTGCATACCCTTTGACCCAGTAATACCACTTCTGGGGTTGTATCCCAAAGAGATCATATAAGTGGGAAGAAGACCCATATGTACAAAAATATTTATTGCAGCTCTCTTTGTGGTGGCAAAAAACTGGAAATTAAGGGGATGCCCATCAATTGGGGAATGGATAAACAAGTTGTGGTATATGAATATAATGAAATACTATTGTGCTATAAGAAATGGAGAGGAGATGGACTTCATATTTATCTGGAGAGGCTTATACAAACTGATATTAAGCGAGAAGAGCAGAACCAGGAAAAACTTGTACACAATCACAGACACATCATATGTGTGATGACCAGCCTTGATAAACTGGACTCTTCTCAGCAACACATAGCTATAAGACAACTCTACAAGTCTTAGGATATAAGGAGATACCTACATTCAGAGAAAGATCTAGAAAGAACAGAGTGTAAATGGCGACTGAAGCAATCTACATGCTCTCCTTCTTTTCCATGTTTGGTTTTGTTTCCTTTTTCCTATTGTCCACTCCATTGGTTACAACCCTTCTATACAACCAGACTAATGTCCAATGTGAAAGTATTTGCAGATTCTATACTTGACTGCATGCTGC
>CM053592.1:89810690-89837146 GCA_028646515.1 Pseudochirops corinnae | reverse complement strand
TAAATAAAGATGCCCTTTTAGTATTGAAAAAAAAAAGGAAAGCAAATTTAAAATATTTTTTGTGTTCTTGAATGGGTTAATCTCAAATGTTTTTAATCCAGATATATTATTATTAGGTGTATACTTTTCTCAGAGGCAAGAATAAATGATTCTGCCTTGAATTTACATTGGCCTTAATAAATGTAGCCATTGTCAAGCAACTTATGACATTTTAGAGAGCACAATGTAATACATTGAAGGATGTAACCACCAATGTGAGTGAGCAACTGTTTTTGCAGATATCACCTTCTTTTGTTTTTTTTAAAGCATTTTACCCCAAAAATAATTTTTTAAAGTTTGTGATACATCCATAAAACACATTTACTGTTGCTATAACCCAGTTGTAAAACACAAATTCTCAAAAGCTAGTTAAGACTTTGATAGTTTTATAACTTTGAAAATGAAAGAAGAAATGGTCCCAAATGTGAAAATAGTTGTCTTGAGTTTTGTGACTGTTATAAAACACCACAAAATAAGAGTCACAGAATCATAGAATTTTAGATCTGGAAGAGACCTCAGAGATCATCTGGTTCAACAACCTCATTTTAGAAACAAGGACACTGAGTCTCAAAGAGGGTAAGTGACGCATTCAGACTCATATAGTTTGAGAGATATTTGCTTCCCAAAGTCAATAGTGGTTTCTTCTTCAATGCTAGAAATTTATGACATATGGAGTCCATGTGGAATAGACAAAAATATCTTGAACATGAATCGGAAGACATAGGTTGTAGTTTTTTTCACCAATAATAGAGTCTGTGAATAAGGATGCACAGGGAGACAGATATAGTGAACTGGAAAGAGCCCTAAACTTATAATTAGAAGACTTTGGTTCAAGTCTCATTGCTGATAATTATTAGTTTTATGAAGCTGCAAAATTCTCTGAATTGGTACCTCATATCTCAAATGGAGATAATAAAGCCTACCCTGCTTCTTTCATAGTGTTGCTGTGAAAACTGAGTAAGATTATATGTGAAAGTCTTTTGAAAACTATGAAGAAAAATTATTCAACTGTAAACACCTAGAGGTAAAGCATGAGTATTATTGTGCCTAGCATTATACCTTGCACATAATAGACACTCAATTATAGAAGGGCACTTGGGGGGGAGGGAAGGCAGTTAGACTTGATGTAAAGAAAACTTTCCTAACAATTTAAGCTACCTGAAAGTGGAATGCATTGCAGGAAGAAGTGGGTTCCTTTTCATTTGAGCTCTGAAAGCAAAGGCTGGAGGACCACTCCTTAGATGTATTAGAGAGGGAATTCTTTTTCAAGATTAGGTTGAGCTAGATGGGTAGCAAAGTCCCTTCCAATTCTTTGATTCTGTAATATTTACTGAATGAATGACTATCTGTGGCCATGAAATAGAAAATCAATAGGAAGAATATATATAGAACTTGATATATACACAGAATATTAAATCAACAAAATTCATTAGTTTATTATACACTATATTGCACATAGTAGGTGCTCAGGGTTAGGTAACATGATATAGTAGAAAGACTGGTGCATTTGGAGTCAGAAAACATGTGTTTTTAATTCTGGCTCTTGCACTTATTAGCCTTAGTGGAGCCCTGGGTAATACACATAGCTTCAAAGTGCTTCAGTTGTTTCTTCTGTGCTACATGGGAGTTGGACAAGATGGACTTTCCCTTCCAGCTCTATTTCTACAATCCTTTGAGTCTGAGTTCTTTCCTCTGTAATCCAATGCTTCATGAAATTGTATTTCCCAAAGAAGTTCCTTCTCTATCATTCTTCAAGAAACCCAACACCAATTGCTCAGGTTGCCTCCAGGGTACCAGTTAGTTCTGTTAACCCTGGTAACATTATAGCTCTTTCAGCCAATACTTTGGGCATTGTTAAGTCCCCAGTAGAATCCTTTCCTACTTTTTTTCTTTACCTTCTTACTTTCTTTTATCAACTCTTATTTATCTTCTTGCTTTATTGTGAAGCCCTTGCTGCCTGTGCATAGGAAGAATAATTCTAATTCCCTTAAAATGTCACACAAAGACCCAGAGGCATACTTACTTGCCCTTATGACAGCCTCCCATCTCCCCACACCAAGGAGAAATGAGAGAATTGAACTCATTAGAACTACTTCATCCTGGCAAACAAAGAAATTACATAGTGGTCATGACCTTAGATAAATAATGGAATAAATCTTGAGTTTTTATATAGATTACTGAAGCCAAGTAAGAAGTTCAATAAATAACTAATCAAAATGGCCCACTTGGTGGACAATATACCAACATGTGCATTAAAACCTTAGCAACAGGAAGAATCGGAAAGTTGTGACCTACTTTAAATATATATGTAATTTTCAAAAACCAGATAGCTGTCCTTAGCTACATAATGGAAAATATAACCAAAGGGAATGTAGAATAAGGGATCATTCAAACTCTCTACATAGAGACTTAAATGACATTTAAAATGTTCTTGAATTACAAAGTGACAAGGAGATATTGAAACCGTTATAACAAATTTCATTAATATATAAGCAAGGGTGTGGGACTTTGGTAATTGAAAGCATTGGCATTGAAAACATTTTTATTTTAATTGGGTTCTATGATGCTTTGAATGCCAGAGAAATGATTGTACATATATTTCTCTGGCTGACACACCCACTCATATTGTGTGAAAATAACTGCTGACAATCTGCACAATATCAGCCCTTTTTGAACCTGAGTAATATGTAGGTTTCGATTATAACTAATTATAATGGGGTTGGGATGGAGGACTTAAACACTAGAGTCCCTCCTCTATTTCTATCATGTCACAGAAGCAGGAGACTCTGTATAGCAAAAATAATAGTAATAATAATAATGATGATGATAATAATACCATCCATGCAATTCAGAGTTAATACTCACTCTCCAGAGCTGAAGTCTAATTTATTTTAAAACAAGAAAATCACCTACTTTGATCAAATGAGTCTTTAGAAACAGTGCAAAATAGGTCTTATTCTCTTTTCCATGAAATTTTCAATGAATTTAATGAGAGTTACATGTATAGGACAAGAGGATATTGAGGTGGAAGGTGCTTTTTTTCTTCCAAGTTAAATAAATGGTTGAAGGGCTTACAAATGGTTATGCATGTGTCATAATCACAGCCAATGTTTATGGTGATTATACAGCCAAAGTTCTTAGTCCAAATGTCCCCTTCAAAAGGAAGCTGTAAATGAATCATCCTCAGTCAAAGGGGAATGTTTTTTCTGGGCTATTAAACAGTCCAATAGGTTGGGCTCAGTTTGGGTTGGGGGAGTCACTTCCATTTGACAAAACAGTCACAAAAACTTGGGAAGCAGCAGTGGTCATCAGACTCACCAACAGATGGCCTTGAGGGTCACCAATAGATGGTGTGTAATGGTGAGGAGGAGGATTGACCCATTCTCTTTGTCTCTAGTTAATTCAGTTCAATTTAACACTTGCTACTTTTCAGCATCTTTGAAAGAAATCTGGGGGGGGGGGGGGCTGGAAAAGTCACTCGTTTGTCCTGGTTTGAATAGTTTGGGGAAAAAGCGAAATAATGTCTGGTTCACTAACAGGTTCATCATTCAGGGTCTGTAGACTAGGAGAGCTGGAAAGGATCTTATAGTTCACCTCCCTTCATTTTACAGGTGATAAAATGGGAATCCAGAGGTAGAAAGTAACTTACTTGAGGTCATATAGTTAATAGCAAAATGAAGTTTAGAAACCAGGTCTCCTGATTCCCAGGTTAATGTTCTTTCCATCTTATGGGGCTGGCTTCTCAGACTAGGAAATATACTTATTTTAAAGTGGATAAAATCATTCTTCCAAGTCTGCCACCTTAAATGGAGTTTCATTTGTGCTTTTTCATTTTACAAATTTCCTGTGCTTTTAATTATTTTTTCCCACAACTACACTTATGCTGGTGTTGTTAGTTCCATTAGAATTCCATTATGTTTAATGGACTCTATTCTAAGAAGGACTTCTGTAATAAATTAGCTGCTTAGGAAGGGACCAGATCTTTTGCAAGCCAGGAAGACATCATTTTTTTAGAGCAATGTACAAAAAATGTAACACAGCAAACCCTCCTGATTCTTGCGTTTTTGATTTATGGTTTTAAATATTCTCAGTACACTGCACCTATCCAGGGTGATGCTACCTGAGTTTGCTAAGTCCCATGGGGTTACTTGTTAAAGTTGGGGGAGAGCAGAAAAAAGGGAACAGAAAGTGTCTTAGATGTTGTTCTTTTCTTCCTAGTGGAGTACTTAAGTAGGTCATCTATTCCAAAATCCGTTATAGAAGAGGAAAGTGAGACTCAGCAAAGTGTAGTGACTTGCCTGAGGTCTCACAGAAAGTAAGCATCTGAGATGGGATTTGAAGCCAAGCTACTAGATTTTAAATCCAGGACTTCTCTCCTAGTCCCCCAACTACAGCACATGGACTAATTTAGAAGGCAACAAACTCTGGTATTTCTCAAGGCAGCACTATTATCAGGTCTGTCCAACCTTTTTATTTCATACCAGTGTCTACTTACCTATTTCCATTTCTTCCCCTGTAAGAAAAGGAAGAGGGCAAGAGGGCATATTCACCCCTTGTCAATCTTTTAAAGTGGGAGGAGATGAGGGTAAAATAAATAAGTTGAATAAGAAGAGAGTGTGTAAAAGATATGCTAGTCTACCTGTCCTTCCAACTCATCTCTTCTATCCTAGGTCCTGAAATGTTTTCAGATGGGTGCAGTTGTCATAGAAGCAAGTATTAGAAAGAGTCTGTATTCATGGGATCATAAGACTTGAGAAGTAGAGTTATAATGAATCATAGGATGACAAAATTAAGGACTTAGAGCTAAAAGGGAGCTTCAACATATTCAACTGTTCCTTTTTAATGATAGAGGGACCTGAGGGCTAGAGAGGTTAAGTGAATTGCCCAAGTATCACAAAGGAAGGAAATGGGAGAGCTATTGAAAAACCAGGTCTTCTGATTAAAAGTCCATTATACTTTCTTCTATACCAGGTCTCTACTACAAAATTAAAAAGCAAAAACCTCAAGAGCAACAGCAACATTGGTGAGTAACCAGAAAAAGAAACCAAGATGGTGAAAATTCATGCTATTTGAAGACCACAAAGTTCATACTATTTGAAGATCAACTGAAGGAATGGAATCTCTTTAGGCTAAACTAAGAAGACTTAGAAGGAATGAGACCATCTTAGAGAATTTAAAGTGTTGATTTATGGAATAGGGAATTGAGCTTATTTTACTTAGTCTCAGAGGACAGAATCAGAAACAATAGAGGAAAGTTACAGAAAAAACATATTTATGTACAAGGTAAGGAAAACCTTTCTAAAATTTAGAACTATTCAAAAGCAGAATGAGATTCCATAGGAAGTAATAATTTCCTACTCATTAGAGATCTCTAAGCAAAGGCTGAATAAACACTTATCGAGTACTTTGTAATGTAAAGAAAATTCTTATATAAGTATATGCTGGACAAACCAGTCCCTTCTGCAGTCCCTTCCAACTATCAAATTCTGTAGACTTCAAATGAGTCTACAGTTTGCTCCAGGTGAAAATTTATGCATTTTAATTTATTTTTCATATATGGTATAATGGTATACTTTTATGTTGTGCCCCCCACACACATACCCCAATGTTCCCAGTAGAACATACACTCTTTGAAGGCAAGGACTTTTATGTTTTTGTCTTTGTATTCTCAAAGCCAAGTAAAGTGTTTGACAAATAATAGGGGTTTAATAAATGTACAATAAAATGAATTAGAGTCTTTATAGAGTAAAGCTGCCTTTCCAACAAAGTGACATACTACTGTGTGAGACAATTACAAGAATTAGAGTGAATTTTACTCATTGAATAAATGTAATTCAGTAAATACAATTTGAAATATAGCATACCTGACGTGCTCTCCTCCCAGAGAATTCTAGTCTATTTGGCTGGCATGAACAGACAAAATATGGGGACAGAGTGGGCAATGCATTGATACCATTAGGAACTTCTGTAGTGGACCTTAAAAAGCTTTCAGGAGCAATCATGTTTTCAGGAAGCTGATGTGGTTCAGTTGGTTTGATTGCAGGGCTTAAGAGCCTAAGGACATAAAGCCAGTTTGATAGTTTTGTTTTGTAATCACAAACTTCCCCTACCAACCAACTAGCCACCACTACTACCAATCAGTGGTTTCGTGAATGAATCCTCTTTTTATAGGGGATACTGGTGGCACTAGGAAATAAATAAATAAAACTAAATAAAAGCAAAAAAAACCCAACAAACACTCAATGCTGTGACAATGAGTCTTGTATAGTGAGATCCACTCTGTTCCTAAAAAAGAATAGGAAAATAGCTATAGTTTCAAAGAAACATAGTATGAACACAAGTGACTAGATAGAAGATGTGCTTGCATAGAGTTCAAGAGTGGAGTAGGAGAAGAAAGAAGAAATAACAAAGGAAAATGGTACACTGGATGCTGATGACAGCAGTCTTCAGGGCAGAATGTGCCTATTTATTCATGGTATGGGGAGAGCATCTTTCTCCTTGCTTCCCAATGATAATACGATCGGCTTTGGGGAACTGAATAAAAAAAGGGGAAAACACTCTGCATATATAATCTGAGCCTTCTCTGTTGAAGCCACCAGCAGTTAGAGGAAAGAAAATAGACACTGCTTAGTCTTGTTATTGACAAATGATACAGTTGACAGGGAGAGTGTCATGCTCATTGAACATACTGCCATTATCATTGCTGTGAAGGACAATTGGTTCTTCTAGAAGATGAGATGAAGGATTAGCATAAAGTTGCTTGGCACATGAAGGGTAGTCTCTGGATAGTGGGATATTATAACACAATCAATAACAGTCAAGGAAATTGCAATAATGACATTCATGTAGGTTGCTGTTAGCAAAGACAGAGCTGCAGACCCCAAATGGTGTCTATTCAGAACTGGGAGGTAAGGTCACAAAATGTCACTTTCTATGAGTGACAGTGATGAGAACCAACATGAAATGGATGAGGTTTATCCTGTCAGACATCACCTACTTAAGAACTGGTTTATACATGCATTACAAGTGGCATTAGAGATCCTTCCAGAATTAAAGATTCTCAAAGTCAAAATGGACCTCAGAGAGGCAAACCAACTAGTACTTGCACATGATGTCCCCCACTGCATCCCTGACTCACCCGCTACTTGAAGACCTCCAGAGAAGGAGATCTACCATTGCTTTAGACAATCCATTCCACTTTTGAACAGCTCTAATAGTTATGGAGCTTTTCCTTACTAAATATTTAAATCTACCCCCTTGTAACTTTTGTAAATTCTACTCATTGCTTCCAGATCTGCCATCTGGAGTAAAACTAAACAATCTTTCTTCCATGTGACAGCCTACCAAATACACAAAGACAACTATAATGTACTTTATATAGCTTTTCTTTATGGAAAAGTTCCACATTTCCTTCAAGCAATAATAACTAATTACATATACATATATGCACGCACACACATATAAACATACACACATCCATACATATATGAAATATTTCACTTTAAAGTTTGCAAATTTATACACACACATACATATATGTATATATAAAATCTCATTTGAGCTTCATATGTATCTACGTTGTTTTAGGTATTAGTACCTCCACTTTCCTGATGAGGAAGCTGAGGTTAATGGAAGTGATTTGTCTCTGGCGATGAAAAAATATATATACATATATATGTATATACATATATGCATGTGTGTATATATACATGTGTGTGTATATCTAGATATATCTATGATATGTGGTAAGTGAGATTTGAGCCCAAAATCTTCCTCATTCCAGGGACTAGCACTTTATGAAGGGTAAGAGGGAGCAAGGAGTTGAGAGTGGCTCATTTTGGAGGGAATCTGGATGCTGGAAGGATTTTATTGCTCTCTATAGAATCTGGGAAATTTGGAATAGAGGCAGATTTGGAGGGAAAAAAATGAGTTTTTTTTTTGTTCCTTATTGATTGGAGATGTTTTATTGTTCTCCAGTCATTGAGACATGTCCAATTATTTGTAACCCTATGGAACATAACACACTAGGCCTTTCTATGCTCCGCTACCTTTCAAAATCTGTCCCGGTTCATGTTCATTGTTTCCATGACACTATCTATCCATCTCATCCTCTGCCTTCCCCTCTTCCTTTTGCCTTCAATCTTTCTCAGCATCAGAGTCTTTTCCAATGAGTCCTGTCTTCTCATTATGTGGCCAAAGTATTTAAGCTTCAGCTTCAGTATTTAACTTGCCAGCGAATAACCTGAATTACTCAATTTAAGTCGAGACTGATTTGATCTCCTTGCTGTCTTAGAGACTCTTAAAAGTCTTCACCAGGATCAAGATGACTCAATCCCACCAATAAAGTCCTCTCCTATAGCAAAGAAGTATTACTAATTAAAAAAAAATCAACACATTGGGCTACATCTAATAAGGCATTTTCTGCCTATACTCTGTCACCTGACTCATGAGAGACATTGGCATGCTTCATTATTAATACTCTTGTCACAATTGGCAACATCATTGGATTGTAAGCTCCTTGGTAACAGGGACATCTTTTGCCCTTTTTTGCATCCACGACATTCAGCATGGTACTTGGCACACAGTATACTCTTTTTTTTTTTTTTGCTTTTTTGGGGGGGAGGAGAGGGGAAGGTAGGGCAATTGGGGTTAAGTGACTTGCCCAAGGTCACACAGCTAGTTTTGTGTTAGGTGTCTGAGGTCGGATTTGAACTCAGGTCCTCCTGACTCCAGGGCCAGTGCTCTATTCACTATACCACCTAGCCACCCCACACAGTACTCATAATAAATGCTTTTTGATTCACTGCATTACTCAGAATTCTGAAATTTTTTAATGTTGTTTTCTTTATTATTTCTTTATCATGGCTGTTGTGGAAATTTTTCTTGTTTTGTTTACTTTGTAGTGGTTCATATAAGTTTTTTCAACTTTCTCTGAATTCTTCATATTCATTCTCTCTAGTGGTACAACACACCTATATACTCCAATTTATCCAGTCATTCTCTAATTGATGGATACCAAATTTCCTTCCAATTTTTTGCTACTATAGAAAGTGTTGCTATACATATGTGTAAATATTTATTTATAAATCTATATTTTATATCTATATTTATATAAGGTATTTATAAAACCTTTTGTACTCACTTTGACATCCTAACTAATAATAACAGATAGTATTTATAAAGCACATACTATGTTTCAGGCACCATGCTAAACATTTTACAAAAATTATCTCATTTTATCATCAAAACAACCCTGTTAAGGTAGGTGCTATTACAGTCTCCATTTTATACTTGAGGGAACTGAAGCAGTCATACAAAGGTTAATTGACTTGCCCAAGATCACATAGCTATTATGTGTCTGAGGCTGGATTTTAACTCACTTTAGCATTCTCACTACTTTGCCACCTAAATCCTTTCTCAAGGAGTTCAGTATCTGACTCACAGTTAAACTCTCCTCCACAACTCCTGCTGTCACAATAGAGCATTTTAGCATACATGCTCATATTCCCTCAGATACCCTAAACCCCAATTTCCTTGATGTACTTAACTCTCGTGACTTACACCTACTTTCCATCTCAGCTATGGACAAGGATTGCAAATCTTGATCTTGCCACCATGTAAAACTATTCTATTTCCATGAGCAAGCACCCTGAAATTTCTTTATTTTGCTCATAACCTCTTATCCCCTCTATTCCTCATTCTTGCTAAATCTATCCCCCAGTATTCTCCTCTAAATGATTTTTCTTTTTTTAATAAGTTTTTATTGATGTCTTTTATATTTCCCCATAATTTTCCCCACTATCCTTTTCCCTTCTCCTCCCAGAAAATCATCTCATGTGACAAATAATATTTCTTAAAGAAAAAAAGTGGAAAAAATCAGCATAACTGATTTTTCAATAAACATTAAAAATATGTGCAATGTGCAACACTTAGGAACCTCCAATCTCTGCACAGGGATCTGCTGGGAATGTTTTTACATTTACCTTATTTAGTTTCTGTATTCTTCATGAAATTAAAACTTTTAAGGTACATGTTTTGGTTTCCTTTTCCTAAACAATTTCTATTGTTACTTGCCTTGTAGATCTTGAACCCATTCTCTAGCCTCTGTTTTCTGTTGTGCCTCATTCTTAGAAACACCAATTCCTTCAGATGTTAGAAAGGATATTGCCCCATGGTAGCAATATTCACATGTCTTTGAGTATACATTTCATTATTAACCTTTGTTTTCCTCCTAAAAATTTCCCCTTATTTGTCACATAATATCTTCCCTCAGCCCATACCCTCCCATTCTTCTGGCTATCATGTGCCCCCAGGAATTCTTGATTCCCCTTCTCCTAAAGCAGAATGAGAGGTCTTTCTAAATACAAAATCCCTGAAGACTATACTTATTGTAAGGTCCTTATTTCCCTTAACAGACTATTTCTCTTTCCTTATGGGAGTATTCATCACTGGTATCCCCTCCCATTACTAAAATAAGATTTTCCCTTTTCTTCTTGTTTCAGTCCTTCATTTTGCAGCCTCACTCATTCTACTCTAGGGTCTCTTTCTCCTGAGGGACTATAGGAATGATTTCACTTTAATTGTTAACTTTTGATTTGATTAAAGTATATCAATTCCCTTCTTTCTTGTTCCTCATTACTCCCCTTTTATTCACTCTTCCAATTCTGTAATTTAACCACACCAAAAAAAAAAAAATTCACTCCTAGGTGGAATGTTGTGATGTTTAGTCCGTGTTATTTCTGTCTCATTTCTTCACAGTTTTCCAGTTGTTATTTTCTTCATTATGTCCTTGGTTGCCAGATTTCTTATAGCTTCCCTGTATTTCTGTTTTCCTGGGTATTTGAAAAGAAAATAATTTTATGTCTGGTTTTCTTTCTGGAAATGCTTTAAGTACCTCTGTTTATTGAATATCCATCTTTTTTAAAATTAATGTTTGGGTACAGGTTTGCAGGGTATATCACCTTGGATTGTAGCTCTAGATCTTTTGCTCTTTGGAACACATTATTCCAGTCCCTCTTGTGGTTTCTGGTGGGTGCAGTTTAATTTTATGTTATTAAAATTCCCATTGCTTCATATTGAAAGATTTTTCTCATGGTTACTTGAATCATTTGTTGTTTATCATTGGGATTGTTAGGTATAACCAGTATCTCTTTTAGCATCTGTAGCACAGATTTTTATTTTGTTTTGTTTTGTTTCTGGAGGCTATCTGTGGATTCTTTCAATTAATACTGTTTCCTATGTTCAGAAGTTCAGAAATAATTTTCTTGTATGATTCCTTGCATGATGTTGTTTAGGTTTGTTGACATGTATTGTTCTTCTGGGAAGCCTATAATCCTAAATTTCACTCTATGAATTCTGTTTTTGAAATCAACATATTATACTTACATGATGATAATGTTTTCTTTTAATGTTACTGCTTTTAGTTCTTCTTTTTCGAAATTTCCTTCACTTTTTATTTGCATTTTATTTCTTCGGTGAGACTTGACACCATGGACTCATGTTTTTCTATTCTGATAATTATTTCCATAGTGTATCACATAAATTCCACTTTCATAATTCCTGTTTTTCTTGTAAACAATTCAGAAATATATTGGTGAGATTTCATGCTATCTTGAGAAACCACAGGTCCTCTCTCTGATCAAGTATTGATTTATTTTCCTTTGCCTTGCAATATTTATTCATAGATATCTGGACTCATTTAGTTGATCTGGAGTTCATATTCCCTTCTGTTGATAAATCCCCTATTGGTTTATCTCCTTAAGCTCAAGATTTTTGACAGAATTTTCTTACTCCTGACATCTTTGGCAAATTTCAGTCTAATTTTCTTACATTTGCCTATTGTTTACTCTCTGGCTATTTTACATCTGACTACAAAGTTGTCTCAGCTTACTTTCATACTTGGCAATTTAAGATTCGCTCACCTGAGTCTGTGCACCAAGTGTCTTGGGGGTAAGAGAACAGAGTTGGGAGTGGCACAACTGGTCCTACCTGGATACTGTGTTCTTTCCTTCAGGCTTACTGGAGTGCACCACAGCCATATATATGTGTTGGATTCCATTTCCTGCTGTTCCTGGGCTCTTTGGCTAAGTTCTGTTGCTGCAAGAGTGCTGTTATGATTTTTGTCCCAGCCAGAATAAACTTCTACCTTTCAGTTTTCCATAGCCCTGGGAGGAAGGAAGTGGTTAAAGTTCAGGCCTTTTGCGAGTCTATCAATTTGCTGGTGCACCATAGTAATATGGTGGAATATGAGGTGAGTATATTGGGGATTAGGGATTGGCCTTCTCTGTTGTTAGTTCAATATTTTTAAAAGCACATTCAGGTTCTTAGTATACTAAACTGTGGAAATACTTGAAATTGTGTTATCTCTTGTGCATAATTCCTATTTTAGGGAAATTTTAGAGATTGTGAGGACTGAAGAAAGTGTTTAGTCCACTGACTTGTTGTTCACATAATCTACATACCAGTGATCTCTTAATTTCCAAATCTAATGGCCTTTCCTCAGTCTTACCTCTTTATAACCTTTTAGAAGCATTTGCCACTGTGGACCATGCTCTGTTCCTGGATACTCTTCTCTCTCTGGACGTTTGTTCCATTTCTCTTTCTTGCTTCTCTTATCTGTCTTATTATGCTTAAGTTTCCTTTGCTGTAAAGCATACCACCAGAATCTGAATGTAACCCAAGCCTCTGTACTAGGCCCTTTTCTCTTATACCTCTATAGTTTTTCTCACCAACTCCCATGACTAAAATTACCATCTTTATAATGAGCATTCCCAGTGCTATACATTCTGTCCAATCTCTCTTGCAAATTCTAATCTTACATCAACTACCTATTGGAAATTTCCAACTGGATTCTCAAACTCATTTCAAACTTAATATGTCTAAAACGGAACATATTTTCTCCACATCCACCCAACCCCAAACTGCCCCTCTTTTAAGCCTCTCTATTGTTATTGAGAGCACCACCAGGCTTTCCAACATCAGATGAGCAGCCTTTATGCCAGTTTCAACTCTTCATCCTCACTAATCTCACATGGCCAATAACCATAACCAGTTTCCAAATACTAGCCTCTCTGTTTCAACAACATTGTTCATATTTGTCCCTTTCATTCTACTCAAGCAGCCACTACCCTACCTTTGAGGCCCTTATAACCTCTTGAACTCTGAAGAGTCTTAAGATTGTTTTCCCTGTCTGAAGTTTCTCCCATCTTCAATCCATTCTCAATAGAGCTGACAAAGTGATTTTCATAAAGCAGAGGTCCACAGAAGGAATTTGTTTGCTGGTTAAGGATGTAGAAAGGATCATTTTTGAGAGTACAGATAAAATAAATCTAAAATAGGCAGACAATATGAAAAGGCAAAAAAAAGCAATATAAATGACATTCACAACTGTTTTGATGGCAAGCCTGAAACCAACGTGATCAAAGTTTATGATAATACTGATTGTTAGTATTTATATAACACTCAAAGGTTTGTAAGTACTTTACAAGCATCACGTTCCATGATCTTCACAATACTGTGGAGGAGGTGCTGTTATTATTTCCATTTTACAGATGAGGAAACTGAGGACCAAAGGAGTTAAGTGAATTGTTTAGGGACACATGTGGTATGTATGAGACCCAGTATTTGAACCCAGATTTTCCTCAGCAGCTTATTTTGTCCTCTGTCTGTATCTGACTGTAGCATGATACCTCAACTTTTTGGTGGCGAGGGTCTTCAAATGTTCCTACTGACAAACTACATCAAGCCCTGAAATATGAAGTAAAAATACAAAGTGACATCCAGAGTACCAGGAAAGAGACTGATCTATAATCATTTAAAACTGTGCAATGTGACATGATTCAGTAGATTGGATTTTAAGTCACAGGAACTTAGGTAATGCCCAGACTCTGTCACTTGCTACCTGTGAGACCTCGAGTAAGACACTTAATCTCACTGGATCTCAGTTTCCCCATGTGCAAAATGAAGAGATTAGATTAGATAACTTTAAAGAATGTCCCTTCTAGCTCTAAATCTATAAGCCTATGATCCTCAGAATGGTACTGGAAAATATTAGTGCAAAAGAATATACATTTTGGAAATTATAATATGCTTCTAGATAGATACCTCATATCTGTATATTTTTGTGTTTAAATGCAGATATATGCATACAATCATATACACATACATACATCATATACACATATACCTACACATACATTTATATGTATATATGCACATAAATGTGCAGTTGTGTATATATTGAACACGTGTATACATGTATATGTGATATGTGTGCATACACAACTACCACACATGTGTGTATATATACACATATGTGTATATACACACATACATGCATAAATGTATGTATGTATGTATGTATGCAAGTATCTTGAAAAAGTGTTACAGACGGACAACGTCCTAATACCAGAATGGAGCAGGAGGCAATGAGTCTATATATCATTTGGAAAATTGTACAGCACTTAGACTGATTCCAAACTGCCTGCTGCCACAAAAGCCCATCTCTTTAGCATCAATAACTGCCTGGTGATGCTACATGACTACAAATTATGGAAGACTAGGATCCTGAAAGAATCAAAATTACAAGTAATCCAAAGATCAGTAGAAAGAGAGACTGGTGAATTTACATTGTAATATATTACCAAAAATGACTTCCACCTTAAAAGTGGTACACAATACTTCATCAAAGACATTTATAGCTGAAAAAGTAGGAAGAGATGGTCATGTTGATGGACATATTAAGCATTAAATTGGAACACACAAAATATTAATATATTTGGAGGAAATATTCATGGGTAGAATTCATGAAAAGAAATAAGGAAAAATCTAAAAAAAAATGAAAGGATATGTTGAGCATGGGATCTACATTTATCTTACTCATTAAGCACAAGGTGGTACCTCAAAGCCACAGAATTAGGTTAATTAGGTAAAACTTTGCTTGGATTCTTATTTGAGGGCTTCCCACGGAGGACAGGAAAAGGGAGATTCTTTATTCATTTTGCATCCAGTTTCTAAAGGAATCTGTTCATTTCCAGCCAGTTGGACAATTAGTATATTCTTGTCAATAAAGTCAGAAAGCCTATGGTAGACTAGTTTTGCTTTTCTTGAGACACCCCATTGGCTGAGTTCCTAATGCAACAAATGTATGGCAGTCTGCCATAGTAGTTTCTAGGAGAGTTAATCATGAAAGCAATAAACACGAATGGCAAAGAACTAAAAAATTTCACTTCCAGTAAGTTCAGAGAGCAAGGGGAATGTTGCAGGGGGCTACAGAGAATGTTCCAATTTTGTGTTGTTGCCAACTCCAAACATGAGTTATGTATGCACAAAATACTTGTTGGTTTTTCTCTGAGAGGAAAAGGAGAAATGACTTGTGGAATTATTTTCTTTTTTGCCAGGTTATCAGGGGAAATGAAATGTCCCTTTGAAGTATGGAATAATTGTTTTGGTAAAAAAAGAGGAAAAAGTGTCTGAAAAGGGAAAAAAGGAGAATAAGTATTCTGAGAAACAGAGGTGAGAATGGAGTACACTCTAGGCATAGGTGGATGGTTTATGTAACAGCTTGGAGCTAGGAGATAGAATTCCATCAAGCAATGCTGCCTGTCTGGAAACAAATGAAATAAAGCCAGAAAGGTTGGTTGGGTCAAGATTGTGGAAAGCCTTAAATGACAGGCTAGAAGGAATAGCAAACCATTAATAGTTTTTGAGCAAGAAAGTGATGCAGCCAGATCTGTCTCTGGTTGTTTTGTGGGGGCTGGACTGGAGAAGAGAGAAAATGGAAGCTGGGAGATCCACTTGGAAGATATTAAAACAGCAAATGTGAGAGTTAATAAGGGCCTTAGTCAGGATGTTAGCTAAGTCATTGGGGAAGTATCTATTTGTGTGGTGCTAAGGAATTAAAATCAGTAAGTCCACTACTAAATGGTTATTTCAGGTTAAAGGAAAAGCAGAGGCAAGAATGACTCCAATATTATAAACTTGAGGTGACAGGTAAGAGAAAGAGAGAATTTTAGAGGAGGGTCAGGTATAGGGATAAAATTAAGCATTTTGTTTAGGATGCATTGATTTTTGAATTACTAATGGAATATCTAAGTTGAAATGGAAAACAGGCAAATGGTGATTCAGGAGCAGAGTTGAGGAGAGAGATTAAAGTATGATTTGTAGATTTAGAAGTTACTTATATAAAGATAATAGTCAAGTGTCTTTGCCAAGAAAACCCCAAATGGAGTCACAAAGAATTGAACAGAACTGAAAAAAAGACTAAATAACAACAATTAAATCCATCAAAGCAAATGAGATCACCAATGGAGAAAGAATTGTAGGAAAAAGGACCAAGGCTCGGGGGACACTCACACTTAGGATATTTTTCTAAGAAAAGAACAGCTTATTGGACTGATAAGAATGAAGATGTGGATCCACAGTAGTTTTTAGGAAGAAGATCACATGGTAATAGTCAAAGGATGAAAAGATGATATGTAGAGGTTGGTCACCTCAGCCTTGTGTTGACATAGCATAGAAATAAGATCAGAAAAGTGGCTTGGAACCAACACTTATAAGAATGAGGCATTCTTAGGAAAAAAGTAAACTTAATGAGGAATGATGTATGTCTCTCACAACATATGTACAAATATATATATATATATGTTTATATATATATGTATTTGTGCAGATATATGCATATGTATATATCTTTCATTTCAATCTTTTATATGAAGTATTGTCTAACCCAACCTTTCTCACATTATATTTGTGAAGATCATATTTTCTAACCCCAGATCTAGTTCTCTGTCATCTACAAATATGATAAATATTCTGTCATCTATCTATCTATCTATCTATCTATCTATCTATCTATCCTGTCTCTCTGTCTCTCTTTCTCTCTCTCTCTCTCTCTCTCTCTCTCTCTTTCTCTTCCTTCCTATCTACCTGGAAATCTAATCATGAAGGCTTTAAATTTTAAAATGATGTGGAGAGAACAAAATGTACATATGTATATGCCAAGAAGTATACCATAAAAAGTAACACATACAAGAGAGGAAGAAGAGTAGCAAGAGGAACATTAATATACAGGAGACATTATACAAGGAAAAAATCTAGCAATAAAATGTATGACCTTGGCATACTATACACAAAGGCACAGAATATACATAACAAATAAACTGAATAGGCATAGATGGTACATTTATCAAATTTGCAGATGACACAGGGATGGGATGGATAATTAACACACTAGATGACAGCTGGGATTCAAAAAAGATCTTGACAAACTAGTATGTTGAGCTCAATTGAATAAAAATAAAATTTAATAGAGATAAATATCAAGTCTTACTCTGGGGTTCAAAAATTCAATTTCACAAATCCAAAGTGAGGGTGGCATGCCTAGATAACAATTAATCTAAAAACATTCTGCCTAAGATATCAATATATATCAACCCTGTGATATGCCAACAAAGAAAACAATCTTAGACTGCAATGGGGAGATATAGCGTCCAAGAGTAGAAATATGACCATGACAATTGACTCTGCCCTGGTCAGAGTATTTTGGAAGTTTTATGCTCATTTTGGGGCACAACATTTTAGGAAAGCGATTGACTAAAAGAGGGCAAAAGGCCTAAAATCCTTGCCATATTAGAATCAGCTGAAAGATTTGAAGATGGTTATCCTAGAGAATAGAAAATTAGGGATGTAGGTAGAGAGGGTAATTACTGTCTTCACATGGCAAGTTAGCTACCTCAAAAACAGACTATTCTCTTTTTATCCTTTATTTCCAGCACTTCACACACTGACCCACCTGGACTTACAGAATATCATGATCACTATAAAGCCATAAAAGGTGGGCCTTTGTTTTTCAGCATACATTTCACTGGTGTAGGAACTCTTGGTACTAAGGCTTCATCTACCAATACAGATGAGCAACTGTTCTACAAGCTATTATCTTAGAGAGTTTGCTGAGGATACTAAAGCAGTTAATAAAAAGATGGTATTGGTTAATGACTGCTTATGTGACCCTGGGTAAGTCAATTAACTTTTTAGTATCCCAAGCATAAAAGTATTAATAATAAAAATAATGGAAGTAATAATTATGATCATGATAATAGATATTATGGGTTCACAATGCACAGAGTTCTGGGTCTGGAGTCAGGAAGAGTTCAGTTCAAATATGACCTCAGACATTAATTAGCTGCATGACCCTGGTCAAGTCACAACACTGTTTGCCTCAATTTTCTCATCTGTAAAATGATTTGGAGAAGGAAATGGCAAACCACTCCAGTATCTTTGCCAAAAAAAAACCCAACAAACAAAGAGGACCATAAAGAGATGGACATGATTGAAGTGACTGAATAACAAAAAAAAATGTATTGCACTTTGATTTTTGCAATAACCTTAATATAGGTTCACTCATTTGAGTCCCACAACACCCCTGTGAGGTAGGTGCTAAAATTATCCCAATTTTACAGATGGGAAAATTGAGGCATGATGAGGTTAAATGACTTGCCCATGGTCATATAGGTGGCTAAGTGTTTGAGGCAGAATCTGAACTTAGGTCTTGCTGACTCTAAGACCTGCACTCTCATCCAAAAGGAGGAGAAAATATAAAAGAGGTAGAAGGTGTTATACATTAAGAAGATAAAATAAAATCCAGTGAGGAATTCAGGAATCAAAATGAAGAACATTTGAGTAAGGATCAATGGAGGAAGAATCAAATGTTATCCTGTTGCTATGATACTATGACCCAATATCACAAACCATCTGGGGATAAGAAAAAAATAGATAAGGAGTTCATGAAACATTATAAGCTTGGCAGAAAAGGCATGATGATACAATAGTGCTGACCTTTGGTGTTCTATATTCTAGTTTTTGCCTTGCTACATCCTCTTCTCCTTCTCTTCCATTCCCCTCCCCCTATGTCTGGCTTGTCTTCAGTTTCTTTTCTCTTTCCAGATCTAGAAGTCTGTGTACCAGATTCCACTTTTGCTGAGCTATCTTTGCTATACAGAGACACAATAGTCCCTATCCTTAAGGAATTTATATTGTCCTCAACTAGGAGGATGTGGAATGTATACAGGTGAGTATTTGCAAGGTATATACCAACAATTCCAAGAGGTAGAGAGTACTAAGTACCAAGGGGAACAAAAAGGTAGCACCTGAGCCATTCTTTGAAAGAAGGCTCAGGGATAGAGTATTGGACCTGAAGTCAGGAAGACTCATCTTTCAGAGTTAAAATCCAGGCTCAGATACTTACTTAGCTGTGTGACCCTGGGTAAGTCATTTAACCCTGTCTACCTCAGTTTCATCATCTGTAAAATGAGTTGGAGAAGGAGATGGCAAACCTTTGCCAAGAAAACCCCAAATGGATTCATAAAGAGTCAGACATGACTCAAGAGACTAACAACAACAATGTATTTCATGAGATGTTGGTGAGGAGAAAACATATTCGAGGCATAGGAGACTCTGGGCAAAGGCACGAAGATGGGAGATGCACTGTTATACAAAAGAAACAGTAAATTGGCCAGTTTGAACAGAGTGGAGAGTCACAAAGAGGAGTAATAGAATAGATTTGAAGTTCAGGGTACAAAACAGAGGGTGAAGCCAATTCAGAAATTATGTATTTAATGTTTAGTAATACTCTAAGAAAGTTTTTCCTTCAATTATTTTTCAGTTGTCTGTTCTTTTCCTACAATTGTCCCTCAGAGAGCTCATCCTTTTCATTAGTTAAACCATGATACTGAGGACTCTCAAATATTCATCTGCAGTCTTGACCTTTCAGCTGAGCACTAGAGTCCAACTGCCTTGTGGGTTTTTTCACTTGAATATCTTGCAATCATTTTGCTCAGAATGCCCAAAACATGTCATCAGCCCAAATAAATGCTGCTTGAATTAAACTGAACACTGAAATCATCATATTTTCAAACAAACCAGCCTTCCTTCCCCTTATGACATCTCAGATTCTGTCAAAAGCAGCATCATTCTCTCAGGCCCCTAGGCTCAAATCCTTTGGGTCATTTCTGGCTCATCTCTCTTGTTCATTTCTTATATCCAATCAGTTCCTAAATCCTATGGGCTCCTCATTTGAAATGTCTGTCATATCTATCCTTTCCTCTTAAGTCCCACTAGTCTAAACCCTCATTACCTTTGACTGAATTACTAAAACAAACCTTTATTTGCTTTCACTGACAATAGTCTCTGTTCCCTCAATTTACTCACATGCTATTGCTTGAATGATATTCCTAAATATTGCTTGGATGTCACTATGCTCTCTATGATATTTTAAGATCTTCCAATGTCAGCCAAAAGAAAATCTGAAACTTGCCTAGCTTTCAAGTTTCCCCATAATCCAATCCAATTCCTCACAAGCTCCCTATAATTCAGTCACATTTTACATATCTAAACCTAGTGTTCAATGGTCACACAATCACAGAGACATTGAATTTTAGAATTGGAAGGGAAGCCATCTAGTCTATCTCACAACTGACTAAAAACTTCCTTGATAATCATGATGAAGAGATTTATTCATTTAGTTAGTAAGTTCTTTAAAATATAAAAATTGCACTTTACACACATCCTTTCGTTTAATTTGTTTAATCTATTCTACAAAATCCCAAAAGATCCCCCAGACTTTTCCTTAAGCCTACTTGGAGAAGCAACATGGTAAAGGAAAGAGTGCTGACCTAGGAGTCAGGGAGACCTAGGTTCATATTCTACCTGTGATATTTATGAGTTATGTAACCATGAACTAGTTATTTAACATGTCTGAATTACAGTTTCCTCATCAGCAAAATGAAAGACAAGACGGCCTCTACATTCCTTCTAGCTATATATTTATGATTCTATGACCCCGATGATTGAAAGTCACTATGTGTCAAGAAAGTCTGAATTCCTGACATACATCATCTTCTCCATGCAAGCTAAGTCTTCCTCCTTGTCCTTACAACACTGGATCTTTATTTCTTCCTCTATGTCTTCACAGATGATGTTTCTCCTGGCCTGAAATAGTCTTTGTTTTCCTTGCCATCTAAACTTTTTTCAAGTCCCAGCATCCCTAGTAAAGTTTTCTCTAACTATTCCAAGCAAAATGAATCTCTCTTTTCTTTGAACTCCTACAGAGATAGGATGGAGTTAAGGTCTTTCTTCTGATACTTGCTAGCTTTAGGATTGTGGAAAAACCACCTAATCCCTCTGAACATCTATTTTTCTCCCCTCTAAATATAGATGACAATAATTGGACTACCTACCGGACAAGATTATTTTAAGCAAAATATCTTGAAAAGTTCCTTATCATTTTGAGCTGTTATTATGCCACTTATAGATTATAATACTCCACAACTAAGCACTTAGTCCTGTATACCAGTGGTATCCAAGTCAAATAGGAATGGAGGCCATTAAACCATGCATGAAGATCTCTGTGGGCTGCATGTTGACTTAAACCAACAGACATTAACATTATCCATATCCTATTGCATTTTTATTCATCTTGTTATACAGGCCCCAATTATATTTTAATTTGGTTCAGGCAGCTAGGGAGTATTGTGGGTGGGAGATGTGTTTGACATCTCTGCTATACAGTGCTGAAAATAATTCCGTAATGTTAGTCTTGTCTGCTCAATAAGAGTAACCATATGATGGCTGGGATTACATTCCATACCACTTTTGATTCTTCTATCCCAAGAGAATCAGTGACAAAACAGGGCAAAGTAGGAGGGACTGAATGAGAGAATAGGTGAGGGATTGCCTTTCTATAAAAGTGAGCTTTGGGGGGAAATATTATGGTAGACAAACAATACTTTTATTGTCACTTTTGGTGGTATTAGTGCCGTGATTCCATACTGACTCTCTCAGTTTAAAGCTTCCACATCACTTCCAACTTTTCTCCCAAAACGCTTGGTCTTTGATGTCCCTGAGAAATTTGTTTCTTTTTTTTTCTACTGGGTTCTAGTTCCCATTAATTTTTGGTTTCTACTTTGGTCTTTATCTTTTTCCCCAGGAGGAAATTTTCTCTTAGGTTTGGTGACTGCTCCAAACACTGAGAGAAAGTACTGATATAAACAGGATCCAATCTAGGTCTTCTTAGCAGACAATCCAATCCAAGCTAATCTAAAAAAAGCATCTATTAAGCACCTCTGGTCCATAAGACAGTGAACTAGCTTCTTGGAACACAAAAACAGAAACAAAAAATATTCCCAGGTGTCCAGAAGCTTATATTCTACCAGAGGAGATGCTGTTCATCATTTTTCAGTCATTCTGACTCTTTATGATCCCTTTTGGGGTTTTATTGGCAAAGATACTGGAGCAGTTTATCATTTCCTTCTCTAACTTGAGGAGATACTGCCTACCACAGCAAAGGATATAGTTTTTGTTGTTGTTGTTGTTTTTGCTTTGTTTTGTTTTGTTTTTAAGAAGAGAAAAAGAATCAATAACTAGGCAAAGCAGGAAAGATTTCTTGGGGAAGAAGCATGTGGACTGAGTCTTCAAAGACTAAGAGATGCCTTTGCCTGTCATGGGAGCTATCCAAAAGCGTGTAGTAACTGAGCCATTTTGACTCAAACATAGATTGTGTGGAAGGGAGTAAAATAAGCTAGAAAAGGTAAGCTAATGCCTAATTGTGAAGGGAACAAGAAGAGGAGTTTATATCTAATCCCAGAAGCAACAGGAAACTACTTAAGATCCTAGCTCAGGGGAGTAGCATATAAGACTTTTTGATTTAGGGACATGATTTTAGGAATTGTGGTAGACAATGAGAGTGCTGTAACAAAGGATGATGAAATGAAAAGCTGAAGGAACAATGTCTCAGAAAAACTGGAAGGAGTAGGATCAAGTGTATAAGTAGAAAGGTCGACTTTAGCAATAAGGGTCATCTCTTTGTCAAGAGACTAACGCCAAGAGATAATGAGGAATGTTGTCAGAGGGCTCTGAGGTATAGAATAGAGAAGAGGGAGTTTATGACAAATGGTCTCTCTTTTCTTCATTAAATTACTCCAATCTCATTAGTACCCTTAGTAGCCTCTGCCCATCCGACTGGAAAACTGGAGAGCAGAGCAAAATAAAATAAAATAAAAAGAAACTCCAAAGCCTCCATTTAAGGAGAAATTGTCATACCTGGCCCCCTCCAGGGTCCACTCTCTGTTTTTCAGCTTCCTTTTGTATGTTATCTCTGCTCCCCCCTCTCATTAGAATGTAAGCTCCTTGAGGGCAATGACAGTCTTTCTTTTTTATTTGAATCAAGATCTAGCACAGTGTCTGGTATATTCCAAAATTGGCCCTTAATAAATGTTTATTCAATTGAACTGAATTAAAATAGAAAGAAATGCCCTTGGCTGAGAGAAAAGTGCCACTTGAAGATACAGGAGAAGGTTTAACATGGCTGCCATACAAGAGAAGATAGATTTCTGAATAATAAAAAGATAGGAAAAACCGTTAATCATCAGTGAGGGACTAAGTGAAACTAGAGACTTTAATTTGTAATGGACCCTTAGTACCGTTGTCTGATTTCTCTGGTGCTTTTCAGTAGGAAGTGAATAGGAACAAAGAAGTGGGATGGTAGGGGTAATCTATATTTGTTACATTTCAAGGCATGATAGGTGTTAGGACAAAGACCCAAAGGTTTACAAAGTAGACAATATGTAGCTGATCTGGCTTAACATAAGATTGAGATGGCAAACGGAGAAAGGTTAGGATCGCTACTAAAACAGAATTAAAGCCTAGTCATAATTCTCATCCCACCAATTCTCAGCTACACGCATAGAAACTAATTTTCCTCTTTGCTTTATTTTTATTTATTATTATTATTTAAATAATATATATTTAACTATTGCCTTTATTTTTCATTTTTCTTGTTAGTAATGATTTCTTCATTTGTGTATAGATATCCAAGACTTCAGGTTTTACTTCTGACTCCTTTCTTAGATTTTCTCTCCTATACATTTCTGGGCAACTCTATTTCTATCCTTACTATTCCTCATAAATTCACGATATCTGGTTTTGTGGAAATATGTACACACACCACACACCCACCCACACACACACACACACACACACAAACTACTCTCCATCTTTTCAGTTTAAAGCTCTTTGCATTAGATTTGTAAAACATTAGACATATATGTATAAATAGATATGTTAATCTTCATTCATTACATAATAAACTGTAATAGCTCCATTTGCTTCTCTGTAGCAAACTGTATTTAATGCATGGAAGCTCTCTTATTGTGCTATGTTACTTATTGCAAGATTTACTCTTTCTTCACCAATATTTAACTTTGTTAGTAGGAAAGATTCTTTCAGGATAGTAATACATTTTTAGTTGAACTTAACCAACCTAACCAGTCACTTTATCAATACATACATACATGCATACTACATGCATATTATGCATGTCAACACAGATTTATAAAATAACAGAAGAACTGAGATCATAAATTTATACATACATATGAACTTGCATACACATAAGATACATTTTGCCAAGGTCTAGGATATATTTTATTCTCCTTCCCTATCACAAACTCTCAGTTGGGTAGATACTTGCATCTAAATGCCCCTTAATTTCTACTTCAGTAACAAGATTAGTTACTCTAATGACCAGCTCTCATTACAGACATTCCATCCCTTACCCAGGGCTGGGGCCTGATGATATTTCTAAGTATTAGGCTATTGGTTAAAAAAATCAAGATTCTATTTTCAAATACTATCCTCTTACACATACTTCCACTTCTGAAATCTACCATTCTCTTCTGAAACCCTTGCTTCAGCGGGCTGAAGTTATGAAAACATCACCAGTGTTCTCAAGGTCTTCAGTTTCTTCCCCAGGACTTTGCCATCTTTAGCAGTTTCCAAGATATCTTCTGGCCATATAATTTTGCTCTTATGAATAAGTGGAAGTGTACAGAAGTTATCTGACTTGACAAGTCATAGGAGTCCTCTTTTACCTCTTAGATACATGCTCTTGGAAAACAGTAGACTGCCTATTGTTATCAGTTCATCAAATAGTTACCTCAATGCACTTAAGTAGGGACTCAGATATTTCACTTGACCACACCTATGTGTCTACATCATTATTTCTTGAAGAACAAGAATTTTCTTCTCCTGCCTTTTTAAAAAGAACTTTTTATGCTAGCTCTAAGTTTACACTGATCTTGGAAAAACAAAACAAAACCTTTCCAACTTCCTAACACAAATAATTTTTTCCTAGATTTTCTTCTTTTTTTCTTAATTGATTCTTATACTACATGGTGTTCTGTCATTTATTGACTTTCATCATTAAATATCACACTAGGAAAGAATACTATCCTTTCCCCAATTTTCTGCTTACTATAACTAAAAGAAACTTTTTGTGTTATCCTCAGTATTCTATTCCATCATCTAGTTTTGGTGTTCATGGAATTATTTTTATAGAACCAAGATCTTCTTGAAATATTTTTTTTTTTGGTAAATTGCCTGGCTTACACCTTTATAAAGCATTAAAAAATAATCAACTTATATTAAAAATACAGTTCATTTATAAATTTCCCTGTCCATACTCCCTGGTGTTTTTACATAGCTCCTCCTTTTATTTCTCATAAAATAATTTCTTTTCAGTTTCTCATTTTTTATAACTTCCCAATTTTGCCCATATGATTTTATATCACAGGAATTCTACCCATCCTTTATTCTAAACCCCTTGAAATCCACTCTATCAAACTCCAGGGTGTGCTTTTATCTTCTTCCTTATCACAAACTCTAAGAAAATGTACCTACTTGCAATCAAAGTTCCCATCACTTCTACTTAAGCAACTAGTACTTCCTTGTTGGTCAGAATCAAGTCCAGAATAGCAGCTTCCCTTGTTGCTTCCCCTACATTTTAAAGAATGAAATTATATCACTGAGACAAGACAAGAACACACCAGCTGCTCTACTTTTTGGCAGAGAAAGAACCCTAGCAGATGTCCAGGTAATTGAAGTCCCCTATCAGCACTATATCATGTTTTCATGTCAGATTTTTTGTTTACCAAACTCCTTTACTATTCCTTATACCATCCAGGTTGTCTTTAGTACACTCCCATAATTATACTACTTTTCTTTCTCCTCTCCTCATCCCAACCCCAAACCCAACCCCCTCCACCAAGATTAACCTCTCTCATTCCTGCATCTTGGTGCAAGTTTATCTTAATAAACAAGACTTTTTTTTTAAATATCTTAAAACCAATCTGTTCTTTAAAAAAAATAAGGTATGCTCTTTCATAGCCATATCCCATCCTACCAAGTATTAGTGATACCTTTGTAGTCCAATTTGCTTTCTTGTATTAGAATTTCTATTTCCCCCTGTTTGTTAGCCATACTTGTGTATTTAAGTTTAAAACAACTAAGGCCTTGGGTTTTATAACTATTTCTATTCCTATATATTGTTTTATTTGAATTAGTAGTCTTTTTTACTATTACTCTTC
>CM053592.1:89793879-89810590 GCA_028646515.1 Pseudochirops corinnae | reverse complement strand
TTTACAGATTCTTGATAGGTGTATACTATCTCCAGACAAGAGACTCTATTTCAAGCTGTGGTCCAGAAAATATAAATCCCTATACTCTGATATCATTTTCTTAACTCACTGTTATTTGCTAAACGCAGCTTTCTCTTTTGACCATAAAGCATTAAGTTTGGGTATAGAGCTTGCTTAATATCCAGTATTCTTTTCTAGGTTCCTTCAAACTGTATCATTTGTTTGAGCACAAATCACACAAATTGGGCAGCATTCATATTTGACAAAACGTGATGTCCTGGTGTTGTCTGCAATGTCCTGGATACACACCTTAAGAATGCACTTGATCCTTTTATTATTTTTGCTGTTATGAGCATATTGCCCCATTCAAATCCCTTAGCAAGGGAGTCACCAAATATTTGTTATTCATTTCTTCTTTCTCTGAACATTACTAGCTAACTTCGGATACTCACTGTGGATCCATACTGGGGCAGCTAGATGGTGCAGTGAATAGAGTGCTGGGATTGAAGTGAGTAAAACCTGAGTTCAAATTTGACCTCACACACTTATTAGCAATGTGACCCTGGGCAAGTCACTTAACCCTATCTGCCTCAGTTTCCTTATCCATAAAATGATCTGGAGAAGGAAATGGCAAATCACTTCAGTATCTCTGCCAAAAACAAAAAAAAACAAAAAACAACACCAAAAGGAGTCACAAAATGTCAGGCACAATTGAAAATGATTAAACAACAGAGCAAAAGAATCTACCTCCTCCCTAAAGAAAGGATTTAGCTCCCCCCTCTACAAACAAAAGCTACCACACCTGTCACTTAGCTCTGAATATTCAGAAGTCCTTCCATTCTTTCTCTGTGTAATATGCTTCTTCGATTCAACTTCTTGGAATCATTTAGTATATTCCTTAGTTTCTTGGGATCAATTTTCTAGTTTTCCTCCTAAATTATTTCTTTTCCTTCCAGGACCATTTTTATACTCTCAGATAACCTGAAGAGTAGAACAGTATTTGTCCATCCCTCTTTACCTGTGCTTCTAAAATGACAAAGTTGCATATCCCGCCTATGTAACTGTGATTCAGCACCAGCATAAACACAAATACTGCAAAATCACTACATTTCATTGCAAAATTCCCCTGGCCCTCCATATTTGCTGGAAGCAAGCTTTCAGTCCTCTATTGCTTCAGTTGGTGGCTCCTGTGAACAATACTCATGACATACTATTGTGGTAAACTTTGTGTTTGCCATACTTCTTCACTGTGACTGGGGCCCCTGATCAAGGCTTAATTTATTTGTAACTTTTTTTCAAGATATGATGTGAGCTTATGCTTTTGATTGGCAATTAACAGATTTTTGCCAAGCCCTAATGCTGTCTGTTGTGCAAGGGTTCAAGCAAGAATCCAATTACCAGTAAGGCTTTACCTAATTAAATTTAATTACCTACCTCTTCTGTCCTTTTCCCTCAGATAAATTTTAAGTATCCTTTTATATTTCTCTGGCTATAGTATTTTCTTGTAGCTCAATAAATAGAAAACATGGCATCTCAACAAAAGTAGTTACCCAGGAAATTAGACCTCGAACAGACCTTCAAACCATTCAACAATGTCTTTATTCAATTCAATTCAAAATAATTCCACAAACATTTACAAAGCCCAGAGAATGTACAAAGCACTGTGCTAGGGGATAGGGAAAATACAAAGTTTGGACAGCACATGATTCTGTCTCCCCTGAGAGCTTAACTTCTGTCTAGTCGTGAGCTATAACATGAACAAAAGAAACAATAACACAAGAAATAGCTAAGAAAAACACAAGAGGTATAATCAAAGTGAAGGTGAAGTTCAAGAGGGAGGTAAAAGTATTTACAAATAGAGGAACAGGGAAGACTTCATGGAAAAGAATATTTGTGTTGGGCTATAAAAGATGGAATTTAAAGGATGGAAATTCAACTGGTGGGAAATATAGGGGAAAGTATGAGAAAGTCATAGGAGTAGTAAAGAACAGTGTATATACTGAGGATGGTGAGTAGCTAAGTGAAATGTTTATATGAGATTCTCATGCAATAGTGCTAGAAAGATTAGATTCTACCAAATGGCTGAAGGCCCTGAATGTCAGGGTAAGAGTTTGCAACTACATTCTATAGACAATAAGGAGAGACTGGAAAATATTGAGGAAAGGACCAATATGACCAGATCAATGTATAAGGAAGTCTCCTATTGATGTGGAACATTGGTAGGGAAAGAGTATAGAAGGAAGGCTTTTAAGTGCCTATTATTATGGAATTTCTGGGTGAAGATGAGGAGCTGATCTAGTTTGGTAGCAGTGGGAATAGAGAGAAGTACCTGTTCTGGGTAAGTCTCTGTGCTAGGTGCTTCACTTTCAGATAGGAGAGCATTCTCAATATATTATTAAAATGATCAACTTATATTTAAATCAGCTATGATTGCAGCAGTGTGAGTTTACTGAGGTACACATTTTAGATAATAAGCTATTATTTTCATCAGCATTTAATTAAATGAACAAGAGGTACATAAAGTGTATCATAAATTCCAAGTAATTTTGGATAATGTTTTCATTATATTCTAACTGTAGCATTAAAGACTTTAAAAAGTAATAAGCTTGGCATCCACTCAGGATACTTCAATTAATGTACAAAAACTAAATGAAAAGAACAACTTTTGTCATCAAGCTCATTTGAGTGATACAGAAATAAAGTCCTTGGCTATAATAGTAGGGCAAGAAAAACCTCTTTTAGGAATGTTATTTCTAAAAGACAATTTCAAATGTGATTTGCCCCAACATAACAATGCTACCAAAAGTATCCTACTGAAAACACCTCATTCATCTTTTTTTTAAACTTCACTCCAGGAAGAAATTGAAAACAATTTTTAGGGAAAATACAAGTCAAAGCTTGAATATTTATTAACAACCAGGAATGCATTTTAAATAACAAATCTGCTATGACTAGGAAATAAGGAAGCCCAAGGAACAGGAACCATGGGTGCTTCTGACTTCTGACCACCTACCTTTGCTTCTAAACAAAGTATATTTCTCTAAGAGAAGTGGGAAAGAAGAAAAGAGAAGGGAGAAAGAGTTTAAAAAGGAGAGGAAAAAGGAGGAAGAGAATGTAAGCTCAAGGAATTCTAGATGTAGAATTGAAAGCAATCTCAGAGGCCACTGACTTTAACTCTTTCATTCTACAGATCAGAAAAGTGAGGATTAGCTCAAAAGAGTTTTGATTTGTCCAACGTTACACAAGCACTGATTGGTAGAGGGAAAGGGATGAAAGGGCAAAAAGGAAAAAAGAGAGTGATAGTGAAAGAAACACACAGTATGATGGTTATAGTGGTGGACTTGAAGCCTGGAAGACCTCGGTTCAAATCCTACTCCTGACACTATTTGTTTGATTCTAGATCAGTCATTTAACCATTTTAGCCTCAGTTTCCTCAGCTATAAAATAAGAGGGTTTAACTCCATGGTCTCTCAGGTCCCATTTAGCTTTTAGTCTTGATCTATGGAAACATAATCCTATGAAAACAGCTAGAATATAAAATACATGTTTGTAAAATTTCCTTTGACTTCAGTTTTCTTTTAAATGAATGTAAAGTGTTATTTATATGTATGCCTATTCCCACATTGTGAGCTGCAGAAATCCTCTAATGATGTCAGACACCCTGAACGATGGTCTAATTTATGCATTTTTTCTTCATGACAGTGATATTGCTTCCATAAAAGTTATTTACTTCATTCCTCTTTAATAATAGATATTTTAATCACTTGGAGTTCCAAAGCCTTAGTTACATTCTGAAACTAATTAGGCCAGTTTCCGCTATGATTATGGACTTCTGTATCAGGAGGAAATATCATAAGTGCTTCATTTGTTTCTTATTTTAAAATAGAGAAATATTTAGTTTGAGGTCTTTGTTACAAGGGAGAGTGATATTCATCAAAATTCTCTTCCTTTTTAGATGAATACTTGAAAATACAGAACCTGACATTAATGTAGTGATTTGCATACTTCACATACCTATTTTATGTGAATCTTACCACAACACAGGGTGGGGAGATAAGTGTTACAAACACCATAATACCCATTTTAAAGATGAAGTGTCTCTCTGAGGTTTAGAATGGTTAAATGATTTGCCTCACTCTTCACAGCTAACAGTATCAAAGGAAGAACTTGAATCCAGTTTACTATGACTTTAGGTCAAGAATTCTATGTACCATAAATGCCTCCAGAATAAAAATACAGGAAGAGTAGTAGAAAATTCTACAATTCCAATTCTATGAAAACAGTTGAAAATCTACAAGATGGGCTTTAAAAGAGCACCTATTTCTTAGACTATTTGAAAAAAAAAGTTTCCTGTATTTTAAAAGACTCCAGACAAGCACTTAAAAAAAATAACCATATAGTTACAGGAGAGGGAAAATCTTGCAGAGATAAGTAAGCCTCGAGTCAGTGCTTAAATGACAAAGAAGAGCACAGAAAAAATAGTATTGCCACCAGGGGAAAATTAGAGTGTCATAGATTTAGGATGTTAGATTGAGAGAGAGAAGACTTGGCTGCCCTCGTTTATTTTAATGATTTTAATTATTTAAATAATTAAATTCTACATTTGCCCTAGTAGTAAGTGGACTAACTGTGTAATAAGCTATTTAGCTGTGTTGTGTTAAAAAAACCTAGTCATATCTATTGCATGGCAATCCTGTCCATATGATCAATGCTCGAATGAACCTTACCAAGTCAGCCTAGATGGTAGAGACAAAGCCCCCACATGCCCAATTCTCTCTAGTTCCTCTGGCACTACTAAATGATAAGTCATTTGCTTTAAGTCACTGGAGAATCACTAAAGGCAGTCCTCCTGCATTTAACTCTCTTAGGTAGTCCTAACTACATAGTAGAGGTAACAATAGTATATATGTTAATTCTAGTGTAAAATGTCAGTTTCAATTAGAATCATACCCTTGAGACTGGTAAGTGTTTCTAAAGAATAATGTTAAAGTGACAGGTTTAAAATGCCAAGACCACAAGCTGGCACCCATTTATTCATGTGTGATCAAAAAAAAGGGGGTAGAAAATTTCATTACAATTTGGGGAAGTAGCTGCTGGGGCTTTCTTCACTTCCCAGATACATTAATTGCCAGAAGTGAACACGAACATGAGACAGGGGCAGGAATCACACAGATCAGATGGCAATCAGCATTTTTGGAGGAAAATCTTCATTGCTGAGATACCAGATCCACAGAGATCTTGAATTATGATAGAGGACATGCCAATAGAGTGAAAAGGAAATTCTATTTTTTGCCTCATTTAACAGATAAAATAGTTTTCAAAGAGTGATGAGACAAAAAAGCATGTTTCAGGTAGAAAGTGATCTCAGGTCTCCCCAGATGCTGAGATCTCTGATTTATTTTACAGGAAAGTTTTAAGAAGTTATATAAACTAACTACTCCAGGAGTTTAGAATCATGGAACTTTATAGGTAGAGAGAACCTCAGATTTCACATAATCCAACTCGCTTATCTGAAAGATAAGGAAACTAAGGACTAGAGAGATATCAAGTTATGCATCACATATTTCAAAAGAATGCAGACAAACTGGGAACTTTCAGAGGAGGGATATCAAGATGATGACAAGACTAGACCCAGATCATTATAGTAATAGTAGAACTAGAAGAAATTGTGAATACTGTCTGAAGAAGCGTGAGAGATCATAACTGTTCTCTTCAAATATTTGAAGAATGACAAATCAGAATGATAAAGCTTTTTGAGATTGGGGCTGCTGGGCAGAACTCAGGCTACTGAATTAGTATTATTATTTTCACCTTAGTTGCTAGACAAGCATCTCCTATTTATTGGATCAATAGTTAAATGTCTATTGTTACTGTTCAATCATTTCAGTCATGTCTGACTCTTAATAACTCCATTTAGGGTTTTCTTGTCAAAGATACTGGAGTGGTGGGCCATTTCTTCTCCAGCTTATTTTACAGATGAGGAAACTAAGGCAAATAGTGTGGAGTGACTTGTCGAGGGTCACAGAGCTTTTAAGTGTCTGAGGCCCAATTTAAACTCAGATCTTCCTGACTATGCTATACCTCCTAGTCACCCCTTAATGTCTATAGTAGAGCTTTAGAACACCCTCCTTCTCCTCTTTGTACAATAAAGTCACTGTTGCTAGAAGCAAAGGGTAGATACATGGAACTGAATGCTATTTTATATTCTTCTTTGTTTCAGGGACTGATACTGTCAAGGAACTCATCACCTAGTGCAGGAGTGGGCAACCTGTGGCCTTGAGACCACATGTGGCCTTCTAGGTCTTTGGGTGCAGCCTTTTGGCTGAGTCCAAGTTTTACAGAACAAATCCTAGTATTAAGGAGATTTGTTCTATGAAGTTTGGATTCAGTCCAAGAGTGGCACCTGAGGACCTAGAGGATCACATGTGGCAGATTTCCCACCCTTGATCTAGAGAAACTAGTAATGGGCTTCTCTGTACTTAGCTAAGCTGGTTCTTAAATACCATGTCTACATTTGGAACCTTACTCACCATCTTTCCTACAAGATAGATTTACACAGTGTATGCTGCTCCTGAATCATCTTCAAGAATCTAGGGTTCTCCACTCCATCATGAAACATTACAATATGCCTTTGGTTGAATCTTGATTCATTAGAATTAAATGAGAGAAAAACAAGTGGTAATATAAGAGAACAGTTTAGAAATTGTTCTTATTCAGAGAATATATGCCCTATAGAGGTATGAATAAAATAAAATAAATTCCAATACATATGAAAATATTCATAGTAATACTTTTGAGGGATCACAAAAAACTGGAAACAAAGCAGGCATCAACTTGAAGAATAGCTGAATAAACAAACACTAGTGTATGACTATGGTACAATTGTGTAATAAGGAATTATTAATATAAGTAACAGAAAACATGGAAAGATTCACGTGAATTGATACTTATCACAGAGTCTGGCACAGAGTAGGTGCTTAATAAATATTTATTAACTATTAACTATGATGCAAAATGAAATAAACAACCAAAAGAATATGCACAATTACTAAAAATAGCATAAAAAAGGAGCCAATTTTTTTGGGAATTGATAAAGTCATATTAGTGCCAGAGAATAGATTATGACATATACTTCCCTACTCTTGGAAAAAATGAAGTGAGAGTAGGCACATAATTTTTCATACAACTGCAATGATTATATCCATTGGTTTCGGTTAACTGTTTTTCTTTGTTAAATGGTTAATTTGATTCTGAGGATTGTGAAGGTTATATCTAGAAATGTCTGAAAAAAAAGCCCAAGACATCATTAAAACTTCTTTCTCTCTGTCTCTGTGTCTGTTTGTCTGTGCCCCCCCCCTTTCTTTTTTTATAAAGTGCTCTTCTGGTAAGGATGGGTCTTGAGAAGCACTGTGACATAGTGTACAGACTGATGGACTTGAAGGTAAGAGACATAGCTCAATATCAGTAAGAGACATAGCTCAAAAATTTATATGGTGAGCACCAAATGACTCTAAGTTTTGAGTTTCTCTTCTTTGAATTAGGAATGAAAATTTTTGTGTTATTTATCTCATTATTTTAAAGAAAATACTTTGTAAACTTTCAAGCATTACACAATTTTGATGTGACTAAAGGATTTAGAGTTAAGAAAAAACAAAAAAGAGAGATCATCTTTGTCCAACACTCTCATGTTATAGATGGGAAAATTGACGTCCTGAAAAATTTAGTAATTTATCCAAAATTGTAGCAGAGCTGATATTGGAATCCAAATTTTCTGAATATAATAGATAGTTTGTCTTTAGCTTGATAGAACTTCTCATCTTTCTATTATAGCACATATAAATTCTAATGGGAGAGGAAGAGAAAAAAAAAAAAGGAAATCATTTTCAAGGTGGCATTAAAATGTCCAGAGATGGGAATTTTGAGATGGTAGAATCTTGCAGTATGTTATGGAGTTCCCCCCAAAAAAGAAGGGTAAATATCACGATAAAAGAAAAGAATCCATGTCATATATTGAAGGAACTGGGGGTGTTCAGTTTAAAGAAGACAAGATCTGGAGGTGCTAAAAATCAGCTTTCAAGTATTTAAACAGCTATCACATGGAAGAAGGACTAGCCTTGTTCCACTGGACCTTAGAATGCAGGAACAGAAACAATGGAGAAAATTGCAAAGAAGAAAGTGGAGGCTAGATATTAGTAAAAGCTTCCTAACAATTAAAGCTGCCCCAAAGTCAAACGAGTTAGCTCAAGAGGTAAAGGGTAGTCCTTCTTTGGGATTCTTCAAGGAAAGGCTTAATGAATACACATTCAGGATATTATAATTCACATTCCTTTTAAAGTATGGGTTCAATCACATAGCTATAGATTGATGGTCATCTAGTCAGACCCTTTCATTTCTATAGATGAGAAAACTAAGGCCCAGACCTATGGTCACACTGGTAATAATAAATTAACACAAGGTTTGAACCCCAGTCCTTTATTTCTTAATCCATTGCTTCTTCCCACTGCATCACACTTCCTGAGATAGCCCTTGAGTTCCTTTCCAGTGCTCAGCTTCAGTGATTTCATCTATGTGGATACCTTCTATAGCTGGACACATTACAATCCTTTTATGAAAAAAAAAATTGTCCAGAAGAGCTTTTGTGACTGAAAAAAAAATCACAACTGTAGCTAATATGGTAATGAGACTCTCTAGATATTCAGGCTTGCCTTCAGATGACAGATAACCTAGTTTTTATTTGTTTGTTTTTTGCCAGGTATGTACTCAAAGCCATTTGAACTTTCAAAAGCCATAAGAGTTTGTGTTCTACTGGCTTAGTCTTTGGTCATGTCCATATCATAAGAAGGTATTGGAAAATGACTTTAATATTGGCATCTGTCATCTAAATTTGCTCATGTTCAAATACTTGCTTACATGCACTGTGCACACTAAAGGGATAATCTAGAAATGATTTATTTGGGGGAGGCTGACCATTTTCCTGGTTATTCTTCATACATAAATACCTCCTGAATCAATCATTTTGTCAATGCAGGTCATCTGTCCACCAATTTAAGATCACAAGCATTTCAACTTAAAAGATGATGTCCATGAGTTGCTGTGACCAAAGCATTCATCACCTCATGGTCAACTGGGAGAGAAGCCTCTTTCAAATGAGATAGGCTCATCCTTTGATGACTGACATAGCCTACCTTTGAGCCTATTTTAAAGCTTTTCTAGCTTGAAAAGAGCTAACAGAGTTTATACTTCACCTTCATATATCTTTCCCAACCCAAGTTCCACTTCCCCCTTCCATGATAATGCCTCAGGGCAGGACTTCATTGATTTTAATGTACATTGTAAAATAACTTCTGTACTTATAGGAGGTTGGTGTTAAATTTCCATGTGTTACTTTTTAAATCCTATTGTACAAGGTGGTAGGGACAACTGAGAAAGGTCTGGTAAATTAAGCCAGTACATATAAGTAATTTGAATGGTTACATGTCCAGCCTACAAGTCTTGAATGTGCTGTCTTACCTCTAAATTTAGGAAAGGCAATCTGTTATAATGGCTAGAGAACTGGCTTCAAGTCAGAAGACCTGGATTCCAGTCCTGCCAATGGCACCTACTAACTGTACATCAGTGAATGTTACATAATCTCTTTGTACCCCAAGGCAATTCTCTAAGATTATACATTGCAGAAAAGGTGCTCAACTGCAATAGAAAAGAAAATTCCTCACCTATATATTCCTATACTAATGAAATTTTACATCCAGAAAACAAATAAATATACCGCAAAATGTATATGCACAAAATGATTCATAGTAAGGGAAATGGAAGCGATCTAGTCCAACTCCTTTATTTCATAATTAAGGAAACTGAAGCCCAGAGAAGTTATGTGACTTTCTCAAACTCATACAAGCTGAAAGCATCAGAGAGAGATATCTAACAACAATCCCCTAATTTGCCATGAAGATTAAACTTAAAGAAAGATATATATAACTAAAGTCAAGGTACTTGAAATTAAAATATGAACAGAAACAAACAAAAAGCATTACATTTTCAACAATCTCCAGACTCATGAATCCCATCTTTTTCCCTACCCCACCCCACCCCAAATTATGATTATGTAAAAAGATAAAAAAAAAAAAAAACCAAGGGGATTACTCCCTAAACTTAGTTTCTTACAAGGACAAGAGGCTCAAGCATGTCAGATATCTAAAGAACTGTTCTGAGCTTCAAATGATTAGAGTACTAACAACATAAAAGTCTCCGTTTTTGGAAAATGATTTTCATCATGCATTCCAAGGACCCTGACAGCAACCTTGGGGTGACAACATGAAGAACACAGAGCAAACAACATAGCACACTTGCTTTTCTAAACAATCAATCTACTGCAAATGCTCTCAGAAGTAGTCGATGTTAATGTTGACTTCCCTGACAGTTTCCATTTTCAGGGGTGAAAAAAAACACAGACTATGCAAATATATACTGTCTGCATGATCCAATGTGATTGACTTCATGCAAATATTGAAATTACTTAATCATGCTTGGAAAATCAATTTTGCTTTTACCCCTCAAGTATATCATATTAATAATGTTTTAAATAATTATTTAAATAAATTCATTTCAATAAATCTCTTTTTAAAAATTGCCTGTTGTGTGCACTGTGCTAGACGCTGAGAAGAGAATGATGAAACAAGACTTTGCCCTAACATTCATGATGCTCATAAGCTAGCAGTGGGGATAAAACAAATATACAAATAACCATAATAAAATTTATAATAGATTATATTAGGTTAAACTGCCTTTCAACCGTTCTTCATACATTGTACTCCATTGCCCATGTCCAGGCCTTTATATTCCACTTCTCCCATACCTGCAATGTACTTCTTTCTCATATGTATCACTTCAAATTCCTACTTTCACTCAAGGTTAATCTCAACCACTGCTTTCTACAAAAGCCTTTTCCTATCCTCTCCCCTTTCCCTAATCACTTTGCATCTATCTTGCATCTGTTTTGTAGACACACACACATACATATATAAATATATATACATATACATACAAATACACACACACATATATTTGCCTTTTAAACCTGAATGCAGTCTCCTTGAGGGCAAGGATTATTTCATTTTTTTACTTTCCCAGTTTCTAGTACAGGGCCTGGAATATGTTTTTCAGTTATTTTTTCCATTGAGTCTGACTCCGTGATCCCACTTTGTGCTTTTTTTTTTTTTGGCAAAGGTACTAGAGTTGGTTACCATTTCCTTCTGTAGGACAGTTTACAGATGAGAAAACTAAGTCAAAGTTAAATGGTAATTAATAATTCTTGGTGTTTTTTGTTATGTTTTAGGAGTTTTTCAGTGCTTAGGCAACTTAATGGAAACCTCACAAGAGGACTCACATCATTTATTTTATGCTAAAAAGAATATGACTTTCACAGATGCAATTAAGGCAAAATTATGTAGTTGGGAAGAAGGAAGGGCCATGGGAAACAAGGAAAAGAGAGAGGAAACAAAAGATGAACACTAAGATCACATTAATGCTCCAAACTGGGCAGCACTTTATAGTTCCAAAATAAAACAGATTGAAAATGAAACATGGAAGAGATTAAGTCATAGATTTTACCAGAGTTTCAGAATCAGTGGCAGGTAGGCCATGGAAGCCATGATCCAAGAGGTTACCATTTTGCCTTGGGATCATCATAACACTAAGTTCTCACCACACCTAATTTTAAGGTCTGGTACTCCAAGTCTGTGGTCACTTCATGCATTTGAAAGTTTGAGTATTCCAAAGAAGCTTGAGTAATCCACAGATTTCATAAGAAAGGGGAGGAGAAGACATATATACACATAGCTGGTTGCTTCCTCACCTCTCATGTCACAGGCATGGACATACTGATTGGCAAGACTATGTGCAAGATAGAAGTTTCTAGCAAAAGAAGATTCCAAGAATGGGCAGAGCTAAGATGGTGCAAAGGAAGCAGTAACTTTTCTGAGCACCTCCAAGAATTCTGTCGCTAAACTTTAAAAAGTGAATTTGAATGGATTTTAGAGTGACAAAACCCATTGAGAGATGGAGCGTGGTGGATTCCCAGACCAGGAAAGTGCCCACATTGGTATGGACAGGGGAAATGCAGAGCACGTGGGGACTACACCAGCGCAGATCTGACGGCTGACTCCAGCAAAGTGAGAAGGAGCCCCAGCCAGCAGGCTTACCCACCTCAAGGGTGATTTGCAGCCATCTCACCACAGGACAGAGGATTGCCAGAGCTGGGTAAGAGAAAATGCAGGGCCTGCAACAGGGACAGCAGCTTCTCCTGGGGCTATTGGCCCACAGCCTGGATGTTTAAAAATTACATACCTGAACTTCCAAGAGTCAAGAGGACAGAATAAAACCTAGTTGCTCGAATCCCCCCTCCCTGACCCAGAAAACCCAGAGATAAATGTCCCATCCAGAGTAAAATCCTGAATTACTGGAAATAGCCTCAGGCTTGGGAGTCACTGGGGAAGGGGAAAGTGAGGTAGTAAGGAGTCTAAGCCCAGGAGGGTGGAGCCAGCAAGCCCTAACAACACAAGCCCAGGTGTGCCTTAGTACCACCAGGGGAATCTGCAGACACCAGTCCTGCTGGCCTCCAGCTGCTGAGCCTGGCTGAGCTGCAGCCCAGAGAAACAGAGGTGCAAACCTGAAGTGGCCAGACTACCCCAGCACAACAGGTTACTCTGTGAGCATCAGGGTAACTCAGGGGAAACACTGAGAGTCCTGGCCTTGGCTTCAGTCTAGACCAGTGGTTCTCAACCTTCCTAATGCCGTGACCCTTTAATACTCGTATGTGGGTGTATCTGTATGTGGGTGAACCTGCCTGGAGACAGTTGGAGGAGCCGTGTCTTGGTTCCTAAGACCATGGGAAATATGTGTTTTCCGATGGTCTTAGGCAACCCCTGTGAACCCTGTGAAAGTGTCATTTGACCCCAAAAGGGGTCACGACCCACAAGTTGAGAACAGCTGGTCTAGACACTCAGATGCTACAGATCACAAAGTTAACCAAACCCCTACCTCCCAGTCTGAGAAGTTCAATACATCTGCACCACAGAAGCAGATATCCACTTTAAAAATCCAGGACATGGGCAATCACAATGGGGAAGAAAGAACCTGTGAGATCTAGAACCAAAAAGTCTTTTTACAGTGAGCAAGAACAACCAAATTCAGAGGACAACATGGACTCTATACTCACACTGGAGACCACAGAAGGAAATGTGACTTGGTCTCAAGCCCAAAAAGCATTCTTGGAAGAGCTCAAGAAAGATTTTAAAAATCAAATTAGAGAGGTAGGAGATAAATTTAAATCTAGTGTCCAAATGGGAAAAAAAATCTCACTCAAGAAAACAAATCCTTAAAAAGTAAAATTGCAGAACTAGGACGGGAAGTCCAAAATCTAACTTGAGAAAATACCTCCCTAAAAGTGAAAACTGAGCATATGGAAAAGGAGCTTCAAAAATTAATTGAGGAAAATAATTCACTAAAAATTATAATCAGTCAGAATGAAGCTAAGGACTCCATGATGCAGCAAAAGTCAGCCAAACAAAACACAAAGATTGAAAAATTAGAAGAAAGTGCAAAATATTTCACTGGAAAAACAACTGACCTGGAAAAGAGATCCAGGAGAGATAACCTAAGAATTATCAGCCTACCAGAAAGTCATGATGATAAAAGCAGCCTGTACAGCATCCTCCAAGAGATTGTCAAAGAAAACTGTCCTGAGGTCCTAGAATCAAAAGATAAAATAGTTATCTAAAGAATTCACCAATCTCGTCCTGAACGAGATTCCAAATTCAAAACTCCAAGAAATATAGTAGCCAAATTCCAGAGCTACAAGGTCAAGGAGAAAATACTGCAAGCAGCTAAAAATAAACAATTCAAATATCGTGGAACTATAGTTAGGATTACACAGGATTTAGCAGTAATACATTAAAATATTGGAGGCAATGGAATTTGATATTTCATAAAGCAAAAGAGCTAGGACTGCAATCAAGGATCAACTAACTGACAAAACTGAACATAATCTTTCAGGCAAGGAGATGGTCATTTAACAAAATAAAGGGCTTGCAGATTTTCCTGATGAAAAAGCCAGAGCTCAATGGAAAATTCAATCTCCACTTACAAGACTTAAGAAAGACATAAAAAGGTAAACTAGGAAAACACATGCTCACACATACATATACACGCACTCATGCACACACATGAACATAACTTGTGATTCAATAAGAGCAAACTGTTTACATCCCTATATGAGAAGTGGATATCTGTCAATATTGAAATTTGTATAATTATTGGAACATTTAAAAGGGATGTAGAAAGATAGAGGGTGTGGGTATAAATGAACTAATCTGAATTTTTAAAAAAACCTTATTAAAGGGAACACAGGAATTGCAATGGGAGAAAAGGAAAGATGAGGGAGAAAATGGTAAATTATGCCACACAAAGAGGCATAAAATCATACTAAAGTGGAGGGGAAGGAAGGAGGGAGATGGGCATCATATGAACGTTATTCTCATTGTTTCTGATTCAAAGAGGGATCAATAAAATCAGTTAAGTTTAGATCCTAAGATGAAAAGACACAAAAACTCATTATAATAGAGGGAAAGGAGGGAGGGAGAGGAGCACAGTACAAAATTTACTAGTATTGGTTTGGGTTCAAGGAAGGAATAACATACTCTGTTACGTATAAAAATCTATTGCACCCTACAGGCAATAGGAGCAATAAGGGGGGGTGTTAGAAGGGGGAAGGTGGTTAGAAGGGAAGGAAAGAGTAGTAAGGGAAAAGTGTAGGTAAAGGGGGGAGACACGGGGAGAGAATACTTAGGGAGGCAGTAGTCAAAATGAAAACTCTTAAGGAAGGGAAGGGAAAAGGAAGATATAAAAATATAAACAGGAGAGGGAATAGGATGGAGGGAAAGTCACAGACAGTAATCATAAATGTTAATGTGAATGGGATGGACTCTCCCATAAAACAGAGGCAGATAGCAGAATGGTTTAAAAACCACAATCCTACAATATGCTGTGTACAAGAAATACATTTGAAACAAGTGGATACACACAGGGTAAAGGCAAAAGGATGGAGTAGAATATATTATGCTTCACCTAAAGTAAAAAAAAAAAAAAAGCAGGGGTAGCTATCCTTATCTTAGATAAAGCAAAAGTAAAAATAGATCTAATTAAAAGAAATAAGGAAGTAAACTACATCCTGCTAAAAGGCACCATCAAGAATGAAGCAATATCATTACTTAATATATATGCACCAAGCGGTATAGCATCCAAATTTCTAGAGGAAAAGTCAAGGGAATTAGAGGAAGAATTAGATAGCAAAACTATACTAGTGGGGGACCTCAATCTCCCCCTCTCTGAACTTGATAAATCTAACCTCAAAATAAACAAGAAAGAAGTTAAGGAGGCTAATAGAATTTTAGAGAGGCTAGACGTGATAGATCTCTGGAGAAAACTGAATGTGGATAAAAAGGAATACACCTTCTTTTTAGTGGTACATTGCACATACACAAAAATTGATCATATATAAGAGCATAAAAACCTCACAATTCAGTGCAGAAAGGCAGAAATATTAAATGCATCATTGCAGATCATGATGCAATAAAAATCTTAAGCAATAAAGGGCCATGGAAAGATGGACAAAAAACTAATTGGAAACTAAATAATTTAATCTTAAAGAATGACTGGGTCAAACAAGAAATTACAGAAACAATCAGTGACTTGATTCAAGATGATGTCAATAATGAGACATCATACCAAAACTTGTGGGAAGCAGCAAAGGCAATTCTTAGGGGCAGTTTTATATTCCTGAATGCATACATTAATAAATTAGAGAAAATGGAGTCAATGAATTGAGCATGGAATGGAAAAAGCTAGACAAGAAAAAATTTAAAATCTCTAATTAAATATTAAATTAGAAACAATGAAAACCAAGGGAGAGATTAATAAAATTGAAATTAAGAAAACAATTGAATTAATAAATCTAAGAGCTGGTTTTCTGAAAAAAAAATCCCAACAATAAAATTGATAGACCTTTAGTCAATATGATAAAAAAAGAAAAAAGAAAAACAAATTTCGAGTACCAAAAATGAAAAAGGGTGAATCTACCTCCAACGAAGAGGAAATTAAAACAATAATTAAGAATTATTTTGCCCAAATGTATGTACATAAATTTGACAATCTTAGTGAAATGGATGAATATTTACAAAAGTATAAGTTGCCCAGATTAACTGAAGAGGAAGTAAATTACTTAAATAACCCCATCTCAGAAAAAGAAATTGAACAAGCCATCAGTAAACTCCCTAGGAAAATATCTCAAGGGCCAGACAGATTTACTGGTAAATTTTATCAAACATTTAAAGAACAATTGATCCCAATACTCTACAAACTATTTGGGAAAATTGGTGAAGAAGGAGTCCTACCAAATTCTTTTTATGACACAAATATGGTACTGATACCTATATTAGGAAGAGACAAAATGGAGAAAGAAAATTATAGACAAATCTCCCTCATGAATATAGATGCAAAATTTTTTAGCAAAAAGACTAGCAACTTATCACAAGAATAATACATTTTGATCAGGTAGGATTTATTCCAGGAATGTAAGGATGGTTCCATATTAGGAAAACCATCAGTATCATTGATCATATCAACAATAAAACTAGTAGAAATCATATAATTATCTCAA
>CM053592.1:89777527-89793779 GCA_028646515.1 Pseudochirops corinnae | reverse complement strand
TATATGTAATGGGGATAAACTAGAAGCCTTTCCAATAAGATCAGGGGTGAAACAAGGATGTCCACTATCACCCCTCTTATTTAATCTGGTACTAGAAATGTTAGCAGTAGCAATTAGAGAAGAAAAAAATCAGGGCAGCTAGGTGGCACAGTGAACACAGCACTGGCCCTGGAGTCAGGAGGACCTGAGTTCAAATGTGGCCTCAGACACTTAACACTTACTAGCCATGTGACCTTGGGCAAGTCAATTAACCCCAACTGCCCTCAAAAAAAAAAAAACCAAAGGAATCAAATTAGGCAAAGAAAAGACTAAGCTATCATTCTTTGCAGATGATATGATGATATACTTGGAGAATTCTATAGAATCAAGTAAAAAACTTCATGAGACAATAAATAAGTTTGGCAAAGTTGCAGGATATAAAATAAAACCACATATATCCTCGGCATTCCTATATATTTCTAATAAAGTCCAACAGTAAGAGATAGTAAGAGAAACCCTATTTAAAGTTACTGTAGACATTATAAAATATTTGGCAATCTACCTGCCAAAACAAACCTAGGACCTATATGAACACAACTACAAAAACTTTTCACACAAATAAAATCAGATCTAGCTAATTGGAAAAATACCAATTGCTCATGGCTAGGTCGAGCTAATATAATAAAAATGACAATTTTATCTAAATTAAATTATATGTTTAGTGCCATACCAATCAGTCTACCAAAAAATTACTTTATAGAGCTGGAAAATAATAGTAACAAAATTCATATGGAAGAGCAAAAGGTCCAGAATATCAAGGCAATTAACGAAAAGAAATGCTAGGGAAGGTGGCCTAGCCATACCAGATTTTAATCTGTAGTATAAAGCAGCAGTCATCAAAACTACTTGGTACTGGCTGAGGAATAGAGTAGTGGATCAATGGAATAGATTGCGTACAAAAGACTCAGTAGTCAGTGACTATAGTAATATACTGTTTGACAAACCCAAAGATCCCAGTTTTGGGGATAATAACTCACTATTTGACAAAAACTGCTGGGAAAACTGGAATATAGTATGGCAGAAATTGGGCACACACCATTATCTAATGCCATATACCAAAATCAAGTCTAAATGTATACATGATCTAGATATAAAGGCTGATAGTGTAAGCAATCTGGGGAAGCAAGGAATAGTTTACGTGTCAGATTTATGGAGTAGGGAAGACTTTATGATCAAACAAGAGTTAGAGAGCATTAAAAATACAAACTGGATAATCTTGATTACATAAAATTGAAAAGTTTCTGTACAAACAAAGCCAATGTAACCAAGATTAAGAGGGAAGTGGGAAATTGGGAAAGAATTTTTATAACCAGTGTCTCTGATAAAGGCCTCATTTCTTAAATATACAGGGAATTGAGTCAAATCCATAAGAATACAAGTCATTCACCAATTGATAAATGGTCAAAGGATATGAACAGGCAATTTTCAGGGGTAGAAACTAAATATATCTATAAGCATATGAAAAAAAATGCTCTAAATTACTATTGATTCAAGGAATGCAAATCACAACAACTCTGAGGTTCCACATCTCACCAGTCAGATTGGCTAAGATGACAAAACAGGAAAATGACAAATGCCAGAGAGGATGTGGAAAAATTGAAACATTAATGCATTGTTGTTGGCGTTGTGAACTGATTCAACCATTCTGGAGAGCAATCTGGAACTATGCCCAAAGGGCTATAAATAACTGCATACCCTTTGACCCAATAATACCACTTCTAGGGTTGTATCCCAAAAAAATCACAGAAGTGAGAGGAAGACCCATATGTACAAAAATCTTTATTGCAGCTCTCTTTGTGGTGGCAAAAAATTGGAAATTAAGGGGATGCCCATCAATTGGGGAATGGCTAAACAAGTTGTGGTATATGAATGTAATGGAATACCATTGTGTTATAAGAAATGAGGAGCAGGTGGCCTTCATATTTACTTGGAGAGGCTTATACAAACTGATGCTAAGTGAGAAGAGCAGAACCAGGAGAAATTTGTATACAGTGACAGACACAATGTATGTGTGATGACCAACTTTGATAAACTAGACTCTTCTCGGCAATGAAAGGTTATAACACAACTCTAAAAGACTCAGGATGGAAAGAGATGTCTAAATTCAGAGAAAGATCTAGAAAGAAGAGAGTTTAAATGCAGACTGAAGCAAACTACATGCTCTCTTTTCCATGTTTGGTTTTGTTTCCTCTTTCCCATTGTGCATTCCATTGGTTACAACCCTTCTATACAACCAGAATAATGTCCAATGTGAAAGAATTTGCAGATCCTATACTTGATTGCATGCCTCCATGGGAGGCAGGAGGGGAGAAATTTGAAACTTAAGGGATGGAACTGAATCTTGTAAACTAAAAGTAAACAAACAAATCAATATAAAAAATTTTAAAAAGAAGATTCTAATAGAGGAAGGGTATGCCTGGTAGTAGAAGGAAACATCTTTTGAGCAGAGTTAATTCAGTGCAAAAAAAGTTACCAAACTAGATGTTTGTTATACTACGATAGTCGTTCATAAGAGAAATCCAAAAAGGATGGTATAAAAAAGCCAAGAAAAGACAAATAAATTTCAGGATTTATGAATTCATCAAAGTAGATAGGTCCTCCACTGAAACAGATAGCAACCTTTTCACATGACTGAGGATATGCACATTAATGATATTTATTATTTCTCCTTCAACTTGTTGCTTTGATGAATTACATCAGTTTATCAAGGCAACTTAATTCATAGCTAAGGCAAAAACATTTAACATATCATGGTAAAACTGTTGATAAGTGTTAATGAAATTAGTCAGTCCTGTCCTCAGATGACAGATATAATGTCACTGGTACTATATGCAAACCTCTGATAGACCTGCAAAGAGCTTCTTGCCCATGGATGTTGTCTATGAGAATTCAGAATTATTTCCATAGTATAATGAGTATATTACCTGAGTATGTCTTTAATCATAGTCATAAAAATGATTTATGAACTTGTTGAGCTTAAAGGTCAAAACTAAATGTCCATTTGCTATGTTTCATGTCTACCTTCAAAGGTAATACAATGATGCCTTGGGAGAGACTTGGATCTGTACTTTTTAACATTTTTGTAAGATTAAAATCAAGACATAAATAATATGAATATCAAATGTGCATATTTCTCTTTCCCCCCCACCCCTTTCTTTTTTATAAAGGCTCTTCTGGTAAGGATGGGTCTTGAGAAGCACTGTGACGTAATGTACAGACTGTTGGACTTGAATTTAAGAGACATAGCTCAATAAGATATATGGTGAGCACCAAATTTCTACAACTATAAGTTTTGAGTTTCTCTTCCTTGAATTAGGAATGAAAAATTTTGCACTATTTATCTCATTATTTTACAGAAAATACTTGGTAAACTTTCAAACATTACATAATTTTGATCTGACTTAAGGATTTAGAGTTAAGAAAAACAAAACAAAAAAAGAGATCATCTTTGTCCAACCCTCTCATGTTATAGATCATAACACTTTGCAAGATTGATTTAAAATTTAAAAAAAGATCTCCATAGACTAGGAAAATTGACTTATGATTATATGACAAATTTTAATAACAATAGCCTTCAGGTGTTATAGTTGGGTTCATAATTTTCTTTGTAAGATGGAAAAGAGTTATATAGCAATCCATGGGTACAGCCTGTGGTTCAAACAGTGGTATTTGTGTTTTGATTCTAGATAATAAAAACATCTAGCTTAGTCAATCTAAAATTACCACTAGGAACTTGGAAATCCAAGAAGAGAGTGCATATACAACTAGATGGTCACAAGTCTACCTGAATAACTCAAATCCATATTAGATTGCTTTAGAGAAATACTTACATTTACTCTCGTATATATATATATATATATATATATATACATATATATATATATGCATATATGCATATACAGTATGTCTTCTAAGTACCTTGAGATACATACTGCTGAAATTTTCATTACACATACACACAAATTTAAAGTATATGGGGATATGTCACTTTGCTTGGAAATAAGACCAAACAAACAAACAAACAAAAACAAACCCAAAAGAATTATTTTAGACAAGAGTACAAAGTCAAAATCTCTCTGTCTCTGTCTCTATCTCAGTCTCTCTCCCCTACCAATATTCTCTCTATAGCCATATGTCTTTGTCTCTACATCTATCACTTTCATTTCTATCTCTATCCTTTATCTTCCCTATATAAAAATTAAAGGGTTTGACTAGATGATATCCAGATTCCTTCCAGTTCTATTATTCCATCTTTCTCAAATAAAAGCAACTTATTTTTTCTTCCTTCCTTCCTTCCTTCCTTCCTTCCTTCCTTCCTTCCTTTTTTTGTTCCTTCCCTCCTTTCATTCTTTCCTTCCTTATTTCCTTCCCTTTACTTATCTCTCTCTGCCTCTGTCTACGTGTGTCTGTCTCTCTCTCTGTCTCTGTGTCTGTCTGTCTGTGTGTCTTTCTGCATGTCTTTCTCCTTCCTTTCCTCCCTCCAGTATCTTTGCCAAGAAATCCCCAAATGATGTCATGAAGAGTCAGACAAGACTGAAAAACAAAGAAGAACAACTTCCTGACTCCAGGTCCAGTGCTCTATTTACTGAGCCATCTATCTGCTTCTACTACTTATGAGATGGTGGGCAAGTAATTTCACTTCAAAAGGACTTAGTTTTCTCATCTGTAGCATGAAGCAACTGGATTCCATGGTCTCTAAGTTCCCTTGAAGCATCAAATCAATATCATGTGATCTTGGGATGTGATTCTGTGACTAAAAAATGGAGGTAAAGAGAAGGGGAAACTCAAAGATGACAAAATTTTGAGGCTGGATGACTAGGTGAATGATTTTATCAGTAAAAGTACATGAGAAGTGTAAAATTCCATGAGGAAGAGAAATGAATTCAATTTTTTATAGCCTGAATTTGAGAGGAAGTCAGGATACCTCATGGGAAGATGTTTATTAGGCAAATGTGGGAGTGAAGTACAGAGTAGAGAATACCCAAAAAGGTTAGAAAATCACCTACATAGAGGTGATGATTGAAATCACTAAGGGTGATTGGACTTGAAAAAGCAAGTGATATTTATAGATATAGCATTGAAGCTACATACAGAGAGTGGCTTTGGTATCATCTAAGTTTAGGGGCAAGAAGAGGTGAAACAAGAAACCTATTTAGAAAAGAACTAACCAGAAAAGTGGGAGAAGAAAAGTGAGAGAGTGTGGTGGAGAAGAATCCAAGGAAGGAGAAAGGGGAGAATTGCCAAAAGTGTTGAAAAATGCATAGAAGAATGAAATGTTTTAAAAGGCTCCTCTAAAAGAGCTCATTAATGACTTTAGGGAGAGCAGTCTCAGAGAACAGTGAGGATAGAAACCTGATTAAGAATATGACAACAAAGTTATACTGCTAACAATACCAATAATGACAATAATAATGACTACTAATAATAGCAACAACAATAGGTCATATGTATACAGATAGATAGAAGCATATATCTATATCTACATAGTGTTTAAAAGTTTAAAAGTACTTTCACAACATTGCTTTTAAGTAGATAGTGGAAAGGATTATTATCTCCATTTTATAGAGGTGGAAACCAAAGCTCAGGAATATCACCCTTAAGCAAGACATTAAATTCGCACTGAATTTCAAAGCAATCTATGAAAACTCTTTTTCTTTTCTTTTCTTTTTAAGGTTTTTATTTTGCAACTGAATGCTTAGGTTGTAAAGTAAGGAATGGCTAATCCCACTTTGACAATTCTAATTCAAAATTTATTTGCACAGACAATTTTGCAACTATCAATAGCTATAGTAAACAACAGGGAGAGTTGGTAGATTACTATTTCCAAATCAGTGAGTGACAAAACATGACAATCCTCTTTGCTATTTCTTTTAAATGCCTCACTTGTTACTAATGTAGTTTACCAAAAGAACATGTAAAGGAGAAATAAAATAATAACACAAATGAATGCACCAAAATGTGTTTAAAGTCTCTGACAAACTAAAATATCTAGTGGAGAGAAGTATAAAATGTTGCCTCTCTTTGTCCCCAAAAGTTGGTGTAAGAGGATTTATTTAATCATTTTTTTTCCCCTGTGGTTACATTGGCAAACCTTCATGTATGAATAGGTGTTCCAGAGGGTACTGCGTAGGTGTTAAGAGGATGGATGTAATTTTTAAATTTTACATGCTTTTGGAAAGCCTGAATTTAGAGGCAGCATGGGGTAGTAGAAATAAGACTGGATTAGAAATCAGAAAAATTGGGTTTGAGTCTCAACTCTGCCACTTACTCATATGATCTTAAGCAAGTCATTTCCTCTCTTGGCCTCAGTTTCCTTAACTGTGAAAAAGGAATTGGACTATGTAATGGCTAACATCTCTTCTAGTCATAAAAGCCTTTTATCTTATTATCTTTGTTTTTATAAATTTATTAACTATCAAAATAAACATTCAAATCCACAAACTGAAGCAAAATATAGATTGTAAATGATACCATAAACCTCTACCACTTAGTATGTGTTCATTAGGAGCATATTAATTTTACAAGATAGTAACAAAATCAAAATATCTTGCTTGTTTCAGTATCATATTTCTATTTTCCCTTCAGTGTATTTTTCTGAATTTGATAGAATCACATATTGCTATTAAATTATTCTTATTTCTGTAGTTATACACAACTTCTTTCAATTCTAATTTCTTCCCCTTATATGATTTCATATATGTCACTCTGGATTTCTTGCTGTTCTTCAAATTTGCTATTTCTTTTGGAATAGGGATAGTCTATGGTATGCAAATAGCACAATTTGCTCAGTCATTACACAATTGGTTGACCTATGGGTTGTTTATAGGCTTTTGCTATTATGAATAATGATACCAGGAATACTTTCGTGCAGGTGCATTCTTTTTTCCTTGTCAATAATATACTTGGGGTCTAGTTCTAATAGTGGGATCACCGGGTCAAAGTATATGAACAGTTTTTTTAGCTCTTATTATATAATGCCATGTTGCTTCCAAAATGATTGCACCAATTTACAGCTCTACCAGTAGTATAATATGGTCCTATTATCTTTAGCTATTGAATCATGTGCTTCTTCATATAACAGCCTTGTCATTTGGTTGAAAATGAGAAATACTAATCTTCTTTCTGATATTATGATCATACAGTCTTACAAGCATAAACCAAACATTACCTTCTAGAAAGATAAATTGATAGCAAGAGATTTTTTTTTCTATCTAATGAATACCATTGAAAGATCAGGTACAGTTAATTGTAAGCCCCCTTTTCTCTTAAATGTCAGCTATGGAACACAATAAACTATCTCTAGCTACCATAAACCCTGCCAAGAAGGGCTGAGAATTACTGCAGAAAACTACACTTCAGCCACATGATACCAGCTTAAACAAAAGATGAGGCAGATCTGGTTTTGAAACATGTTTACAATTTTCCCTTTTTTGATTGTGCCTGTGTTAAGTAAAAGCAACAATTCAAATGTGAGTTTAATGAGTTCAGGTTTTCATTCGTGTTTCATTAAGGGTGGGTACATAATTTAGTTAGTTTTTCCAACCAGCCAGTCATACAATCAGTCTATTGATCCATCTACCCATCTACCCATCCATCCATCCATCAATCCATCCATAATAAGCATTTTTTAAGCAGTGTGCCACTTGGTGTGATGGATGCAAGGGAATATAAAAACAAAAGTAAATAATTACCTGCCTTCCAAGAGTTTCTATTCAATTCTATTCTTTCATTCTATTCTATGAGGAATTCAATGCTTATTATGTCCTTCCAGGGTAGTCCTATTGGTCATCACAAGCACTCATATTGTGCTTACACAGAACGCTGATTTCTAAGAAGTCAGGTAATTAACTAGTATTGAGTACTTATTAGGAGTCAGAATAAGAGAATTTTTTATTTTAAAAATGGAAGTGTTTACCTTTTTCTCAGCCAAAACTCAAAGTAAATGCGAATAATTTAAACTTTCTCTTTTTTAAAAGAGACAAATTATTTTTACTAATTTCAAACACTTTATTAAAAGTTGTTCCATAAAGTGTTTTCTATGGAGTAACCCTGCTGATATAAACAAGCTATTAATAAAGTAACAAGGTACAGCAAATCCAACAAAACAAAAACAACCAAAGAAGACTGATAATGCAGGAGGGACAGTTCTCTCAGTTGGTCTTGTAGATATCTTAGAAACACTTCGGGATAGAAGAAAATCTACTTTATTGGAGCTAGCCTCTTCTTTCCCATTTTGAGCATTCTTCACTTTCAGTGACACTGGAAACTTTGTTGAAAATTATAGTATCCCACTAAGTCCAATAACTACCTAGGGAAGGAAAAAGTGATGGTGGAAAGGACATACAATTTCTCAGACATCACAAATGAAAGAGGTTCAGGACATATTTATACTTATTGACCATACTTACTGGGCCCTTTGGACAGTCAGAATAATTTTGATGACAGAAACAAATGCCATAAAAATGCTCTTAAATTAACTTTTAAGATCAATTTAGGTGGAGGTTGATACACTTAATAAATGTTGACTGAAAACAGGTACAAAATATCTTTCTGTGGTAAAGGAATCTCTCTTTAATTATCCAATTTGATCAAGATATGTATTTTACATAGTTTTGAAAATAATGTCTTTTCACTTTCTTCTTCCACAAATTCATTCTCTTGTTTCTTATACTGTTGATTTGTTTATTTTTAAATTAATTTATGTAAAACATTTCCATATTAGTCATTTTGTACAAGAAGACTTGAATGAAAGAAAGAAATGGAAGAAAGTAAAAAAATCACATTTTTCAGTCTATATTCAATCAATATCAGTTCTTTCACTGGAAGAGAATAGTATGCTTCATCATTAGTCCTTTGGGATTGTCTTGGATAATTGTATTGCTCAGAATAGCTAAATCTTTCACAATTCTTCATTGTGCAATGCTGCTATTACTACATATAATATTCTCCTGGTTCTGTTTGTTTCTCTATGTTCATGTAAGTCTTTCCAGGTTTTTCTGAAAGCACCCTGATTGTCATTTCTTATAGTACAACAGTATTCCATTACAATCATATACCACAGCTTATTTAGTCATTTCCTAACTGATGGACATTCCTTTGATTTCTAATTCTTAGTCACCACCAAAAAGAGCTGCAATAAATACTTTTTTGTACAAATAGGTATTTTTCCACTTTTTTGGGGATATCTTTGGGATATAAACCTAAGAGTGGCACTGTTAGATCAAAGGGTAGGGACAGTTATAGTGCTTCGAGCATAGTTCCAAATTGCTTTCCCAGAATGGGTTGGATCAGTCCACAACTCCACCAACTGTGCATCATTTTCCCAGTTTCCCACATCCCCTCCAATACACAAAATTTTCCTTTTCTATTATATTAGCCAATTTTATTGCTGTGAAGTGGTACCTCAGAGATGTTTTAATTTGCATTTATCTGATCAACTATGATTTAGAGCATTTTTTATATGAATATAGATAGTTTTTATTTCTTTGTCTGAAAATTGCCTGTTCATATCCCTTGAAAATTTATCAATAGGGGAATGACCTGTATTTCTATAAATTAGACACGCTTCTTTATATAGTGAAAAATAACACATTTGTTGCAAAATTTTCCCCCAGTTTTCTGCTTTCCTTATAATTTTGGTTGTATTGTTTTTCTTTGTGCAAAAACTTTCTAATTTTATGTAACCAAAATTACCTTTTTCACATTTTGTAATGCTCTCTATATGTTCTTGGGTCCTAAATTCTTCCTATATCAATAAATCTGACAGATAAACTATTCTATGCTCTCTTAATTTGCTTATAGTATCATCCTTTACACGTAAATCATAAACCCATTTTGACCTTATCTTGGTATACAGTATAAATGTTGCTTTATGTCTAGTTTGTACTATACTGTTTTACAGTTTTCCCAGAAGTTTCTGTCAAATGAGTTTTTGTTCCAAAAGCTGGGATTTTGGGGTTTATCATATACTAGATTACTATGGTCATTTATTATAATGTAGTTTGTTCCTAACCTATTCAAATGATCTACCATTCTATTTCTTAGCCAGTACCAGATTGTTTTCATAATTACCAATTTAAGGGGTGGAGCCAAGATGGTAGTGTAGATGCAACAAGGTTCTACAGCTCCCACATAGCCACCTCAAATACCCATAAAATATGACTTTAAACAAATTTTAGGGCTCCAAAACTCACAAAAATACAGAAAAACACATCTCCCATTGAAGGCAGCTTGGCAGGAAGGGCTCATCACAGCATGCTGGGAGCTGAAAACCAGCCCAGCCTGAAACCATGGCTTGGCCCGGGAGTGGCCAGGATGAGTCCCAGCTGGAGCCTTCAGGAGAGTGGATCAGTGGCAGCTGTGGCAGTTTCCAAAATTATCAAGCCATAAGAAACAAGGACAAAGTGAAAGGTAAGTGGAACTCAGCTAAATTTGGGGGAGAAAAGTGGTCCAGCCAAACTGTTTCCAGGGCAGGGAAGCAGCAGAAGCTGCAGTCCTGCAGCCACCTTCATGTGGCTGCTTCAGAGCTCCCAGCCTGCAGACTGCAGGGGGGTCAAACAATCATTCAGAGGCTAACTGATCTTGCATTAATCAGCCTGGATCCGGACTGTGGTCTTGGGTGGTGGTCCTGGGGTGTGTTTTCAGTGAGCCAAAGCTGGTGGGGTTGCAAAAAAGTGGCAGCCTCCCAATAGCTCCAGAGCTGTACAAACACTAGCAATTTGGGACAGAGCTTTCCCCTCTGGAAGCAAAGTTCCACGGTGCTAAAAATTCAAGTAATTGACTGGCAACAACATAAGCAGGCAAAGGACACAAAGAACAGCAACCGAACTCTAGATTCCTTCTTAAGGGACAAAAAGGATCGAAGCATGGAATGGGAGGAAGACAACACAGTCAGAACTCCCATACCAAAAGCTTCCAAGAAACATATAGACTTCCTACAAGCCACCGATCAGCTTAAGAAGGATTTTGAAAACAAAATAAGAGAAGTGGAAGAAAAATTGTGAAGAGAAATGAGAATGATGCAAGAAAATCATGAAAAGAGAGTCAACAACCTGACTGAAGAAAATAAAACCTTAAAAAATAGACTAACTCAAATGGCAAAAGAGGCCCAAAAAAGCCAATGAGGAGAAGAATGCCTTAAAAAGTCTCATTTGCCAGATGGAAAAAGAATCTCAAAAGCTCACTGAAAAGGATAATTCCTTCAGAATTAGAGTGGAGCAAATGGAAGCAAATGACTTTACGAGAAATCAAGATACTATTAAACAGATCCAAACAAATGAAAAAATAGAAGGAAATGTGAAATATCTCATTGAAAAACACACTGACCTAGAAAATGGATGGAGGAGAGACACTTTAAACATTATTGGACTGCCCAAAAGCCATCACCAAAAACAGAACTTAGAAAGCATCCTTCAAGAAATTCTCAAGGAAAATTGCCCTGATATTTTAGAAACAGAGGGCAAAATAGAACTTGAAAGAATTCACTGATCACCTCTTTAAAAGATCGCTAGAAGAAAACTTCTAGGAATGTTATAGCCAGGTTGCACAGTACCCAGATCATACAATCTGCCAAGAAGAAACAATGTGAATACCGTGAAAACACAATCAGGGTAACCCAGGATCTAGCAGCTTCTACATGAAGGGATCGAAGGGCCTGGAATATGATATTCCAGAGATCAAGGGAGTTAGGATTAAAACAAAGAATCACCTAACCACCAAAATTGAGTATAATGTTCCAGGGCAAAATATGGTCATTCAATGAGGTGGAGGACTTTCAAACATTCTTGCTGAAAAAACCAGAATTGAAAAGAAAGTTTGACACTCAAATACAAGAAGCATGAGAAAGTAAACATGGAAAAGAAATCATAAGGGACTTATCAAAGTTGAACTACTTATCTGTTAACATAGAAAAACGATAATTGTAGCTTGTAAAACTTTTCTCAGTATGAGGATAGGTGAAGGGAATGCAAAAGTATATATATGTATGTATGTATATATGTATACATACATACACATATGTCTATAAAGAAGGGTTTATATAAGCATATGAACATATATCTGAGTATTTGTATATATGAGTGCATAGAGGGCACAGGATCAATTGAATAGGAAGGGACAATACTTTAAAAGGTGAAATTCTGAGGTGGGAGAGGATTAGAATGAGAGGAGTCAGGGAGAGACAGAATGGGGTTAATCATCTCATATAGAAGAGGCAAGGGATAATTGTTACAATGGAGGGAAAGAACAGGAAGGCAAAAAGGAAAGGGTCAACCTTACTCTCATTGAATTTGGCTTAGGGAAGGAATGACATAAACTCTAAACTGGGTATCTCGCCACACAGGAGAGTAGGGGACATGGGGATGAGAGGTGTGATGACGGAGGGGAGGCACGATGGGGTAGAGGGTTGCTGGAAGTACACACTTCTGTAAAGGGACAGGGACAAGGTAGAGTATAGAACAAGGGAAGGGCAGGATAGCAAGGAGGGACATATAATCAGTCTCTCATAATATGCCCGCTCTGGAGATGTTCTGCATAATTACACATGTATAACCTGTATTTAATTGCTTGTCCTATATAATATATAATATATTATATAATAATAATTATTATTATTAACTACATCTAACTGGGAATTAAGACACACAGGCACTGTCGTAGGAAGATCCATCCTGCTTTACCAGAAAGTCAGAGGGGCGAGAGGGAGGACACAGGAGAGAGCAGATTGAGGGAGGTGTTATACAGTGGGATGGCAGTTTTGAGGTGTTGGGTAGGAGAAAGATGGGGAGAAAATTTGCGACTCAAAATCTCGCGGAAATGAATGATGTAAACAAGAAAATATATTAATTTGTTTTTTAAAAAAGATAATTACCACTTTATAGTACAGTTTTGAGATCTGGTAGGGCTAGATTGTCTTCTTTAATATTATTTTTTGTTGATTCCCTTGATATTCTTGAGCTTTTGCTCTTCTACATTAAATCTATCATTTTTTCCAGCTCTATAAAATATTTTTGATAGTTTGGTAGGGCACTGAATAAACAGATTAGGTATAACTGTCATTTTTATTATATTGGCTCAGTCTACAAATGAGAATGAATATTTTTCCAATTGTTTATGTCTGACTTTATTTGTGTGAAAAGTACTTTGTGGTCATGTTCATAGAATTCCTGGGTTTGGGTCAAATTCTTATTATTTGATACTGTATACAGTCATTTTAAATGGAATTTCTCTTCTTATACTGCTTTGATTTGTTGGCAATAAAAAGAAATATTGATGATTTATACAGGCTTATTTTATATCCTGATATTTTGCTAAAGTTGTTAATTTTAAGTACTTTTTCAGTTGATTCTCTAAGATTTTTTAAAGTGCAACATCATATCATCTGCAAAGAGTGATGGTTTTGTTTCCTTTGTGCCTGTTTTAATTCCTTTAATTTCTTTTTCTTTTCTCATTGCTGTAGCTAATGTTTCTAGTACAATATTAAATGACAGAAGAAATAATTGGCATTCTCGCTTCATCTCTGATTGTACTGGGAAGGTTCTTGCTCATCCCCATTAAATATAATTCTTGTTGATGATTTTAGATAAATACTGGTTTTCATTTTAAGGTAGGCACCATTTATTTCTATGCTCTTTAGTGTTTTTAATAGGAATGGGTGTTATATTTTGTCAAAAGCTTTCTCTGCATCTTTTGAGACAATCATATGATTTCTGTCAGTTTTGTCAATCGGGCTGATATGTTTCTTAATATTGAACCAGCCCTGCATTCCTGGTATAAAACTCTACTGGTCATAGTTTATGATCCTTTTGAAATATTGCTGTAATCTCTTTGCTAGTATTTTATTTAATATTTTTGCAACAATATTCATTAGGGAAACTGGTCTATAAATTTTTCTCTCTGTTTTGGTTCATCTTGGTTTGGGTATCAGCACCATATTTTCGTCATAAAAGAAATTTGGTAGAACTCTGTCTATTTTTTCAAACAGTTTTTATAGTTCTGGGACTAGTGTGTTTAAATGTTTGGTAGAAGTTACTTGTGCATCCACCTAGTCCTGGGGATTTTTTCTTAGGAAATTCACTGATGGCTTGTTCAATTTCTTTTTTTAAAGATTGGGTTATTTGTTTTTTTCCTTCTGGTAATCTGGGTTATTTATTTATTTATTCATTTTATATTGTCAAATTTATTGGCAAATAATTGGGCAAAATAACTCCTAACAGTTTTCTTAATTTCTTCTTCTTTGGTGGTGAATTTGTCCCTTTCATTTTTGACAATAGAAATTTTCGTTTCCTCTTTTAAATCAAATTATCCAATTGTTTGCCTATTTTCCCCCCATAAAACCAGCTTCTAGTTTTATTTTTTTTAGTTCAAGGGTTTTCTTACATTCAATTTTATTGATCTTTCCTTTAATTTTTAGGATTTTCAATTTGGTGTTTAATTGTGGATTTTAAATTTGTTCTTTTTTAAGTTTTTTTTTTAAGTTTTTAAGTTTTAATTTAAGTTTTAATTTAAGTTTTTAAGTTACATGCCAGTTCATGGTTTTGCTTTTTCTCAATTTTATTTATTATTTATAAGCAATTAGAGATATAAATTTTCCACAAGTATTACTTCAGATACATCTCATATATTTTCATGTTGTCTCATTGTTGTCATTTTCTTTAGTTTTACCCTCTATTTCCTCCCGTAACTCATTGTACTTCTCCTTCAGAAATGTTGGTGCTATATTGTTTGGTGCATATATTTTAAATATTGAGATAATTTCATTATCTATGGTGCCACTCAGCAAGATACAGTTTTCTTCTTTAGCTCTTATAATTAGATCTACTTTTGCTTTTCCTTTGTTTGAGATCGGTTGCTACTCCTGCTCTCTTTGCTTCAGTAGAAAGTACTCCAGTCTCTTACTTTTGTCCCTGTGTCTATCTTTCTGCTTCAAATGTGTTTTTTAGAGGATTTAGGTTTTTTTTATCCATTCTTCTATCTGCTTCTATTTTATAGGTGAGTTCATTCCATTCACATTTATAGCTATGATAATGACATTGTATTTCTCTCCATGTTATTTTTCACTTGTTTATTCCCCTTTCTCAATTACATGCCTCCCTTTACCTCCTCTCAATTTTTTTTACTCCTGATCATCACCTTACCCAAAATACTCTCCCTTTTATTAGATCCCTTTCCCTCTATTATCCCCCTTCTTTTTGACATCCTTATATTGTAAGATAGATTTCTATATACTACTGAGGGTGTCTGTTATTCCATTTTGAGCCAATTTTGATAATAGTAAGGTTTAAGCTCTACCTGCCACCATACTTTCCATCTTCTCCTCCATTATAATGGTCGCCCATGCCTCTTTTATGTTACATAATTTATCCCATTCCATCTCTCACCGCCTTCTGCTTCTAGTGTGATTTTCTTTCTCACCACATTATTATCCTTTTCGGGGTAATAATTCCACCAAAGTCACCTTGTATCCATACCCTCTGTCTACATGTACTGCTTCTAATTGCTCTTACGGTAATAAAGTTAAGAGTTACATATACTATCTTGCCATATAGAAATATCAAAAAATTAAACTTATTGAATTACTTATGTTCTTGCTTCTTTTAAGTCTTTTTGTTTTTCATTTTTGTTTTCTTTTGGGGGTCAATTTCTTAATTAAACTCTGGTATTTTAGTCAGAAATGCTTGAAAATTCTCTATTTTATTAAATATCCATTTTCCCTCTGAAAGACTATAATCAGTTTTTCTGGGGAGGTGATTCTTGGTTGTAATCATAACTTTTTCTGGTATATCATCTTCTAAGCCTTGTGGTTCTTTAATGTAGAATTGGTCAAATCCTGTGTAATTCTGACTGTAGCTCCATGATATTTGAATTGTTTCTTTTTGATTGCTTGCAAGACATTTTCTTTTTTTTCCTTTTTTAAATTTTTTTTCTCCCTATCTTTCCCCTACCCACCACCCCAAAACAGCCATCCCAGTGTATCCCCCCACCCCCAATCTATTATCTCCTATGTCTTCCCCCCTTACTCCTCTGACTTTTCAGTAGGGCAGGATGGATCTCCCAACCACAGTGCCTGTGTATCTCAAGTTCCAATTGGATGTAGTTAATAATATTAACAATAATAATTGCAAATATATATATAGATATGTATATTTAACATTTGATTATAGAACTTCAGATTCTAGATTCTTTCTCTTCCTCCCTCCTCACCCTCTCCCACTGG
>CM053592.1:89736210-89777027 GCA_028646515.1 Pseudochirops corinnae | reverse complement strand
CAGCTCATCTCTAGCTTTAAGGCAATCTTCATGTTTATTGGAAGCCCCTGGTCGGGGAGCTGTGGCTGTGCTATCCTGCAGCTCTCTGCCTTGGTCCCCAAAGAAGGAATCTAGGGTTTGGTTGCTGTTCTTACCCTGCTTCTTATGCTTATTCTTACTCATGGTTGGTCAGTCTGTGATTTTTTTTTTTAATCTCTGTGGGGCTCTGCTTCCAGAAGTGAAAGCTCTGTCCCAAATCACTGGGGTCCTCCTGGCTGCTGTAGCTCTCAGGAAGGTGCTGGGTCCCTTTCCTACTTACTTCCAGCTTACTGGATAATGAAGACTCCAGGACTGAGGCCCAAGACCTCATTCCAGATCCAGGCAGCTCAACATGAGAGCTCTTGGTCTCTGAATGATCGCTTAGGCCCCCTGCTGTCTGCAGGCCGCAGGCATGGAAGCTGCAATGCAGAGGCGAGTGCAAAACCTCTGCCTTTTGCTTTCCCACCCTGGAGGCGTTTCAGCCAGACCGCTTTTCTCCCACGACCTTGCAAGTCCCACTGACCTAGTTCTGAACACTCCCGCAGCTGCCGCCAATCTGCTCACCCGAGGCTCCTCGGCTCCTCTCATCCAGCTGCCCCCGGGGCTCATCCAGGGCTTCAGGCCAGGCTGGTTTTGGTTTACAGTGCTGATATGGTTCCTTGTAGCTGAGCTGACTTTAGTGGAAAGTATATTTATGTGCATTTTGGAGTTCTAGGATTAGTTTAGAGTCATATTTTATGGGTATTTTGGGGTGGCTATGTGAGAGCTGTGATATGTTGCTGCTCCTAAACTGCCATCTTGGCTCCACCCCCCAATACATTTTCCTTGATCTGGAATTTTACTCTGATGTTCCTAGGAGTTTGCATTTTGGTTTCTCTTTTAAGCATTGATTGCTGAATTCTTTCAATTTTGATTTTGCCCTCTGGTTCTAATATATGAGAACAATTTTCTTTGGTAATTTATTGAAAGATGTTGTCCAGGAATTTTTTTTTATCATGGGATCTTTAGGGGATCTTTTTCAAGTGGTGATTGGTGAATTCTTTCCATTTTTATTTTTCTCTGTGGTTCTAAAATATCAGGGCAATTTTCCTTGATAATTTCTTGAACAGTGATTTCTAGGTTATTTTTTTGATCATGGATTTCAGATAGTCCAGTAATTCTTATCTTTATCTCTCCTGGATCTATTTACTAGGTAAGTTGATTTTTCAATAAGAAATTTCACATTTTCTTATATATTTAATTTTTTTTAATTTTACTTTATCATATCTTGATGTTTCAGAGTCATTATTTTTCACTTTTTCAATTCTAATTTTTAAGGAATTATTTTCTACACTGAGCTTTTTTATTCCTTTTTGCATCTGCCCAATTCTATTGTTTTTAGGGATTTATTTTCCTTAGGAAATTTTTGTATGTCTTTTCCCATGGTACTGACTTTTTTCATGATTCTCTTACAGTACTCTCATTTCTTTTCCTATTTTTCTTCTACTTCTAATTTGTTTTCTTAAAATCACATTTAAGCTCTTCCATGAATTCTTCTGGGGCCTGAGGCAAAACTACATTTTTCTCTGAAGGCCTTACATGTAGGCATTTTGAAAGTATTACTCTCTTCTAAGTTTATGTCTTGATCCTTCCTATCACCTTAGTAACTTTATAGTACAGCTATTTTTGTTTGTTTTTTGCTCATTTTTTTCTGCCTTCTTTTGTGACTTGGTGATTTTTTTGGGTTTTTTGTTTATTTTTGTGAGAACTGAACTCTGGTCCTGCACTGTACCAAACTTTTTGTGCTGGAGCTCTGGTTCTCACTGCTGACTTTCACTGGGCTTCAGGGTTTGGATGCTTTTTTCCTCTGGAGGGTAGGTGTAAAACCAAGCATGAGCAGTTTTCTAGAGGACTGCTGCTGTGAACTTTAAGATTCTGATTACATAGTATAGTGAACTCTCTATTTATTCAACAGTAAATTAAAGCAAAACATTCACAGAAACCAAAGTACAGCTTCCACAATGTCATAACTTACCAACTTATCACTAATGTGGCCACATAATTTTCATCGAAGTGGCCACATAGTTTTAAGCAAAAGATATCATTGAGTAATTCCTTAACTCAGTAGTCCTTAAGGAGCAAGCTTTGTACAAAGTACAATAGTCAAAGTACTTCACCCGTAGGTCACAATAAATCATGATCTTCTCAGTCAGCATTAAGTACCCAAGAAGAGGTCTTTTCATCTTCACTTGAGGCTATCTCTCAGATTCCATGGTTCCTCTTCCATGGTCCCAGCTCCTGCCCAAATACACTCAACTGTCATCTGGATTCAAAGGCAGGTAGCTCTTAGTTCCTTGTCCAGTTCCCATTCCATATTGAAGTTCACAATGTCCAGTCCACTTCAAGACCTTCATAGTCCTTCAAGTTCTTCACAACTGCCACCACAAGTTCCCCTTCTCAGTTCTGCTTTCTCCAGCTTTGGCCTCTCCTTATATATATGGTCATTACCTCCTCCCCTTCCTGTTGCATCAGCAATAGGAATTCACAAGTTCTGGGGTTTACAAGTTGTGGGATTCACAATTTCTGGAGTTCTCAAATTGTGGGGTTGATAAGTTCTGTTTCTTAACAAAGTCTTGATATATTCATGGGCAAGGCTTAAAAGGAACTTGAACTGAAACAAGGTGTTAAATAATTAAATAGATGAAACAATGTGTTAACTACTTCTTTGCTGGCCATTACAGTAGACTTCTTTTGTGGCATGTACTGGTGGGTGAGACCTCCCTACTGGACTTCCTTGGATGGGAGATTTGGCTTCTGAAACAGCTCCGGGGTTTGGGCCTTATTGCTGAGTTGCTATGTTAACAGAGTCTTTCTGGCGGCTGGCCCTGGAGGAGGGATCTTGTTGCTGATCTGTCCTAGTGGTGGGGCCCTGCTTCTGTGTTGCTATGGAAACAGGTCTGTCTCCTAGTAGGCCCTAGGAGTCAGGTCTCACTGTTAGTCATCCCTGGGGGAATTTTATTATTGGTCAATAATGGGGTCAAATTTTGTTGGTGGCTTTTACTGGGGATAGGGATGCTGTGGTGGGGCCTTGCTGCCCTGTGCAGACTGCTCACTTGCCTAGGGGGCTGCTAGTTTGCAGGAGGGTGGGACTTCATTGGTGGATTGCCCAGCCTTAGAGCCTTGCTACAGGCCGCCCTGCTATGAGGTTGTTTGCTTCTATTGCTCTTAGACCTCACGAAGTGAGACAGACTTTTCTTTCAGGGCTGGTAAGCTGCTTCACTGCACTGAGATCAAATCTGAGGTGGTTTTTTTAGTTGTTTTGGAGGGGAATTAGGGAGGGTTTCAGAGGGTTTCTTCCTTACTATGCCATCTTGGTATAGGATGTGTACTCCATTTATTTTTAAATTAATATCTAAAATTGTAACAAAATCTTTAACAGTCATTTTAAGAAAGATACTTACAAAGAACATTAAGTGGTTTGGTTGCTTAGTATCTGTACCAGCACTATGATCTAAGATCTCCAAATCTATTTCTTGTTCCAATCAATACCTTATTTTTATCATTCTATGTAACTATTTCTCTCAGGGATTAGAATGAATCTTAAAAGTTTGTTGCTTTACTTCTCTAACATGACCATTGAAAAATCTCTCCTTGATTTATGCTTAGACTCAAAATATTAGAGAAGTAAAGGGATCTCAAAGGCAATTTAGCCTTGGGTGGAGGTACTGAGGCCAGTGGGACAGAGCTTGTAGGGTCTGCAGAGAGAGCACCTAAGTAATAGCTGTGGCAGCTACAAAAACCTCAGTGATTTCAGACAAAGCTCTCCTCTCTGGAAGCAGAGTTTTACTGTGGCAAAGAGATCAAAAGTCAAGTAACTAAGTGGCAAAATGAGCAAGCAAAGGAAGCAAAGCAAGCACAGCAATCAAACCATAGATTCTTTTTTTGGGAACAAAAAGGATCAAAGCATGAAATGGGAAGAAGACAATGAAGTCAGAACCCCTGCACCAAAAGCTTCCAAGAAAAATATGAATTGATTACAGGCCATGGAGGAGCTCAAGAAAGATTTTGAAAATCAAATAAGAGAAGTGGAGGAAAATTGGGAAGAGAAATGAGAATGATGCAAGAAAATCATGAAAAGAGAGTAAACAACTTTACTGAAGAAAATAACACTTTAAAAAATAGATTAACTCAAATGGCAAAAGAGACCCAAAAAGCCAATGAGGAGAAGAATGCCTTAAAAAGCCAAATTTGCCAGATGGAAAAAGAATCTCAAAAGCTTTCTGAAGAGAATAATTCCTTCTGAATTAGAGTGGAGCAAATGGAAGCAAATGACTTTTTGAGAAATCAAGATACTATTAAACAGATCCAAATAAATGAAAAAATAGAAGGAAATGTGAAATAACTCCTTGGAAAAAACACTGACCTGGAAAATAGATCCAGGAGAGACACTTTAAAAATTACTGGACTGCCTGAAAGACATGACCAAAAACAGAACTTAGAAAGCATCCTTCAAGAAATTCTCAAGGATATTTTAGAAATATTTTTCTGATATTTTAGAAACAGAGGGCCAAATAGAACTTGAAAGAATTCACCAATCACCTCTTGAAAAAGATCCCAAAAAGAAAACTCCTAGGAATGTTATAGCCAGGTTCCCAAGTTCCCAGATCAAGGAGAAAGTATTGCAATCTGCCAAGAAGAAACAATTTGAATACTGTGGAAATACAATCAGCTTAACACAGGATCTAGCAGCTTCTACATAAATGGATCAAGGGGCTTGGAATATGATATTCCAGGGATCAAGGGAGCTAGAATTGAAACCAAGAATCACCTACCCAGAAAAATTGAGTATAATGTTTCAAGGAAAAATACGGTCATTCAATGAGGTGGAAGACTTTCAAGCATTCTTGCTGAAAAAAACTAGAACTGAATAGAAAATTTGACATACAAATACAAGAAGCATGAGAAGGTAAACATGGAAAAAAAAACCATAAGGAACTTTTAAAAGTTGATCTATTTACTTGCCAATACGGGAAAATGATAATTGTAACTTATGAAACTTTTCTCAGTATGAGGATAGGTGTGTGTGTGTATGTGTGTGTGTGTGTGTGTGTATATATATATATATGTGTGTGTGTGTGTGTGTATATATGTGTGTGTGTGTGTGTGTGTGTGTGTATGTATATAATATATATATATATATACACACATACACATATGTCTATATAGGAGAGTATATATCTGCATATGAATACATGTGTGAGTGTGGGTATATATGTGTGCATAGAGAAAGGGCACAGGATCGGTTTAATAGGAAGGGATGATATTTTATTTTATTTTATTTTTTGGAGGGCAATTGGGGTTGAGTGGCTTGCCCAGGGTCACATGACTGGTTTTTGTGTTGGGTGTCTGGGGCCAGATTTGAGCACAAGTCCTCCTGACTCCAGGGCCGGTGCTCTGTTCATTGCATCAGCTAGCCGGCCCTAGGGATGATATTTTAAAAGGTAAAATTGAGAGGTGGGAGAGGAATAGAACGAGAGTAGGCAGGGAGAGACAGAATGGGGTCAGTCATCTCACGTAGAAGAGGTAAGGGATAACTGTTACAATGGAGAGGAAGAACGGGAATGCAAAAGGGAATGGGTCAACCTTACTCTCATTGAATTTGGCTTAGGGAAGGAATGAAATATACTCTAAATTGGGTATCTTGCCCTACAGGAGAGTAGGGGGGATGGGGATGAGAGAGGGGATGATGGAGGGGAGAGCAGGGTCAGGGGGAGGGTTGTTAGAAGCACACACTTCTGTAAAGGGATGGGACAAAGCAGAGAACAGAACAAGGGGTGGGTCTGGATAGGAAGGAGGGAAATATAGTCAGTCTTTCAGAATATATCCACTACGGAAATGTTTTGCATAACTACACATACACAGCCTATATTGAATTGCGTGTCTTTCCAGTGGAATCTAGAATTTAAAGTTCTATAATCAAATGTTAAACTATATTTATATGTATATTTATGTGTGTATATGTGTGTGTGTATAATTATTATTATAATTTACATGCAACTGGGAATTAAGATATACAGGCACTGGGGTAAGGAGATCCATCTTGCCCTACCAGAAAGTCAGAAGGGTGGGAGGGGAGGATATATGAGAGAGCAGATTGGGGGAGGGGATATACAATGGGATCCCTGCTTTGGGGAAGTTGGTAGGGGAAAGATGGGGAGAAAATTTGTAACTCAAAAATTTTGTGGAAATGAATGATGTAAACTAAAAATAAACAAAAGTTAATTTTAAAAAAAAGATCCCCAAAAGAAAACTAGGAATATTATAGCCAGGTTCCAGAGTTCCCAGACCAAGGAGAAAATATTACAAGCAGCCAAGAAGAAACAATTTGAATGTTGTAGAAACACAATAAGGGTAAAACAAGATCCTAGCAACTTCTACATTAAGGGATTTGAGGGCTTGGAATATGATATTCTGGAGGTCAATGGAGCTAGGATTAAAACCAAGAATCATCTACCTAGCAAAACTCAGTGTATGTTTCAGGGAAAAATATGGTAATTCAATAAAATAGAGGACTTTCAAGCATTCTTGATGAAAAAACTAGAGTTTAATAGAAAATCTGACATTCAAATACAAGAAGCAAGAGAAGCATATATATATACACACATATATAAATGTGTGTATACATACATATATATGTTTATATAACAGAGTATATGCATATCAATACCTATGTGAATATGTGTATATATGTTTACATGGTATACATAGACAGAGGGCACAGCATTAATTGAATAAGACAGGATGATACCTAAAAAATAAAATCAACAGATGAAACAGGAATATAATGAGAGAAGATAGGGAGGGACAGAATAGGGTAAATTATCTCATATAAAAGAGGCAAAGGAAAACTATTACAGTGGAGGGGAAGAACAGGAAGGCTAAAGTGTATGAGTCAACCTTACTCTCATTGAATTTGGCTTAAGGAGGGAATAACATACACAGTAAATCGGGTATCTTACTCTAGAGGAAAGTAGGGGTGAAGGGGATAAGAGGGGGGATTATAGAAGGGAGGGCAGATTGGGGGGAAGGGTAGTTAGAAGCACACACTTTTCAAAAGGGACAGGGTCAAAGTAGAAAATAGAACCAGTGGGGGGTAGGATAGGATGGAGGGAAATATAGTCAGTCTTTCATAATATATTGACTATGGAAATGTTTTGCGTAACTACACATGTACAGCCTATATTGAATTCCTTATCTTCCCAGTAAAGGTGGGTGACAAGGGAAGAAAGGAAAGAATCTGGAATTCAAAATTTTAAAATAAAATGTTAAAAATTATTATTATTATTATTATTTTATATGGTATTGGGAAGTAAGATATACAGGCACTGTGGTATGGAGATCCATCTTGTTCTACCAGAAAGTCCGAGGGACAAAGGGGAGGATATAGAAGAGAGGAGATTAGGGTACAGGAAATTCAGTGGGATTGCTGTTTTGGGGTGGTGGGTAGGGGAAATATGGGGAGAAAATTTGTAACTCAAAATCTTGTGGAAATCAGTGTTGGAATCTAAAAATAAACATAACATTTAAATAAAAGAAACAGAACTTATGAACCCCACAATTTGTGAACCCCTGTTGCTGATGCAACAGGAAGGGGAGGACCTAATGGCCATATGTAAGGAGAAGCCCAAGATAGGAGAGAGCAGAACTGAGAAGGGAGGTCTTGTGGTGGCAGAGTTGAGAAGGAGAAAATTTGTGTTATCCCAGGGCTCTGTTTCTCTCTTCTGTCTGTGTTGATTTTTGTTTTGATACTTCTTATAGAAGCCCTGGGACCTTACTGGAAGCCCTGGAAGAGAATTTTCTCCTTGTCTGTTTACAGAAGTCCTGGAGGAGTTTTTTGGAGGTCCTGGTATAGTAAGGATGATTTGTGTTGAGTGGGTCTGTTTTGATTTCACAGGCAGACAGTGAATTGATAATGGTGCTGGCAATGTGTATGAATGTTATTTTGGCTCTGTTAAGCTTTGTCTTCCCAGGAACAGAAACTGTGAAGGACTTGAGGTGGACTGGACAAGGTGAGCATCAATATGGAATGGGAACTGGATGAGGAACTAGACGAGGAGCTGGACAAGGAGCTGAGAGCTGCCTACCTTTGAATCCAGGTGACAGTTGAGTAGATTCAGGCAGGAGCCAGACCCATGAAAGAAGAACCACGGAATCTGAGAGTCAGCCTTGAGTCAAGATGAAAAGACCTCTCCTTGGGTACCTAAAACTGACTGAGATCATGATTTACTGTGACCTAGGGGTGGAGAACATTGATCTTCATACTTTGTGTCCCTTAAGGAGGCTTGCTCCTTAAGGATGATTCAGTTAAGGACTTACTGAATATCTTTTGCATAAAACTATGTGGCCACTTTAGTGATAAGTTGTTAAGTTATAACATTGTGAATGCTGTACTTTGGTTTCTGTGAATAGTTTGTTTGAATTTACTGCTGAATAAATAGGGAGTTCACTATACTATGTAATCAGAGCCTTAAAGCTGTTCACAGCAGCAGTCCTCTGGAAAGCAGCTCATGCTTGGCTTTACAAGCAAGCAGGCCAGGTGTTCCAAAGCTCTCCATTTTTCAGATGATGAAACTGAAGTCAAGGGCTTTGGAGAAATGTAAGGTCACTTTCTGGTTATTTCATAGGCAATTAGGTACAAAACTGGGATGAGAATCTAGGTGTTTTGCTCCTGGACAAGAGTTCTTTCCACTCTTTATGTTCTCTTCCTCTTTAGGAGACATTTCTTTGGGGAAAATATTGGTATAAATGCACACTGTCCACCCGCCCCCTAAAAAATGACCAAGTGATTAATTTTCTTGTGTGTCTGATGATTTTTAAAAATAAAAAAGAGAAAAATTTTCAGTAAAATTCTTATAATTCACTATGACATGAAGTCTAGCTTAAACAGTCAATTTTACTCCATAAATTACTTTATACTTCTTATACATCTCATTGTCTTTACTAAACTTTTTTTGGGGGAGTCCAATTTATACCCTTTGATTTTCAATAGACATTCTTGAAAGACATTATCTACAAATTAGTTATTTCTAGTCACCTTGCTTACCTAGAAGCTTAATACCATACATATTACCTCCTAAGGTAAACATTTTGTTATTAGAGTTATGTTATCGGTGGAAGAGAAGGTCAGGCATGTAAAATTTCCAATTCTGTGAACTTATTTTCCATTTAAATTATTTTATTATTTATACTTTTCAGATACAAAAGACTGAGCAATAATATGGAATAATACACTGTTCCCTAGGGACCTTTTCATTATCCCTCCACCATCCATAAAGTGCTATTAAGCATTAAAGAAAAGCAATAGGCATAGTATGTTAGTGACAAAAATATCCATATAATTAATAGAATCAGTTTAATGACTTGAAAAAAATCAGTCAGCAGGAAGAGACAAGATGAAAGGCTTTGGAGAAATGTGGAGGGCTGAAAGCAACATAATTACATTACTTATTCCCCTAACCACCTAATTTTTCATGCAGTACAGCTAAAAAAGTACTGATTGGATGATATTGGAATAGTGATATCACATGAGTGTCATCTTCCAAATAGTTGAATTCTCAGTGGCACAGAGAATCTAAGATAGGTGAATATGAAAGTTGAGGAATTTAGGGGTTCTGAGATTATAACTTAAAATTATACTACGGTAGGATAAAATAATGTTCAGCTGCTGATGAATGAAGAAGATGACATAGCAGAAGCATCAGAGAAGGTAGAGAAGTAAGGATACCAGGAGAAGTTCTGAAAGGGAACTTTTGGATAATAACAATATTTGAAAATAATGTTCTCCTTAAACTATTACTTCATAGAAACTTAAATAGTTACGGATTACTACAATTACACTGCCTCATTGCTCCACGATTTTTCTAAACTTTTCATCCAATTTCATCATCTTGACTACTGTAATGTCTGGAAGATACAATTTCACCTCTATGAGGAAGAACTTAATTTCAAAAGTAATATTGCTCTGGGTAGAGTCAAGCTTAATATTAATAAGACAGATCACAATAAGTGGAAACTTTCACTTAAAGATAGTATGAATGGATAAACTATGAATCAATGATTCACAAAGATGGTGGCATGGAGGTTTAAATTCTGGAGTACTGGAGAATTGCCATTCTAAGAGGTTGCCTACTGTAACCTTTAACTGAAGAAGTTTGTCCCAGGATTTCAAAGTACTATTGAATTGTGTTACCTACATGAAGTACTTTCAGAGAGCCCCTGAAGCTCTTGGAAACTCCAAGTTAGGAGATGCACCAGAATCCATCATCCACAAGCACATCTTTTGAATTAGTATTTGTAGATAATACACTTGGATCCCTCTTCAAGAAGAGGCCCAGTTATGTATTTTGCAACTAAATTATGCTGAAACAGTTTCATGGATATTGTACTTTATGGTTAGCTGAAATTTTTTAATATTTACTTCTTGGCTGATCAGATCCTTCAAAGCTAAATGTGTACTACTACATATTTGCATGATGTTTTTGCTTTTCTTTCATTTTTTTTTTTTCCTATTTGGAGCTCTTTCCTAAACATAGGAGTCTTGCAATATCTCTTTAAGGGAGATTAGGAATTATCTTCATTAAATAAATGAAGAACTAAGTCCTAGAATGGTTAGATGACTTTCTTATGGTCATATGGTGAGTTAGAGATAGAACAAAAACTGAATTTCAAGGTTCCCACCTCCTAGTCCATTGTTTTCTGAAGTAGCCCAGAATTTCCCAATCATTAAAAATAGAGATACTTTTTAATAACAAAAAACTTTCTTGGGCTCCATAAAAGTGGTCTTATTATCAGTATTTACTGATTGGGAAAATATATTATGACAGAAAAAGCTTATGAACTCATTAATGCTTTTAAATGAATTTATTAATTATATCAAGATATGAAAACAGTAATATATATGTGAGCCAAAATTTGTTCAGCTTACAGATGTATGTCCACTGATTTATGGAATTGCATATACATTTGCCCATATATCTTACAAAAACTCTGGTTACCTCAACTCATAGGGTTCCTCACTAGACTAGATAATATTTATTCAAAATATATATTTTTGTTATAATTACCAAAGATTGGGCCAGAATTGTGAATGGAATGCCTTGAGTTATAAGTACAATTGACTTCTCATTAGAGACCAAAGAAGAAACTAAAAATGTCTCCCCTACTACATTCTCTACTCACTGTAACTCAAAATACAAAATGCTGCTTGATTTTCTTAAAACAGAACATACATCATACCACTTAACTACAGAAATAACAAGACAAAACAAAATGTTCAATGGCTCCTTAATGCCTAAAAAAAAATATGAACTTAATATTTTACATTCAGATCTTTCTAACGCACTGATGCACAAATCATTTATTAAAAATCTAATCTATTCATTGTCTTCTAAACATGCCGTATGTATTTATCTTTGTTCTTTCGCTTTGTTCGAGTTGTTACCTCACTGGAATGGTGTTCTTGCAAATTTTGGAAGACACAAATTCAATCTATTATTCAAGGCCTAACTCATGTTTCAATCCCTCAATGAAATTTCTCTCCCACCCCCAACCATTTCATATAGCTTGCGCTCTCTTTCTCTTTCTCCATCTCCCCCTCCATCTCTCCCTCCCTCCCTCTCTGTCTCTGTTTCTCTTTCTGTATGTCTCTCTCTGTGTCTCTCTTTCTTCTATATCATTTACTGTACAGTCAGCAGATGCCAGCAGAGAATCATTACTAACACCAGAACTAGAAGGAGCTTTAAAAGTCTGCTAGTGAAACCTGCATTTGAATAGGAATTCTCTCTACAATACTTCCAACAAGTGGTCATCTAGTTTCCACCTGAAAACCTTCAGCCATAGAGAATATACTATCTCATGAGGCAGCCCAATGCTCTTTTGGACAACTTCAACTGTTAGGTAGTTTAACCCGCACATCTAGCCGAAATCTGTTTCTTTGCAACAGATTTCTTCTGTTTCTTCTGTCTCATTGCTGTGACCTTTCTTGTTCTTATGTATTTGGCTCTTACATAGTTATCTAACTTTTCACATGTACATACCTTATCTTTCCAATTTGGCTAAAAGTTCTTCCAGGGCTGGAGTGTTGCCCTTCTTTCTGTATTTTTTATTGTCTTTTTCCTTTTCTTTCTTTCTTTTTCCAGTAGTGCTTAGCTCTCGGTTCTGGATTTTAGAGACATTCAATAACTATTTGTTGTTTCTGTTCAGATATATTTATAGCACCATTGTTTATATGGGCAAAAAACCTGGAAACAACCTAAATGTGCAACAATTAGGGAATAGCCAAATAAATTATGCCATATTAGTATAATGGAATACTCTAATGCAACAAAGATTTATGAGTAATATAAATATATAAGCCAGAAAGACTTTTATGAAAGAATATAGAACCAAAAGAGCAGGAAACCCATTAAATAGGACTAAATAAAAATGTATAAGGGCAAACAACCAAAGCAAATTGAAGGGAATGGAGGGAGTGATCAACAATTTATTATGGCTCTTTTGTATGTTGAAAGACATTCATTCAAATGCAATGTTTTCAAAGTAAGGTTAATTTGTTTTGTTGATGCTAAAAGTTGACTTTATAATCAATCATGTTTTTAAAAATTAAGTTCCCTAAAAGGCAGTGAGGGAGTGGGAAATGACAGAAAAATATTTGTTGTTTGTTTTCTGAGCAGTGTCAAAAATTCCAGTTCTTTGGTGACTTTTAAGTTTGTGGCTGAATGTCAAAGCTTGTTTTCTGCTTTCATTCTTCCTAAGACTGGGGTAATTTGTTGTTAAAGTAAATTGTTCCAAAGTGAGTTTAACAATTAGTGGTGAGGAAAGACAGTTGGGAAGACAATGATTAAATGGGTTACAGACTACTGAAGTGAAAAATACCTTCAATATTCTTGGCTAACTAATACAATAGCCAGATGTATTCTTGAGTTAGATGTCTCTTCTCTAGGTGGAGGCTGTCATTCTGACCTAATAATATCTTACTATTTAGGAATACTGATATAGATTATGACATTGATAAGCTGAACAGCTTACCATAAAGATCACGTTTAGAAAAGTAGAGAATTCTCTATTGTGGGAAATGCTTGGTGCCTCTGAGGCAATCCAAAGTAAGTTGCTTCTCTATGTCAAATCAGAGCAGTTTATATCATTAACTACACAATCTAATTTAAGAAAAGAAGACTTTTTTTAACTCTTAAGGGAACAACCAGGCATTTGGTGCATCCTCTAATGGGCCATCCACCATTCAGATATTAAATAAGCCAAATGACTTCAAGGTAATGAAGAGAGGATGGCAGAGGATTGCATAACTGAAGTTGGAATGGTCCATAGGGGTCATCTAGTCTAGTCCAATCCCTTCATATAATTGATGGAGTAACAGAGGCCTAGATAGATTAAGAAACAGGTATTGTTTGAAAAAGTATTCTTATTCTTATCTAAAGAATCACTTCCTTAGTGAGACTGTACGGCATTTCACCAAATAATGAAGTGCATAATTGTAATCAGTACTATTGGGGAGATGCCATATAATTTAAGTTAATAAGAATTCTAGAAGATATGTAGGAGAACTGAATTTTTCAAATTAACCAATGGTCAATTATTTAAGCTTATAGTTGTATTGTTATATATTGTGGCAAAAACAATGGTGCTTTGTAGCTCAATTTTGATAAGACCCTCCAGATCCATAAGCTATGGAGGTTTCCTTTTAACAGTTGACCTTTCAACATAGTAAACTTACGTATTATACTTTTACACTTTCTTTATAAAAAAGAAAGTTATTTTTAAAGCTTCTAATGCAGAAGCATGTGTGTATGCATGTGTATATGTGTGTGTGTCTGTGTGTGTGTGTGTGTGTGGTTACATTTTAAAAACATGCCCAGTAGGACCAGTAAATAAACTAGAATATAAGCAGGGAAGTTGGCAATGGCAGGTACATGGTTCTAGACTCTATTTTGTATACTGTATTTTTGTATTGAATATGAGTATTTTTATTTAGTTTTTTAAAATACTTTTGAACCCAGATGTGAGAAGAATAATGGCTTATTCTCTGTTGACTTACTATAATTTGGAGCCTCATTTTATAGTTGAAAGGTAAATTTGATAAAATGATTCTCTATATGTTGTAATACTCTTAAGATTTGACATGACAAGTTTTGTAAACCTTGATGACTATAATTAACATATGTGAAGGTGCCTTTTGTAACATTTATCTGGTTTGAAGTGTTCAGACATGCAAATCTTGAGTGTAGAAATTTAATTCCTGGGTTTTCAGTGGAATATTGTCTTTCTCTCCTGGGACATGCACACTTGTGTTTAAAAAATGATGCTGGATACTGTGTGCCCGTTAACCAATGTGCTATGTGCCTATCTTTCAGAAACTGTAACTTAAATCGGTTTGCTTTGATTTGCCTGAGAAGGCCAAAATATCTTAGCTGTTGGCTTCTCAAACTGGCTAATTTCTAAAAACTGAGTCTATATTTTGTAACCTTAATAGTTTTCAAGGAGAGACCACTTTCACAATGTCAGATTATCAAGCCTTCACTGTATGTAGATATTCCTTCAATAAAATACCCTGTCTCAGATATCTGTAAAGATCTGTATTCTTCATTTCTGGGTGTTTTGATCTCATGCCTGAGCTATCCTCAAACATAAATGTGTAAGATTCTCCTGACCTGCAGCATGCAATTAGAGTAGTGAAATGGATTCATTTTGAAACTTTGATGACTTCAATTCAATTAATTTGCCTCATTCCTACTTTCTACACAAACTTATTCAAACAGACTTTCTAAATTACATACACTGAACACAGCCTAATGCCTTTAATCTTCAGTGCTATCACACTTGCCACATGTTTTAGGAATATATTTGCCCCACAGAACATGTTCCCGGTCCATGTCCTATCTTAGCATGCCTATAACTTTCAACATACTGTCCCATCTTTAGTGGACTGGTCTTATGATTTTATCCTATATGAAGGGTGCTTTCTAATGTTGATGTTGGCAGCAGCTTCTTCAGCTCATTATGAGGAGTTCTAAAGATTTTCTTACCCTCATTAGTGATTTTTTTCCCCAGTGTTCCTGATGCCTTTAATCTGTCACTGAGTAGCGCAGTTATTGTCTTAGTGTTTGGGATATGGGGGAAGCATGTTTCACATTTGAAATTAATCTCCTTTTTCTCTACCTTGAAGATTTCATTATTGAATGAAGTATGGTACAATGCTCCCCCACCCCCTCCCAAAAAAAACAACAAACCTTAGATCAGTGAGCACAATCCATGAAAATGTAAAAATTCTCACCACTTTTCTCCCTAAAACTTACTCTGTATTTCCAGTGTCAGAATTGTTCTACATTAATAATAATAACAACAACAATGCTTTGTAAAAACATGGTACTTCGATCCAACAATCTAACACACTTTCAAAGCCATTAAGCAAACTCTCAACACATCCTAGAAACTTGGCAGACAGCATAAGACAGTTTTGCAAACATTCCTTCTATTTCTCTCTCTATTCCCCAAGTTAGAGAAAACAAGCAACTCCCTGCTGTAAATACACTCAAGAGTTCCCTTATAAACATAGGTTCCCATGGAAACCAAACAGGAATGTAATATAGAGGGGGGAAAAAGTATACTATATTCCTGTTAGGATCACTGCCCAATTCCTGTTTGGCTCACCATGATTTCTTCCAGATGTGAGGTGTTTTATTTCATGAATGCTGTGGTTTATATGTAACTTCTGTTAAATTTGGGCTTTTAGCCACTTAGAAAACTGTGATTTTCCTACACATCCATAAGCTGTATAACTAGGAGAGCTCACTGGACAGTAGGATTATTTTGGTGTTCAGATAAAAAGTTACCTTGATAACCCAATATTAGCATTTTGTTACATGAACTGAGGGTTTTGCTGGGCTGGAATACTAGATAGCCATGAATCAGGTTAAAGGATAATTTTGCCTTAACCAGAGCAAGATGGGAGAATCAAGGCATTGCCTTAGGGTGGTAAAATTCAGGGTGCATTAAAATACCATCTTGGAGATGTTTTCTTTTCTTCATAGTTGTACTTCTCCACCCTATACCTAACGGTGTCTTTCAAGAGTACAGACACCTATTCTGGAATAGGCTTCCTTTATCTGAGTGTCACACCTCAGATGAAATAACTATATTACCTACATCACTGCTAGCCCACACAACTACCAGACCTCACAAACTCCACCCACCCCTCAACTTACATTAGCACAAAAATTTTTAATTCAAGCTCAAACCAAACTCAAAGTCTAGCTGAGTTGATACCAGGTGGCCAGAGTCACCCTAATGTGAACCAGTGGAGATAAGCTTAGAGAAAAGATGGTTCCTATCTTGTATTGACTAGTCCAAATCATTTTCACACAACCCTAGTGGTACCACTTAGGAAAGGTTTTGAGGTGATGACCTTTAAAGATCACCTATTTACTCTCATTCCAGTCTAAAGAAGTTTAATGATTTGTGCAAGGTCACAGAGGTACCAAGTAAGTAGCAAATCTAGGATTCAAACCCAGCTTGCTTCAAACCCAGTTTGCTTAATTTCAAAACCAGTTCTCTTTCTACACTACATTACTTCTTTCAAAGCAGTCCTGTATCCAGACACAACTACAGCTCAGTACTTCATTAAATATTTGTGAAGCACTAAAAGAGCTTGAGTTTCTGCTTCTATTTTACATGCTGGTGCTTTTTCTATCACCATCCAAATGCTGGCAGAAAGTCATACTAACTTTTGGTCCCCACTATTTCCCTCAAATGTGTCTTACATCCCATCTGAGTTTGCCTCAAGAACTTTCCAAGCTTCAGGGAGATTCTGCAGAGGTACTAAGGACTGCATCTACCTGTTCCATGACTACTTCCATCTAGACTTCTAGAGCCATGGTGGCAATGGCTACTTGGGTTGACTTCACTTTTGGTTCTGAGATGGCCTTTTATGGAGCTTGCCAGCAAATGTTCCATCTTGTGACCTAGAGGTCCACATCTAGGGTGTCAGGGTATTCCCCATGGTTTGTCCTTGGCTATGTCATAATCTCAAACACTTCTTGTGCCAATGAAAATCACTTGTTTTCAGACTTCTTCCCCCCGTGAGGCAGTGAAATATAGGGGAAGTTCACTGGCTCTGGAGTCAGAGGACCTGGGTTTGAGACCTATCTGATGCTCATTATCTATGTGACAAAAGGCAAGTGAGAAATCTCTCTAAGCCTCAGTTTTCTCATCTGTAAATGAGGGAGCTGGACTAGATTATTCCTGGCGTGTGAGATAAACTTTTCTTTGGTTCAAGTATTTTCACTTATACTCTCCAATATATTTTCTATAATCAGGAGTTAAAGGGATCAAATTAGTTTGAGAGCTTACAAAATTATCATTGGAGCAATGTATAAAACATTGGCATTTAATACTCACTGATTCTTCAATCCAATTTTATATATTACTTGAATTAGCACAGAATTACTCAAAGTAGTGAAGAGGCCAAATTAAAAACAGTCTCTTCAATGGGAGAAGCAGCATGATATAATAGATGGCACACTGGATTTGAATTCAGAAAACTTGGTTTTGTGTCCTTGCTTTGCTACTCACCAGCTGAGTGCTGGGTGACCTTTTCAGCCTCAATTTCCTCATGAAAATAATAATTTTCATACTGCCTACTGGGTTATTGTGAGAAAAATATTTTCTGAATCATAAAGTACTAGAAAAAGCAAGGACTGGGCTTAAGCCTTGCTTCTTACACATACAGACTATGTTTCTACAGGCAAGTTAGTTATTCTATGAGGCCATAAGTTACAGGGGAGTTGCTAATATGTGTCAGAGAAGATGTTTTCACACTGAGAATTCCCTACGTGGGTGAAGTCACCACTATTCCTTCTCTCTCAAGAAAAGTGCTAAGCATATTATGTATCTTATCATTATTATTATTTTTTTTACTGGGGGTTATGGGTGGAGGGGACAACTGTGATTTCATTGGAAGAGTGAACTACTGGTGAGGAAATGTCTATCAATATCAAAACGGATACCTGTGTTTATGGCGTTGAGGAGATCATGTGTATTGGACCAAGAAAGAACATAAATGCTCAAAGGATGCTCAAAAGATCATCGGTCACATAGTTTATCACACAGCAGCATGTGGATGTGCAGATGCCCAGACCTCTGGTCCTACTGGGGTATTGGTGCTGACTCAGACAAACTATGAAATCATTAATTTGATTGAGAGCCCAGATCTCTGGCTCTCTACCCTTTTATCTGAATGTTGTTGTTAAGTAGATTCACGATGACTGAATGGGAGGAGGATCTTAGGGATGATCAGTCAGCTGAGGTCTGGACTGTGATCTACTGTATAATAATCCATGGAGGCAATATAATTAGAAAAGTTTGCTACCTTGCATACCTGGATTAATGAAGTGTGCTAAACTGATTATGATCAAAAGAGCCTAGCATTTCTTGTGTAAAAGTAGCCTACTCAACAAATATTCAGAAAGTAGGAAATTTCTGTTATATAGGTGAGAAACAAAATGCATTTATGTACATTTTAATATCCCCAAAATAAGGAATAGTCCACTTTTTTTTAAAATCACAAATTCCATATACTTAGGAACTACTTTATTTCTTTGTGTACATATATGTATGTGTATACACACATGCATACATATGTGTGTGTGCTTTTACTTTGGCTACATTTTTCCATAAAATTCTGCTCCCAGAGAATCATTCCTTTTAATATAGAATTAAAAGGAGAAAGCAATAACCATAGTTCATCAAATTTAAGCAATACATCAAAAAAAAGTCTGACACTATGCATTGTATTACATTTCCATAGCCCCTCACCTCTTCAAGGTAGACAAGGAGGGACACAAGAATCTAGTTTTGTATGACTCACAAGCAACATTTTTAACATATTCAAATGGCTGTCCATGAAAATTCTGTGGTCATTTCTGGCAGATTGCTGTCCAAAAGTTCCTTTAGGAGAAAATGTCCTCAGCAATTTTTACCAGTGTTACCTAGCAATGTCACACAACAAGCTTAATAGTGAAAATAGAATTGGAATGAAATTTATCTTGAGCAAAACAAATCTGTACAAATACACAAACTGATATGTCACCCATCTGAAATCACCAAGAACACAAGGCTGGCAATGTTCTCAGTGGCTATTTATCCTCAGGTTTGTCAGGACAACCACTTTCAAACACAACAGAGGGTGATGTATCATTTTGTGGCTACATGAACTATGATTTTTCCTGTGCAATGGGATAATAGATCATTGATAAATTCTTATAGAACTTTCAGGGTAGTTCTTGGATGGGATTATGTTAGTACTTTTGAAGGCATATGAGCAAGACAACAGAACCAATTCTTCTCATCCCATGAGTCACTCTTCTTTCATAGTCTATTGGAACATATATTTTGGTCAGCACTGGATACAACTTGGAGATTTTTGCTCTTTGGAATTTACTAGGTGTGTAAAAACATGGCAGAGCTAAGTAGAGAAACTATATCATGTTCTCATCTTCTCTCCAATCCAGAAATGGCATTATGAACATGATTTCCTATGTTTAAAATCAGGGTATCCATTTTCCTGCAGGTTTATCATCTTCATGTATCCCTAGAAATAACATGAGGATTCTTCCCTTTGATAGTCAATCATTTTTGGAGATAATTTTTAAGGTTTGTAAATGTTAATGGTGGATATATATTCTTGCATATAAACAATGTTTGTTCCCTATGGCAAGATAAATGTTGCAATAAAATTGGACAGATGAAATTAACCAAAAAGCAACCACCATGAACAGAAAATGGCATTACCCAGAAGGAGAGTATTTGTGAGACTAATTAAATATTATTTTGAGATGTAATATATAAAAAGAACAGAACCTCTTATGAATGAAATAGAAACAGGACAGTCATCAAAATGATTATTTCAGGCCTGCACATTTAAAATTATTGGTTTTAATCATCTCACACCAACCTCTTCTCTCTGGTCTTTTGTAAATATACAATTCACACTTTTCTTTTCATTTGATTGAGTCTCGGTTGGGCTACTCTGGATATAATGCCATGGGAACAAAGTACCTTGAATGACCACACAGAATCTAAAACTAATGAAATATAGTAAATCCCAGAGTAGGAACACAAACTGGGTAAGAACAAATGCAAAGGTGACTCACATTATCCCTCTACCACTAATGAATTTCCATGACTCAGGCACCTTGAGTATTAATTTATTTCTATCAATCTTTGTTCCTTTTCTTAAACCTAGAGTTAGTTTGCTTTTCTAAATTTCTGCATTAGATTAATATTTTTTTTAGTGTGCTTAGTGGTCAGAGTGCTGATCTAAGTTCAGGTGCTTGGATTTGGGCCTGCCTATGACATTCTTAACCTTTTTTGTGTTTATCGTATGTCCCTTTGGTTGTCTGGTGCAGCCTATGTAATCTTCAGAACAAGGTTTTTAAATGCATCAAATAAAATATATAGGGTTACAAAGGAAATGCATTATTAAAATACAATTATCAAAGTATTAAAAATACATATATGTTCACAAAGCCCTAGGTAAGCTTCCCTGACCTGACCTGGAATGTTAACTTCTCTATGAATGAATAAATGAATAGTAATTATCATTCCTCCTCAAGTTTCACTCCTGACTTTTAGATTTCCTTCATCATACCATCATGTCCTTCTCATCCTTGAAGTACACTTTACCACTAGTTTTTGTATCATGGATGTATTCTCTGCTCTGTAGCCCCTTTCTCTGATTTTTCATTTGCTTTACAGGACCTCCATTTTAAAGAAAGTGTGCAAGTCAGGCATGTCTTCATTCCTATTAAAGCTCAATTCCTAACTGTCCATACTTAATCCACCCTGCCCCCTCAGGATACAAAATACTGTCTTCCTTTTTCTTTCCTCACCCTTTTTACTTTCTTCTTATGTATTGTCTTTCCTAATTAAGAATGGATGTCTTCAAGAGCTGGTTGGTCTTTCTTTTCCCTTGTCATTGTATTCTTAGTGGTTTGCTTAATAAATGCACTCTGACTTGATTTATCAAATGCTTAATATGAAAATGGTGTTAAGCACTAGGTATATATATACAGAAGAGGGATTGCCTCTATTACATGAAACTTATACATGTTCACATATATACATATGCATATGCATATATATATATTCATGTTTCATGTCTACCTATACACACATATGGAAAGCATGGCTAGGAAAGGATGTTTTAGTTGCTATTTAAGTTTGCCATTAACTCACCACTAAGGACATCTGAACCACTGGGGTAGATGTTCTAAAGCTGGCTAAGTCTTCCAAAATAGTGACCTCTATGGCTCTCACTTTCATCTTCTGTGGAGTGCAGGTGATGATAAATATCCGTACTGTTTACTTCCTATTTTGTGAATCCATAGACCTCAAAGTATCTTATTACTACTCCAAAAGATACCTTAACATGGTTCCTCTAAAGCAGGTCATAATTTCTCCACAATATCTATCTCTATCATCTATATATACATCTATACCTATATGCATATACTCTATATATGTGTATATATGCATAGAGAGAGACCTAGAAGTACGTGTGTATTTATGTATATATTGCATAGGTGTATATGTGTATATACATACATACATATGTCTGTATAGACAGATAATTTAGAATTAGAGATATACATGTTGATGCAGTTGTGGTCAAACTTATGTTAATGAAATTCTCTGAGCATTTTTGGGCTGATTCTCTGATGACAAAGAGTCTATTTGTGGGTATGTATTCAACACCTTTGGAGTTTGGTAGGATGTCATATCCTATTCAGAACTGGCGTATACTTCAAGAACTTGGGCTTCCCTGAGTGCCATGATAATATAAGGGTTGCCTTTAGAGTCAACAGGCCCAATTTTAAATGCTGACTCTGCCACTTACTACCAATGTGACTATGGGCAATTTATAAGCCCTCTGGATTTCAGTTTTGTCAACTGGAAAATTGATAATGAGATTAGAAGACTTTTAAGGTAGTGTTTTGTTGTAAGTCTAAGTCTATATAATCCTACAATCCTAAATATCAATATGACACTTTACATGAACTTTTGGTAAGAATTTTAGGTATCTTTTGGAGTAGTAATTTTAGGGGGGGGTTCAGATTATTATTAATATTTGGACATTAAAGAAATGGCAAAAACATTTGCTTTACTTCTGCACACCCCCAAAGGGGGAATCTGACTTATAACTGAAATCTTACACGTGTTGTCTCCCCCATTAAAATGGGTGCTCCTTAAAAGCAAAGAAAAGACTGTCTCTCCTTTTTGTATCCCCAGCACTTCATAGCACTTTGCCACACTTAATAAACATTTCATTTACTCATTCACTGAAAATAATGAATCCTTAGCTTTAAATTGCCCATAGGCTTCATATTATACATGGGAGGCATTAATATTTGTTGAAAACAATTCACTTGGACTACATTATCTTTATTATGTACTAGTATATAAGTCCTTAATATTTCCAATTCTAAATAGAAGTTTTTTTCAGATATGACATATATGTATACTTGTGTATTTGTATACCCTTTGGCTTATAGCTAAAGCAAAAAAAATACTCTGCTATCCGTGGCAGTAAAGGAACAAATAGTAAAATCATAAATTGTACTTATTTTTACACACACACACACACACACACACACACACACACACACACACACACACACACACACACACCCCTAGGTGGCACAGTGGATAAGAACCTGAACCTGGAATCAGGAAAACCTGAGTTCAAATCCAGCCTCAAACACTTACTAGCTATGTGGACCCAGGCAAGTCATTTAACCCTATTTGCTTGAGTTTCCCCATCTGTAAAATGAGCTGGAGAAGGAAATAGCAAATCACTTCAGTATCTTTGCCAAGAAAACCTCAAATGGGGTCATGAAGAGTCAAAAATGACTGAAACAACTCAACAATATCACACACACACATAAATATAAGAAATATATATTTACATGGATAAAATATTACATATTATTTACACATATAAACATGTATAACATGACATATTAATCAGAATATCTGAGGTGAAGGGGACCTCAAAGATTATTTAGTTGAACCAATACATGAACAGGAAACCCCTCAAAGCTACACCATTCAAGTGTGCCCATCATTTAGCTCCTTCCTAAAAACCTGCCTATAGTGAAGAAGAAACCTCAACTTCACCAAGAATGCCATTCTACTTTTGAATAGTTCTAATTATTAGAATTAGAACTTGACTTTACTTACACAAAGTCTGTATTTGTCTCTCCTCATTTTTTTTTTTTTACTTTTTGCTCCTGGGCAAAAGGATGGGCTCTGGAGTTAAGAAGAATGAGTCTAATTCTTATATATTCTATATAACTTGAATTACTAAGCCCAGAACTAGGGGCAAAAAAGTAAAAACTGCTGAGAGACAGATCTAGTCTCTATGTAAGTTTACTTAAATTCAACTGTTACATCCTCTCCAAGTCTTTTCTTATTCCTGGAAGAAGAGCCCCAGTGTCTACTCTCAAGGCTAAATCATTTAAGTTAGTTCTCCTACACTAATTAATGGACTCTATGATCTTCTAATGGAAGTGATTTTAGAGCTGTGAGCACAAGTGCTGGTTCAACCTGCTTCCTCTTGGCATGAAATTCCAAACCAAACAATACCTACTGCCCTGTATTAGTCCAAAAAACCTTCTGTGAGAGAAGAATGGAAGTCAGTTGGAATTGGATTAGACTAGAGAAAGTAAGGAAGTCTAACCTTACAGTGTTGCATATATATGTATGTGTGTGTGTGAGTGTGTGTGTGTGTATAATAATATAGTTATAAACACATAGCAAGAGACCTTTATAATATGCAATGCAAAGTACTTATTTAGGATTAACTTTTTGATGTTCATTTTCCATTGCTCTAATATAGAAAAATGCAGCAGAATTTGAACAAAACAGTTCATGAGGTAGACATCAGTTCCCGATTGAAGCCCTCTATTAGAGGGAGGAATAAAAACTAGTTGAATGACCAAATACTGATGTGACTGCTACAGTTTGATTTAAAGGTAGAAATGCGTATGAGATAGTTCCAGTAAAAATATTGGAAATGGGGGTGGAAGTCATGCTGCATAATGAAAGGAGATGCATTTAAAACCAGCTGAAATGTCAACACACTTTAAAGAGGTTTAGTAGCAATGCAGATTTGAAGGTACCTTGATTTGTCATAAAGAAAACAATGAAACTCATTAGAAGATGCTTGCGAGACTTCAGGCTTTGATAACTTGGCTTTGATGAGTCAGAGAAGCAGAGAAAGCCAGCAAAAGGAATTTCTACTTGGGCAGGGGTTCATCCTACTTATTTGAAATCTGAACTATGCTAATGGTTTGAATTAGCCCTGAATGTTTTTCCCAATTTGTGTTGAGGCAAATAGCATTCATGCTTATCTGCAAATGGACCACAGAGCCATTTCAGACCTTGAAAGAACCACATAAGCTCCTGTCTTCTATACTCATTTTAAAGATGAAGAAACTGAGGCACAAGGGGGATATAACAACTTAGCCAAGGGGATATAGCTACAGTAGTAGAATAGGAATTCAAACCCAGGTTTTCTGATTTCAAATCCAGTACTCTTACAACTTTGTGCTTGGTTATTTTTTCCAGCTTCTTTTCCCCTTTCTCCCAAAATGTATGGAAAGACAGAGTTTATGTCTAGCCTCTGACACATACTGACTGTGTAACCCAGGGAACACCACGAAACATTTCAATACCCTAACAACTAAGACAAGTTGCAGAAGAGGCAAAAATCTTCATTGGTAGAGAAAATTCATCACCGAGAACTCCCTATATTGATGGAATCATAGATCTGATGTATGTGTTCCTGTGTGTGTGTGTGTGTGTGTTTTATGTTTTTACCCATAAATATGGATGTGTTAGTATTGAACAGATACACTGGAGAAACTTTTTTTTTTCGGTTTTGATCAGACATCAAATGTTATCTTTTTTTAAAAAAAGAAACTTATATCAGGTATTTCCAAATAACCATTTCACTCAAGTATGAATATTTATTGTTTCTATATTATTTAAGTTTAAATTTTATACTGCATGTATATATATGATATATATATACAAATGAATACATAGAGATTTGATATATGCACACACATATGTATGCATTAGATATTTACAAAATAGCTATCAATGGATAGTTGTCTATATATGTAGAGAATCAATGTGTATGTGTGTGCGAAATGCTTATATAATCTATATGAACAGTTGATTAATGAATAAGGATTAAAAAGTTCTATTTTAGGGCATCTCCTAATATCCTTTGGGTGAAATTTCAAATACTCCCAAGGGATAGATTTAGAGAACTTTTTTCCTCTCAGGAAAATGTACAAGTGACTTCTCAAGCATAAGTAGAAGTATAGTCATGTTCCTGATGCCACTTGGTGAGCCTGGGGAAGAGAAGGCTGTAGGGTAAAGAGAGAACACTAACACCAAGACAGAGAGATGTGCTTCTGGTGTCTTTCATTTCATTAGAAACTATGAAAGCTTTTGTGGAAGGCCTGGGGAACTACCAAATCACCATTTATAATAATATATTTCAATTTCAAATAACAAACAAATATTAGGAGCAGAAAGTCTAGAAAAGATTAGATAAAAAAAAAATTTATCAGTAAGCTCAAGCAATTGCCATTTCTACTGATGGCCCTGTGCTGTCCTTAAAAGGGCTTCTCTATTATTTCCAGCCCGGGATTTTTGTCTTTTTCATATTTCAAACTTGCCTGTTTTCTGCAGCATGCATACTTCCTATTGATTCCATAACCTCCCTTTTAGCTGGCACTTTGACGTGACACTCTGTTTATGATTCCACTGGTGTGATAGCAATTTAGCTTCTGACTACTGTTTTTAATCTCTATTCCTTCTGATGCTCTTGTAGAGTTGGATGTACATGACTTCAAAGGACAGTTCCTTTGACTACATATAGTGACGGGATGTGACTGCAGCCAATGATTGTGTACTGACTATACATTCAAGTATATAATCATATATTCTTTATCTGTAAAATGACAGGGTTGGCCTCAGTGACCATTAAAGTTCCTTCTAGCTCTAAATCAATGATCAATATTTAAGATTGTGGGATTTTTTTTAAAGGAGTCTATAACTTGGATAAGTTACAAGCAATGGCTCGAGGCTCAGAAAGGTTAAAGAACCAGAACACAATGAGAATATGTCAAAAGTGAACCCAAATTTTATTGATTCCAATTCCAGCACTATATCAGTGACATTAGGCTTTCTCTCAGGCATCAAAATGAATATAATATGATACTCATAATCAGGATGTACATTTGAAAACTGGGCTCTAATTTTAGTTGTCACTAACTCTGTACCTTTCACAATATTCTTTTTTTTTTTTTTTGCCTTTTGGAGGGGAGAAGGTAGGGGCAATAGGGGTTAAGTGACTTGACCAAGGTCATATGGCTAGTTTTTGTTTTGTGTTAAATGTCTGAGGCTGGATTTGAACTCAGGTACTCCTGACCCTATGGGCCAGTGCTCTGTTCACTGCACCACCTAGCCACCCCACCTTTCACAATATTCTTAACCAGTCATGAGCCTACGGTCACCTAATCCAATAATGCCCCTTTCTCTATCATGGAAACATCTCTTGCCCCTGTGACCTTCTGCAATCCCTGTTCTTCTCATCCTTATCTTTGACTAAGGTATGAGTCATGCCTTCTGCCTCTTTATGTTTACTTTGAAGAAGCTAAATACAGCTGGAGGAAATAATGAGATCAGGATGAAAGATTCCACTGTAAATTTATGGTAAGGAAACCTAATTGGGCCCATAATGCTTTACAGCAATTCTTTTATTCATCTCTTATTGATTCTATTATGTTCCCTACACTAGCTGTTCTGAACTATCTCTTCTTCCTCATGCTCCCAATACCATACCTACCTCTTCATACTTAGTGGATGATTTCAGCTCCCACTTTATTGACTAAAATCTAACATAAACTCTCTCAACTTCACCCCACTCACACACTAAATCTCTCTATGTCCTGACCCTTTCTCTCATCCTTCTTTCTATCTAGTCTCAGAGGAAAATTCAGTCTTGCTAAGGCTAATACTTCTGGACCTGTATCCTTGATCCCATTCCCTCATCTTCTCAGTGACCTTGCTCCATCAGGCATTGCCAATGCATTTCCAATCTCTCTTTCTTTACTGATTTCCCCTAAGCTCACAAAAAAGCTCATGTCTTCTCTGAAAAAAAAAAAGTAAAGAAAAGAAAAATCTCCCTTAATCTTGCAATTATCTCAATCTATAATTCTATTTTCCTCTCTCATCACTGGAAAATTTCTAGAAAATGCAGTCTCCACTTTTTTTAATCACTCATTTACTCTTTATGACCTTGTTAATTCTTACCAGTCTATTCAAATAGTTCTTTTCAAAGTTATTAACATCCTTAGTATAAAATTATCCTTTTATTCTTTGACTCTCTTAATCGACTGATAGTGCTGACCAATTAATTCTCCATAGACATGTTCTCCTATTATATATGCATATATAACTTTATATATATATATATATGTACACATATATATATATAAAGTTATGATATATATGTAATATATAATTAAAATATATATATAATTTTATTTCTCAAGTTTCTCTTCCTATTTCTTTGACTTCTGATGTCTTACTATACTGGTTCTTGAAGTCCTTCCACTACTGTGAAATTTTTTGTGATCAATGTCTAGGTCCTTTTATTTGGGAGCTTTTTTGCTCCTTCAGACATGCAAAGGATTTTGGAAAACCTAGGTATCTTGACCATTTCTGGCATTTGTTGGAATATGACCCCCTCTCCTTAGGATATGAGTCAAGACATATCAACAAGTATATATTAAAGGCTGACCAAGTGCTTACAAATGTAGGGATATAAAGAAATGCCAAAAAAGTCCTTGTCCTCAAGGAGTCAGATAGATATAGATATATGCCCACATATTATGCATATGTGTGTATACATGTATACTACACATACATACATATACCCACATATACACATATAGTGTGGTGTATGTGTAAATGTGTGAGGTGTGTGTGTGTGTGTGTGTGTGTGTGTGTGTGTATTGTGCCTGTATGTATACATACACAGAATGAATTGGAAATAATCCCTGAGGGAAAGCATCTTGCAGAGGTAGACTTTTACCTGAAACTTGAAGGAAACCAGAGAAACCAGAAAGACAGATGAGAGAACATTCTACATCTTCCAGCAGAACAGTAAATCCAGAGAGATTTTACTCTCTATTACCTAAAATGGGAGGATTTTTTGAGGAAGGAACTCAGGTCAAAGTTTGATATATTCTTCACACATTGTACTCTAGTATCTCCAATTCAAAGAATCCTTTACTTTCCTCAAGATGTACTTCAAGCATCACTTTCTACACTAATCCTTTCCCTATCCCCTATTCTAAATACTAATGCCTTTCAGCACTAACTGATTTATATTAAACTACCTTGTAGTTATTCTTCATATGTTTATATACATACATATTACCTACCTCCAATAGCGTGCAAGCTCCTTGAGAACAAAGAATTTTTTTTTTTTCTGAATTCCCAGTGCTTGGGACATAGTAGGCTCCCAATAAATGCTTGATGTTTGATTCATTTATTTACTAACTGACTGAGTCTTGCTGCATGAGTGGGGTGTGGGATATAGCTAAGGAACAACACAGAATATACTTCAGTAATTTTTAAACTTTTCCAAAACAATATCCTCACTGACAGAAGATCTCAAAGAATACCTGAAGGAAATGTTAGTCAAAGGAATTATCACAAAATCTCATAATCTCTACTTATAGCACACAGTGTTATTAAGAAAGAAGACTGAATAGATCTGAACATGTATAGATTAGCAGAATTTGAATAAGAGAAATAAATTGTACTCATCTAACATGTCCCAAGTCTAAGATGCTCTGGGCTTTTTCCTCACCTATTGGTTTTTAACATTAGACTGACATAATGGATATACTTAGGTTCCAGTGGCAAAAGAAGGGAAAACATCTGGTCAGTAGAATTCTACTTTATTCTAGTAGTTCAGTTACATGCTCCCAAGAAATATGGAGATATGTTGGCCACATTTCAACAGCTTATGGAGAAGGTGACTGGGGATATGAATTACATGGCATGCTTGGTCAACTTGAGCTATCTCATTGTCTTTGAAAAGATCATGAAGAAATACATAAAGTCAAATGAAAGTATTAGATTATATGTAAAATCTTGATCTGAATATTTCAATTGCCAAAAATTAATTTTGCAGAGCCTTTGTCAAGCATGTGGGTCACACAGTGTTTTAGTAGAACATGAAAACTGATCCAAGGAAGATAGAAGCTCTCATCAGCTAGTCACATCCAATGGAATCTTTGAGAACTAAGGACATTTTAGGATTTGGTGGCTATTATTGAAAATTTGTGAAGAATTATGGTATTATTGCTAAACCTCGCCATGATCTCACTCATTGGTTTCTGGTTTAGAAGATATGAAAGCTGCAGAGAAAGAAAGGTAACTGTGGTCTGACCCCTATAACACCTTTTGGAGATTGTTGAGATGAGAAATGTAAGCATGCTTTCAAGCACGTCAACTGCTTCCAGTATGCAGCTGTACTGACTTATGAACACTAAGACTAAGACTTTCTGCTGAAAAATGATGCTATACTGGAAGACTTGAAAGTAGTTTTGTACTGAAAATGATTGTCACAAGAAATCCATCTTATTTTCTGGTAGAGAATTTTGCTGACAGTGAGAATGGCAACAATCCACTGACATATTCCGAACACATTAAAGTTACATGTTCCTTCATAGGGAAGGGTAGCACTTGACAACAGTGAATTCTTTGTGAATAAGCTGAGGAAGACGAATGTGAATGCAGACAATCTATCCCATATATCACATGAGATAGGCATTACAGTGACATTCATAGACATGGCAGTGGCAATTCTAACACAAAAGGAGCTATCTCTCTCTTGCATGAAACTATACTTAAAAGTCTGAAATTTCCAATGTTAAGTTTACCATTAGAATTTGTTTAATTTTGTTCCATTGAATCAATCCCTCTTGAGTCTGTTGTCTTTGGATAATTAGCAGCAGGAATAACTGTTATAAAGGGCTAGGAAAAATTATGAAAGCCAAGGAGCATGGGAGTAGCTCCTGGGAACCTGAGCTTCACTTCCCAGAAGGTGTCCTACTGTTAAGGGAATGTAGATGTTGTAGCTATGCAATGAAATACTGTACTAGAATGTTACTGAGCCCACACATGGTCCCAAAAGTAGTTGGTGCTGTCCAAGGTACTTTGCTCTACTGACGTGAAAGTACATTATGACTTTTGAAACCCAAGTCAAGAGAAAACCCTAGAACTTGTATGAAATAGATTCTACTAGGCCAAGATGGCAGTATATGTTAGTAAGAAATGTGAAACTAATGTTTGATCCTTTTAAAGGAAAGTATTACCAATCTCTGCTGTGTGTCATTTGGAGAATATAAATACTATTAAGCCAGTGAAACTTATCTATATACATTTTTTTCTCAATAGAAGAAAGGAAAAATATAAGCAACAGCATGTTGATTTTACAGGTATGCATAGAACAACCTACTTGTGAGCCAGAAAGTGTGTACAGTTGTTTAGGAGTTGGGGAAGCAATGCTTCTGTATGTAGCTTCCATGCCAGGAGGTTTGTGGGTGCTGGTAGACAACCTGTGCCATTCAAAAGCTCTGAATTAAACTCAATTCAATAAGTATTTTACTGAGCATGAACTATTTCCCAGGCATTGTACCAGAATCTGGGAATTCAAATACAAAATTGTGTAGACTCTGCCCTCAAAGGGAATATATGCTACTGAAACTGCAGGCCAGTTAATCTGTTGACTACTGAGAGTCAAGCCAGTTTCTGTTATCCACAAACTCAGGGGGTTGTAGTAGACATGCTGGCTACTAAACTTATTTTTGTTGGTTTAGGGAAAATGGGAGAAGTGGCTGGTCACGTAGGTAGACAATGTCTGTTGCTCAGCTGTATCTGATGAACAGTTTGTATGTAATTAAAATCTTATATCATTTCTGCAGAACTGAAGTAAGAGCCCAATAAGCTCTTTATGCCCTAACCATGCACTCTCCTCCTGTCCTGTACCTTTCCCTTTCACTTATTATTACTTGGGAACCCTAAATGATTAGCACCTCTATATTTATAAATCATCCTTTTACCTGAAACTGCCCTTTAACTTAGAACATAGAATACTCAAAAGCCCAAAGGGAACACTCTTTCGAGACTACTGTGGACTCCCTCCTCTTGCCATATCCTGAAGACCACCACGCTCACATCTCCCTGGAGACATTCCTGATTATAACCTTCCCAGTCACATTTTGGAGATGTTAGTCCTAGCCCCCTCCCCGCCCCAAACGTATATATGAGTGTATGTGAAGACATATACACATATTCGGCAATGTGCCTTTAGGTCTAATATGGACTGCATGTTATATAAAATGCTGTATATTATACATAAAAAACATCCACGTTAGACCTAAAGGTACACTGCAGAACAATTAGATTTGCTATTTAATTATGAAACGCTAGTTTCATTTATTAGTATAATTTAAAGGAAAGTTAAATGGCTTAACTATAATATTTGTTAACATGTATAATGGTGATGGAATTTAAAGATCCCCCTATGTTAGCTTGGTTTTCAGGTCAAGTGTTGAAACCCAGAGCTTATGAATCCCATTTGTGGGATGAACTTGTTGATGTGGAGAGAGGGGACTGAACTGGGAGGAGCTGTGGATTGAGAAAGAGGCCCAAGCAGAGGATGCCAGAGCTGCTGAGAGAAAGAATGCTGAGGGCCAGTTAGAGCTGCCCAGGACTTTTCAGAACTGCCACCTGGAGCTGCCAAGAACTGAGGAGGCATGGCTGTGATGCTGCTATTTTGTCTGTCTATTTCGATGTTGTTTTGCCAGATTTACCTGCTGGTAAAGGACAGTGCTGCTGTTGTAGAGGTCTTGAAACCTTGCTGCTGGCTCAGAAGTACTGAAGGAGGATTTTGTTGTTGTATGTTTATAGAAATCCTGCAAGAGGGCCTTGCTGATGTTTTCAAGGGTTCTGGGACTGTTCTGCAGGCAGAGTGACTTGATCAGGACACTGGCAATGGCTTTGTTGAGCCTTGTCTCCCTAGGAACTGAGATTGCTGAAAACTTGCCTCATATCAAGATGAAGGAAGGGCTTTTCCTTGGGTTCTCAATGCTGTGATGATATCTTAATCTTGTTGTAACTTAAGGGTGGATGGCCTTTTGTGCTCTCCTACTCCTTTTGAGAAAGTGCTTGACATTAATGGATGGTATTGTAATTCAGTCGTGATCCAGGGGTAGGAAACCTTTGACTTTTTTGTGTTCTGTGATTGACCAAACGAATGTACTTTGTTTATGATGGGAAACTAATCTCCATTTGAGAAGAGACTAAATGAACATACTGCCCCGGAGTGGGCTACTTTGACTACTGGCCAGGGGTGGGATACTTGGACCTTGGTACTTTGCAACTGAATTGAGAACTTACTTGCTAAATGAATGAGTTATACTGTACTTTGATTTTCTCTGCTCTGTGAATGTTTTGCCTTCATCTGTCACTGAATAAATGGGGTTTGCTATGCTGGTAATCCAAATCTAGGAAGTTGCCTTTGCTTGGCATTACAGCACGCAACTTTTATACATGTACTGCTGATATGTACAAATACAATACAAGAAGGCAATGAACTTTTCTTTTTAAATTGGCTATACAAATATACAAATACAAATGTATTGCAGGCTTACATTCTTGGTGTTATTTTTGCAATGTGGTCATATGTGCTGTCATTATGTTTGATGTACTATCATTGTTGCACAGAATGTAGCTAGCTGAATGTAATGGGAATACCATGTAACAGACATGAGCACTGAACTATGTAATTGGCAAGGTTGCCAATAACCGTCATGGTAATTTCTTTGCTGCAATGTATGTCTAAAGATATGTTCGTGCAAGTTCTATAAATTCTTTACTAGGGTTAAGAAAATAGGTTGGTTCACAATCTCATTGTCAAATATAGGACACATCTAAATATACATGCAGATATGTGTGCATATGTGCATGTGAATGCACACATATCTACAGATATATTCTTCTATCTTCCTGGCCCAAATTTCTTTATATAGATTCTTATATGCATAAAGGCACAATACACACATGGCTACAAGTATTTACATATAGATACCTGCAAACATACATATGACTTCCTTTAGTTCTCCAAATCTTCTACGTCATGCCAATAAAATGAATGTGAGGGAGGAAAAAAGCCAATTTAAAAAGAAAAGTTCATTGCCTTCTACTTTCCTGGCCCAAATGTCTTCATACATATGACATACAGACACAGACATGATATTTACACATGAGCATATGTATAGAAAATACACAAAGTATATTTCTTCACATACACACAAAAGTGTTAGGTGTATGTGAATATAGGTACACATGTATATATGTGTATATACATATACATATATATATGTACAATTATATGTGCTTGTGAAGAATGTTTGATTAGACAGAAGAAAATGTACTTTTCATCTTAGCTTTTGTCCTCAGATTCATTTGATCTGGAAATCGTTCTCCCAAATTGGGTGTACTGAGGGAAGTTCTGAGTTCACAGAAAGCCCTGCACAATTTCCCCAATGTGCTCAAATCAAGTCTTCTATTCCTATTAAATTCTTAACTCAGTTGTTCATTTGTCCCTTACTTATTCAATATAATGAACTGATATAATCACCTGTTGATTTGAATATATGTCATAATCTGGAAAATATGCTTTCTTTATTTGTGAACTGTGGCAGTCAAAGGTGTTATATTTGAATCTTTCTTCTTTTACTAAGTGTGACCTTGAGTAACTCACTTAATTTCTCTGGATATTAATTTCCTTGTGTAAAATGAAGAGATTAGACAATTTAGACATGAGGGATCTTTGTAACCCTAAAGATATGATCTTACACACCCTATGACCTACAATCACCTATGACATTATGAACATTTACTTGATTTTCTGAGTGTTATTTATTAGATTGTGGGTTTCATTGATCAATCCTCATAGTAGTCCTAGAATTCATTGAAATTAACATAATTGTACTCACAAACAAAAATATCTGAACAAAAGAATCTCACTTCTGTTTTAACTTTGTAAAGGACATATTTGGTGCTGCTTGTGAACATCCTTTAGACTTATATGTCTCTATATGGGATCCTTTGCTTGATACTGATACTGAGAGCATGGTCAAACAAAACTCTGTTGATACATATGTTAAGACATCCTGTGTGATTTTAACTTATACAGTTAAGACACCTTAACTGAATACAACCTGTGGAGCTAAGTATTACATTATTAAATATGCTTTTTTTTAATAATGAACAAAAACAAAGACAATGAGACATTATATTCACTACATATCTTAGTCAACTGATGTTGAAACATGTAGTCAGCAAAGCCTTTCCAGTTATCTTCTCCTATTTTCATCAAGCATACTTTCCACACAGCTGTAGACCATTTTCAAATATATTTGGTAAAGATCAAAAAGAATGTATACAGTTTAGTAGTTGCCAATGTCTTCCTTGACTGACTGCTATATGAAAATACCACCCATGCTTTAAAAACTATTTTTCAGGGGTGGCTAGGTGGTGCAGTGAATAGAGCACTGGCCCTGGAGTCAGGAGGACCTGAGTTCAAATCCAGCCTTAGACACTTAACACTTATTAGCTGTGTGACCTTGGGCAAGTCACTTAACCCTGATTGCCTTGCCTTCCCCCTTCAAAAAAAATTATTTTTCAATTATCTCCTCCTTTGAATCATTTAAAAACCGATCTCCAAGATTTCATAAAATTCTATTGCCTACAGCACATTTTTTTCTGTGTATTTATTCTGTTCTTCCTAAGTTCATCTTCTTAAGTCCCCTTTCTACTTCAGACACTGAGACTGTGGAGTTGAAATGTAATAGTTACACTCTTCCAGTTGAAAAGAATTAATTTCCACAGAAACACCAGCAGATTTGTTCCATTTCATGTCTATTTGTTGTCCTTCCAGTTTCACCTACAAATGCAATCAGGATGATCTGGCTTAGCTAAATTTCATACCAATCTTTCTGCAGGCTTATTTTCCCCTTTACAGCTTTTTGCTGTTTTCTAAGTTAATGCTGCTGGTAATCTTTCATCCTTCTTTGTAATGTTTTGCCAGTGAGCTCATACACTTAGTTCTTAGCATTCTCTGGCCCCTTTTGAACACTTTGCCATTGTCACTGCAAAAAGGGAAAAGAGTCACAGAGGACTGAGGGCTACTTTTATTTTTTCATGGGTTGACATACTAACTGGTTATCTAAGGTTTATCCTTTCAGTGATAAGCCTTTCCACAGCTGTTGTGACAAGGCATCTGAACATTTTAAGGACAGATTTATATATTTATATAATATATATTCTATAATATTTATATAATATTATCATTTTGTCTGCTTCGGAAATGCACATCAGGAACTTATATGAGCATGTGTGAGTATGTAATAATGGGATAAAATTTTTGCAGATCAGGAGTATGCAGGAAAATGAGCATGTCTGCAATGAAAGGAACATGATGGTGATGATGAATAAGTTGGGGCCTGGGGGTAGTGACTGAAGTGATGGTTTCATTGATTAAATTTAGGATGAGGAAAATCCTTCTACTAATTCAGGTCAGCCCCTTCTCTACAATTTATAATCTCAGAATAGTGCCTAGAACACTGAGAGGTTAAATGAATTGTCCAGAGTTGCACAGACAAGGAAGAAAGAGTGAGTAAAACATTTCTGAGATAAGTATTAGTACGAAGGGATGCAGTTCAGTGAAAAAGGGTAGACTCACCTTTTGACAACATGTATGTTTAGTTTACATGTTTAAAGATGGAAAAAGAGTCTCTCAGTTGGAGTTACATCTACTACTCAAGTGTCTTTTGGACCAGAAAATGAGAGTGTCTGAATTGCTTCTCTGTCTCAGCATTCTAAATTCTCATTCCAATTCTGCTCTACTTGCTCTCCTAAAATGTCCACATCTTGACAGGAGAATCAAGATCTATACTCCTGTTCACAGAGGTTATAAGGGAAATAATGAAGAACTTTCTTGTGAGAACCTTTCCTGCCCTCTAAAAGATTGACTCCCATTGAAATGTTCATCTTACTAGCACGGAAGAGAGAGAGAGAGAAGTTTTTTTTTCTTTTCTTCTCTCCTTTTTTACCTCTTTTCACCTTTGGTAAGATGGATAAAGTGAAATTCATTTTTTTTTGCTCATTTGTTTTCCTTTTCTTCTATTCCTAGAAGAGAGGCAAACAAGGTGAAGCTCTTGGATCTTTGTCCTTCATGCAGATCAACGAAGCAGGGGACTATGTCTGCCAAATAATGATTCATTTTTTTTTCTTTCAGGCAAATAAAGAACAAATAATTTGCACACTAGATAAGCTAATGGAAACTTAATCAGGGTGGGCTTGTGTCTACTGCTGACAGCAGCAGGCTAAGAGATGGATGAGGCATATCTCTGGCAGTCACATATTGTTTTGTTAATATTCAGTAAAAGGCTCAGTGAGCTGAGTTTGGCTGATATTTGTACTCTGTGGCAAATGTATCAATCAACTCTTCCCTAGAAATGGCGTACTGCTTTACTTGCAAAGGTCAGGACACAGAAACTGCCATTTGAACTCCCTAGGGATTCCTGTCTTTGGCAAATAAAGGAGGCTGGAGTAACTTGGCTGTGTGTGCTTGGTTTGGGTAGTTATAGTAATTGCTTGCAAAAGGTGGGTTTGGTTAATCCAAGTAATAGAGATTTACAATTATTTCCTGGATAATGGTTTACATGGCACATTGCAGCCAGGAAATCAATTCTCTTTACTTGGGGACTCTAAGTTTCTTTGCATAGTTAACAATTTGTTTGTTTTTATCAAGAAAATAGCTGGCAAATTGTTCCACTATAAAGGGTTCAGTGGTACTTATCACTGCCAAGAATATAGGTTGTGCTAATTAGACTGCACAAAACGACACACAGAATTTTTCAAGCATTATGTATTAAGAAGGAATCATTCCTGACAATCCAGGTAATATCACTGTCCTTGTCTTTAATCATTCAAAAAGAGATGGTGAACATCTTTTCCCAAGCTCAGCAATCTGCTGCATTCTACAAAAGTGACAAAAGATTCAACAGAGACAAAAATGATCCCTGCCCCCAAGAAGTGTGAATACATTTGGTGTTATAAGTTTCCATACAACCGGAGTCCCTTGGGGAATTTGGTTCCCTGAGTATTTTCCTTAAGGAGTTCGATTTTGACAAATTTCAATGGAGGGTGACTCCCAAATGGTGCGGGACTACAAAATCATGCCGTATGAGAACTTGCTGAAGGAACCGTTTAACTTGGACGAGAGACTTGATGAGGACATGATAGCTATCTTCAAGAATTTGAAAAGGCTTTTATGCAATAGCATGATAGGATTTGTTCTGCTTGGTGCCAAAGCCTTGGTTTCCTCATCTAAAAAAAAGAAAAGTGAAAGTTCAATTAAATTACTTTACAGATCCATGTTAGCCCTACATCTATAATCTTAAACATAGCAAAGTAGCAGTCACATTTTTGTTTACAAGAGAGCACCCTAGGAATTAGAGCTATCCAAAGTGGAATGCCCTTTGTGAGGAAGCCTTGAAGTAGAGGTTAGGTGACCAGATTTTGAGGAAATTGTAGAGATGATTTTTGTTCAAGTATGTCTGAGAATACCAATAACAACTAACATTTTTATGGTGTTTTCAGGTTTACAGAATGTAATGCAAATATTTTCTCACTTTAACCTTATGACAATTCTGGGAGGTAGGTAAGTATTACTATAACCCATAATTTACAGATAAGGGAACTGATGTAGAGGTTAAATGACCTGCAGAGGGTCATACAGCTAGCAAGTGACTGAGGCGAGATTTGAATTCTAGGCTTCTTTGCTCCAGGTCTACCTTCAATCCACTATCCATCTTTCAGGTGTTCAGTTGTTTTTCAGTCATGTCTGACCCTCTATGAGCCCAATTGTTGTTACTGCTAGTGGTGTTTTTGTTTTTTGTTTTTTTCAAAGATACTGAAGTGGTTTGTCATTTTTTTTTTCCTTCCAGTTCATTAAACAGATGTGGAAATCAAGGCAAAAAAGGTTAAATGACTTACCCAGAGTCACACAGCTAATAAATATCAGAGGCCAGATTTGAATTCAGAAGATGAGTCTTCCTGACTCAAGTCTCAGCACTCTATCCACTCTGCAACCAACTTGCCCACTGTCCCAACTAAGCTGCCTCTATTCTAGCTATCCTTTGAAGTCTCTTCTGATTCTAATGGCATAAAAGATCTTCATTTGAATTTTTCTTTCTCTTTTGTTAAAAAAACGTCTTTACAAATAATAATACTTTGGAAGGAGAAGGATTACTATGTAATAGAAAGAAATAAGTCTCCATGTTAGGCCAAGTGAAGGGAATATCTTTGGTAAAGAGTGATTCCACTTCCTGAAGGCAGGGTTGTTGACAGGCTGGCTAGAAGTATACTACCTATAAGGGTAGCTAGGTGACGCAGTTAAACGAGTACCGGCCCTGGAGTCTAGAGGATCTGAATTCAAATCTAGCCTCAGACTCTTAATCCTTACTAGCTGTGTGACCTTGGGCAAGTCACTTAACCCAAACTGCCCTGCCTTTCCCCCTCCAAAAAGTGAAAAAAAATAAAAAGAAAATAGAAGTATATTACCTTTATCTAAGCTGGAATCTCTTCATTACTTCAAAGAAATCAATAGCTAGGCTTTATATGAAGCTCTCAATTAACAGGGAACTCCTACCTTTTAAGACCTTCAAGACATTCCATTATTGGCCACCTCTAACTGTTGGAAAACTTTTCAAGACAGGGAGTTGAAATCTTCCTCTCTGTAATTTCTACTCATGACATAGAATGAAACTACTTAAGTAGTAAAACTACTTAACTATTTTTATTTTGGTTCTTTTTTCTTAAATTATCAGAATGACCTTTTAACTAGAAAGGATAGATCAAAAATAGTTCATAGTGAAGTGAGAGAGCAGCCATCATCCAGACAGAACTGGCAGGTCATACAAGCCAGATTAACCTCATCATATACCTTTTAAAAAATTTTTTTAAATAAATTAAATTATTTATTTTCTTGGTTACCTCATTCATTTCCATGAGATTTTGAGTTACAAATTTTCTCCCCATCTTTCCCCTACCCAACACCTCAAAACAGCCATTCCACTGTATAATTCCTCCCCCAATCTGCTCTCTCCTATGTCCCTCCCCCATCGCCCCTCTGACTTTCCAGTAGGGCAGGATGGATCTCCCTACCACAGTGTCTGTATATCATAATTCCCAGTTGGATGAAGTTAATAATAATAATAATAATAATAATAATAATAATAATTTTATATCTATCAATCAAAATATATATATACACATATATATAGATTTTAACATTTGATTATAGAACTTTAAATTCTAGATTCTTTCCTTTCCTCCCTTGTCACCCACCCACACTGGAAGGACAAGCAATTAAATACAGGCTATACATGGGTAATTATGCAGAACATCTCCACAGTGGACATATTATGAGAGACTGATAATATGTCCCTCCTTCCTATCCCTACCCCTCCTTTGTTCTATTCTCTACCCTGTCCCTGTCCCTTGACAGAAGTGTGTACGTCCAGCAATCCTCCCTCCCACTATGCCCTCCCCTCTGTCATCCCACCTCTCATCCCGATACCCCCTAATCTCCTGTGTGGCAAGATATTCAGTTTAGAGTTTGTCATTCCGTCCCTAAGCCAAATTCAATGAGAGTAAGGTTGACCCTTTCCCTTTTGTCTTCCTGTTCTTCCCCTCCATTGTAACAATTATCCCTTGCCTCTTCTATATGAGACAATTAGCCCCATTCTCTCTTTCCCTGTCTCCTCTCATTCTAATCCTCTCCCATCAGAATTTCACCTTTAAGAGTACTGTCTCTTCCTATTCAATTGATCCTGTGCCCTCTATGTACTCATATATACACATACTCAGATATCAGATATGTGTTCATATGCATATATAAACCCTCCTTTATAGACATATGTGTATGTATACATATATATACGTTTGTATTCCCTATCCTCACACTGAGAAGTTTCGTAAGTTACAATTATCGTTTTTCCATGTTGGCATACAAATAGTTCAACTTTGATAAGTTCCTTATGATTTCTTTTCCATATTTACCTTCTCATGCTTCTTGTATTTGTATGTCAAATTTTCTATTCAGTTCTCGTTTTTTCAGCAAGAGAATGTTTGAAAGTCCTCCACCTCACTGAACGACCATATTTTCCTCTGGAACATTATACTCAGTTTTGCTGGGGAGGTGATTCTTGGTTTTAATCCTAGCTCTTTTGATTTCCAGAATATCATATTCCAGGCCCTTTGATCCCTTCATGTAAAAGCTGCTAGATGCTGGGTTATCCTAATTGTGTTTCCACAGTATTCAAATTGTTTCTTCTTGGCAGCTTGTAATATTTTCTCCTTGATCTGGGGACTCTGGAACCTGGCTATAACATTCTTAGGAGTTTTCTTTTGGGGATCTTTTTCAAGAGGTGATCAGTGAATTCTTTCAAGTTCTATTTTGCCCTCTGGTTCTAAAATATCAGGGCAATTTTCCTTGAGAATTTCTTGAAGGATGCTTT
>CM053592.1:89694495-89735710 GCA_028646515.1 Pseudochirops corinnae | reverse complement strand
GCAGTCTTCATTTTTCTTGGAAGCTTTTGGTGTGGGAGTTCTGACTGTGTTGTCTTCCTGCCATCCCATGCTTTGATCCTTCGTGTCCCCAAAGAAGGAATCTAGAGTTTGGTTGCTGTTCTTACTTTGCTTCCTTTGCCTGGTCATGTTGGCCAATCAATTACTTGATTTTTTTTAGCTCTGTGGAACTCTGCTGCCAGAGGGGAAAGCTCTGTCCCAAATTGTTGGGATTTTTGCAGCTGCCAGGAGCTGTTAAGAGGCTGCTGCAGCCCCCACTAGCTTTGGCTTACTGAAAACACACCCCAGGACCACCACTCAAGACCAGGATCTGGATCCAGGCTGCTCAACACGGGAGCACTTGGCCTCTGAATGATCACTTGGTCCCCCTCCAGTCTGCAGGTCAGGAGTTCTGAACCAGCCATGTGCAGGTGCTTGCAGGGCCACTGCTTCTGCCACTTCCTTGCACTGGGAGCAGTTTGGTCAGACCACTTTTCTCCCCCAAATTTAGCTGAGTTCTGCTGACCTTTCACTTTGCCCTTGTTTCTTATGGCTTGATAATTCCCGAATTTGCCACAGCTGCCACTGATACACTCTCCTGAAGACTCCAGCTACGGCTCGTCCTGGGCACCCAGGAGCTAAGCTGTGGTTTCAGGCTGGGCTGGTTCCATCTCCCAGGGTGCTGCCAAGCTGCCTTTAGCAGGAGATGTGTTCTTCTGTATTTTTATGAGTTTTGGAGCTCTAAAATTTCTTTAGAGTCATATTTTATGGGTATTTGAAGTGGCTATGTGGGAGCTGTGGAACCTTGTTGTTTCTATGCCACCATTTGGCTCTGCCTCCCCCATCATATACTTTTAAAAATCTAGTTACTAAACTGATAGATCAGAAGCATATTTGGATTTCAATAAAGTATTCAATAAAGTCTTTCATGATATCCTTTAAAAAAAATGGAGAGATGTGGTGAAATGGTAATTCAGTGAGGTGGATTTTGGACTGATTAAACATAATTAGACCAAAAGAGATGTCATCAATTAAGCACTATTAATCTGGGGGAACAATTCTAATGGAAAGCTTCAGGCTTATTTCGCTTGTTATTTAATATTTGTACAAATGAGTTGAATAAGTCACAGACATCACAAAACTCAGAGATAGCTAATATCTAGACTAATAGAACTTAAAAGTGAAATTTGATTACAACAAATACAAAATCCTGTATTAGGGTTCAAAAAATCAGCTTCCTAAGTGACTAAACAACAATTATGAAAATGAAGGATAATGGAAAATGAAGGTAAAGAGAGACAGAAACAACCCCAAGGCTGAGGATATAAACTATAAAAATCAGATTTGAAACTCCCTGAACCTGAGAGGAAGAGAGGAGGAGGTAAGGGAGCCAATATATTTGTTATTTAAATGTAATGTTGCTGCCTAATGATTGGGTAGAACAAGGTTCTATGATAGGCTCTTTTTCCCTACATAGTCTTAACTTGATTTATTTATACCTGAACTGAGGTATCCTACTGCAAGTGCAATGCTCTGCCTGCTATTATTTAGTGTTATTATGGGGGAGGAGGGGTGAAACCCCTAAAACAAGAGGCTGTTTAATGAGCTTTTACTTGAACTTCCCAAACCACACATATATCTACAAACACACACACACACACACGTGTATCTATATACATGTATATATTTGTGCGTACTACCATCCATACATTGTATTGCATATTCAGTTTAACAAGATTTCCTGAAGCTGGGTTCATACAAATTCTTAACAGTCCTTACTAGACTGCTTTCCTCCTCTCAAATGATGTATTTAGCAAAAATGGTAGCAATTCATAATCATACCCAACTTCTTCTCTGTGAATAACTTAATTTTCTTGGTGCAGTTGTCAAAATGAGAAATAATTTAGACTGTTCAAATATCAGAGTCTCTTAAGGGGTGACAAACTACTGGATAACAGCTACCCACTAAATTACACTAAACCATCAGGTAATACATCAATTCATCTGAACAGATATGTGCCAGGTTGTAAAGATTAGTCACACTTATTAATAATGTGAGAGACTCAAAAGGCAGGGAGGTCAATGTAGATTAAATGAGATGGTCATCTAAAAAAATCACTGTTATTACATCTTAGAACATGCAGGAGATAGAAGCATGCCTTGACTCTAAAACATAACCTAATGGCAATATTCAAGAAAAATAAGAGATCAAAGAAACTTTTTCTGGGGAAAAAACAAACAATTTTTGATAACTAAGCACTGCCTTTTATTGACCTGGGGCAAAATCCCTACTTGTTCTTTTCTGGATGACTGAGAGAGGTGTAATAAGATTAATGTTTAGCCTCTCCTCTAAGAATCTTCCTTAAGATAAATATTGCAGTAACACCTCCCAGGATGCTTCAGTGTCTTTAAATGTTTCTATAATAAATGGAAACTCTGGGGCTATGACCAAAGAGTAGAGGAAGGCTTGATAATTGTTTGAAGAGTGGAGATGGCTGTAGCAATAATAGCATCTGTGTGCATAAGCTGGAAAACTTAACATCTGGGCTGTCACCTGTATGTTCCACCTTAAAGGCCCTGCAAAGGATGAGAGCTGTTGATAAACTTTCACTAATTGTGGCCACTACTCTATTTTGAGACTTTTTTTTTTAAGAATCCAAAATGTCACTACTTAAGAGCAACGGACATAACTTTATTGAATCTGAATATATTATTGTTTACAAAAAGCAAATGAGTAGCACACATGTGTGATCACAGTCTCAGCTTCTTATCTGTAAAATGAAGGGGATGGGACAAATGTTATATGTGCTCTCTCATGGTATTGGAATTTTACAGAATCACAGGTTTTGATCAGGAAAAGACCTTAGAAAGTCTACCAGTAAGTGAACAAGCATTTATTAAATGTTTGCTACATATCAGGCATTAGGTTACAAAGAAAGGGAAAAAACCCAAACAAACATAATGCCTACCTTCAAGGAGCTCATATTCTAACTGAATAGATAATATACTAAAAAGAAAAAGTTATGCACATATAACAGGTGGCATTGGGAAGAAGTCAGGAAGACCTTAGTTCAAATTCAATCTCAAACACGTGGCAGATACACGACCCTGAGTAAGTGACTTAAGCTCTCTCTGTCTCAGTTATCACATCAATGAAATGGAGATAATAATAAAATGATATATGTGTAAAGTACTTTGCATTATATAAAGTACTTAAAATACTATATAAATGCTATATTTATATAAATGTTTGTAAAGTGCTTTGTAACCCTTATACCATGATATAAATGCTAGCTATTCTCATTATAAAATATATACAGTATAAATAGGAGATAATCATCTCTACAAGAATGCATTAGCAGTGTGTGTTAGGAGGAATAGGGAACGAGGGGGAAGGAAAGGAATCTAGTCTATTCCCATCATTTAATAGATGGTTGTGGCTTAAAGGAAATGATTTGCCCAAAGTCAAACTGTTAGTTAATTATTTGAAACTTGAGCCTCTGACTCCAATACAGCATTATGTCTGGTACACTAAGGTTTCTAAATGGCATTTGTGGGGCTGGGGGAGTTAGGAGGGATAGAAGTGCATTACTCACTTATTAAGAAACTTGAAAACATTTCATTCAGAGTTCAGATGTTTTTTTTGTTTTAACTGGAAGTGATTTTCCATAAGTAAGTGTGGTGTAATGGACATAGAGCTTAAAAGCCAGGAGGATTTGGTTTCATGTCCAACTTCTTACACACAATATCCAAATGACTCTGGACAAGTCGCTTAACATTTAATCAACTCTTAAAGACTAAAGTTACAGAGAGAGACTGGAGTCTGCTGTTACCCAAATAATCAATCAGCAACAATGAGACCTAGAAAGACCTAGAATGTTTACTCATTGGAACTGAGAAAAAGTTTTCCAGAAGCCATTATATGGTGCCGTAGAATGAAGCAAAATTGGAAAATAGGCTCTTCTACTCACTACCTGTATTACCATGTGAAAAGTTCTTCATCTTTCTGGGCCTCAATTTCCTTATTTGTAAAATGAAAGAGGTTAGAATTAGATGATCTCCAAGTTCTCTTTCATCCCCAGTATTCTATGATTCTATGAAATGTGTCTTTGCCACTCTCCAAGTGCTTTTACAGCCTTACCTACTACTTCTTTGAACCTTCCTCTATTACCCACAAGGAAACAAGTGCTCCTCAGACATCCTAAAAAGCTCCCTCCCCTTCTGAACTCTTATAAAAGGACTTTATCTCCGACTTTACTGAGAAAATAGAGGTCATCCATCATCAGTTCCTGCTTCAGTTGCAATGAAATTGAATTTTCTCCTACTTCACACCTCAAAAAAATTTTAACAGTCTCATTTTCTCCTTTGTTGATCCAACCTTTGATGGAGAGGTAGACTTTCTCTTTTTAAAGTCTTTCCTTGATTTTTTTTCTGACACTGATTTCTCTTGATTCTCCTCCTGCCTGTCCACTTCTTAACCTTCTTTGCCTAATCTTCTTCTTCTTCCCGTCCACTAAATGTGGTCAACTTCAAAGGCTCTGCCCTCAGCACTCTCATTCTGTCTTTAAACTCATCTGCTCCCATGGGTTTAATTATCATTGCTGGTACTCTTGATCTCCTTTCCTCCCACCTTCCCTAAGAGTTAACACCCCATCCACCAATCATTCTATTTCTTTCCTATTTTTACAATTTCTCTTTATCTTTAAGGCTACTTAACTGCTGCTCACAAAATCTTCACTTGACCTAGCCACTGACTTGAGCTCTTTTCCTATATTTCTTCTCCCATTCTCAAACTCCTAGAGTTATCTACACTCATTTGCTTACAATTCTTCATGTTGCACTCTCACTTATCAATCCCTTGATGTGTGGCTTCAAAACCCATTACTCAAGTGAAACTGTTCTATACAAGATCACCAGCAACTTCTTGAATGATAAATGTAATGCCCCTCCTTTTTTATTCTTACCCAACTTAACCCGTTTGCAAATTTTGAAACTGTCAACTGCCCCGTCGTGCTGGACACCTTCTGCTCCCTTGGCTTCAATAAACAAGCATTGCTTGAGTACTGCATGCTAGACACTGTTATATGCTGTAGATTCAAAGACAAAACCAAAACTGTTCCTGCCCCCAAGGAGCTTACTTACATTCTACTGGGATAAAAACACGTACAGAGTTAGCTTAATATAAAATATACACAAACTACAATCAGGGAGAGAGGAGAACCAACATCTGAGGGAATCCGGAAAAGACTTTTGTAGGAGGTAACTGAAGTGAGCCTTGAAAGAAGTTAAGAGTTTCACAGAGATAGAAGCAAGGAGAAAGAATATTTAGGGATATTAGATACATACATGTGCAAAGGGGGAGAGAAAAGGATGCAACGTATAGGGAACACCAAATAGGATAGTTTGGCTGGAATAAATAGTGCATTTCGAAGGAATAATATGACACTAGTCTGGAAAGAGATGTTGGAACCAATGAATGAAGGGCTTTAAGTGCTAGATAGAATAATTTGTATTCAATCATTGAAGCAAAAGCAAATCATGGAAGCTTCTCGAGCAGGGAACGGATATACTCAGACCTAGTAGCTTTTCAAAAAGTGGAGAAGACAGGATGGATATCAAGAATCCAATTCGGCAACAACAGTCAAGACAAGGTTGATGGAGGTCTGAACCAGAGTGGTAGCTCTAAAAATAGAGTAGATGCTACATCCAAATAATGGAAGTAGGGTTCATAAATCTTGGCAGCTGACTGGATATGGCAACAAGGGTAAATAAGAAAGAAGAGTAAAGGGCGACTCCACAGTTTGTGAACAAGGATGAAAGGAAGAATTGAAACATATTGGCTAAAAATAGGGAAATTAGGAGAAGGTATCTATTTAGAGGGAAAGATAACAAATTCTATCCTACTGCTAGCAATGTTGAGTTTAACATTCCCATGGAACATACACGTGGAAATGCCAAATGTGAGAGTTCGTGATTTTGGCATCTGTGGTACTTTTCTGCCTTCATATGCCTCTTACCTGTCTGAGCATTCCTTATCATTCTCTTTTGTAAAATCATCATGTTATTCCTGCTCACTATACATGGTCAGTCATCCGGACAAAGCTTATATTAATCCCCTACCACAAGCCAGGCACTGTTCTAAGTGTTCGGAATACAAAGAAAGGCCAACCAGCCTCCATAAAAAAACCCACCAGTCCCTTCTCATAAGGAGTTCATAGTGTCCTTTCTCTTTTCCTCTCCTTGGTGATCTCATCACTCTCCATGGGTTCAACAATAATTTCCTAGCAGATAAGTTTTAAATCTTTATTTACAGCCCTCATCTCTTTCATAACTTCTCATTCCACATTATTAACTGCATTTGGGACATATCCATGTGTGTGTCCCACAATATGCTCAAGCACAACATGTTCAGAATACCTCTTCCCTTCCTTTTTTCTATAGTTCTTCTATAATTTAATATTTCTGTTGATACTGCTTCTATCCTACAAGACAGATAGGCTTGTAACTGGAGAGAGTTCTTTATCTACATCCTTTTCTTTAATCTCTACATCAGATCAATTGACAAATTGTGTCTAAGCTATATCCACAGCATCACAGCCCTTTCTCTATAGCCTATTTTAGGACCTCATCATCTCTTTCTTGGACTAATGAAATCATCTCCTAATTGGTTTCCCTTCCTTCCTTCTCCAGTCATTCCCTCAATCCAGCTATACAGTTTATATTCTTTAAAACATATATGTGTACATATATAAATATATATATGCATATATGTATGTATATGTGTGTGTCTATACTCATACTGAAACATCTTCAATGATTCCCTATTGCTTCTAGGACAAAATATAAATTCTCAACCAGGCATTTAAAGCCTTTCACATTCTAGGTCCCTTGGAATCATGGAATTCTCAGAATTAGAAGAGATGTTAGAGCTCATCAAGCTCAGTACTTAAGTAAATTCCAGTATACAAAATCCCCAATAAGTAAATAGCTTTTTACTTAAAAACCTTCAGCAAATGAAAACCTAGTGTTTCTCTGCAAACTCTGCTGAGTGTTCCTGGTTATTTCTTTTTGGGTCAAGAACAGGTTTAATCTCTGATCATGTTAAATCCCTTTAGACGATTGAAGATGATTATCTTTCCCTCTCCCCAAACCAGTAGTTGCCAGATATCTTTATTCACTGCTGGAAAAGTAATATTTAACACAAATTTGTTTACTTAAAAAGAAGAGATTTGGGATTAAGCATTACTCAAAGGAAGAATGGTTGGTGTTCCTTCAGTCTCTCCTTTTGAGTCTGTGCTAAAAACAGTTATGATTCATACGGAAGTCCTCTAGGAGGACAGAATGGAAGAAGAGACTAGAAACAGGGAGACTAAGTGAAAGGTTGATGCAACAGCCAACTAACCAATTAACAAATCTTTATTAAGGATTTACTACATGTCAAGCTCTGTGCTTTGGACTAGGAATAACACCAAAGCTAAACAGTTCTTGCCTTTAAAGAGCTTACAATCTACCAGGGGGAAATAATATGTAAGGTAGTACACCTATGTTTAATAACTTACATATCTCCCCCAACTAATTGTGTGTGTGTGTGTGTGTGTACACATACAATGTAAATAAGGTGGACATGAGGAGAGAGTGTACTCCAGGCACGAAGGACAGAGAGTACAAAGGTTCACCGGTAGGTGATGAGGTGCCATCCATAAGGAACAGAAATATATGTCTTAGCTGTTGATGTGGTATGTGTGGAGTATAGCAATCTGTAATAGAGCCACAAAGGTAGATTGGGATCATATTGTAAAAGAATTTAAATGACAGGAATTTATTTTTTACCATTCTGGCAACAGAGTTCACTGACTTATTTGAGTAGAGTAGTAACCTGGTCATACTTACACATTAGGAAAATTACTTTGGCAGCCACTTAGAAAATGGAATGGAGTTGGGAGATATTTGAGGTAGAGATATGAATTAGAGCACTAATGAACAGTTCAGGCAAAGTGTTGGCTTGGGTCAGTGGAGAGAATGGAACAGAAGTAAAATCACTCCTATTGCAATATTTGTGCAATGTGGCACCATCATACAGCTTTTCCCCTATGATGAGAATCTTAGAGTAATCTTTTCATCTTTCAACTTGCTCACTTTTCCTAACTAATTATAAGGTTTGCCAAATAAAGTTTATAATTCTTTGCCTTAGATTCAAGACTCTTCACTATCTTGAATTATCCTACCTTTTCAGTCTTTTCTCATCTTACTCTTCCCACACTTTCTACCCTGTGGACAAACTGGACTTCCTGCTGTCTTCTGAACACTTTTCTGTCTTGTTCACACTGTTCTCTCTTCCAGGAGTATCCTCCCTCCCCTCTCTTACTGCTCATCTTCCAAACTCTAATTCAAATACCCATTCATGCAGGAATTCCTTTTTGATCTTGTTTATTTAATGAATGAATGAATTCTAGCATTCTATAAGCTACTGGTATATGGCAATACAAACTTAGATTTCTTTTCAACAATTCAACAAATCCTGATGAAACACCTACTATGTTCAAGGCATTGTGCTAGGTAATGAAGCCACAAAGACAAATGAAATAGTCTTTTTCTTAAAAGAGCTTGTATTTATATTCTGGGTGTTTAGAAGTGGGTAAAACATGTACATGGTAGTATGGGAAGGGAGAGAAGAAGATCATGGAAAGATTTCCAGAGGAGGTGGCACCTAAAATAAGAAGGAAGACAAGGGCCCTGAGAGATAAAACGAAACAATTGTGTGTTGCTAGCATGGAGGACAGAATGATAAGTTCAGGTAATAACTGGTACAGGGGTGGGGAACCTTTTCATGTAGGAAGGCCACATTCATATTTACCTGTAATCAAATAAGGCCACATTCAGGAAACTTCAATTAAATATACTTTAAAATGTACATTATTTTGTGAAAATCTAACTGCTATGTACTCCATAATTACAAAAAATGAAAACCATTTGTTAATTCTAAAGTTAACTAACCTTTTAATGAATTGTGCCTGTTTTTTTGTTGGAAAGCATTTAAATATTTGGTTACAGCAGGGAGGTCCATAGTTTCAAATGATCCTCTACTATGGGTATCAGTCATTTATGACCTTAAGGGCATCTTGATTTAGATTAGGTAGCAGAATGTAGATTCCCAGCAATCAGTGGTTGAAAAGCAAGAAAGCATTTTTCTTTTCTCTTTTTCAATTTTATTTTGCTTTTTTTTTTTGTGGAGCGGGGAAGGGCAGGGCATTGGAGTTAAGTGACTTGCTTCAGGTCACAGGGCTAGTAAGTGTTAAGTGTCTGAGGCTGGATTTGAACTCAGATCCTCCTGACTCCAGGGCCTGTGCTCTATTCATTGTTCCACCTAGCTGCTCCATGAAAGCATTTTTCTCAGTGATATCAGCTAGGTGAGGCTGAAATGGTAATTTGAGTGTGATGTCATTATTCTCAAAGTTAGTAAACCTTCCATTGTATTCTCCAATTAGTAGGTCTATAATGGCTGAATATTCTTCAAATGATTTGCATATATCATCCTGCTCATCAATAACCTTTGCTAACTGGGGAAAATGTTCATCCAAAACTTCCTGTTGAAGACGAAGTGTTTTGAAAAAAAAGATAGCTTTTTTTTGAAAACGCTTGATTTTTTTTTTGTCACATGTCATATATAGACTTAATTTCACCTTGAAAGAAATATTCAAGTCATTTTGATCTGACATATCACAAAGAAATGCAGCATTCCGACAGAAATCTTCTTTCAACAATTCACATTGCTGAATCTGTTCTTCATAAAATTTAACTATCTTCTTGCAGAGATAAAATTTTTGCTAACACCTGTCCTTGTGATAGTCAATGCACTTTATAATGAGATGGCAAATCCACATGAATACCTCATTGTTCAATTTTAGCATTTTATGAAACTGACGATGCTGTTCATTTTTATGAATGTAGTTAACAACACTTATAACCTGTTGCAAAGTGTCACTTAAATAGAAGATTTAGCTCAGAGACTGTGGATGCAAGATACAATGTAAAGAATACCTGGGTCTATTAATACTTTTTTTTTTTAAAATCTGTGCCTCTTTATGTTTTCCTCTCATGGAACTTGCACCATCTGTACATACATGCACTAAATTTATCAAATTTGGTTTAACTTCACAACATTTATCTTGAAAGTTGTTGAGGATATCTATTCCTCACGTTCTCTTCACAAGAATGCCCAGAGAGTAACTCTTCATAGCAAAGAAAATCTGTTATGATCTGAATGAAGTATGAAACCTGTGCTGAGTCAGTAGTATCAGTTGATTCATCCAAAGCACCTGAATAATACATATTTTCCTTTTGAGGTATTGTGTGAAGTTGTTCTGACAAGTTAAAGGTTAATTCATGGCTGCCGATCAGTTCTCCTTGAAAGGAGCAATTGTTTTTACTTGGAAACATTATCAGAATCTAAGCATCCCACAACTTTGACAATGCATTCTTTCATGTATCATCTCAGAAATATGTAGAGATGAGTCAAATTTTTTAAAATAAGAGCCATTCCCCAATTGACAAATGCTTAAAAGATTCAAATAATCAGTTTTCAGATGAAGTAATTAAAGGCATCTATAGCCATATGAAAAAAATCACTATTGCTTGGAGAAATACAAATTCAAACAATTTTGAGGTACTACCTCACATCTATAACATTGGTTAATAGGATAGAAAAGGAAAATTACAAGTGTTGGAGATGTGGGAAAACTGAGAGTCTAATGCAGTGTTGCTAGAGTTGTGAACAGATTTAATCATTATGTGGAGAAATCTGTAACTATGTCCAAATATTTGTCTCAGCTCTTCTCTGGTGGCAAAGAATTGGAAATTGAGAAGATGCCTAACAACTGTATAAACTAGCTGTGGCATATGATCGTCATGGAATATTACTGTGCTCTAAGAAATGATGAGCTAGATGCTCTCATGAAAAAAGCAAACAAACAAACAAAAAAAAACCCCTGAACTTACATGGACTGATGCTGAGTCAAATAAGTGAAGCCAGGAAAACATCATACACAGCAATAGTAATGTTGTAAGATGATCAACTGTGAATTACTTAGCTATTCTCAGCAATACAATAACCCCAAACCCTGCATCACTGAATGACTTCCCCTTTTTCCCTGAGTATATAAGCTACTTTCTAAGTTGCTCCAGGGGCAATATTTCCAGTTCTCATTGCTACATGAAAGAACTGTCTTTGCTTTTGCTTTTCATCTTTTAATTTCTACAATAAAATTTTTGCACCTCTCTCTAATTTAAAATATTTGTGTTCCTTATGAGTATTATAATGCTGACGAGCACTGGATTTCTTTAACGTTGATATTTCAGTATTGTAAAGTAAGCATATCATCACTTCTTTAGCAGAAACAAGGTAATATTGTAATTCTCAATACTGATTTAAAAAAAAAATCTGTTTTCTTCCTTCAGCATTCTTTTGGTCTTCTTTGATATGATGGATTGTTAAGCAGACAGAATTTAAAAAAATACTGTTGATAACTTTGATAAACCTATCTCTGCTTAGCAATGCAAGGATCTAAGACAACTCTAAATGAGCCACAATGGAAAATGCTATCCACATGCAGAAAATGAACTTTGGAGTGTAAATGGAGATAGAAGCATTCTATTTGCTTTCCCTTTTTTTTTTTTTTTTGTTTCTTCTTTATTGTGGTTTCTCCCATTGGTTCTAATCCTTCTTTACAACATGACTAATGTGAAAATATTTAATATGAATTTCTATCTAGAGCCCGTATCAGATTGTATGCCATTCTAGGGTAAGGGGACAGGAAGGATGGGGAGAAAATTTGAAACTCAAAATCTCATGGAAGTGAATGGTGAAAACTAAAAATTAATTAATTAATTTAAAAAATACTGTCAAGCTGCACAACTATTCACAAATTACACTTCAATCAGAAACACAGTGCACCATTGTCAAAAGCTGATAACAGACTGGCATACTTGACCTCCATAAACTCTTGCCAGCCAGCCTCATGTGGTAATGGTGCCAGTCAGACAAGGCAAGTTATAACTAAATAATGAGCACAGCAGCCACCAATTTAGTCCTTATGGCTTACTAATGTTCTAATTGTGCCAGTCAGTGGGAGCATTATTTTATTGAAACTTATTTTATTCTTTTTTATTTTAAATATGCTCATTTTAAAAAATTAAATAAAAGTATAAAAGATGAACAAAAATATATTAATAAAAATAAAAGGATTTGTTCTGTAAAATTTGGATTCAGTCAAAAAGTCACACTTAGGACCACACCTAAAAGTCCATATGTGGCCTTAAGGCTGCAGTTTCCTCACCCCTGAACTAGCAGTTTAGTTTGGCTGACCAGAAAAATAATTTCTCTATTTTCAGTGTTAGGAGGCTAGACTATCTACTGAAAGAGAAGTGGGGTTAGGGATTGAAATGGGGTATTGAGGAAAGAGAGGTATTGGAATAACCATTGTGGTAGCGGGACAGAAAGTTAATTGAAGAAGAAATAACAAATTTGCTGTAGAGCCAGGAGGGCCCACCTGATAATAAATAATATGAATTTGTAGTAGATCTAGTTGGCACAAATTTGTTACTTTCCAATAGTATTTGACTGCTCAGGAGAATTGAGCAGAGAAGGTACAAAGTGGGAGTAATTGTAGATTAAGGGTTGGTTAAGTGCAAACTGTCACAGGATAAGGGAGCATACAGAACTGATGGTGGGTGGCAGTGTGTGGTTTAATTGGTCAGCTATGGACACATTAAAGTCATGTCATTGTTTATGCTGGTCGATTTCTTCTTTACAATGTGGTGATCGAGGTGATTTAAAGTCCTTGAAAATCTAAAGTTATCTTCTTATGGGGTTCTACTGTCAAGAGTAGCTTTCAAGAACTTTATATGTTGTGTAGTGATGCTGTCAAAGAGATAGGTTTGTATTACTGGGGAAGCAAGACATCAACTACTGCAAGTAGCCCTAAAAAAAGAAGCAGAGACTCAATCTGAAACAGGCTGCAGAGAACAGACCAAAAGCCAGGAGATGAAGAAGAAAAGAGAAAAGAGGCAGAGAAAGATAAGATAGACAGATACACAGAAACAGAGAGACAGAAAATCAGGGAGAAACAGAAAAAAGTGGGAGATAGAGAGATTAGACAGAGACATTAAACAGAGATTGAGAGACACTGAGAAAAAAACAAAGAATTCTCTATAGCAGAGATAAAATGAGCTGAGTGAAACCTACAGCAGAAAATGCCTGTTGAGACCTTTTCATGATAGAGAAGAATATATTGTTAGGTTTTTGTGGAAGAGAGACAGAAACACAGATGCAGATATATAGACATAAAAAATCAGAGAGATGGAGACAGAGAAAGAGAGGGACAGACCAAAATAGAAAGAAAGAGCTCAGACTTCTTCATGATAGAGAGCAAATCGAGTGTTTCTGTTATGTTCTCTTTTTGTGTAAGGGAGTTGTTACTTGTTGTTCATTCATAAAGAAGTCCATGACATCAAGAAGATGATGCCATGACTTGAAAGCGAATTGGATTTAAGTGAGGGAGGGCTGTGCAAGGTCACCAGCCTCACTATCTCCTCTGAAGCCATGTGAGTCCTGTGGCAAGATACAGATAAGAATGACTGGATATGGCCCCCAAGGGGAGTGAGACCTCTGTGACAGATAGATGAAATAAGCAAGAAAAAGAAATTGAGGTGATACTCCCTTGTGGCAAAGAGAGCTAAAGAGGATCTCTGTGGTACGAGAGAAAGACACACACAGAGACAGATGAAGACAGAGTGGTGAGACATGTGGAGAAATAAGACCTCTGTGGTAGAGAGAGTTTTGAGAGAAATCTCTATGACAGAGATCTATCCATGCTAGACAAGATTCAAAATAGAAAGTGTGCTAGGTGAAGAGTGTGTGTGTGTGTGTGTGTGTGTGACAAAGACCAAGAGAAAGACATGCAGAGAGACAGAATGAGAGACAGAGAGACAGGACAGAGATGGAGAGAGACAGAAACAGAAAAAGAGACACAGAGACAGAGAGGGACAAAGAGGGACGGAGACACTTAGGCAGAGATGAGATAGCTTTGTCACAGAAACAGAACTGAGTGAAATCCCTATGACGAAGAATTTGTTCTGTGTGAGATTTTCTCATGGTAGAGTGTGTTGGGTGAAAACTCTGAGGCAGAGAGAAACAGCCAGGCAGGAACAAAGAGCAAGAAAGAGAAAGCTAGATGAAACATCTGTGTTTAAGGTTGGGGAGGGAGATGAGAGGTACCTAAAAGAGAAATAAAATGTGTACTAGGTAAGAACATTGTGGCAGAGACACACAAAATACTTGGTGAGACCTCTGTGACAAAGTAGTGTTGTTTTGGGGAAGTTTTGTTCTAAGGGAACTTTACTTGTGACTCTTCATTCCTTCCTGTTGTGTAACTCCTTTAGAAAGTCCAACATGCTAGAACATTCTACGGGATCTTAGGCAGGGAGAAGACAGAGGGGTTTAGGCCATAATCACCCTGTAACTACAAGATCAATCACAAAAGCATTCTTGAAAGTATCTTCCGAGCCTTTCTTTAGTCTTTCAAAGGTGTGATGAAAGCAGGATAAATAAGAAAAAATGCATTTCTTTTTAGAGTTTGAAGACCAGTGTTCAAATGCCTGTTCTACGGTTTATTGGCTATGTTGCTTTGAGCAAATCACTTTACTATTCTGGGCTTCTTTCTCATTTATAAAGTGAGGATGATTGAGTTAATATCTCAAGCTATCAGTTTTAGAACTGGAAGGAACCTCAGGGGTCATATTGTCCATTTTATAGATGTGGAAAACTCAGCTCCAATCCTTTCCAATTCTAAATGCTGTAATCATATATATTAGAGACCACAGAACTCTGGGAGCTGGGGTATACAATCTCTCAAAAGTTTGGTACCAAGATTCCAACCTCTTTACTTCTACTGCATAAGTGAGGGAATGAAAATACTGTGCCCTAAGATCCCATCCTTTATATCTGATAAAGGTGTGGCAGTAGACAGGGAATCTCAGGATTAATGATTCATAAATGCAGTGTGTGTGTGTGTGTGTGTGTGTATGTGTGTGTGTGTGTGTGTGTGTGTGTGATGATGGTGACCAGACCAGGTGTCACTGAAAATGCCATTTCTGACATGTGCCATACAGAGACGTCTAGCCCCCCCCAGAAGGTCAGTTTCAAACTGAGCAATCTTTACAGTAAAAAGCCTCTTTATTTCCTCGAAGCAGTTATATGAGCTCATTGCTTTATAGGGCCCAGCTGTCCTTTTACCTTGTTAATTCTGAGACCTTAATGAATTCCTGTCAACTACCTTTATCCCTGATTTAAAAACTCTGCCTTCCATCAGTAGAACATATTTCCTTTCTCCTAGCCGACAAAAAAATCTGCATCATTTTGGAACTAGCAACTGCTCATATATAATTACAAAAATGAGGCCTGTTCACAGGGGCAAAAATGTCTAATTTCATTTTAAAATTCCTCCATTCAAAAGAATGTATGTATTAGAGAATCAGAGAGAAGGAAATCTCAGTCTCTTAAATTGTTTTGTGTAAATCCAATCTCTCCAAAACAAAAAGGAAAAATTAAAGAAAAAACCCATAGTCAAAAGTTTTAATAAAAGCCTTGATAGTAATGGTTTATTACTATTAGTCTTATATAACTTTGTAAAGAACAGAACTGGATGAATGAATGATATACCAGTTCTCCAGAACAATTTACCTATCAACTGAAGACATGAACAATTCTAGCTTTGAGATGGCACATCTAAAAAAAAAAAAAAAGAAAGAAAGAAAAGAAAAAAAGAAAAAGTGAGAGAAAATAGTTTCACTGAAGTCTGTATGTAACCAAAATGACAGGTTTTGCTGCTGTGACAGTTAAAATTAAGTGTCAGTAGAAAAAAACTGGTGGCTTCTTTCAACTGAGGATGACTTAGAATCTAGGGTTACCAGAATAAAAAACCAGCAAAAATTGGTCATGACAGAACTCAACCTGGCTCCTGTTACTTGCATGACGTTTTATCTAAACCCTAGTGCTATAGCACTCTGATTGAAATTTTTACCCTGCATTTTTTCTTGGTAAAAAGTGTTGTTGTTAAACTTGCATAAACTATACCATCATAACATTTGAGAAGATAATTAAATTTGGGTACTCCTAACCTGGGTAGCAATAGTGCTATTTCATGAAGTTTTACTTGTCCCTTTAATGTAACAATGCATTTAATAAACTATAAATATACATCATATCTGTGTAAAATTATTTTTCATGAAATTATTTTTTTTAACTCAATATTATTTTCTTCTCTTACAGGAGCCTCTTGGTAACTTAAATTCAACTACAAATATTTATTATTTGAATTGGAATGCTTAAAATATTTATAACTTATCTATTTGTATTTAAAATCTAGAAAAATCAAACATCACAGCTTTTTAAACATAAGAAGTATTCCCTGTTTAAACCACACATCAGTCTACTGTGCTGTTAAAAGCAGTATCCCATGATACAGATATCATTCCATCAGGAAACTGTCTTTCTTGGTATCACAGCTAATATCTAATTCACCCATGAAGCTACAATTAATTTTGCTGTTGTTTTTGTTGTGATAGGAAAGTGATAATTAAGTTTCTTTCCCAAATCTAAATACTATTCTCAGATAAAGAAGAAGGAAAAAAAAATGAAGATGAGGTAGGAATTGATTATATGCATTTGTATATGTGTTATCAACTAAAAAAGGTTTGGAACAGCAGTTTTTAAATGAAGGCATATTATGCTTAAATTTATTTGCTCAAAAATAAAATATGGAATTGAGGCAATAATTAGAAAATTCCAGACCAAAACATTAGAAAATAATCAACAAGAATTTATTGGGTTCCCACCAAATGAGAAGCATCCAGATTACAGGAACAAAAATGAAATTTGGGGGCTTGAATTATCCAGATGATTTCCTCAATTTTCCCCTTTGTTTGATTTAGATAAACACAATACATTTTGCACATCAGTCTCATCCGATGGTAACTGTCAGGGAAACAGCCGGCAGAGGCAGCCGACATGCAGCACTAGAAACAAGAGGACCCTAAGCCTGAGAGACAGTCTGCCTTAGGTAAAGAGCATCGTATATTGTTATTGTGACAGAAAACAGTGATTTGCTTTTTACGGTTTGGTTTGTCCAGCAACTTTAATACCCTATAGACACATTTTTATATTACTGGGAAGATGTTATTAGTGATTCATAATTTTCATCCTTGATATGAAGCTCTGCAATCATTCCGGAACTCATTCTGTTTATTAAATAAAAGACTGAAATCAAGGGAGAGTGAAAGAGAGGAAAAAAAGAGAAAGCAAAAGAAAAGAGAAAAGGAAAGGTAGGAAAAAAGAGATTAGGAAATTGGGAAAGAAAAGAGGAAGAAAAAAGGTGGAGAAGAAAAAAGAAAATAAGGGGGAAGGGGAAAGAGAAAAGAGGAAGGAAAGAAGAAAGGTGGAAGAGGAAAAGAGAAAAGAGGAAAAGATGAAAGAAAAGGAACTAAAAAAAAAAACCTAAAATAATTTCATATTATTAACTATAGGAAAAGGGGCAGGTATAGGACCCTAGGACCTTCCTCCAAATTCTGTTTAAGTAAGCATGTACCACTACCTTTTCAAAAAATGAAGAATCATAATAAAAATGCATATTCTTTACCACTTTCAAGATCTGTAGTATTTAGCACAAGATGCCATTTCTTTAGGAGAAACATACTAGATTTTTCATGCACATCCTGTGGGACTGAGTCTCTTACAGGTGAAACTGCCTTATAATGAGGTCCAAGGGGGTAGTTCAGTAATTAACTTCCTACAAATGGGATTTGAGACAGACTCTGTCTTAAGATGAATTAATTCTATTATCATTCTTTTTCCTAGCTATTGCCCAGTTTATGCACATTTGGTGACTAGTGACCCAGGCTTCTGGACCATCTTGGTCCCTTTCTCCATAGTGTCAGTCATTGAGACACACACACACACACACACACACACGAGTCTCTAGCTGATCAAGATAAAGAGAGAAGAGAAATAAGGTTTAAAGAATTTCTTCAGAGAGATGAGCTCTGAAACATGGAGCTACAGTCTGCACAAGCAGGAGAGAAATTGAATATTGAACTCTAATCTCAGCTTCTGCAGAACATAAAGTCCAGGACATTCATCAGGACTGGCAAATACCTCCCTGGTATACAAATAATTCTAGGACACCATACAGAATTAGAAAAAGAAATAAAGCAATATGAGGGATGGAAGGGGAGAGGGGAGAAAAGGAAGTACTTAGCTTCTCTTTAATCTGCACAATGTATGTGGTTGTTTATGTACATGGGTCAAAATGCTCAGGTCTTGATTTTTCCTTTCTCTAGAAGCTTCTGTCAAAGATGGCCGACCTCAACACTGCAGAGAAAGTTTTTCAGATGCTGTGTCATTCTCAAATTTATTCTTAAAGTTCACTTTTTAAAAGGGAAAAAAATATTTTTAAAACATGTTGCTTCTCAGCTAGAAAGATTGCCTTAAAGAAGCAGCAGCCTCTTAAGGAGAACAGCAGGCGGCTCTCCTGGTAAAACAGTGTCATCTAGCTTTAGGTAAGAGAAGCACTGCAAAAATAAAATGCAGCAATTGGTTTTTTCAGCTCAGCTTGTTTGCTGTTAGAAATTTTCCTTCGATTTTTAAACCAGAGAAACTTTACATTGGCAAATGTATATCACAAATGATTTTTATTAAAAATATGGGTGCTGGTATGGTTAGAGTGTCATTGGCAACAGTAACAACAACTACAATATTTTTTTAAAAGGTTGAAAACGGCAAGACAAGGTAATGTGGTACCACAAACAGTTCCTTAATAGAGGTTTTCTCTTTAGCTCCACAGAATGCTGGTTGGGGTCCATTTAGTGCCCACTCTTGGCATAAGAGTAGATATCCTCACATAAAGGGGAGTGGAATGGACGAGTGGTGGTGAGGCTAGGATAGTATCTCTTGGAGTTTCTATTTCAAGGGCTGTCTTTCTGAATAGGTAACCATCTACTAGATAGTATTTAAGGAATGGCGGGCAGAGACCCCAACCTCAAAATATCCCTGATATCCTTTACCATGATACTTAACAACCCACCCAAATTAAAAAGGTTTTACTTTCTACTTGTACTTTCTTAATGTCTGAAGGAAAACAGCTCAGTTTTTTGACAAACATAAAATGGATGTGAATCTTTGCACTAGACCAGACTGAATGAAATCTAAAGACTCCTTCAGAAACTGGAGGACTGAAGCTCACAGAAAAGGAAATGTTTATTCCCAAGGTTAGTCTATAGAACAATCATAAATCTTGCTCTCTACCACTGTCTGAAATTCTCCTGTTTCTTAAGGGCTTTATCATTTGATTAAACTATTGCTATTAAAAAAATCGAGAGATTTATTATTTCTCTGGATCCTGAAGGCTTTTCAGTCTTTTAGAGCTCATGATTTTAGTGCAGAGTTGTTTCTTATTTCTTAGAATTTCTATGTTCCTAAAAACATGTTAAAATTCATATTTTAATAATTTTAATATGTATGTGTACATTCATAAAAGAATATATTCTACATCATACATTCTGTTTTTGAGAGAAAAGCTAGATTTTAGAGAAATCCAGGGAAAGTACACTTTCGCACCTTTCTCTTAATCCTTAACAACGTTTTTCTAATCCTGATTTTATGCCCCAGACCTTGATTAAAAAGCTCTCTTCCCAATTCATCCTGTTCTAACTCACTGCTATTTTGGAATCAAACTTGCCAGACCCTGCCAACCAGGGGCAATGGGACAGGATGTGTACTAGTTATTAAGGACAGTTAACAAGGCTGAAAAAAATTACCCTCCTGAGAGAAGGTGCAGTCGGAGACTTCTCCCTAGACAGTAAACACATTTCCTGATAGGTTTAGTCCGACTTCATGGCAATCATAATAGTGTATTTGCCCTATTTATGCCTTTAGATAGAATTAAAAGGATAATCTTGCTCTCCGTTTTTAACCCATTCACCACTGAGAGGTATTTTACTGGGTATGCTCTGACTGGTATTCTCTGTGCCCCATGTTCAAAGCAGAGAGAAACAGTCATGAAGCATTGTGCTGCCGCAGAGAAAATCAAAATCCCTTTCTGATGCCAGAAAGTTTTTCAGTCAGTTCTTAGTCTTTACCTCTGGTCACTTCTTTTCCTTTCCTTCTTCTTTTCATTATATTATTTTTTCCTATTTGCTGTCTTTATTCTTTCTCTATTTCTTTGACTTAATTTATTTACCCTTTTATCTTTTGTCTTCTCTTTTCTTTTGGTTATTTAAAAAAAAATTTCTCTTTTCCTCTTTGTCTCTTTCCCTTTCTGATTTATCCTTTTTTTTTCTATGTACTTTAAAAAATTCTTTTGGTTTTTATCTTTTGTAAACTCTTTCCATATCTCTCTCCCTCTCTGTCTGTCTCTCTCTTTCTCTCTCTCATTCTCTTTGCTAGTTTTTCTTTTATTTTGTCCATCCTTTTCTTTGTTAACTCTTTCCTCTTTTTCTTCTGTTGCTCCTTTTTCTTATTTTCACTTTCTTTTCCTCTCCACACTATTTTATTTTATTTTAACTGCCCATTTTGTTAATATTTCTTGTCTTTGTTCTTTGAATTTCCCACCCTCTTTTCTTTCTCTCCCTCCTATTCTTCTCTCCTCTTTTTCTCTGCTTTATTTCCTAAGTACCATTTCTTCTCCTTTTTTTGCCATTTTTCTTTTTCCTATCTTTTTAAAAATATTTTTTGGCTCCTTTTGTTCCTCTTTTTTCCTAATAATCAGTAAATCAGCCAGTCAATAAGCATTTCTTGAGTGCCTACTACATGCCAGGCATTGTGTTACATGTTAAGGATATAAAGAAAGGTAAAAGTCTTTTATCTCAAAGGAGTTCACAATCTAATGAGGGAGACAACTTCCAAACCACTATGCACAACCTAGATATATACAGGATAAATGGAAATAATCAACAGAGGAAAGGCATTAGATTGGGAAGAGCTCCCTATAAAAGATAAGATTTTAGCTAGAACTCAGGAGGCAAAGATGAGGAAGGAGATCATCCTAGAAGACATAAAAGACAAACAGTGAAAATACCCAAAGTCTGGAGATGGATTGTCTTCTTCAACTAACAGCAAGGAGGTTAGAATAATTAAATTTCAGTGTATATGGGATGGTATAAGATTTAAGAATACTGGAATGGTGAGGAAGGGAGGTTATGCAGGACTCTGAAAATCAAAAAAAGGATTTTCCATTTGATCCTGGAAATGGTAGTTAGTCATTGGAGTTTAACGAGTAGGAGAGTAACTTGATTGGACCATTAGTAGAGGAAAATCACTCTGACAGAGGACTGGAGTACAAACTATTTTTCTTAATTTGTTTTATCTTATTTTTCCTATTCTTTTTTTTCCTTTCTCTCCTTCCTCTATTATGTCTTTTTTTTCCCCTCTGCTTTGCCCCCTCCACCCTTTTGTACTTGGTTATTTGTCCTTGTCTTTTTTTTTCCTAGTCATTTTTCTTATTATTGCTTTTCTTTTTGCTGTCTCTGCCTTTTTATCTTTTTCCTACCTGCTTTGTTCTCTTCTCTTCTTGGCCTTTTTTTAACTGAATTTTTTAAAAAAAATTCTCTTTTGTCCACCTGTCCTATCATTGTCTCTGTTTTTCTCCTGTTTTCTCTTATTTTCCTATCTCATCTTGTGCCATCTTTTCTCTCCTCCTCAACTCTCTCTCTTTTTTTTTTCCTTGGTCTTCATTATTTTCTTTTTAATTTCTTTTTTGTACACTTTCCTTGCTGCCTTTTCAGTTCATCTTTCTGACTCATTTTTCTTCCTTTCTGTTCCTTTTTTCCCTCTTTTTGGTGCTTTCCTCACTGCACTATTTCTCTTTCTTTACACTCTCTTAATGTCCCATCTTTTCCTTTTTTATTGTAATTTTTCTCACTCACTATTTTTTCCAATTTTCCCATATTCTCTGCCCTTTTTTGGTTTTCTTTTGCCATACTTTCTTTCTTTCTTTTAAATCTCTTATTTTTTCTCTCTCATATTTTCTCTTCCTCTTCTCCCTCTTTTCTCTTTCTTTCATGTCTCTTAAAAAAATTTAAAGATAGGAAGAATCTTAAGTATCATTTAACTAAACTGCCTTCTTTAAGAAATGAAGACACCTGGGAGTCAAAAAAGTGGAGTATTTGTCTTCCTATAATTACTTAGTGGGATAGTCTAGATAAAAGCCTGGGAAAAGTTGTCTCTCATAGAAGGCACCTTTCAAAACAAAATACTTTTCTAACAGTGTCAGTATCACTTTCCTCAACATCTTTTTAAGCACAGAGTTTAAAGACAGTGTTAACAAGCTTACTGAAGACTTTTAAACTGTTTTCCTTACACTTTTTTGGTGGATGGTGAAAATATTGAAGAACTCTTCTTTCTTTTTTATATTCTCATTCCCACATTATAGTCACATACACATACATATGTCATATATATGTATATTGTGTATATGTATATATATGTATATATACATATGTAAATAAGACAACATTCTTTCCTTTAACCTAGGAACCAATCTCTAAAGGGACTGATACTCCAAGGATAAACATCAATATTATCCACTGATTATTCATTAATCCTGAATTGCTTTACACTTTCATGAGATGACACAATTAGCAAAAAGAGATATCTTCAGAATATTGGCTCTCAAACACTCATTAATTAGCAGGGGATAGATGGGCCTTTTGGTGATTATGTATCAATTGAGCAAAAAAGAAAAATCGAAAATCCTTAGAGACTGGAAACAAAGACAAGACATAGTTTCCAAAGTACTAGATATCTACCTCATTTTAATGAATAATTCAGCTGCACTTTTTAATTGTGTCTTAATAGCATGTTATTTAGACTTAATAAGATACATTACTAAATGTGTTTAAGTGCTACATTGTTTAAAAAGTGTTATTAAGATTTCCTGGGCTTCTAATCTAGATAATTAGCTAAAATTTAATGGAGTGAATTTCATTTCTTAGTTGAAACCTTAAAGTGGTTCCAAATTCTGTTATATAAAACTTGAGAATATATTCATTTTTCTCACTTCAGTAGTTCTTATAAGACTTCATTATTAGTGATCATTTCTATATCATTCTTAATTTTGTTTTAATTATATTCTCCTCTTCCAAACACTGCCACTTTTCTCATCCCTAATATTAAGCAGTTCAGATTTTTATAATGAATATTGTCATCTCTCCCTTTTGGGGATAAAATGCTAGAAATGCTTCCTGCCTCTGCAAGTAGCAACAATGTTGTTGATTCTGATGCTCCCATATCTCTCATATCATTTCCCTCCTTTCCATTTTGAATGCTACAATCCCAATTCTTTTCCTTTTGATCTTCCTCTAGCCTTTCTGATCTTTAATCCTTCCTTCCTCAAACAGCTGCCAAATTAAATCACTGAAAATCAAATCAAAGTAAATTTGATCACATCATGCCCCTGGTCAAAAACCATCAAGCCCTCCCTATTTCCTAGATTATAAAATACAAACTCCTTAATCTGTCCTTCATTGCTCTTTACTTTCTGGCTTCAATCCATCTCTTCATTCCTCTTTCATACAACTTGACTTTGTATACTCTGTTTTCTAGTCAAAAGGGACTACTACAAATATTCCCATCTTACCCTTCCCTCTTTTGCCCCCACATCATTTGGCTCTGCTTGTTCTTGAACTCTGTTTCCTTCAATACTTTGCTCAGTTGCACCTTCTCTAGGAGGAATTTCTTGATTCTTCTAGCTAGAAGGGATCTCTCCTCATGTCTTTACTGCTTCTCTACTTTTGCTCTCCTAGGTACTTATCTCATTTTAACTCGTATGAGAATTAGTGTTATCTATTTCTCATCATTCTACTAAACCCTAAGTTCTTAATGGGGAGAGAATACATCAGTTTTTATCTTCTTTTATGTTTATGTTTGTAGTTTTGTATTTGTCTTTGTAGTGTGTCCTTGTATATGATCCTCTTGTACATAGTAGGTATTTCTTAAATTAAATTTGCTGAACTGAAATGGGGTGGTAAACCTGAGCACATGCTTTTTTTTTTATTTTTAAGTGTGCTATTATATTAAAAACAACAACAACAACAACTGAGTCACACATCAGCCTTTCCAGCCATATACACACATGAACACAAAATATAGTGATTTGTTTTCATGGAGATTGTGTACATACATTGTCTAAAGATTAAATGTTGACTGTTGCAGGAGACAAGCAAAAGCAAGGAGAGAGCCATTATCTATATTTCTATTTGCATCCCTTTTCCCAAAGGCAGTTGTTTAAGAGATTAGTTAAATTGATTAGTGCCCCAATAATAAGAATCCAAAGTCCTGGATTCAGTCATCTTGTGATCCAGTCATTCTCCCTATATTTGTTGGATGCAGATTATTACTTTAATGTTCACTAGGCACAGGACACTTGGAGTTTGGCATTGGAGAGTGACGGTAGACAATTGGATGCTCATCAACACTATTTCAAATAATGCTAACCTTTTATGTGAAGAACAGGTTTTTCATTACTAGACTTTGACTATAGCCATTAGTCAGTCATTAATAAAATAGAGTGTTTTGGATTTCATTAGAAAATTTGCATTTCACATCTTGTACTTCATACCAACTTGCCAAGAGTAGCCACTTCTTTGATGTGTGACATTTCTCGTCTAGTCATAGGGCTTTATTTAAACTAATCATCAGCCTTGAGAACAGAACTTCATTAGGAAAACAGAAGAACAAGTCATCACTAATTGTATGCAGAAAAACATTGTGGTAGCTACACAAATATAAATCTAAAGTGAAAGTCTGCCAAGAAAGTCGGTCTGGATTTGCATACTTTCGTGAAGACAAGATGGATCATATTTTCAGTTTTGCCTCATCCAAGCCAGTGGCAGAAGATTATTGTCATTTTTCTGCATTATCCTTTGATTACTGCCTTAGAAATCCTTACTAATTACTGACATTTCTGGAGATGTATCATTACCCTCTTGGTTCTGTGGTTGCAGTTAATTATTGTGTTTTTCAGTTACTGAAAGGTATAACTTAGCTTCTTGTAAGTGACATTTATCCCTTAGAGTTATCACAAACCTTTTCTAATTTAACCACTTGGCAACAGGGGGTGTTTAATATTATAAAATTGATTTTATGCTTTTCACTTGTGTATGTAATTCCCAGACTCTGAATATTAAAGAGGAAAAAAAAAATTCCACCTTGGTTTCTGCTTCCTTGGGGGGGGGGGGGAATATTTTATACACATTTCCAAAACATTTTATTTTCCACTGTTGGAAAAACAATGTATTTTTATCATTAGAAGTCTGACATTTACAGCCCATATACATCTGTACAGATCTGGCATCTGATCTTCCATGTTCCTTTTTTATATATTTAAGGAGAAAACAGGTTTTCTCTCCTCTTCTATTTCTATAGTGTTTTTAGATTTACAAAGCAACTACTCGTAGGTAGCACAGGCATTAATTACTTCTTACTTTACAATTACGACTCAGACTCAGAAAGGATTAACCCACGGTTACATAGATAGAAACTGTCAGACTGGTTACATAGATAGAAACTGTCAGACCCAAGACTTGAACCCTAGTGCTGTACTGTTTCTCCTACATGGCATTAGCTTTTCCTCTGAAGCGTCAGGCTTACGGAGAATGCAGCAGCCGTTGCTAGCAATTACGCTGAAGCTTTGTGGCATTGGAGAAAATAATTTCTGTTCCTGTTAGGGTAGACTCGAGGGATAGCTGTTCAAATGCTATGCTGTGTGAAATATAATAATTATGGATACTGGGCATTATACATATAAATACTAACATGCATAAAAGGGTGGCATACCCTTTGGGGGATATGGAGTCAGGCTGTCTCTGTTCCCCCGAGTCCGATTGCCTAAAGGAATTCACTCTATATCTAGATCCCCAGTTTGCCTGTTAGTTAATGGGGACAAGGATGCTAATCAAAGCTTTGTATTTAAATTGTCTATGTGTGTGGGGAGAGCAGAAAGAAACAGAAAATTTATATGCAATATTTTTAAAATTCTACTAGATCTGCCTAAAAGCACAACATGCTCAAAATGTTTCTTGATTAGAAAATTATCTTAAATGCATAAAACAACAAATTTTATATACACAAATGTGCATGTATAAATCTCCAAATGTATATTTATGCATCTAGAAGAGGATACACATAAATGTATAGAATATACAATATCTAGGGCTCTGGGGCTTTGTGTAGGTGAAAGAAATTCTCTATACTCTTGCATTTTCCTCTTGAAAAACAAAACCTCTGAGCAAAAAACCTTGCACTTAATGAAAAATAACAAAAATAAAGTGAGCACTTAATAAATGGTGGCTGAATTGTTGAATTTTTCTTTATCATTAATTTTAATTGTTATATTATTTTTCAGTTATCAGTTTTTCAACTTAGCATTTCAATAGTCTTATGCCTCTGGGATAGGTACCAAATGCAAAAATTAAAGTCAGAAAAAACAGTCACACAAAAAGACAGAAGAGAAAAAGAAAGAGAAAAAGGAAGGAAGGAAGGAAAGAAGGGAGAGAAAAGGAAAGGAAGAGGAAAAGGAAGGAAGAGAAAGAAAGAGGGAAGAAGGAAAGAGAGAGGAAGGAAGGAAAGAAAAAGAAAGAGAAAGGAAAAAAAAAACAGGGGGAGGGGGGGAGAATGTTTAAGGCACTAAAAACACTCAACAGAAATAGCAATGGGCAAGATAAACCAAAGATCTTAAATTTAAGCATAACATGCTGTGACTGTTCTTTTCACCAACTCACTCTCATTGCCTGGACATCCTAGAATCTAAAATCCTGCGTGTTGCTAGAAATAAATTAATAAAATCATATCTTTTTACAGATGAGGAAACTGAGGCCCAGAGTGGTTAAATAAATTTACAAGGTCACATAGATAAAACAGCAGACTCAGGATTTGAACCCAGATCATCTTCCTCCAACCCCAGTGTTCTTTCTCTGACATTATCTCATGATTACAAAAGCTAAGCTACTCTCAGTGAAAGCAAAAAAAAAACAAAAAGTCAGAAAAACACATAAGGGAAGAGTAGTAGGAAAAAACAATTGCCAGGGGCAAATGGTAGAAAAATAAAGAGGAGCCACTATGGAATTCTATAGCTAGCTAGCACCTTAAAAGCCACACTCTTCATTTTACAGATGAGGAAATTGAGGACCAGAGTTCCAAGTGACAGGCCTAGGGATACAGAACTGGGATTTAGAATTCTCTCTCCTGACGTCCAATCAAGAGCACTGCTTCTATACTAACTACACTAACTCACACTCTCACAGTAAAGAGAGGCAGCTCTTAATAGAAAAACTAAAACAAGTCTCCAGGCCTTTTGAAGAGACGGACAGGCTACAGCATTCAGCATCCCAGGAATACCAAGGCAAAGTTTTGTATTGTAAAAGTATGTTTTTATTCAGGTAGTAAGTAAAATTAAGCCATTGTACATTAAACAGGTCTCTGGACTGCCTTCTCTAGCTAGTCTCAACTGAAAAACGCAAAAGCATTTTATGAACAAAACTGTTTGACTGAACTCTATGTTTTCTGATTGGTGGGGCTTTGTTTGTTTGTTCGTTTGGTTTTTTGGTCATGTCCACTAGAGAAACAGCGCTCAAAGAAAGGATGGAGCAAGTGCAAAATAATCAGCAAACCATGCAGCTGTGGGACTCCTTTATGGTTTTTTTCCTCCTCTCCTAAGTACTTTTCACAATGTTGTCTCAGCCAGCTTGGCCAAATTCAACCCTGGCAGGGAGGTGACAGTGCATTTAGTTTCTCAGAGTTCAAGCTGCAGTATGCCCATGCCACTGGCTTCCATAAAAGATAACCTTTTTGTAATTGGAAAATGTAATCAACCCTGAGATTTCAAAGGTGTCGCTCTGTTGCTGATTGAGCACGAGGAGTTAATTTGGATTAATGGATAAATAAACCTTCTCTTTCTCCACACTCCTCACTCCCAGCTCACTCCTAGGATCAGTCCAAACCTTCAATGGAAGCTTATTTCAGGACCAGAGGCTTACCTTAAGATAGCAAAAATCATCGTGCTGCTCGGACAATTGGGGAGTTAACTCACCCCGAGCAAGCAGAGTTAGGAGAGTAGATGACTTATTTTTTTCTTTTTAAGAAAACTGTTTTCCCTGCCTGCCAGTGCTATGTTATTGATTCAACTTATGGACCAGGGTGTTATCCAGACTATGTAAATACTTGTTCATTGATTGATATCAAGGCGAAGGTCTAGCTCAGAGATTTAAGGCCACTGGTTAATTTGTCTTCCTAGAATGCTGCTGTGAGATTGCTCTAACATGCAATTCTTCACCGGCTTCATTTGCTCCTGCTCCTGCTTAATTAGAATCAAAATAAGATAATACACTGAACACACTGTGGCAGGAGGATAAAAAACAAACCTCTTTATTTTATTTTATTTTATTTTATTTTATTTTATTTTTCCTCTCAACCAATGATGTCCTGTTCGGTTTGAAGCTTTATGATAACAGCTTACAACCAACGACATTTACAGGAGAGGGAAGTTTCCAACCAAACCATTTGTAACAGAACTATACAGCCTCTGATTATTCTAAATGAAAGGTAGATTATAAATCATCTATTGCCATCTCCTCATTTTACACAAGAGGAAACTGAGGTCCAGAGAGGCTAAGAGTTTTTTTTTTAAAGACAATAAAACACTGTTGAAAATCCATATGCCTTATTAATTTTAATTTTTTCCATATCAGAGATAGGCTTTCAATTTTGTCATAACATACATTAACTGGAACCAATTCAATCTATCTGAGTTTAGGTTCTGACTGGCACTAATTTGAAGCTTTAAGACTTATGTCAAAGCTCCAAGCTTTTGTCCAGACTATTTCCTCCAGGGGAGAAAAAGAAAATGTTCTACTCAACACCTGCACAAAAACATGTTGAAATAACCAATATTGGAAGCAAAATTGAAAAGGGGGCAAAATATATCTGCCAAAACATTTGTTTGCTGAAATCTGGACCCATTAAAAGGGCAGACTGGGGGTCCCATCTGAATAACTTAAGCAAAATAAGAAATAAAGATAATTGAGACAAAAGTGTTTTTGCCAGTTTGAAATTTTAGATTTTGATTCAGTGTAGTTCTGCACCAAGCTGAGCAAACCTGTAATTTGAATATTTTATATTTTAAAAGAAATATTACAAGGTGGCTATTCTCTTTCCAAAATGATTCTTTATATTTCAACTATTTTTTTAAATTGCTAGCTCTACCAAATAATGTCCCTTTGTAGAATTAAAATTTAGAAATCAACATACATAGAATTTTTTCAAGAACATATGTATTGTATAAAATGAAGTATATATAATATCTTTATATTAATTTTAGATGCCTATATACAATCTTCATGTATTTTAGGGGGGAAAAGGATGTTTCTCACACAGGAAATTTTTCAGTAACCTTTGCAAATACAAATTGCTATTTTATAGCCAATACAGGACTGGTCCTTGATGTAGAGGATTAGATTGGTAGCATCTGTGTTACCTCCAGCTATTATGAGACTGTTTGTTCCTCTAGTGGTCTCTTTAGCCTATGTCTACACAGGACAAAATAAACAAACTTCAGCAACTATCTAGTTATTTTGATTGCTATAGACAGTAATACTTAATAATTAAACTCCTAAACCTATTCTGAGACTCTTCCAATAGTGATCTCAATGAGATATTCAGCACACCTGTTGTGTGTTGAGGGTGTGGAGGAAAGAACAAAAACTACTCATTACTTTCTCCGTTAAAAAGAGGAATAACAGCACATAAAAGAGATTTCAAAGGCAGCATATCAAGCACTGGTTATATCAAATATAAATGGAGAATTTGGACAGGAACAAGTGATTTTTCTAAAAGAAATCCATTTTTTAAACAAAATCCTCTCACTAGTGACCTACTTTAATCAACTGAATGACTATCACCTCCAAATCATTGTAATGTCTGCACTATTCTTCAGTGAGTACCTTCACTTTCACCTGTCTGATTTGCAACAAGTTCTTTTTAACTTCCACCAATCTTAAAAGATCTGTGAAGTGTTAGGAGACTACATAATGGAAGCAAAAGTTTTATTCCCAAGGAGAGATAAATCTAGTCTTGGACATGAGTAATGGGAAGAAGATATCCAAAACAAATGAAGATCTTCCTTTACATAGATGTTATTGACTAAGCTGACAAATGCAGGAAGTATTTTCTTCCTAACATTTGTGTGAAAAGAACTAGAATAGAAGATAGGAAGTAGGTGAGAAGAGGTGAAGAGCTGATCTTTTTCTCTCAACTCACCAAACTGTAAACAACAGTTTAAAGAAGAAGCTAACCTGTAGAATGCTTATCTGAGTGGTATAAAGGTAAGCCAGATGATAAAAATCTGTAGATAAAACTTGAAGGACTACAGACTGAAATAAAAGACAGCTACTTGTGTTTCTGCAGTTATGTATTCTCATGGATGTTGGCAATGGAATGGGCGCGTTTGTATTCTACCTTATCACTATTTGATGTGCTATTGGAAGAGGTTTCAATGGCAAAGAGGCAACAAACTTTAAATGCTCCCTATGTGCCAAGCACTGTGTTGGAAAAAGCAATCATAGCCCCCAAAATTCACACAGAATATATCTGTGAAGGTGACAGGACTTTAATGATTCAATAATCATTTTCAAGGTATCCCAAAATGTAGAATAATCTGAAAGGACAACAAAAAAGCACTGACCCTAAAATATTGACCAAAAAGACATAAGCAATTACAACCCACATACCTACTTTCTGATTTATTTAGAAGTCCTATGAGAAAGAGTTTTACATACATGATATGATATTTCTTATTGCCTTCAGACATAAGATGAAACCAACTCTGCCAACTCTTTTATCTACCTTTCCCAGGGGAACTTGTGAGCTCTTTCCTCATTTAACTTATAAATCTTTATATCTTCCAGTTTCATTTACAAGAAGAATGTCAATATGGATGCAGTCTAGTTTCCCTAATGGTGTGTTAATGCTACTGGTCATCAGACAAAATTACATGTTGACAATGTTTACAGACAACATAACAACTATTTGATTTAGGATCCTCTGTTCCCTTTTCCACCACTCTGACACTGTCACTATAGAAGTCGAAAGAGATACATTGAATTGAAGACTCCTGTATTTTTATTTATTTCATGAATCATCATGACCAAAGGTGGCCAACCTTCTGATAATAAACTTTACTATATTTAATCAGTCTTGTACATGGAATAAAAATTCTTAGCAATTAAATTTCAAATAATTAATGGATCAATTAATCTATTTCAACATTTAGGAAATCTCTCATTTATATATTCAACAGGCTGCATTCCTGCTATGTGCCTCAAACTATTCCAGACACTATGGGAATACAAAAGAAATATAAGACATAATCCCTTCCTTTAGGCAGCTTACAACTAATTGGAAAAGCAAGACAGACAGACAAACACATATACAAATCATTAAGGAACAAGCAGGACTACATTTACGTCTCTATATGTATCTCTCCAATATTATTTTAAAATAATAACAATATTATATGTTGTTTATTTGGTCAACTTAGACAATCCAAATTGTCAATATGGATGCAATCTAGTTTCTCTAATGGTGTGTTAATGCTACTGGCCATCAGCCAAAATCACATGTTGGCGATATTTATAGACAATGTAACAACTATTTGATTTAGCATCCTCTGTTCCCTTTTCCACCACTCTGACACTGTCACTATAGAAGCCGAAAGAGATACATTGAATTGAAGACTCTTGTATTTTTATCTATTTCATGAATCATCATGACTATTTTTATATAGTGTTTATTGTGTGCCAGGCACTGTGCTAAGTGCTTTACAATTATTATCTCATAACATACCTAGGAGGTAGGTGCTATTATTATCTGAATTTTATAGATGAAGAAACTGGGGCAGACAGAAGTTGAGTGACTTGAATGATTTACCTTAATTGTCTAGGGCAGTGGTTCTCAACCTTCCTAATGCCACAACCCTTTAATACTCGTATGTGGGCGTTATCTGCATGTGGGCAGACCCACCTGGAGATGGATAGAGGAGCGGTGTCTCAGTTCCTAAGACCATCGGAAATATGTGTTTTCCAATGGTCTTAGGTGACCCCTGTGACCCCTATGAAAGGGTCGTTCGACCTACAACGGGGTTGCGACCCACAGGTTGAGAACCGCTGGTCTAAGGTCACATTTGAACTCAGGTCTTCCTAACTCCAAGTTCGGAACTCTAACCACTACACAACCTAGCAGTCTTTTGGATTCTATACCACACATTGGAATTCAAAGAAAGATTACGGAGATAGAAGGTTAGCACAGTGCTTACCACAGTGTCTTATAGAGATTAAGTGCTTAATAAATGCTCTATATATCTACCAATCCGTACATGAAGCCTCTCCTTAATGGAAATATAGGGTTTGGTGTCACTGCAGGTACAAAGTTAGAGCTAAAAGGGTGCTCAGCAGTCAGTTAAATGTGCTTTCTCATTTTACACATGAGGAAATGAGGCTGAGGGTGGTGAAGTAACATAGTTACATATCTGGTGAATGGAAGAGTGGGCATTCAAATCTAAGACTTCTAACTCCAAATATATCACTACTTTCATAGCACCAAAGTGGGAAGAATGTTTTGTATTTATTTAACTCCTTGCATAATTTTCATTCAGTCTTTTGTAATAGGTGGCACATTGGATAGAATGTGGACCAAGGAATAAGAAAGACATGAATTCTAATTCAGACACTTAGAGCTATGTGACCCTGAGTAAGTCACTTAACCTCCTCATTCTCCTCTTCATGTACCTCATCTTCTTCATTCATAAAAGTGAGGATAAAAAGAGCATCTGACTCTCAGGGCTGTGTGAGGATATAATGAGGTAATATTTGTAAGGTGCTTTGTAAAAAAAAAAAAAAAAACTCCCTATAAATGCTAGCTATGATTGGGGGCAGCTAGGTGGTACAGTGGAAAGATAGAGTGTGTTAGGTCAGGAGTCAGGAAGACCAGAGTTCAAATCCAGCCTCAGATACTTACTAGCTAAGGGGAGCTGGACAAATCATTTAACTGCTGTCTGCCTCAGTTTATTCAACTGTAAAATAGAGATGATAATAATAATAGCATTTACTTCAAGAGTTGTAGGAATCAAATGAGATACTATTTGTAAAGTGCTCAGTACGGTACCCAGAAGATGGCAGGCACTTAGTACATCCTTCCTTCATTCTTTCCCAGTCATTCTCTCAGATCCAGCCAGAGTAGCCTTTTTTGATGTTTACGATGCTAAACCTTTCCTCTCTCATTTTTGTGCCTTTGCATGGACTCAACCCTATGGTTGGAATGTACTTCCTCCTCACCTTTTTGAATCTCTAGCTTCTGTTAAGACTTATCTCAGGTCCTTTAACATTTTCATGATTGCCCCATTTGTTAGTATACTCTGCCTTCTCAAATTATATTTGCTCATATGTGTATATGTTTTATATCCCCATAGAATTCAAGTTTCTTGAGGACAAACATTATTCAACTGTTTTTGTATTTTGTATTTTCACCACTTAGCACAGTGCTTTGTAGACAGTTGGTAATGACATAAATTGAATTGAACTGGAAATATCCCAAGAATGGTAAACAGTAGGAGAAAATACTTGATGGCAAAATGAGCATAGCATTAGGAAGTATGCTCTGGAGAGAAAGTTTGTCTTGGGAATAGTGAAACTAAAGTTTAGGTGGGTAAGTAAAGGCCAACTCAACCATATTCAACAAACATTTATTTAGCATGGAGATGAGGGCAGTTATGAGCCTCAACCTCCCATATCCTTCTTGCTGTAAATGGGACAATCCTGGGGCTTGTGTCCAAGAATCTGTCACCAGGGCATAAAAGTGGACCAGGGAAATTGGTTTTCAACTAGAGGTGAGAATGTGAATGTAACAGCTGAAGGTATGTTTAACAAATTAATTCTTAAAAGACAGGATGGATTTTTATAGGAAAAGATAGGGAGAAGAGGTCCATTTCATATGTGGAACATAATATGCACAAGGTCACAGCAGAGGAAAGACTAGGGAATGAAAGATGAATAGCTGAGTTTTATTGGAAGGTAGAGTTTAAAGGGAAACACTGTGAGATAAAGCTAGAAAGGTTAAGTTAGAAAAATTATGGAGGGTCATTAATGTCATTATAACCAATATGTACTTTATTTCATAGGTAGTAGGGAGCTACTGAAAGTTTTAAGGTAGAGAATAACATTTATGAGTGGTCAGCTAAAATTTTTTCAGGGTACTTCTGAAAAGATGGATCAGAAAGTGAGGCAAAAGGAATAAATGGAATCCTTTGCAAGGGTCGCATCCATTAAGAAATAATCAGCCTTGACAGTAGATGTAGGAAATTGGTAACATGTTTTGTTTTTTAATTTTTTAAAAAAGCTTTAATTTTTTTTTTTTTTAATTTTTAGAGTATTTTTGGAGGGAATCAGGATTAAATGACTTGCTCAGGGTCACATAGCTAGTAAGTATCTAAGGTCAGATTTGAGCTCTGGTCCTCCTGACTCCAAGGCCAATGCTCTATCTACTATGCCACCTACCTGCCCTTGATGTGTATGGGTAGAGTGAACAGAATCCAAGATATTAAAGAGGTTCTTTGAACAATGACTGAAATTTTGCAAAGACTTGGAAGATTCTCTAGCTCTACTCTTTTAATTTTACAGATGAGAAAACTGAAGCCAAGAGTTATTAAGTCTTTCTGATTCCAAATCTAGTTGTCTATTCTGCACAAACCATGCTGAGCATCTGATGGTGCCTAGAAAAGAAACAGATGAAGGTTCCATAGTGGAAATCCTTGAATACTTTCAGAATTCGTTTGCTAATTCCTTTACTGTTAAACACATGCATAAGAACAAACACATACACATATAAATTATTCTTATTTTGTCAACAAAATTAGTTGCCACTTTATTTGTACCTGAACTCTTTGTTACCTTCATTCATTGCTGACAAAACTCACTAATTTTCTGAAATGAAATTTTGTCTTTGGGAACTTTCCATTTGAGATTACTAATTGACCTCCAGCATTTCTGCCACGGAAAATAGACATTCAGTAAGGCTTTCTGTATGTAGGTGGGAAGGAAAATCAGAACAGATTCTTTCATCTGCAAACTACCAAACACATTTAACAAAGAGAGTAGCACAGAATAATGATTGAATATAACTCCAGATTGGATGACATTGAAGATTGTGGTAGGTGTTCTTTAAGACTACAATCTCTGGAAATAAGAAAAATGCTGTCTGAGTGACTGCTGTGTCGAAGTTACAAAACCTTGTCTAAATCAATAACTGTGAACTTTACTGGACTTGAAACAGTACTTTTGATGAAAACTGACCTGAGAGAGAGCCCCAGAAAAAATAAGATCAGGAAAGGGAACAGTCACATTTAAAGAGAATATTAAAGCTTATGGGATTGTATTCCTCTGGCTTAGGTAGAATTTTTCAGCTATGGTTATTGCATAAATTTTACCATAAATAAGATGAAAATATAAAGGGAAGTGAAAGGAGTAAGGATGGCTCACAAGTAGCTGAACTGACTGACTTAAAACCCTTAAAACCCCTTTACAGAAAGGAAGCCAGGCTAGATAGCCAAGTGTTTGTGAAAAAAAGCTACAGAAGATACAGACTTCTTCATTGTTTACAAATGTGTATAGTGGCATAAGCCTTAAGTAAAATTTATGCTAGGATTCAAGGACAACAGAAGTTAGATGATGATTAGTCCATTTATATAAAATTATTCTCCTAAATAATCTTGGACACCTATGGAAATCTGAGGCTCTAAGATAGAGTCCTCTGTATCTTTTTGCAATGTTCAAAGTTAATTGCCTTGTAGCTGCTCAGACCATGTGAGGCAGAGGGCTGAACTTCTGGTGAAATTTATTTACTGCTACCTTTTGCCTGTAACTATGGAAATGTTGCATTTACTGCTGCATAATTATTCAACTGCTGTTCTTGAAAACCAATTCAAACTATCTATAGAGTTTTCCCCTTTGATTACAGTGGCCATAAGTTAGTATTTCATTCCATAGACCCTCTCCTAAAACTTGAATTATGCATGTTTTTATTATTGTCTCTATCTCATATCACTGGATGTTTTTGCCATGATGTATTGGGCTACCAAACACCATGGATCAGACTTCACCATCTGGGAGTTAGCATTTGCTTTTATTAATATAGATAAGATTCTCAGAACACCCCAGGATAGCTCCTTGAAGACATAACCCTGATGAATATTTGTTATTATGTGATGGATGATAGAGAGAACCATAATCCCTTGATAGACAAGTAAAATGAAGTATCTTACTGAGAATCATAATACATAATAGTCAAATCACATAATTCAGAATTGCAGAAATAGAAAGGACATCAGTAGATACTTCAATCCATACCTGAGAAATAATCCCCTCTACAGTACACCAAAGAAGTACCTCATTGCCTAATTGCTATCAATGCCTCTTCCAACACTTCATCAAGTAATATTGTTATGCTGAATATAAATGTGATTATTCCATTCTCATAACTACAAAAAACACAAGCAGATATATTCTATTTTATGTCTGTGGTCCTTCAAGCTTTATCTATAGATTTTATTATGTGGCTTACTTTGATTCCATGCATGGTAAACTTTCTGCAGGCTAACTTCCTCTTCAAATTATTGTTTGCAATTTCATATACGCATACTTTTCAAGGCATTTGCTTCATAGCCTTTGCTTAAAGACTTTCAATGAGGGAAAAATCCCTACTTCCTAAAACAGCCTGCTTTTGTGTAACTTTAATTTTTAAGAAGTTATCCTTATATCAAGAGTAAATATGACTATTGCTTTTAGTTCTTCCCTATATATCCAAGCAGAAAAATGATGTCTTTTCTATGTGACAGCTCTTTAAATAGCAGAAATAAGTAATTATGTCCCAGCTAAGTCTTCTCTACTCCACACTAAACACTCTCTATTTTTTCATATTCTATGATAAAGTAAAATGTTTCACTGAAACTGACCTTAGAATGTCCCATACGTCATGTCTAGATAAGTCTATTTCACTCATCCTGGTCTTTTGTAAGACAAATCTTGTTCAATTAATTGTGTTGTTCCTTTGATGTTTTTTTTTTAAATTTGCCAGTATTTCAGATATTAATTTCATGCAGTGGTTGAATTTTCACACAACAAAATCCAATCCCTTTGACAAAAATCTTCTACTACGACTTGGGAAAAGAGTAGCAAATTTCTGTTGGGCTCTTCTATTCTAAATTTAGAGCAGTCGCTACTTCTTTTTTCCGAAGATATTTATTCACTTTGTTTTTATTGTTTGGTTGTTTCAGTTGTGTCCAACTCTTTATGGCGCTAGTTCGGGTTTTCTTGTCAAAGACATTGGATTTGTTTGCCATTTCCTTCTCCAGTCATTTATTTTACCACACAACAAATATTTCATCTTTTGTGACATGATACTAGCTGTGCTAAAGTTCTGCAATGATTATATGGATCTATGAGACACAGTCCTCACTCTCACTGGTCTTAGCATCCCATAGTCAAAATAAAACATAGACAAATAAACAAGGTTTAAAGTAGAATATGAAAATGTCTTGAAAGAGGTATGAAAAAAGTTCAATGAGTTCAGACAATAAAAAAGGAAGTTAACTATCTTCATCTACTAGGGAAAGCACAGTTAAGCATGTGACATTTGAACTCAGTCTTGAAGGACAAGCAAGATTCATCAAAAGTGGTGCTGGGTAGGGCAGCTAGGTGGCACAGTGAATAGAGCACCAGCTCTGGAGTCAGAAAGACCTGAGTTCAAATCTGGCTGCAGACACTTGACACTCTTACTGTGTGACCCTGGCTAAGTCACTTAACCCCAACTGCCTTGCCTTCTTTCCTCAAAAAAAAGTGGAGCTGTGGAAAGAGGATTCCAGATTGCAAAATGATTCTTAGGAATTCACATTCCAGAAAGTTCAGTACAGTTCTGAATAGCCATAAGCAAAACAGTTCGGTTGAATTATAGGTTACATGAAGTAGTGAGGGAAAGGGTTAAAAAGATAAATCAGAGACGGACCAAAAGGGGTCTTGAATACCTGGAGAAAAAGTTCTAACTTCAATTTGGTAGTAGACCAAAGTTATCTTGAAAGGATTTTGATGTGCAGCTAAGTGGCACAGTGAATAGAGCACCAGCCCTGGAACCAGGAGGACCCGAGTTCAGATCTGGCCTCAGACACTTAACACACACACACACACACACACACACACACACACACACACACACTCTCATGCGTGCGTGTACCCCCCCCCCAAAAAAAAAAACCCTAGTCATATGACCTTGGGCAAGTCACTTAACCCCAATTGCCCTACCTTCCCCAGAAGGCCAGAAAAAAAAAAAAAGATGTTGATATTAACAGAGCTACGCTTTTGCAAGATTAATTTTTGGGGAAAAAAAGATGACTGAAAACAGTTGGGACCTTTTAAATGGTTAAATCGAGAGATAATTAAAGCCTGTTGTAGCAGTAAAATAAAGAGGAGGGGACATATATGAGAGATATTTCAGAGGTAGAAGTGACCAGTCTTAATGGCTTTATGAAAGGGAGGGAAGGAGGAGTTAAAGATGACATAGCAGCTCAGAATCTAGGTGACAGAAAATTAATTTTATCATGAACAGAAATTTGGAAGTCAGAAAAAGATGGTCTGAGGGGAAAGAAAACGGATTTAATTTTGGACATGTTGAATGAGATGTCTGGGAGACTTTTGGTGAAGATGTGCATGAAGTAGATATAAATGCATGTCTGGAAACCATAGCTAGAAATATAGAATTATAGGAATTATAAACACAGAAGTTATACTGCTAGCTATCAAAATGGATGCGACTATATGCAGAACAAATGTAAACTAAGAAAAGGATTGAGGGCAGAACTTCGTGGAAAATTGACATTTAGGGGATTGCAGGAGGAAAGCCAGATATCAAAGAAAACCCTATAAATGGTCAGAAAAGTAGTACTTGGAGCCAACAGCATTATTGAAACCAAGGAAGGAGTTTCCTGATAGGTTGTGAACAGCATTGATGACAAAGTAAAACCCTAGCAACCTGAGCTTGAGCAAGGTGATCAAGCATCTCTCCCACCCTTTCCTAGATACACAGACCTGTGACAGATTGCTAGAGTGTTACAGAGAATATTCCTTCCCTCCTATAAGAGCAAGTGGCATGGAGAATTGCCACAGCAACAGAAAAATGAAGCCTCTTCAGTCTAGCAAGCTGTGGTAGGAAGGAGTTGCCATGGCAGTAGAGAAAGCAACATGATCATAAGCAAACAGCAGCAACCATGCCTGCCCAGGAATATAGCACGTAGCAAAAATGGGAGATAGGAAAATAGAAGCACTGATAGTGCAAGTACCTGCAGAGCTACAGATAGGTCATGTTCTCACTGGGGTGCTCTCTGGCTACTAAAAGGAGTCATCCAAAGTATAAAATACAATGATGTGATACTGTGCTGGTGATCTAATCAAGATCTGAAGCTAGTCCTTTGATTATGCATCTATGTTCCTGGTAAACACCACAACAGGGAAGTTATATGAAAATTTCCCTTCTGTCTCAACCACTTGGTGAATCAGTTCAATTCTGTATTATCTGCTACACTTGAGCCCTTTGTATACTTTTTATCATACTTTCCCAAACCCAACCTTATCTTACTTTGACCATCCACCTCCTTTGCTCCTATCTGCATGCCACCTAATCAAGCTGGAGAAAAACATGAAACCATGCTGGCTAAATCCACTAAAAATTTGTTACATAATCTCAACTGGGCACTCACTACAGTAAGACAAGCCTTTTAAACATCTCTATTCAATTTACTATCCCACTCTTGCTACAGTGGCTGTTCCAAACTTTTCCTTCCTCCCTCAGCATGCTTTTCCCCATTCTCAAATTTGAAAATCTCATTTCATACCAGTGAAAATACTGAGGTCATATGCCAAGAGACTTCTATTTTTCCATTCATCTCCCATCACTCAGGCTTCTTTTTCTACTATATCCTATTCTATCATTGTGCATGACAAGAGGTGGACATTCTACTTACCAAGGCAAACTCTTCTATGTTTACTCAATTCCATCTCATCCCATTCCAGCTTCTTCATCAGATTTTTTCCATACTATATAATATTAATTCTCCCATAATCTTCTATCTTTCCCTACCTACAGCCTTCTGTTCTGCCAGCAAGTACATGCATGTATTACCAATTCTAAAAGCAAAACAAAACAAATTCTCACTTGGTTTGACCATCCCTGATATTTCTCTTTTCTTTCTTCCTTCCTTCCCTCCCCCCCGGCCCCCACCTCTCTCTCTCCCCTCAAGTTTACATTAGGTGTCTCTACTTCTCTCATGTCTAAACTCACTGCAGTATGGCTTCTCTCCTCATCAGTTAACTGGAACTGCTCGCTCCAAAGGTACTGATGAGCTATCAACTGCCAACTCTAACAACTTTATATAAATCCTCATCTTTCTTAACATCACTGTGGGTGGGCTTTGACACTATCAATCACTTTCTTCTCAATAATACTGTGTCCACTCTAGGTTTTCATGTCACTGTTTTGTCCTTGCTCTTCTACCTGACTGACAGTTATTTCTCAATTTCTCTTGCTGTGTCTTCATCCAGGTCACAGGTGTCTTCCAAAGCTTTATACTAAGCTCTCTTTTCACTGTAAACTCTTTAACTTGGTCATCTCATCAGCTGTGAAAACCCCAGTGATTTGGGACAAAGCCATCCCCTCTGAAAGCAGAGTTTCACAGAGCTAAAAAATCAAGTAATTGGCCAACATGAGCAGGCAAAGGAAGCAAAGTAAGAACAGCAACACAACTTTAGATTCTTTTTGGGGGGACAAAAAGGATCAAAGCATGGAACAGAAGGAAGACAACACAGAATTCCAACACCAAAAGCTTCCAAGAAAAATGCATACTGGTTATAAGCCACAGAGTACCTTAAGAAGAATTCTGTAAACCAAATAAGAGAAGTGGAGGAAAAATTGGAAAGAGAAATGAGAATGATGCAAGAAAATCATGAAAAGAGAGTCAACCACCTGCCTGAAGAAAATAACACCTTAAAAAATAGATTAACTCAAATGGCAAAAGAGGCCCAAAAA
>CM053592.1:89628602-89693995 GCA_028646515.1 Pseudochirops corinnae | reverse complement strand
CCATTTGAGTTAATCTATTTTTTTAAGGTGTTATTTTCTTCTAAGATTGTTTACTCTCCTTTCATGATTTTCTTGCATCATTCTCATTTCTCTTCCCAATTTTTCTTCCACTTCTCTTATTTGGTTTTCAAAATCCTTCTTAAGCTGCTCTATGGCTAGTAGGCAGTCTTCATGTTTCTTGGAAGCTTTTGGTGTGGGAGTTCTGACCATGTTGTCTTCCTCCTGTTCCATGCTTTGATCCTTTTTGTCCCCCAAGAAGGAATCTAGAGTTTGATTGCTGTTCTTACTTTGCTTCCTTTGCCTGCTCATGTTGCCAGTCAATTATGTGTTTTTCTGTATTTTTGTGATTTGGGAGCCCTAAAATTTGTTTAGAGTCATATTTTATGCATATTTGAGGTGGCAATGTGGGAGCTGTGGAACATTGCTGCTTCTATGAAGCCATCTTAGCTCCTCCCTCTTTAGTTTTAATATCATCACCCTAATTCAGGCCTTTATCACCTCTCTCATGAACTACTGAAATGACTCAATTGGTCCCTGAACTTCTCCTCTCTCCAAACCATGTTTCACAATTGCCCAAATATTCTTCATCAAGCACAGGTTTCACTATATAACTACCCTGCCATGTGGCTTCTTATCTCCTCTGACACCACAGGATTGGATATACTTATAGAGAATGTAGAAAAAGAATTAATGATAACAAAAAGAAGAAAAACAACTTTTTGGGGGCCAAGTGTATGTATATAGAGGAGAGCTGTGCAGGAGACAACACAGTTTTGACAGTATTGTGAGATTAAATCACAAGGAATCTGAAAATGGGGAAGATAGAGGAGTAGGGGGGTTAAAACCTCAAAAATTATGAAAATAAACATAAATTAATTGAAACAATAATTCCTAATTCTACTATCCCATGTATAGAGAACCTGTATATCAATGATCCACACATGCATTGAGGGCATCCTTGGTAATTGCATTCATAGAAAACAGGCTTTTACAAAGAATATTCCATCTTTAAAATCACTCAGTTTACTTTATGGTTAGATATATGGATGATAGAAAGAAAGGAAAGAAAGAAAAGAAGGAAGGAAGGAAGGAAAAAAGGAAGAAAGTAAGGAAGGAAGGAAGCAAGAAAGGAAGGAAGGAAGGAAGGAAAGAAGAAAGGAAGGAAGCAAAACCATGCACTTATAATGTACCAGGAAATGTGCTAAATTTTGCAAATATAAATGTAAACAAGCTAGAATGTATTTGCCCTCCAGGACCTTACATTCTAATGGGAGAAGGAGATAAATAAACTAGAATTGGAAAGGGTTAGGATATAGTCTGGAAATGGCCAGGAAGTGGACTGAAAACTTGAACTCCATCAAAATTAGGAAAAAGGCTTACACTCATAGACAGATCTAAGAGTTGTGTTGGGATAGTGATGTAGGGGAGATGAGGATGATGTGGAGTACCAACAATATCTTGAAGAGATGGCTAGGAAGTGACCAGGCTATAAGCAAAATATATGATTAAGTGAAAACTCACTTGTAACAATTAGCGAACACGAGGGTTGAGTATAAGGTTGCAGTAAGGGTTAGATGAGGATGACAGCATTTGTTTTTTGGCTATAGAAATACCTGATTAAGTCTGTAAAAAAATCACACCTTAAAAGTTCTCAGCTAACATGGTATTTCCTAGGCATGAATCAAAATTTTGCAAGATTTCTTGAAATATAGGAGAGAACCTTTCTTGATTCTTCCAGTTATTTGTGTCTGCATATGATTTTGTATATATGTTTTTAAAATATAGCCTATATTTACTTATCTATATTGTATCTTCCTAGTAGAATATAAGATCCTTGAAGGCAAAGATTGTCTTATTTTTTACTTTGTATTCCCAGAACTTAACATAGCACCTAGTATGTAGAAGGTAACTAATGCTTGTCAATTGGACCCTGTTCTTTGAACATCTCCTCTTCATACTGGAAAATGTATAAAGCAATGGAGATATATTCTCACCAAATATATTTACCATTGGCATGGAGGAGATCCAGCACAGTTTCCAAGTTGAAGAAAAATCCCCAAATAGTCCTGTTTGTGGATGATATTGTGATGGATGCATCAATCTCTGAAAATGTGCAGATACTCTGGTGTAAGAAAAACTTCATAAACATTGCAGATATCTGAAACTGGAACATGGCTGACCACAGGAAATAGCAGATTATTTGCACCTAGGTTTAAGCAAAGAGTAACTGTTTGTGATTTTTGGTCGGCTACAGATTGACCATGATAGCTTAGGAGATCACTTCTACCCTGGAGATTCTGAAATCTTCAAGCAAAAAGGACCTATAGTGGTGTTCTTAAACCTTCCCATTTTATATGTGAATAAACTGTGCTTCAGATTGCTTAAGTGTATGGACAAATTCTCATAAGTAGTGATTGAGTTGGGAATTGATGAAATAAGCCTCTTCCATTGCCCATTCCAACAAACCATACTTCCTGAATATCATGGATTCCATGAAATACATATTTTCTTAACACATCACACTTCATTTTCAAATTCACAGCTCTCCAACATGGAGTAATGACATTTCATGGGAGAGTGGTGACATTTAATACAAAGGGTTAGTACATGGACCTGTTTCAAAGATAATTGGATTACATAAATTATTATATTTGAGTGCTTTACAAGGACAAGACAACATATTAGATAGTCAAACGTGGACAGACTATGCAAAAGTTCTAAGACTATCTAAAGGGGAAAAAAACTTTACAGATATGTCTTCATCAAGTTAATATCTTAAGCAGACATATGTATATGGTATACTACAATGTATTAAGGCAGTATGAAATAGCAGGATGGGTGAAAAAATAATCACATGACCTTGGCTCAAGCCTCAGTTCTGCCACCTATGAAGTATATGAACTTGGACAAGTTTCAGGCAGCTAGCTACCTAGCTAGATGATTTATCAAATGCTAGGCACTGGAGCACATACATAAAAGGAAACCAGAAATCACCTTTGATCAAAGAACTCACATGGGAAAAGAGGGAAATGAAAACAGGGATGGAGGTGCTGGGGAGGATAACCAAGGGACTAAGTATTGTCGAGCAAAGTGGGAAAATCTGGAGTGCGAGGCGCAGAACCAGAAATGAAATAAGCTTTACCTAAGTGCCTCATGAAATGGTGAACTGGGCTACTGATGCATCAATTGGGAGAATAAGCCTCACAGTGGGAAGGCTGTTGGTGAGAGGATGGAGAAATCCAGAGAATGGAGTATGGAGCCAGGACTCCTAAACCTCTCTGAGTCTCAGATTCCTCAGAGGCAAAAACGAAAATATAATGAGTACACAATTTGTAACCTGAAGATTGAATGAAAAAATGTATATTAAGTGCTTTGTGATTGTAAAGTACTATATCAATATAAGTGACTCTTACTGACAATCTACTTCTTGCTTACTCTGTTGTCCAATGGTGGAGCTGACTAGTCTCAACTTGCATTAAGTAACATTTCTAGTTTTCTCAATTTGGAGTCAGGAAGTTGTGAACTTAAATCCTGCTTCTGACACTAGTTGTATTATCAGGGACAAATCTTAACTTTTCTCAGCCTCAGTTTCCTCATCTGCAAAGTTGCCTAAAGGTACCTACCTCATGAGGCTTCAATCAGATATTATAACTATAGTGCTTTGCAAATGTTAAAACATTAATTAAATTACAGTTATCATCACCATCATCATCATTATTTTGCTGCATACCTAAATGAAATTACAAAAGCCAATTAAAATTTAAATCTGAAGATTATAAATATAGACTTTAATGCATAAATGTCAAACATTCATAACCTTGTTTTTGTGAGTAAGCCTTTCATGAATGTACATTATGCTTCCCTGAGAATGATAGCTGGGCTTGAAGAGTTGCTGTGACCAAACATTTCATCATCCAGTGGTCAAATTAATTGGCCTTTTTTCTCTGAATTTAGCTAGGCTGTTTCAGGCAGTTATCCAGGCCATCATAAGGATCACACTCACTCTATTTTTTTTTTTTCAAATGACTTTTACAAAGGTGTTTTTGGTAGCTAGCCCTTGAACAATATTTGTTGTAATCTTCAGGTGGGATTAGTATTTTAAACAAGCTAGACTTAGTTTACAATAATATCCTGTGTATTCAGCAAGCCAGAGTCAGCCTATGAAACAAACAAAATCGTATTTTCTCCTACTCTGCATGCTTATTTAAGGACCACTATCTGGTCTTCTCCACAACTATAGAGGGTCAACTGAGAAAAGGTGGAGTGAAAAGGAAAGATTCCAAGCAGAAGAAAACCCTGAAACTTTATCATGAAGAAATGAGGGATTCCAAGAGATAGAGGAAAGACAGTTGAGAAAAGGTAGAATAAAAAGGAAAGATTCCATGCAGAAGAAGGCCCTGAAACTTTATCAGGAAGAAATCAGGGATTCCAAGAGATAGAGGAAAGCAGTGAGAACATTATATACATGGGTAGCCGATACAAAGGCATGGTGATGAAATGGGAGGTAATGTGTAAGAAGTAAAGGTTAGAGTGAAACAATTTGTGAAAAAAGTTAAAGGCACCAAACAGTTTCTCTATGGAAAATTTGTGAGAGAGATCAGAAAAAACGTTGCACAGGACTAGCAGCTGTGGAATAAGGAAGTAAAAAGCCTTTGATGTTATTCAACCCCCAAGTTCTTTCCCAGTGGTGTGTACATTTCAAGGTTCTGAGACCCTCATTTGTGGTCCACAAAGAAAGGAGCGATCCCAGGCAAAAGCAGAATAAACACTTTACATCTTATTTATGCACAAGACCCTTGTGCATATATTCACTGTAAACTATGACAAAAAAGGATGGAAATAGAATGAATGGAATTCTTAAATGTTTAAAAATGCTATCTCCCAAATCAAGTTTATTTTTATCCCTTAAAAGCTTTTTCAATCTGCTCTCCTTTTGATATACCTTAGATATTTCTCTTACAGAATCTTAACTTACACCAAAAAAAAAAAAAAAATCTGTTAGTACATTCTAAGTTGTCACTTACTGTTAAGGAGTTTAAACAAGATGACTTACAATCAACATATTTTTGTATTAGTAAGTTGTGATACATCCCATTTTTTGTAGGCCTAGGAAAAAATATTTCTATTCATTTCTTCACTGTGTATACTAATAGCTTACATTTAAGTTGTGGTTTAAGTTTTACAAAGTGTTTTTCTTGCAACAACTCTATAAAGCTCGTAATGAAAGTAGTAGCCATATTTTACAGATGAAGGATTTGAGATACAATGGGGTTAATTGACTTCTGTAGTATCACAGAGCCAGTAAAAATGCCTGACCAGGACTTAAGCTCAGTTCATCTGATTGTAAGGACAATGTTCTGGTCGCTTCAACACACTCTGAAAATGAAAAATTAATCTTCACCTAAAATTAGCCATGATTCTTATTACTTCCCATGATGCCATTTAACAAACTACATTAGACTAAGTGGATGGTCTGATGACCCTTCAAAAGGCCAAAATCTACTTGCACAAGATGTTCTCCAACTCTTGTTTATAAAACTTTATCATTTACAAAAAAGTTTTAACTCCTGTTTATGAAACAGTTTATCATTTACAAAGTTTCAAAGAATATTTAATTATGGAGATCCACAATGCACTGTGAATTCACTGCTTTTTCTGTGATATCACCTGTTTCTGGATATTTGCCAAAATTAAATCACTCAAAGATGTCACACGGTATGAGGGGATAAAATATCCAATTGCAATTTGGCCCATATAGACTCTTTTATCCCAGAAAAGTCTCCATAATAGACTAATACTTGGTCCCATTTAAAAAAAAAAAAAAGAATTACTCATCTGGTAATTGGTAAAGATTTACTAACCATTCTTTCTCTCGGATTCCAAGCCCAGACTTCTGTAGAGATAATAGCCACATTAAAGTGTGAAAGTCACCTAGCATAGGAACAAAAATTACCCATTTCAGTTCATCTTTATACTGCTGTCAACCCTTGCCCTCTTAATCTATTACCACACATACCTACTGCTGTGTGACAGTGGGCTGCTTACTTAAACTCTCTGACACTTAAGTTTTCTTATCTGTATGTACATTATGAATAATAATATTTTCATTAACTACAGGATTATCAGAGTTGCCAAGTTCTGTAAACCTTAAAGCACTTCATGAATGCAAGTGATTATGGTTCAAAACACCAAGCTCCATAGTTATAGTATAAAAATATAGCACAGAAGACACGGCTACTTCTATTCTTATAAGCTATATGCACATGGTTTCATAGAAGGTGAAAGAGTGGTGCCCTTTCCAGGGTTATTGATAGCAGATAGAGTATTGGTAGCACCTATGCCATGAATTATATGCCTTCTTTGCCTAATTGTGGTAACAATGCTGTTTCCATCATTGAGCATTATTTTCCTTTTGCTTTGTAAGAAAAGTCTATTCTTTGTCTGATTTAAACATAATATCCTTGATGGAATTTTCTGTCTATCAGCTATGGAGTCACTGGCAAATCTATCAAACAAATTCTAATAAAGTCTTATGTATGTGTACAATGATCTGTTTTATTGAAAGACTTTAAAATCATTTTATATATATATATATATATATAAAATCTAATTAGCTTTACTATACTGAAGAAGTATTCAATAATTTATGCTCTGTGCTGTTTTGCTGTTTCAAAACGTAAAAGCATATCATGACTGTTTTGTTGGTGGATGTTTCATTACTTCCTTGCCAAACTGATGTGTGTTCTCTTGTTTTCAAAACTAGATTTCCTCTTCCTAAATTTTATCTCATTACTCTTAGAAATCACTGCTCAAATTATACTGAATGATGATTCTCTTCATGTCTACAAAGTGTATGTAATTTTGTTATCCACATTCATCTCTTGATCTCCTGATACTGTAGTTATATATCTTTTTTTTTTGCTTTGCCTTTTCCTTCCTGATGATTGAGCCTCAATTTAAGAAAATTAATTTCTCCAATCTTTCAACCCTTTTCAAAGCAAACTTATGGTTTTCAAAAATTATTATTTACTTTTGTGCTTGCAATTTTGGAAGCAGTAAGTTCTTTCCAGTAAAGCCTCCAGTTGAATTTCACATTCTTAATATTGTCATGTCTCTTAGGTTTCTTTGAATGCTTCTCATCCCTAAAGGATAAAAGAAGATGAAACTCAGTATCTTCTCAGGCCTTCCTTAGAGTTCTCTCAAAAGTCAGGTGTTGCATAAAGAAACCTGCTCTTAGGAATACCAGGGGGTGAGGAAGAATTTTACAAGCTTGAATAAAAAGTTGCAGAAGCCCCAGGACAGAGAGCTGTCAAAACTGTAATTACATCTCTCTCCTACAGATACTTTTCAATTTTTCCTCATTGGGAAATCATAGAATTTCAGAGCTAGAAAATATATTAGAGGTCACATATCCCCCTCATAGTAAGTGCTCTTTGTCTCCTAAAATTTCATGACATACGTGTGCATTTACATGTTAAATATGCCTAGAATATTGTTATCTCCTTGTGGGCAGGAGTCATTTTTCATTTTTTTTTAATCTTTAGGACCTGAAAGAGTAACTAGAATAGTGCCTAATAGATACGAGATACTTAAATGTGTACTGACTTGGATTTAGTCCAATCACTTCATTTTATAGTTGAGGAGGCAGAAACAGAGAGGTTGAGTGATTTCTCCAATTTCATAGACCTAAGTAATAGCAGAAAAAGAATGGATTCTCTGTCCACTGATTCTGAGCCCAGTGCTCTGTATGTCAGACCAATGATTAACTTAATGAGTTTACAAGATGCTTAGCCTTTATTTGTGACTTGTCTCATCAAGGTAGACAAAATGACTATCCTGGACTATTGTGAATAAACTGAGAATTAAACAGCTGACTAGTTTTAATTTCTGTCATCCACAGTTTCCTCAGCTGTAAAAATAGGATAATAACTGTACCTGCCTCATAGGGCAATTATGAGGATCAAAGGAAATAATATATGTAACATTCTCTGCAAATCTTAAGGCACTATATTAGTGCTAGTTATTAGGATATTGTGAGCTAAAGCTATAAAATAGGGGAGTAAAAGATGAAGACTTTACCCTTAACTCTTTTCTATGAGTTTTTCATACTCACTGTATAGATCTGATGGGAAGGAGGCTGTTCATTTAGTATCCCCTAATGTACTTCATATTAACCATGCTCATTCTCTTGGAGAGGATTTTGGGGTCCCTGTACCCCCCACACATAGATGCAGTGTTAGTATGGCCCTAAATAGTCAGAACTCTTCCACATAGTTCCCCTGTTCTTCCAAATGTCCTGATTCATGAGAATTCTAATAACTACCACCAGGAATTTACTCGGCACAGGTAGGCACACTTTTGCCCAAATGGGATTATTCACCTCCTGAGTTTAGGTTGTGCATTAACCTGTTGAAGTTGTTAACTTCATTGTCTAAGTGTCAGGATGTCTCCAGGGAGGGAACAAAAGTGATCTATGTTTGACCCTGTATTTTTAACATTTTTAAAATAAGTGACTTGGATAAAGATACAGATAACATAGTCATTAAATTTGCAGATGATATGAAGTTAGAAGGGATAGCTAACAAATTGGGTAACAGAGTAAAGGTGCAAAAAGCTGTTGACAAGCTATGAAATATAGAACCAAATCTGTAGTAATAACATGAAATTGAATAGGGATGAGTATAAAGTCTTTCGTGTACCTACGAAAAACCAACTTCACAAATATGAAATGGGGGAATCATGTTTAGACTGATTTTTTTTTCTGAAAAAATATCAAGAAACTTTGTTGGATTGTAAACTCAGCATGAGTTGATAGTTGGGAATATTTAGCCTGAAAAATAGGAGACTTTGGGTGAGGGAAGCCAGTGAATATGACTCCTATCATACTGTATTCAAGTAGGTATCTTAAGGAAGGAACAGGAAGTTTTTATTCTCTCCCAGCCATGGGAAGAGGGTGGTCCTCTCCATGGCAGATCAGGGAGAGGAGTCATGTTACAAAAGACAGAACAAGAATTTATACCCTAAAACAGTCAAGCCCTCTTCCCCTGGCTGTCCCTTCTCCCACTGGCTGGAAGGTGGGCTCTCAGTCTTGGCAGGAAACCTTCCCCGATGATGGTGAATAACAAAGAAGACTGCCACTATCCCCTACTGACAGGAAACCAGGATACTGTTCATGGGGGAGGGGCTAAGAGATTCCTAAAATTACTGAAGGGCCTAAGGCTGACTGACAGCAAGGGAAGGGGGAAAAGGGTCCCAGGTTGTGTAATTTCTTAGGAAACCCAGGACTCAGGTCTGTCCAGTCTTACAAAAGTCTGTCTCTGGTTTCCAGACAGTTTCTCTCCCTTCTCATTCTGATGAGTTTTCACATAGGGTGCAGAGATAGAGTGTGCTCCACTCATATGTATCCATCAGTAAAGTGTATGCCAGTAAACCAAACACAATTTTGTTCTAATGTATCAGACAACAGGGAAATTTTGAATCTTGGACTATGAAGCTACTGACATTCGAGAAACCAGTTTCAGTAAAATGATAAGAGTTGAAACCCAGATGACAAGAAAAAGAGAGTAGTGAGGAAATTAGAGAAAGGTCATTCAATGGACAGAACTCTAGACCCAGAATCAGAAATGTGAGTTCAGGCCTCAGACACATACTAATATCTACCTGCCAATTTTTTTCATAAGTAAAACAGGGATAATAACACCTACCCCACAAGTTTGTTGTTGTATCAAATGAAATAATGTCTGTAAAGTATTCTTCAAACTTTAAAGTACCATATACATGTTATTATTGTTACTGTTGTTATTATTACATGAAGAAGACATTTATAGGAGTTCAGAAATAAAGTGAGAAGAAATAGACGATGATAACTTGAAAGGATGGTAAGATCTGATGAATGTATTTAAGATTTGTGCATGTTCATAGACAAGTGGAAAGAAGTCAACAGATATGAAAAGATTTGAAGATAAGAAGGTTGGGGAGAGAAAAGTATGTGATCAAGAGTATAAATAGAGGGAGTTGGTCTTTGAAGGGAGCAGGGTCCTCCCTTTCTCAAAGATGCTCACATTACAAAAGAGAATAAGGAATTGTGTAGTAGAGGGAAAGCAGGAGATAACAGAATATAGCCTTACTTATAATCGTTAAAATAGGAGCTGAGGTCAAATGACTGGAGAGAAGAGTGTTCTATGGTACATATTTGGAGATATTTGGAACTATGACAGAATCAATAGAAGAAGATTTTTCTTCGAAGAATTTCCTGAGTATTTCAGCATTGAGGGCCATGCTGAAACAAGACCTTTTAAAAAAGCAAACATCTGTATCTAACCCAGCCAGCATAGTAGCACATGAGTAGCACATGAAGAGAAGCAAGGAGGTATGTAATAGGGAAAAGCCACGGTAACTAAGAGCACAAGGGCAGAGAACAATGTATAGTTGTACCATACATATACAGAGTTAAGACTCTAAAGGGAAGAAAAGTGAGGCCAGAACCAGGGAGATGGACTAAGAGAAAGGGAGAGTTATAGAAAGAATAGAGTTCCTGGTGAAGTAAAGTAATATATTTTGGGAGAATGAAGGAAGAGGTAAGGTACACAGGAAAGTATGATTACAGGTGAAAATTTCAGAACTTAGGTTATGAGTGATTGACTTAAGGTATAAAATCATGGTTGCAAGCTGAGGTAGAGTAAATAAAATCTAATGGGAGTTGAGATATTTTATATTCTGAGATGCTAGAAAAGATATCACTATACATGAATATCTATTTATCTATGTGTTCTGTGGTTTGTCCTTCATTCTCTAAGAGGACCATGATATTAAGGAGATGATGACATGACTTGTAACTGACTTTGATTTGAGTGAGGGATGGCTGTGTCAAGTCACCAGCCTCACTTTCTCCTCCAGGGTCATCTGGGCCCAGTGGCCAGATATTGATCAGGACAACTGGAGATGGCCCAGGATGCATTTGGAGACCTTGGCCCTTTTAAGCTAAGGTCTTCTCAGTTTCTTTGCATGAGATAATGCCTGTTCAGTGAATAGGCCTCTTTAAGAAGTGAGTCAAGGGACTGTCCCTTTAATCAAAAAATAAAATTAAAAAAGTCAAACTAGGAAGGGAAGACCCTCAGGACTGCTGGTCAAAAAAGAAACAGTTACTATTTACATTCACTCTGGGCCAAGAGGGCCCAAAAAATAACCATTAAGTGATGCTTGGACAGGGACCTATTGTCCAATACATGAGATCCAGAGTGAATTGGGTTTAAGGTTTAGTCTTTGAGAAAGAAATCTATGTCCATAGGCATAAGACAGGACTTTAGTTGGAAAGGAATGCCATAAACCAGGTATGTAAAGAAAGAAAACATAATGCCCTGGATGCCAGTAAATTATTACAACAAAGATATGAACAAGGTCATAAAGAAAGATGAAGTAACCCTAAAAAGAGGATAAGTGGCAGAAGATGGTTGTAGAGAGGTAGTTTGGAAGTGGCAATGAGCATCTAGTAGCATGTTTACTTCTTTACACTGATTAGTCCATCAGGGCACAGAACAGAAGATGTACCCAATTCTGGAGAGGGATGACACCCATGTTGTATCTTCTAGAGGGAAACACATTTCTATGAATACAATATGATGGAGAATATAAGAAAGAGATCTACAATTCATGTTAGTCTATTAAAGATAGAACATAAGTCCCAGGGATAAAATTGAAGGAGGATATAACCTGAGAGGACAGAAGTTTGTTGTGTCCCCCCACCCACCCCCATCCTCAGTATGAATGAGAGAAGAGATCTTCAAGAGAAGAAAGGGTTTTAAAAAATATTTTGTTTTATTTTTATTTTGGCTGATAGTAACTCTGAATTACAGGGATTAGGGAAGTAGGAGGTTGGCGTTTATTAGCCATAGGATATGAGAAGTGCCAGTTGACTGGGTAGCAGTAGAACATTTCAACTCTAGATTGAATTTGATAAGAAGTGTAGGTAATTATAATTGTATTTATAACAAATGCAGCCAAACTGTGATTCTGTAATCACATAACCATGAAGAGTCCTTGGAGATGATTTGATCAAAAACCTTCCTTTGGAATGAATTCTTATTAGCTCTCTGATTGAATCAAACCCATTGGGCATGGTGTAAAATGAAAGGTTAAGTCGAGATTTTTTTCTAATCCACTCTCACCTTCCTGGACCTGAGCCAAAGGATTAAGAACTATCTGGTGAATAAAATCAATCCAGATAACTTCTGATAGTCATGTAGAATATGGCAAAACTTTCTGATATGGAAGTGCTTTAGCCTCACTGTAGAAAGTTGCAGTTCTATATGACTAGGATTTCCTAGACAACATAATGGAAAATTAGAGTATTTTCTCCATAATTCAGACTAAGTTCTCTCAATGAGCTATTTTAAGAAAAAGAGTTAGTTGCTGAATTATCTAGAAAATTGTGTTAACTAACCTTGAGCCCATTTTTACATGGACATTATGTTCATAGAGGATAAAGAAAATGGTATTTTAAGGTTTATGTGCATATGACTATGAATCATGGGGAAATGTTTTACGTACTTTGTGAAAATTTGTGTTACAAGATGCCAACGTGTGTAAGAACAAATTTTTATTCTAGCATTTTAAAATCTTTTGGTTGGGGTTTGGGGGATGAGTACCATATAAAGAAAAGGATTGAGTTCTGTTTCATATCCAGTTGGAATAGATTTCGCAAATTAAGAGATTTTCCTAAACCATCATTGCTAGTTGTCATTTAAAAGAACAATGAAAATGCCTACATTCTGAAGATTAATTTTAAGGTAAATCTTGAAGTAAGTTTAGAGATATATTTTTGTCACCAAGTAGAAATTTTACTTGTTCTAATACTATTCAGTTACAGATATTTTCCTCCTTGCTTCATGATTCACTGTCATAACTGTCAGATCTTCTTTAATGGTTGAATCTCTATTATTATTTATGCCAGATCATAAGTAAAATATGTCTTGCTCTAGCAGTTAGAAAAATAATCATAACATATAAACAGAAAACAAATTTTGATATGAATATTAGTGGTAGAAAATACACAAGTCATTCAGCACAGTGACTCATGAGTTGACTTTATGGCCTTTTTATGAACCATATTCTTTTCTCCTATTTTATTTTAGAAAATAATTTTTCACTCCTTTTTCTACATAGTTGAATTTTCCACCTCTACATCCAAAGATAGGTCCCAGAAGACACAAATACCTGAAAAAATATATAACTCTTTAAGAACCAATTTGCATAAATCATGCCACAAAATATTCACAATTTTCTGCTCAGGTAATAAAGTAACACAATGTGAACGTATCTCATTTGGACAACATGGCATTTCTCAACCCTACCAGAGTGAAAGCAGAGGGGGAATACATATTACAAGTATGCCAAAATTTAAAGAGATTTAAGTTGGCAAATCTAGGCTTCATACTGGTACATAGCAGATAAAAACATTGAAATGTTCCTTCCTTAGTCTCCTATATTCTGGTTTATATTTGGGGGAGGGGGGGTGGGTAGAAGAGAAAATGTTAACCTCATCCTTCCTCCCTTGCTTTAGAGATTATTATTATATCCCCAACATCCCATTGTCAAGGATTCTTGTATGAAAGGAATAAAACAATTACTGATAATAACATAAAATTTTAAAGAATAGTTATTTAAAATGAAAGCTGCTAGGCTGGCCACTTCATTTCTTCAGGGAAGGACTACTCATCAGTAACCCCAGCAGACTATAGTGTCCTAGGGTCTTGGTCCATAAGTTTCAGGAACCTGGGGGTCTCTGTTCTCTTATACAAGGTGATGTCTGCATTTGCTCCAACCCCCCAACATTAACAGGAGACACTGTGTGCAATGTTTTCCTCAGCTGCAAATTTTCCTTGTTTAAGCTTCAGTTGTACTAGATAGAATGTTAGATCACTCCCAGATCTAACTCCTTTTAATCAGCTTCCCTCCCAACAACCCAGAACATGGACTGATGTGCATCCCTACATACTCAATATGGTCCTCCTGTGCAAGAAGGAAAGAATTGTTTAATGTGTTAAGCACTTAAATGTTTCATTTATGGATAGTTTAATGTATTTATTCATATTAACTCTTTCTCCTTGAAATTCACATTTTTCCAAACAGATGTCACAATCCACAGTTTCAGAATAAATGGCTTTGACGAGTTGGGACCACATATGGGTACTTGCCTTTTCCATCTGGTTTTGCTCCCCTCTATTCCAGAGTAACAACAAGGCCATCTCTCCCTTCTGGCCCTGCCAGTCTCCTTTGTGAAAAGCATATTAAATCAGACATTTTACATTTTTCTTTTGGGGATGTGCTATGCATTATATGTAGGAACTGCTAGATGTGCTCAGAATGTAAGCTTAAAAAAAAAAATCCCATGATGGTCTGTTACTAATCAGGACTTGTATTACTAATCTCTTATTCCAGTTTTTTTTTTCAAGAAGAGAGCAGTCATTATTAGCTGATACTAAGATAGCTGTATATGTATCTATATAACATTATCTACCTAGATTCAAGATTATATGTTATAAACATATAATATACATTAATTCATTGCATCTTCCCAACAAACCTATGAAATAGATACTATAGATATTATGATCTCCATTTTACAAATGAAGAAACTGATGTAGTGTCACATGTGGGAATTGAACTGATTTCTTTCCTGACACAAAATCCTCCTATCTTTCCCTCTACTACAGCACTAAGTTTACTCTGAGAAAAATTCTGTGCTGGAAACATATACAGCTGGATACATATACAGCTATCTGTAACAAAATACAGGCTACCCTATAGAAAAAAAGGCAACTGCCCATTTGTCCCCTAGGTTAGTCTAACCCTGCTCACAGTATTAGGTTAAGGGAACTTCCAAGAGGAAACAGAATAAAAACCACTAGTTTGGGCAAATAAAATTATCTTGTGTGATGTAAGTGAATCAACCTTTAAGTTCCTTGGTGTCCCCAACTGCAAAAGAAAAATAGAAATGCCTAAGTCTCAGACCTGATTTCTGAGGTTTATCTTAAATCATAAACATACTTTGCGTCCCTCTGAGAAAAAGAATTAAGCCCATGAAAGTTGTAGCTACACTCATGAAATGAAGAAAACTCAGGCAACTGTGAAGAAAATGCAGACAAAAACAACCAGTTAAGGAAAAATAATGGAGGTTTTTGGAGGCAAGAAATAAGCAGATCATCTGTCAAGATTAGATTAATCACATTCATAGATAACCCAGATTTCCACTCCTCATTGTTGAGACAAATGCATATCAGTGAACTGAAAGACAAATGCATGCCTATGAACTGAAAATTATGTGCATATAGTTTGCTTCCCATTCTCTAGGATGGGAATTCCAAACCCTTATTTGTATGCCTAAATCAACTAAAAGCAAATTGTATGGTGGAATAGAGTGACTGCTGGGTTTGGAGGCAGAAGATATGTTAAAATCTCAGCTCTGATCCTTACTGTTCTGTGATCTAAGGAAAATTAATTCACATTTCTGGGCCTCCATCTACTCATCTGTGAAATGTTGAATTTGGACCAGTTTTCCTACTAACTCTAAAAACTTTGTCTCCTTGGATCACTCCTCATCCTCTGCCTGACCATTTAAGATGAGCATCTTCCCAATTTTGTCCCTGAAGCTTTTCACTCTTCTCCTTCTCTTCCCACACTACTCCCCTTGGTTTTGGACATCTCATTCAATTAAGTGACTTCACCAGTTCCCTCAACAAATATGAGTCCCAAATGTTTCTCTACAACCTCGATCTCCCTTCTGAGTTCTCTATCTACTACTTAAACTGCCTCAATTGCTAGTCATGAAGATAAGAATTTCAAGGAACCTCTTTGGACATATAATCCAAACCATTCCTGAAAATAATCTATTTCAGAATCTACTCAATTAATATTTACCTAGACTTTGCTTTAAGACCTCCAAGGAGAAGAAACCCTTATATCATTCTACATTGTGATAGCTCTAATTGTTACTTTTTCCTTCCCTCAATTCTAAATTTGCTTCTATAAAACTTTTACTGAGAGGATTCTGGGAAGAAGTCAGAGTAGGTCAGAAAATTACAAGCTCTCAAGATTTCCCCCCCACAAAAGAGATGAAATAGCACCCCAGGGAGAATATTGAACAGTAAAAATAAGTAAGAGTAACGGCAGAACAGGGGTCCTCCTGGGACAAACAGAGAAGATATGAAAAAAAATCCTGTGATAAAGTTTGTTCCATGTGAAGAGTAAACACTTCCAGGTTAGGTCCCAGGTTCACTTTAAAAAGAAGCAGAAAGTCCTAGGGTTAGCTGGGTTGGAAGGTTTCTTGGCCACAACCTTAGGAATTTTTACCCCCAGGATAGTGAATGGTACTGGGCATTTGAGCCAGGGAAAATTGAGGGAAATTCTGTTGTCAAGGACCACCAGACCCAACTGGGCTGTGGGGCAAAAAGAAAGGTGAGTACAGAAGCAGTGGGGTGGAAACACCCCTGGCTATGGGCACTTACAGGAGGCTGGAGGTCTTGCTTCCAATTCTAAGACAGAAGGGAAAACTGAAGGAGGATCTAAGTGCAGAGACACCACCTGCCATACCTTAGGATTAGAAGTGATTATAAAAACTGAGCTACTACAACTTTTTTTTAAATGCATAGGCAAAAGAGAAAAAAAAAATTCAACCATAGAGAGTTACTATGGGAATAGAGAAGATTGGGGTTCATATTCAGAGGAGGATACTGAAGCAAAGAAACTCCCTTTTACCCCCAAAAGTAATGTCAAATGGTCACCTACTCAGAAAGAATTCATAGAACTTTAAAAAGACTTTTAAAATCAATTGAGAGAGATTGAGGAAAAATAAAAAAAAAAAAGAACAATCTAAGAAAAATAAGAAGATTATGAAAAGAAAGTATACCAATTAGAAAAGGAGATCTGGAATCTTAGGGATGTAAATGACTCCCTGAAAATCAGAATTGGACAAGTGGATGCCAGCAAAGTTATAAGAGATTAAGAAATAATAAAACAAAATATAAAGGATGAAAAATTAGAAGAGAATGTGGAATATCTCATAAGAAAAACAACTTATCTAGCAAACAGATCAAGAAGAGAAAAGAAAAATAATCAGACTACCTGAAAGCTATGATTGAAAACACAAGAATCTTGATACAATAATACAAGAAATAATTAAAGAAAACTGTCCTAAAGCATTAGAACAAGAGAGAAAGTAGAAATTGAAAAAGTCCACTGATCACCACTTGAAAGAGATCCTATGAGGAAAACTAATAGAAATATTATGGTCACAGGGCAGCTAGGTGGTACATTGAACAGAGCACCAGCCCTGGAGTCAGGAGGACCTGAATTCAAATCTGGCCTTAGACACTGAATACATGCTAGCCATGTAACCTTGGGCAAGTCACTTAATCCCAATTGTCCTACCTTCCCCCCTCCAAAAAAAGCAAATGAAATAAAATATTATAGTCAAATTGCAAGGATAAAACATTATAAGCAACAAGGAAAATGAACTGTCAGACTTTCAGGACTTTTGTTAAAAAAAAACAAAACTGAACTTAACAGAATATTTGACATAAAAGAACCAAGAGAAATATAACACACATACCAAAGATTACTTACAAGGGACTCAATAAGGACAGATTGTTTACTTTTATGTATGTAAAATGCATAGGCAAAAGAGAAAAACTGGGCAATTCATAAGAAAGACTGGGGTAGACCTGAGTATGGCAGGACTTTAAAAAAAGTAAAACCATTAAGGAAAAGCTAAAAAGAGTACTATTTTATACAAATGAGGTACCAGAGGAAGACCCAACACAGGAATTAGATGGTAGAGGAATGCTGTTAGTTCTGGAAACCTATTTTCATCAGGCATGGGTTTAAGAGGGAAATACACACACACAGAGACACACACACACACAGAGACACACACACACACACCCCAGTCTTCTAATTTTCAGAAAGAAATAAAATGCTAAGGGAATAGGGAGGGGTAAGAGTTGATAAGGGAGGGATCTCTAGAGGGGAAGGTGAAGTAATAGGTTAAAGGGTAGGTATAGAACTGTGTTTAGATTAAAGAGAATGGGAGGACAAGGGAGGGATCTTTAGAAGAGAGGGTGAGGGAAAAGGTCAAAGAGGGGTAAAGAAGGTTGTTTACATTTATGGAAATGGGAGGATAAGTGAGGGATCCTTGGAGGGTTAAATAATAGGAAAGAAAGGTAAAGGGTAGAGATAAAGTAGAGGAGTTAGGAGGGATAGGAAATAATAGACATACAAACATAAAAACAAAGATCAGAAGTAGAATTTGTTAGGGAAAGCATTATGTCTATATTTGTATGTATGTATAAATCTATATATAGAAATATCTAAATCTTGATTTTAGCCTTGGGAGTAGGAAGGAAGGGGACAAAAGGAGCAAAGTAAAAACTGCACAGCAGAGAACACAAGAAAACTAACAAGAAAGCAGAGAAAATATGGACAATTCTCAACACGATGCATAGTACTTATTACATAGGCTTTCTTGAAATGCAAATTTATTTGAATCCTCTCTTATGTTCTGCTGTGCACGTGACATGCTTTTTTTTCTTTTCTTATTATTTATTTAAGTTTTAATATATGAGTTTACGTTTCTTTTTCTTATTGAGTATTTAAGTTTCAGTAATAAAAAAACAAAAAGACTATACTAGTGGGGATAAGATCTCTAACAAATCCTACAAAGCTAGACAAATTTTGCTTGAGGGCTAGATCACAATTTTGTGTTAGGATTAATTTTTCTAACTTCAGAAAAGGGCCATAACCAGCACCGGCCACCAAGAGATTTTGGAGCTTTTTGGTTTAAAAAAAAAATTTACCCACTGCTCCAAGTTTGGTATTCTGGGGTCTTCTACCTCTTCTACACAGCAGCCCTTCAAATACTTGAAGACAGTGATTCTGTCCCTCTGATCCCCTACTACATTTCCAGTCTCTTCTTCAAGATAAAAATCCCCAAATCCTTCAAATCAACTTCATAAAGTATGAACTTGAAATCTTTCCCCAATCTGGATGCCTTTTTTTTCAATCTCTCTCTAGCTTATCAATGTCCTTCCTAAAATGTATTGGCAAGAGCTGAATGTAATATTCCATATTTGTTCTGATCAGGGCAGAACAACATAGGACTATCACCTCTTTTGGCTGCGATATCACACAATTTTAATCATACTGAACTTCTTTTCAGTTCACTAAAACTCATAAATCTCTTTCAGATAAAGCACTGTCTAGCCATGCCACCTTGATCTTATACTTCAAAACAATCAGGGATTTCAATTAGTAGGTGTAAGTAAAAAGTACATTCTAGGAATATGAGATAATACAAAGGGAGGTTAAAGGGACAGCAACTAAGTATTGGAGAGTGGTGAAGTTCTATATGGAACTTAAAATAGTTTTAAATAAGACTAGAAGAGGAGGAAAGTTACAAGGACAATTTAAATGCCAAGCAGAGGAGTTTAGATTTGGTCCTGGAGGCCATAGGAAGTACAGAGGGGTAGACTTGAGTAAGGAGAGTTTAAAGGTAAGGAGATCAAATAGGAGACTATTAAAATCATCCAAGCAGTAGGTGATGAGGGCATGAACAAATATGTTGGATATGTGATTAGAGAGGAGGGCACACATGCTAGATACATTGTAGAGATAGAAATGATAAGATTTGGCTAATGACTGGATATGTGGGATAAGTGACATGAAGTGCTGAGAATGTCACCAAAATTGTGAATCTGAGTGACTGAAAGGATGAAATTGTCCTTGTTTTGAAAAGGAAATCCCAAAGAGGGATGGGTTGTGGAGAAAATATAGTGAGTTCTGTTTTAGACTTGTTGGTTTGAGATGTCCATGGGACATTCAATTTAAAATGCCAAAAATGCAGTTGTTGATATAGAGACTGATGGATATCTTGGAGTCAACTTCACAAAGTAGGTAACTGAACTGATGGGGGCTGATAAGGTTACCAAGTGAAAGTATCTAAAGAGAAAAGAAAAGAGAAAGGAGCTCAGGGGAGAGACTTGCAAAAAACAAAGCAGATGGAAAAATAAGATAGGAAATACTAGACGCTCCAAATTTCTCCCACAAAAAAGGTAAAATATCTCAAAATGAACTTTGAGTGGCAGAAATAAATTAAAATTTGGAGCAAGGCAGTTATCCTCCTCAGACAACTGGGGAGGACCTCAGGAGAGACCTGACCTCCTAGGGCTAAGGTTGGACTGATTGAAGTGAGCACACCTCCAGGCAGACTCCACTCAATCAACAAACAAGAAATTCTGGGGATTACAGGAACTCTGACTCACAGTGTGGGGGTCTGACTGTTGAACAGGGAAAGAATAAAGCACCCTCTACACTGCTACCAGATGCTAGACAGAGTTGTGTTCAATAGCTATGGATGAGGTAGAGTGAGCACAGGTCTGGTTAGCACAGTAGCAGAGGGATGGGGACCCTGCTGAATGTGGGCATTTACAGAAAAGTAGAGTCCCTGGTTTTAGTTCTATGGCAGATGAATGAGCTGAAGTTCACAGTCACCAGAGGAACTGCAGGGAGCAAGAGTATTTGTGGTGATAGTGTGGCAGTGTGGGGAGGGAGCGGCTAGCTATGGCTCATGGACAGAGAAGAGTGCCTAAGGTCAAGCCTGCAGACAGAACTCAGAAAATAGCAGTACAAAAAACCTGAAGCCTGGGGGAGCGGAGCCAAGATGGCTGCACAGAAGTAGCAAGGTTCTGCAGCTCCCACATGGCCACCTCAAATACTCATAAAATAAGACTCTAAACAAATTTCAAGGGTCCAAAACTCACAAAAATACAGAAAAACACATCTCCTACTGAAGGCAGCTCGGCAGGAAGGGCTCATTGCAGCATGATGAGAGCCAAAACCAGCCCAGCCTGAAACCATGGCTTGGCCCTGGTGTGGCCAGCCACAACTTGAGTCTTCAGGAGAGTGGATCAGCGGCAGCTGTGGCAGTTTCCAGAATTATCAAGCCATAAGAAACAAGGACAAAGTTAAAGGTGAGTGGAACACAGCTAAATTTGGGGGAGAAAAGTGGTCTGGCCAAACTGCCTCTAGGGCAAGGAAGCTGCAGAAGTGGTGGCCCTGCAGCTGCCTCCACATGGCTGCTTCAGAGCTCCTGGCATGCAGACTGCAGTGAGGCCAAGCAATTGTTCAGAGGCTAAATGCTCTTGCATTGAGCAGCCTGGATCCAGATCCTGGTCTTGGGTGGTGGTCCTGGGGTGTGTTTTCAGTGAGCCAAAGCTGGTGGGGGCTGCAGCAGTCACCTAATAGCTCTGGCAGCTGTGAAAACCCCAGCGATTTGGGACAGAGCCTTCCCCTCTGGAAGCAGAGTTCCATAGAGCTAAAAATTCGAGTAATTGACTGGCAACATGAGCAGGCAAAGGAAGCAAAGTAAGAAACAGCAACCAAACTCTAGATTCCTTTTTGGGGGACAAAAAGGATCAAAGCATGGAATGGGAGGGAGACAACACAGTCAGAACTCCCACACCAAAAGCTTCCAAGAAACATGAAGACTGCCTTCAAGCCATTAATCAGCTTAAGAAGGATTTTGAAAACCAAATAAGAGAAGTGGAAGAAAAATTGGGAAGAGAAATGAGAATGATGCAAGAAAATCATGAAAAGAAAGTCAAGAACCTGACTGAAGAAAATAACACCTTAAAAAATAGATTAACTCAAATGGCAAAAGAGTTCCAAAAAGCCAATGAAGAGAAGAATGACAAAAAGTCAACTTTGCCAGATGGAAAAAGAATCTCAAAAGCTCACTGAAGAGGATAATTCCTTCAGAATTAGAGTGGAACAAATGGAAGCAAATGACTTCATGAGAAATCAATATACTAATAAACAGATCCAAACGAATGAGGCAATGTGAAATATCTCCTTGAAAAAACCACTGACGTGGAAAATAGATCCAGGAGAAACAATTTAAAAATTATTGGACCACCTGAAAGCCATGATCAAAAAAAGAACTTAGAAAGCATCCTTCAAGAAATTCTCAAGGAACATTCCCTGATATTTTAGAACCAGAGGGCAAAATAGAACTTGAAAGTATTCGCCAATTACCTCTTGAAAAAGATCCCCAAAAGAAAACTCCTAGGAATATTATAACCAGGTTCTGGAGTCCCCAGATCAAGGAGAACATATTACAAGCTGCCAAGAAGAAACAATTTAAATACTGTGGAAACACAATTAGGATAACCCAGGATCTAGCAGCTTCTATATTAAGGGACTGAAGGCCCTGGAATATGATATTCCTGAGATCAAGGGAGCTAGGATTAAAACCAAGAATCACCTACCCAGCAAAATGGAGTATAATATTTCAGGGGAAAATATGGTCATTCAATGAGGTGGAGGACTTTCAAGCATTCTTGAGGAAAAAGTCAGAATTGAATAGAAAATTTGACATTCAAACACAAAAAGCATGAGAAGGTAAACATGGAAAAGAATTCATAAGGAACTTATCAAAGTTGACCTATTTACATGCCAACATGGCAAAACGATAATTGTAACTTATGAAACTTCTCAGTGTGAGGATAAGGAAGGGAATACAAATGTATATATATGTATACATATACATATGTCTATACAGGAGGGTATATATGCATATGAATACATACGAGAGCGTGTGTATATATGTGTACATAGACAGAGGGCATAGGATCAATTGAATAGGAAGGGATGATATTTTAAAAGTTGTAATTAAGAGGTGGTAGAGGAATAGAATGAGAGGAGACAGGGAGAGATAGAATGGGGTCAATCATTTCATATAGAAGAGGCAAGGGATAACTGTTACAGTGGAGGGGAAGAAGACGAAGGCAAAAGGGAATGGGTCAACCTTACTCTCATTGAATTGGGCTAAGGGAAGGATTGACATACACTCTCAATTGGGTATCTTGCACTGCAGAAAAGTATGGGGGATGGGCATGAGAGGGGGAATGATGGAGGAGGGGGAATGATGGAGGAGAGGGCAGGTTTGGGGGGAGGGTTGTTACAACCACACAATTCTGTAAAGGGACAGGGACAAAGTAGAGAATAGAACAAGGGGAGGGCAGGATAGAAAGGAGGGCAATATCATCAGTGTTATACAGGATGTCCATTGTTGAGTTGTTCTGCGTTACTACACATGTAAGGCCTGTATTGAATTGCTTGTCTTTCCAGTGGGGGTGAGTGACAAGGGAGGAAGGGAAATTATATATATATATATATATATATATATATATATAAAATTATAATAATTATTATTATTTACATGCAACTGGGAAATAAGATATACAGGCACTGGGACAGGGAGATTCATCTTGCTCTACCATGAAGTCAGAGGGATGATGAGGGAGGATATAGCAGACAGCAAATTAGGGCAGGGATATACAGTGGTATTTCTGTTTTCAGGGGGTGTTGATAGGAGAAAGACAGGGAGAAAATTTGCAACTCAGAATCTTGTGGAAATCAATGATGTAAACTAAAAATTAAAAAAAGTTAATTAAAAAAAATATCCATCAATCACCACCTGAAAAAGATCCCAAAATGAAAATTTATAGGAAGATCCTAGCGAAGTTTCAAAGCTCCTAGATTAAGGAGAAAGATACTACAAGTGGCAAGAGAAAAAAAAAAAGTTAAATACTATAGAGCTACAATCAGGATAACACAAGACCTAGCAGCTTCTTCATTAAAGGACTGAAGAGCTTGTAATACTGTATATCAGAGAGCAAAGAAGCTGGGTTTTCAACCAAGAATAACTTACCAAGTAAAGCTGAGTATAATTCCAAATTGTGGGGGGGTAGGGAGGGAAGACATTTAATGAACTGAAAGACTTTTAGGCATTTGTGACAAAAAGACCAGAACACAATGGAAAATTTGACATGTAAGATCCAGGAGAAACATAAAGTAAATATTAAAATCAATTACAGGGGACTCAATAAGTTCAGACCGTTTGCTTCTTATATAGGAAAACATCTGTACTCTTAGGAACTTTTATTATTACTTGAGTCATTTCATTTTAAAGAGCATACATAGATAGAAGGCTTGGGGTTGATTGGAGTATGATGGAATGATTCTAAAAAACATCTGAGTAAGAGGTAAAATGGAGCAATTTTGCCTCATAAAAATGAGGTGTGAATGGAAGAAGAAGTAGGTAGTTACAGTAGAAGTGGGTAGGGGTGGAGGGTCAGTGGTACTGGCCCATTATTCTCATCAGAATTGAATTAAAGAGGGACTGCTATACACATCTAGAACAGTATAAAAGTATTCTAAATTTCTAGAGAAATAGAATAGTTAGGGGACAGAATACAGGAGAGATTTTTAAAAGGGTGTTTAGATCAAGATCAAGGAGGGTGGAGGGAGAGCATAAGGGAGGAATTCTTAGAGGGGTGAATAAATTCAGGAATAGGAAGATAAGGGGAAAGGATAAGGGAGGGATTTTTTAGAAGACTGCAGATTAGGAAGGAAGAAATTAGAAGTAAATCAAAGGAGTGAAGACGGATGAGATCAAAAGAGTGAAGAGGATAATAGTGAGGAAAAATGGAGATGAATACAAAATTAATTATTATAAATTTGAATGTGAATAGGATGAACTCACCAATAAAATGGAAATGGATATCAGAAAGGACTGAAAATTAGAATCTGGAAGTATGTTGTTTACAAAAAAACACATTTAAAAATGAGAGATTCACACTGGGTAAAAAGAAAGTGCTGTATCAGAATTTATTATGCTTCTGTTGATGCAAAAAAGCAGGGATAGCAATCATGATCTCGGACAAAGTTAAAACTAAAATAGATTTAGTTAAAGAGATAAACAGGGAAACTATATTATAATAAAAGTAACTATAGAAAATGAAGCAATATCAGTCCTAAAACTATATTCACCAAATGCTATAGCATCTAAAATTTTTAAAGGAGAAGTTAAAAGAATTACAGGTGGAAATAGACAGTAATAATATGATAGTGGGGGACTTTAACTTTCCCCTTTCAGAATTAGATAAATCTAACAAAAAATAAATATGGAAGAAGTTAAAGAAGTGAATAGAATCTTAGGTAAGCTAGATATGACAGATATTTGGAGAGGATTGAATGGAGATAGAAAAGAATATACCTTTTCCTCAGCAGTATATGGTACCTTTACAAAAACTGACCACATATTAGGGCATAAAAAGTTTATAGCTAAATGAAGAAATGCAGCTATTTTTAGCACATCATTTTAATATCATAAAGTAATAAAAATTACCTTCAATAAGGGACCATGGAAACACAGACTAAAACTAAATAGAGACTAAACAACTAATATTAAAGAATGAGTGGGTCAAAGAACAAGTCATAGAAATAATAAATGTTATTAAAGAGAATGAAAATGATGAAACAACATATCAAAACATATGGAATGTAGCCAAAGTAAGTGTCAGAGGAAAATTTATATCTCTAAAAGCTTACATCAATAAAATAAAGATCAGACCAATGAATTGGGTATTCAATTTAAAAAAAAGAGAAAGAACAAATTAAAAATCCCCAGTTAAATACCAAATTGGAAATCTTAAAAATTAAATGTAAAATTAATAAAATTGAGTGCAAAAACTAGTGAATAAATAAAACTAGGAGATGGTTTTAAGGGAAGAAAACCAACAAAATCAATAAACCTCTGGTTAATATATTTGTTTTGAAAAGAGAGAAGAAAACCAAATCACTAGTATTAAAAATGAAAAGGGTGACACTGAAATCAAATTAATTATAAGGGGTTATTTTGCCCAATGATATGCCAATAAATTTAACATTTTAAGTGAAATGGAATAATATTTGCAAAAATATAAACTGCCTAGATCAACAGAAGAGGAAATAGAATATCTAAATGAACCTATTTAAGAAAAAGAAATTGAACAGGCCATAAATGAGCTTCCTAAGAGAAAAAAAAAATCAGGACCAGATGGATTTACAAGTTAATTCTACCAAACATTTGAAGATCAACTAATTTCAATATTAAATAAATTATTGATAATAACAGGCAAAGGAGTGCTGCCAAACTCATTTTGTGAAACAAATAAGGTAATGATGACTAACCAGAAAGAACAAAAACAAAGAAAACAATAGACCAATTTCATTAATGAATATGGATTCAAAAATCCTAAGTAAAGTTCTAAATATGAGACTACAACAATATATTAGAAAAATTATACATTGTGACCAAGTGGGATTTCTAGAAGGAATAAAGGGATGGTTTAACATAAGGAAAGCTATTAGCATAATTGATTCTATCAATAATAGAAGTAACAAGAATTATAAGATAATATCATTAGATGCAGAAAAAGCTTTTGATAAAATACTACATTCATTTCTATTAAAAACACTTGAAACCATAGGTATAAAGTAACTTTTCCTTAAAATGATAAGGAACATCTATCTAAAACCATCAGCAAACATTGTTTGTAATGAGAAAAAGCTAGATCAGGAGTGAAACAAGGATGCCTGTTGTCACCAATTCAATATTGTATTAAAAATGCTAGCAACAGCAATAAGATAAGAAAAAAAACAAATTGAAAGAATCAGAATAAGCAATGAAGTAATAAAACTACCTTTTTTGCAGACAATATGATGATATACTTGGAAAATTCTAAAGATTCAACTAAAAAATTAGTGGAAACAGTTAACAATTTCAATAAAGTAGCAGGATATAAAATAACCCATATAAATCATCAGCATTTATATATATTTCTAGTATATCACCAACAAAACTCTGTAAGGAGAGCTAGTAAGATAATAATTGTAGGTAGTATAAAATACCCAGGAGCATATCTACCAAAACAAATCCAGTAGCTACATGAACATAATTATAAAACGCATGAACATAATTATAAAACGCTTTTTATGCAAACAAAGTCAGATTTAAATATTTGGAGAATATTAATTGTTTATGGGGAGACAGAACCAATATGATTAAAAATGACAATTTTACCTAATCTATTTCTTCAATGCCATACTAATTAAATTATCAAAAAAAATACTGATCTAGATAATATAATAAAATTCATTTGGAAGAACAAATGGTCAAAATATCAAAGGAATTAATGAACAAATGTAAAAGAAGTAGTTTTAGCAGTATCAGATCTTAAATTATATTATAAGGAAGTAATTATCAAATCTATCTGGTACTGAAGGTGAATCAGTGGAACAGGGAAAACATACAATACACAGTTGTAAATGATCATAGTAATGTGTTTGACAAATGTAAAGATGAAAGCTTTGGAGATAAGAATTCAACTATTTTCTTAAAGGAAGCATTTATGTAATGCTACAAGGTTTAAGACTCTATTCCTGCTATTTCAATTAATTTTTACAACCACCTTATGAGGAAGGTGTTATTATTAACCCCATTTTAAAATTGAGAAAACTGAGGCAGACAGAGGTTAAGTGATTTGCCCATGGTCACACAACTAATAAGTGTCTGAGACAGAATTTCAATTCAAGTCTTCCTGATTCCAGGTGCAATACTCCAATCACTATGACACAATGTTATTATAAACATTGTAAGTATAATAGTGAGCTACAAAACAAATTTCTCTATCAGGTTTTAAGGATAAAGAGTTTGTTGTTTTTGTTTTTTTTCTATCTTGACTCCCAATGAGAGAAGATTTCATGTAGAACGTGGCACTTGTGTTGAATTTTAACCCATAAGAAGAAATCCTGCATGTAAAGATGTAGAAAGAGGCTAATCGAGACATAGAGGACAGCGTGAACATGTACCTGGCCAGGAATTACCTTACCCTACAACAAATCTTTCTTTTGCACTTCTCTCATACACTTTCATATGGTCTTGACTATTTAGTAAACTAACTAGAGGTTTCACAGCATGTTTATAAGCATGATCCTAAGGAACAAATAAAGAAGAAAAAAGAGAGAGGTAAAAACATTGAGGCAATCAATAGTGTGAGAAAGTCACTAAAAAAACGCCATGGAGCAGTGGTTTGTGAAATAGCCACTGGTGGTAGAGATGTAGAACAAGGAAGTAGGTGACCTATTGTTAGGTAAGTATTTACTATTAAGTTAGCAAATACAGTAATTCTCTCATGGAAACATAAATAGTTAAAGTGAAGTCTCAAGCCCTTAACACTAATAGTATAATTTTTTTTTTCATTCAAACTGCTTAAAACATGCCATCTTTGATGAAGTACATAGTACTTTGAATACATTGTCTCATAAGTCTTAGACATATAAAAAAACATTACTTTACATCTTACATATTGAGAAAACAAATCAGAGTTGTTAAGTGAAATACGAACAGAAAAGACTTAGTGAGATTAAATTTAAAATAATGCAAACTGATTGGGGTGGGGCAACAAAAAGCCAATTACAAAATACAGTTGCTTAATGGTAGGAACCTAGGGAAGAGTTAAGATAAAAGATATGTCAAGATGATAAGGAAAAGGAAAATCAGGTAAAATTTTTCTGGCTGACACTTCATAAACATAAACACACGGCAGAATGCTACTTTAGCTTGAGCTCAGATAGGATGTTTATAATTATTTTCAATTAACAACAATCGAGACTGTGCTCGAAGCAATTATATTCTGTAAAGCATATTTCATTCTCATATATACTCAATGAATATTGAAATAGGCAGACTGCCATTGAATTGCCTTCAGTACAAAATGTGCCATTATGATTAGGTGGTAAAAAAAAAATGCTAGACACATTCAATTTCAGTGAATTATGAAACTGTTTTTGTGGCAAATTCTAAATAGTGTAGATAGCATTTTTTTTCTCCTTCTCTCCAATACAGAAAAAAAAAAAAAGACTAAAACCTTTTCATCTAAACTCTATTAGCTTCCAGTCAACATTTCTCCTCATAGCCAGTTAAAAGTATACTTGGCTATTCAGGCATAAAGTGAGAAACAGAAAGTAAACTTTGTGACTGTTTAATTTCAAAAAGTTATCATGTTGTTTCTGGAAATCTAGTTGGATACTTGTGGTTAAGGAGTTCTAGGAAACTGAAAGGTGCCAGTTATGCAGATTCACAGACTGAAACAATTCATGTCATGGATGTCATGAATATAGTGATGTTCTTCAACTGTGTCAATCTTGACCATTTTTTAAATTAAAAAAATATATAATTATACCCTATTTAACATCTGTAAGAAGATAATGAAGCCCAAGGTGGGTGTGCTCTATGGATAAAAATGTAATTGCCACAGTCATTTCCCTCATATTGAGCTATCATACCTTTCTGCTTTCTGAGCCTGCCAGCTGTTTCCTTTGGCTAATGGTAATGGTGAAGGATCCTGGCATCGGACCCTATTAACGTGTGCCAATTGAAATGTTACAGTTATTTATTAAATGTGTCCTTTGTGGAACTAGGTTCTTTCAGTGTTGCCATATTCAGTAAGGTAGAACAGCTGATCTCTGAGAGAAGAAAGGCAGAAAGTACAACATAGAGTTCTGAGGGCACCAGTTTTTTCTCTTATTGTAAGACAGCTTATAGGAAGCAGCTAGGTGACTCAGGGAATAAAGTGCTGCATCTGGAGTCAGGAAGACTTGAGTTCAAATTTGGCCTCTGGCATTAACTGTGTGACCTTGGGCAAATAACTTAACCTCTGTTTGCCTCAATTCACTGGAGAAAGAAATAGCAAACCACTCCAGTATCTTTATTGAGAAAACTCCACAGACAGCATTGGAGTGTTATGGGCCATGAGGTCACAAAAAGTCAGATACAACCGAACAACAAGAACAAGGATTATAAAATTAGTGAGAACCTGAAACTTTAGACTGGTATTTGGACTAGTTCATTATACACTGATTGTTAATTCAATACAGTAAGAGTTTATTAAGCATCTACTAAGAGTAGAGTATCTTACTGGATGCTGAGAATAAAAAGTAAAAATAAAAAAGGTGTCCATCCTCTGGGAGCCTATGTTCTACTAGGGAGATAAAACTGAGTAAATAAATAGATATAGTAAATAAAGTAAACAAAGTAAATAAAAAGTAATCTTAGTTAGTATGCAGGGTGGGCAGGGGAGAACATTAAAACCTGAGGGAACCAGTAAAGGCAGACCTGCACAACTTGGCAGTAGGTATGGGCCAAAATTAAAACAGGCTAAACTTCAGGCCAACAGGTAGGTTAGACTAGAGACAGACTGATGATGGTTGGTTGCTGTGGGTCACATGACAAACAAAAGAGAGTATTCATTTTTTTTGCAATCCACCTGAAATCCTTTGGCAGGCTGCAAATGGTCCACAGCTATATATTGTGTAGGCCCGAGTTAAGGCCTAATATAGGAGGGACAGCTGAACTGGGTCCTGAAGGGATTCTAAGCTGGGGACTCCAAGTATCTGAGAAGAGAAGATGAGAAACATAACACATCTTAAGGTCTGAGCAGAGGGCCTCTTGGAGTTTGATTACTTAGGGTTTCCCTATACATTTGTTTTTGTATTGTCCAGTGTGTGTGTCTTAAGAGAAAGTCTTGTGCCTTAGGCTATGCCAGAAGCTATTGAAATCTCAATAGGTAGTTTTAAGATGATGATTCTATGTTACAAAACCAAAGACAACTAGCTATATCTATATAGCAACATGTTAGAAGTCTTATAATCTATCTCTTAAAAATACCTGCATCATATCCTGGCAATGTAGGAGCTTCATCCACTTCTTAGAATTTGTATTTCTGTACCCAGGGTTCTGGCTTGGGTCCTCTTCTCTTCTCTCTATGATCCCAGTTTATATTTCACCAGTAACACGAGTTCAATTGGAACTGTGTGTAGATCACCCCCAAATCTGTTTCCTGAGTTCCACTTCCACATAGCCAAAGATCTTCTCATTTCCACTTGACATTTTTACTTTGTAACCACTTTGTATGTACATTGTATTTCCTTGTCTATATACACATTCTCTCCTTACATTAGAACGTAAGCTACTTGAGAACACTATTTCAGTATTCCCTTTATGTTCAGGACTGTATCAGCTGCAGAATCAATTGTTAAATTTTCAGTGTGAGCTTATGCACCACATAAATCAGCAAATGCTAAAACTCAGGGCTTGTTTTATTGCTTTTTGATTGTCTAAACTTAAGAAAGTGATAAAGAAAATATTAATAATACAGAATAAACTTAAAAGTATGTCATGAATACCTTTTTCCCCTAGACAATCAGTGGTTGTTAAACATTTACCAGTTCATTAACTGATTGTGTCCCCAGGACCTAGCACAATGTCTGACACATAACAGGTGCTTAATAAATGTTTGTTTAATTAATTAACCAACTAAATTGAATATTTTTGAAGTTGTATTCTGTGAAGATACTTTTAACTCTTTCCCTGTTCTGTAGTAGAAATTCCCTAAATAACCCATTGAGACATGGAAAATATTCAACTTTTCCTCAAGTTTAAGAACTAGGAGGATCATTCTGAATACACTAAGTTTAAAAACCTTGACAAATCTTTAAAAATATTTCCTCTTTACAGAATTGACTTCACAAGAATATGAAACATCTAAATGTGGAAGAGAGGAATGAGGATAAAATAGGACAAGATCAGAGTATCAAGAACAGTTGCAAATGGAACCAGTCTTATGACTCCTGAATGCCTTAATATTGCAGTATCTTTAAACAGACCACCATTGTTGACTTCAATTTATAGTGAACAAGTAATTTCAGCATCTTTCATTAAATCTTTCAACCCTGAAATTTTCTCTATTTCTTAGAGTAACTCAAAATTCAAAGGGAACTGAAAGAGCATCTAATCTAACCCTTAACTAACAAAGAATCTCCTCTATGAAATCTCCAGCAAGTGGGGGAATCTATCTTCTCTGTGAACAATTCCAGTGAGGAGGGGACCACGACGTCCAATCCCTCTATCCCTTCTACACTGGCTACACTCTCCTCCCTTCTCCATCTTGACACCTTGGTCTACCAGTTCAATTCTCTATTCTTAAGTAGAAAGGTTAAGTTCTTAAGCTTAAGTTCTTGCAGAGAAAAAGAGAGAGAGAGAGAGATCCTATTGAAGATCTTAGCTTAGCAAGCCTCAGTTTTGGATTATTACCATCATCTGCTACCTTCACTCCTACTCATGTGTTGCTGAAAGAAGTGGGAGAAAATTATGAAACCACGTTAAATGGGACCACAAAAAATTTATGTTACACAATCTCAACTGGACCATCACAGCTCTAAGGCAAATCCTTTCACAACCATGTAACACCATGTACAAGCAGATTCCCAAAAGAATGCTACTGTGAACAGCTTTTAAGGTTCTGATTACACAGTATAGTGAACACTCCATTTATTCCATTACAAATCAAGGCAAACATTCACAACAAATTATAATATAATATTCACAACATTACATCTTATCACAAAAAATCACAATATAGTGTTCACAACAGCTTAACATTAGAATGGCCACATAGTTTCTACCTGTCACCACAATATTTAGAACAAGGAACAAAAGAATAATCATCTGGTTTCCCTAAGAGGAGAAACCTTCCTTACTTAATCATTCAATCAATTCACAATACAATGATCAATCTTCCACTCATGGGGCAATTATAGATTACCTTAATCAGTCACTTATCTAGCAATCAGTCACTAAATACAATCATTAGAAAATTACACAAACCCTCCACCCCTGGATGTCTAGTAAACTCATTCAAAATCCAAGGAGAGGCCTTTTCTTCATCTTGACTTGGGGTGGTCTCTCAGATTCCCTGGATCCTCTTCCATCTCCTATCTGAATCCACCAAATAGTCCCCTGGATTCAGAGGCAAACAGCTCCCAGGTTCTCATCCAGTCCTCTGGGCAGTTCTTGGTACACACTGAAAGTTCACAGGGTCCAACACATCTCAAACCCTTCACCACTTTTGTTGCCAGGAACTCAAGGATCCACCAAGCCACAAACAAACAAAGGCTTATCCTGGTCATGCTTCTTCAATCCTCCAGCAGTTCAGCTGGACCTAGGACCCTCAGCCTTCCAGGAAGTCCTCTCAGCCAGATTCTGGTCTCACAGAAAACTCCAACACAGTTCTCAGTCCAGCAGCCCAGCTCCCAGATGCTGGGACAATTCTGCTCCTTCCATCAGGAGCCACCAGGAGGAAAATTCTCCATTCTATCTGTCTGTCCTCTGGAACTCTTCTTAAATACACACACTGGCTTCCTGTCTCAGCCAATCGCCTCCTGCCACGTCAGCAACAGGAGACAAAGTTCATGCCCTCTGTTCACACAGGAGACAGAGTTCACACCCTCTGCCTCTTTCACAGAAGTACTTAGCCCTTAGTTACTAAGGACCAAGTACCTGATAAATTAATTACCATTACAAACCACTGAACTGATTCCATATTTCACCAAATTGGCTTTTCCAAACCTTTTCATCCCTTCTCATATCTCCCTTTACTTCCTCTTCCCTCTCAGATGAACCTTGCCTCATATTGCCTGGGGAAAAACAACAACAACATCAAACTGAGGCCATTCACTGAAAGCTCCCCTATTCCCCTCCTCTTCATATCACACAGATGCCCTCCCAAAACAACCTCACTTTTTACCTCTAACATGACCCTTCTCCTTGCCAAGATAAACTCCTTTACATGCACAAGTAATCACTCTTCATCCCATCTTTTCAACTAGAATGTCCTTCTATCATCCCCATGATCTCACTAATCTACAATCACTCTTTGTGTAGTAATGCTTTCCTACTGCCTAGAAACACACCTATGCCTCTCCTAGTTTCAAAGACAATTCATCAATTAATCCATCCATACCAGCTAGCTATCAGCCTATATCTTTTCTCTCTTTCATTGCTCAACTTCTTGAGAATGCCAATTACAATTGGTGTCTCTGCTTCCTTTCTTCTCACTCCTTATCTCTATGTAATCTGACTTCTATCTTATCATTCAACAAACACTGATCTCTCCAACATTACTAGTGATCTCTTACTTGCCAAATTTATTTGCTTTTTTTTCAATCTTCCTTTCTTTACTTCTCTATAGCAGTTAACTCTATCACCCTCTTATCCTTCATTGTCTCTCTTATTCATGTTTTTGTGACACTACTCTCTCTCCTGGTGTTCATCCTACTTGTCTCACTGCTGCTTCTCAGTTTCTTTTTCTAGATCTCACTGGTTATGCCAATTAACTGTGAGTATCTCCAAAGCTTCTACCCTGGACCCTTTGCTCTTCTTCCTCTCTATTAGTGAATCTTTAGTTCACAAAAATTCAAGTAACTTATCTTAAACTGATGATTCTTAGATCTACTAGCCCTAGCCTGATTCCTGACCAACATTCAAACTGCCTATTGAAGATCTTGAACAGGATGTCTCATAGACATCTTAAATTCAACACATCCAAAACTGAACTTATTATCTTCCCCACTCAAATCTTTTATTCTTCTTCATTTTCCTATTATTTCCAAGGGCATCATCATTCTCTCAGTCACACAGTCATGTAATCTAGGTATCATCCTCAACTTCTCACACCCTAAGCTCCCATATCCATTCAACTGCCGAGTTCTATTCTTTCTATATTCATAACGCCTCCCCTCTCTCTGATGATGCCATAATCACTCTGGTTTAGGCCCTTATCATTTCATAATTGGACTATTAAATTAGCCTTTTGGTTTATCTCCCTACCTCATCTCTCCTCAGTCCAGTCAATCTTCTACTCATGTCACCCTTTACTCAAATTTAATAAACTCCAGTGACTCCCTATCACCTCAAATATGAAATCTTTTAGAAGTCCTTCATAACCTGGTCACTTCCTGTCCTTCTGTATTTTAATATGTTACTCTCTTCTATATATTTTGTGATCTAGTAATACTGGCTTCCCTGTTATTCCTCTGATAAGACACTCCATTCCAACTCCATGTATTGTCACTGTCTGCCCCCATACCCAGAATTTTTTCCTCTTCTTTTGACCAAGTACCAACAAAATCCCCACATTCTGCAAGAAGCTTTTCCCAATCCTCTTTAAGACTACTGCTTTACCTCTGTTAATTTTCTCCAATTTATCCTGTACATATATTTAGCTGTACAAATTTGCATGTTGGCTCTACTATTAGATTATGAGTTCCTTGAGAATGAGTAATGTTTTTTGCCCTTCTTTGGAATGGAAAATTTCTTAGTGTAGTGCTTGACATATAGTAGATGTTTAAGAAAGGCTTACTGACTTGACTTACCCTTGAGGAACTTACATTCTAATTTGGATGACAATATAAAAACCATATAAAAACAAATAAGCACAATATGACATATACAGAATAGATGAAAAGTAACATTGGAAATAAAGGCTCTGGTACTTGTAAGGATTAGGCAAGATGCAGGGGATCAATGAGACTGCTAGGTGGCAGATTGGATAAAGAACTGGACTTGAAGTCAAGAAGACCTGAGTATCAATCCTGCTTCATATACTTGCTAGCTGTATGACCCTGGGCAAGACACTTCACACATCTCATCCTCATCTGGAAAATGGGGATAATAATGACACCTGCTTCATAGGATTGCTGTGAGGACTAACTGAACTAGCATATGTAAGGTGCTTTCCAAACCTTAAAGTAATATATAAATGCATCATGAAGTATCTCCTGAAGAAGGTATAATTTGGACCCCATCTTAAAGGAAGCCAGGAATTCTAAGAGGCAAAATGGGAAGAGACAAGATTCCAGGTAATCAAACTTCTAGTGAAAAAGCATGAGCTAGGAGATAATGAGGAGAGGAACAATATTCCAAAACATTAGAGGTGGGATAAGACCAGCTTATAAAGACATTTTAATGCCAAATAACTTTATGTTTGATCTTCAGCATAAAAGAAAGTCAACAGAGTTCATTGAGTCGTGGTGGACATGGTCAGACCTATATACTGGTGCTTAGAATAGAACATGTTCCAGATATGACCTCAACAGAGCAGAGTGTGAGGAAATATAAGACTTTCTCTATCACTCATCCACCCCAAGAAATCATCCTGGCCTTTCTTTGTTCTTCCTCTATTCATCAAATGTAGAAGAAAATAAAGAGAAATCCCTTGTTGTTGTCTTTCAACTTCCTAAAAAGCTTCAGCTCATTGTCATACTCTTAATACTCTTTCACACTTTAATTTTTATCCCTATATTACTTTCCCTTGTTCCCTCTTTGGTATGGGTTTTTGTTTTTTTACCGAACTAAGTAGGTTGGTGAATTATTCGACGTCTATCCGCAGCGGTCTTTTTAAACAAATTCTCCGTCACAAGTATTACTTCTTTTTGTTTCTTTAAAATTTCATTAGGGAGAGATTCCTATCCCAATAGTGATGATTTCCTCTATAGAATTTTATTTTGTGGTATCCTACTTATCCATTCCCAAAATGTTTTGAAGGAATAATAGTAATGAATAGCTAGTATTTATATGTCACTTTAAGGTTTGCAAAGTGCTTTACGTATATTTTCTCCCTTGGTCTTCATAACAACTGGTCAGGGAAGTACTATTATTAAACCCATTTCACAGATGAGGAAACTGAGAGAAGTAGTTGTGTGACTAGCCTAGGGTTAAATACAGTGTTCAAGTTGGGATTTGAACTCAAGTCTTCTTGACTCCAAGTCCAGCATTCTAACCATTCTCTCAGAATCTGGAATGCAAATTATATGCCTGACTTTCTTCTACTCTACCACAAATTCTAAGAGTAGTCATTTCCTCCCACCCAACTCCCAACTCCCTCCCAACCCAAACACATAAAAAAAAATTTACATTAGTAAGAGCTGGATTTGAGTTCAACCTCTGACGTTTGTAATGGCTCTGAGACTCTGGGCAAGAAACAAGCTTCCACTGCCTCAGGCAACTTTCTAGAACTCTAAATTGGGGGGGGGGGGAGGGTTAGATATATGTTGCTTAGTCGGTAGAAAGGGTTTCCTCACTGTGAGTTCCCTATACCAATGAAATCACTGATCCAGATTCCCCCTCACTAAAAAGAAAAAAAAAAATTGCCAGGTACCACAGCTGTCATCCAAAAATATTAAGTGACCATTTGCATATAGTGCTGGATGGATGTGGATTGTGGATGTGGATGGATTCTATTCCCATTCAATAGAATCTTGTCTGTTAAAACAAATACTTTACTATGGGCCCAGTAGAATTAGATCTACAGGGAATCAAATAGTCTTCAATCCAAATGTAAATGAAAAGAAAGCCTCATCAAGAAGACTGGATTTTGGAGATTTTTAGGGAATTCAGAAAGATGATAAAGAGAAGGACTGGATTATTCTAAATAAAAGTTAGGTATTTATTTGGTGCCCCCAAATGACCTTCACCAGGAACATTTTTCCTAGGATTTATAGAAAGAGAACAATAATAGTTTATAACTCCTACAAGCTTTGTGTTATGCCTGTATCACTGAAGTTTTTCCAAACTGCTTTAAGGAAGAAAAAGAAAGTCTAACCCTACTGAACAATAGGGTGGATTTAGTTTAAATATAAAGATCTCACTGAGTAATGGAAGTGACCCTAGGCTCTAGAAAGTCATGCTAGCTAGTGTAATGGAAGTTTGAAAACAGTTCTACTAACCTGGAGAGGCTATGAGTACAATCTTGGCAACAGATTGTTTGAGAAATGGGGGGGATCTAAGTTAGAAAGGTAATAATTTTTTAAAATTATATATTTTGGACCCAGAAACTCATTTTGTTGCCTGTGAAGGAAAGGGGAGAAGAGGGGGGGAGAAAGAGGGAGAGAGAGACAGAGACAGAGAGAGAAGTAAGTATAAGGATGGACAGAAAAAATGGAGAACTCCCTGACAGGTCCCCAAAGCAGGCGCTACTCTGTCCTTTCTGGGATATCTTCCACTGTAGAATAAATCCCACCTGTCTAGGATGGTGGCAGATGAAGTTTTTCTGTTGGTTTCATCTAGCCCAGGGATCCATTTGGCTCCATGTGAAGAAATTACTGCCATAGGAGGCAGAAAGAAATGGCTTTTAATTTAACCGTGCAGGCATCCTTTTTGGTGGACAAAGCATGGAACTGAGGCACAGAAATAAGCTACCTATTTGCCAATAGCCAAGTTATTTATCTATTTGGACATCCATTTACTCCTCTGTAAAATATAAGATTACATTATTTTCCTTTTTATTTCTTCTTTTATCAGGGAGAGAGGAAGAAAGTAAGTGAAAGAAAATATAAATGTTAATTGGAAAATAAAGTGAAAAATTAAATAAGGGAGATGCATAATATGATTTATCTCTACAGTCCCTTCCAGCTCTAAAGTTCGTTGATATTATGACTCACACCATATAAAAATTTCACATACAAGTATTTCACTCACTGTTTATACTTTCTTTTCAGGCCTCTCTCTTATGCTGTGATTGAATGCCACTCAGGTTCCATTTTCTCCCTCCACAGAATAATAGATATGGTTGTGGGTGGGAGTCTTAATGACAGAACAGGATTGAGCCAGTATGACATGAAGGTTTTGAGTTCTGCAGCAGCCACTGTTTCATTTCTGCTACTTCTGCTTTGAATCGAAGCTCTTGCTTTCATGGAGCGATGGGAGCATGAGAGCTGGCTGCTTCCCATAGCTTCCGCTTGCAATTAAAACCTGTCATGGCCACTGGCCGTGCCATGTTATGACAGTTAGTCTCTAGAGGAATTCCTTTGCAGGGGTTATAACAGAAAGGGGGATAGAGGATGAGCCAAGAGAATAGAGTCAAACCTCTTTATCAGTCTGGGCAGTTGTGTTTGTTGACAATTATGGCCTGCCTTTATTAAATCTTCTGACTTAATTGGGACATTTGTGCTAAGGTAACTTAGTAGGAACCCAACATAGCTGTTGTCACCCACTCCTTCAGAATACTGTGCAGAAACATACCTCTTTAAAAAGAATATTTAAAATCAAACTTTAAAATATGGGATATAAAAATACATGTGGATAAATTATTTAGAGTTTAATTCATTTTTTTCTAATTCTGGACAATAAATATTGTAGCAGATTTAGGTAACTAATAATAAATGTCAAATTATTTATTCTATTTTCAATTAGCCATAATTATGATGAATATATCTGGTTATTCAGAGATCTAATTCATGCTCTCAGTAGATTGTCAATGAAATTGAAGGTGAATTAATAACAACTTAAAGAAATATTATTACTGAATATATACCAAATTCCAAATGACACTAAGACCAGGCTGCTTATTATGCTGCTTATTTTCAGATTTATATATCAGATATTTTCAATATTCAAGGGTAAATCCCTCAGTAAAAAAAAAAAAAAGGAAAAGAAGGGAAAAAAAATACTTTCTTCTATAACAATAGCCAATAGTTATATAACACTTTAAGTTTTTTCACTTGAACTCCATGTAATGAAGTGTTTCCCTATTACAAAGATAAAGAAAAAGAAACTGAGTTTCAGAAAAATGATGTACCCATGATTATAAAATACAGGTAAATATGAGAAGGAAGATTTGAACTTAAGGAAGAGCTAACTTCAAGCACTGTATTCAATCAACTGTTACATGCTGGCTCTCAACTTCTTTTGACTCACATATACTGATTTCCTATCAGAATAATGTAACAAAAATTTCAGGGTGTCAGGATTGTCAAACAGTCTGAGACACTACTTAATAACTTAGTATTTTATTACTGAACCTTGAAAAAAATGCTTCTTCAATGCCTCATTACAATACAGATGTCACCCTGGTTTCTTAAGAACTTGCCAGAGAAAGCGAACTCTTGTAGGGGACTTTCAAGTACATATTTTGTGAGGGACTGAATATCTTTCATCTGAGAAACAGTCTAACTGAATTTGGAGATATTCATTATAAGAAGGTAGGCTATTACTTGCTCAGTTTTGTCTGTTGTCATTGGAGGTGGGGATGATCTCTTACTTAAGGTGTATATAGATGACCAAAATCAGTCAATTGATAATGAAAACACTTTATTGGTAAATCAAATATTTATTAAGTTCTTATCATGTGCTATGGGGATACAAAAAGAGGTAAAACTCAGTCCTGCCTTCAGTGAGCTTACAATTTAATGGAGGAGACAACATGCAAACAAATATGTGCAATGCAAGTAATACACAGAATTAATAGAATGTAGGCACTGGAATTCAGAGGTTGGGGAAGGCTTCCTGTAGATTAAGGTAAAATTTTAGTTGGGACTTGTAATATGTCCTTTGTTCTGGAAGAGGACCATGACATCAAGGAGATGATGACATGACTTGCAATTAACTTTGATTTGAGTAAGGCAAAGGTGGTGCAAAGTCATCAGCCTCACTTTTTCCTCCAGAGTCATTTGGGTCCAATGGCCAGATATCAATCAGAATGACTGGAGATGGCCCAGGATGCAGTGGGAGACCTTGATCCTTTTAAGCTAAGGCTTTTTCACATTCTCACTTTGAGTGAGGCAAAGCCCAGGAAGCTAGGAAGGTCAGCAGTTGGAGCAGAAGAGGGAGGACATTCCAGGCTTGGGGAAGAGCTAGGGAGAATATCTGGAGTTGAGTGATGGAGTGTCTTGTTCATGGAATAGCCAAGAGGCCAGAGTCACTAGATCAAGGAGTACATGTCAGGGACCTTCTGAATTGTTGAAGTAAAAAGTTTATTGAAGAAACTCTCAAGCTGAAAGGGGTCTCAGATATCACTTAGCTTAACCTCTTCATTTTTCAGATGTGAGTACTGAGCTGCAGAAAAGGGAAGTGACTCACTCAAGGTCACAGAGGCAGTAATACGGAGCAGAAGCTTAGATCTGCCCTCATATCTCCCATTTTTCAACTCAGCACTCTTTCCACCCTATCATACAATTGATTGGCTTTTGACCAACCAAGGAATACTGATGAGGGTTTGGGGATTTCTGGTGGAACACAGAGAACAGAAAGCAAACTAGCTGAGCAGACAGAAAGCTGTAATTACTCAGTACATCGGTAAGTGCTGCATACATTTGTCTTTGAAATTTTAGCTCACTGATATGTGGGTGTCTGGGCAATGTGAAGCAGAAATTGTGAGTATCTACAAATGTGATTAATCTAATCTTGACAGATGATCTGCTTCTTTCCTGCCCCCAAATACCCTCATTATTTTCCTCAACTGGCTTCTTTTGTCTGCCTTCCTTGTGCAGTTGCCTGAGTTTTCTTCATTTCTTGAGTATAGCTACAACAACTTTCATAGGCTTAATTCCTTTCCTCAGAGGGGTTCAAAGAGTGTTTACCATTTAAGAAAAACCTAAGAAATCACGTCTGAGACATAAGCATTGCTATTCCTCTTTTGCAGTTGGGGGCACCAAGGGGCTCAAAGGTTGATTCACTTATGTCACACAAGCCATTCTCAGCACTATAAACAGAAACAGGAATAACTCATCTTAGCTGCCTCAGTTATTCCCCAGGTTCCCTTTTCTTTTCTTTTTTTTTTTTTTAAACAGGCAGAGCCAGGATGTCTGATGAAACATTTCACAACTAAAATGCTGGTCTCATCATCCCTAATTAGGCAAATACTGAACAAAGTTAAAGCATTCAAGCCCTAAAACTTTGAGAAACAACAAAAACAATAATCCAAAAGTACAAGTAACAATAGCAGTGATAAAGAAGAGTGAATTATAAAGAAAGGGGTTAGTTTTAAAGGAATAGGACTTCTGAGTATGACTAGAACTCTTAAAAAAATCTACTGTCTTCCAAGTGGATGTTCTATCTACAGGATCATTTTTCTAAGTGTTTCATTTTTTACAGGTGTGATTTAATGAACTGAACTTGAATGCCATTCTCTCCTCTGTCTCTATCTACTTTCCTGTCTGAACTGCTTGGTGAAATTGAAACATAGGTGAAAAACTCTCTTGTGAAGCCCTACAGTTATTGTTCTCAACAGGGCTTTTTCCCTGTAAGTAGTTACATTTTGTCAGCTGGTGAGAAAACTCAAAAAATATAAGAGCTTCTTCCACAAACTTAGTTTCCACCTGTTTTTTTTTTTTTGACTTGTCAATCTAACACACATCCAATATTGAGCCGGGGATGTGTTATTGTTACCTGTGCTTCTCCTGTTTGACTAAAGATGTGTTATGCTGGAAAGAATGCACCTATTCCCATTAGGAAGGTTTACTTGCCCATGGAGAGAACAAGAAAGTCAGTGAAGTATCTGTGTAGAGGTGGTAGTGGTGGTTTTTGTTAGCCAATAGAAGAAAAAACATTCTTTTTAATTTCACAAAGACTTAAAATAACAATACACAAAACTGGGTAATGTTGAAATGTCATGTTCCCCATTTTCACTTAAATGTAATTGTCCTAAATAACAATTTAGCCAATCATAAACAGCACTTATAGTGAAATCACCATGATTTTTAAAAAATTGCTGTTGGCAGAATAGCACCCTATTTTTTCAATTATTTGTTTCTACAGTGGCTATTTAATTTATTTATTTCAAGAGACTCACACATGTTATGAATGTTCTTTTCCATTATATCTCCAATTTCACATAGTAGTTTTTAAAACTGGATTGGCATGGACAAAGAATAACCCAGAAAGCAGCCACCCCACTGGTCAGGAACCTACTTGGAGCTAAATAGGATGCCCTTCAGACACACACATTATCCAACCCACCAGAATTTAAACTTTGTTAGTGTAGCTGTCAAGAACCCATAGTCACCTATACTACACAAGGAGATACTATTCTAAAAACACTCTTAGAGAGACAGTGCAGTGAGGTGGATGGAAAATTGGCCTTGTAATCAAGAATTAAGTTTAAGTCAAACTTCTTAACAGAGCAGAGGAAAAGTACAAAACCACAATGATGGTGAGAAGAAGGAAAAACTACAAAACCACAATGATGTTAACAGTAATAACGACAATAACAACACCACTACCATAGCACAGTTTCAATTCTAGCTCTGCTTTTTTGCATCTGTGTGACCTTAATTTCTCTGGATCTAAGTTTCCCCATTTGTAAAATGGCGGTCAGGCAAATAGGTAATATCTGTGATATCTGATGACATCTTCCAGCTCTAAATTTGTGAACCCATGATCAGCACTTAGCACAGTGCCTGGCAAAATGTAGTTGCTTAACAAATGCTTATAGAATTGAATTAAATATTTTTCATATTATTTTATAGCATGTATTATGTCATTATGTGGCATATGTAACATCAACATATATTTTATATTATGTCCATATTTTTGTTCACATACATATACATACGTGTTATCACTCATGCTTTCTTCACTTGTATTTGGATACTGTCATTTTATTCAGCCTAGCTTTTTTTACTTGTAGCATACGGCATAATACACTCTCTTTAAAATATTTAAAATTTTTATTACTTATTTTTAACATTCTTTTCAAAATTTTAAGTTCCATATTTTCGTCATCCCATGCCTTATCCAACCACTAAGAAGGCAAGCAATATATCAATTATATATGTGAAATCACACAAACATTTCCATTTTAACCATATTTCAAAAAAAATCAAGAAAAATAAAGTGGGAAAATTATAGTTCAATTTATACTCTAATTTCATCAGTTCTCTCTCTGGAGGTGGACATCAGATTTTCATCATGAATCTTTTGGAACTGTCTTGTAATACTGTATTGATTAGAGTAACCAAGTCATTCATGGCTGATCAGCATTACAATATTGCTGTTATTGTGCACAATGATCTCCTGGTTCTTCTGACTTCACTTTGCGTCACTTCATATAGGTTCTGCCTTTTTTTTTTCTCCCCCTGAAACTATGCCCCTCAACATTTTCCACATTACAATAGTATTCTGTCACAATCATATGCCACAACTTGTTTAGACATTACCCAACTGAGGAGTATCTTCCCAGGATCCAATTCTTTGCCTCCACGAAAAGAGCTGTTATAAATATTTTTGTACATATAGACCCTTTTCCTTTTCCTTTGATTTATCTGGGGTGCAGACCTAGTAGTGATATTTCTGGGCCAAAGGGAATGCACAGTTTTATAAACCTTTGGTCATACTTTCAAATTGTACTCCAGAATGGAGTACTCTATCAATAATTCATTAGTGTACTTAATTTCCCTCATCTTCTTGATCATTTGTCATTTGAAATAGTCATGAGGTAGTTGTACCTCAGAGTTTTAATTTATCTTTTTCGAATTAATAGTGATTTAGAACATTTTTTCATCTAACTATATGTAGTTTTGACTTGGTAGAAGAAAAATCGAAAATTACCTATTCATGTCCCTTGGCCATTTATCTAATTGGGGAATGGCCCTTTCTTTCTTTCTTTTTTTCCATAAAATTTTCTCAGTTCTATAGACAGAACATACTTGAGAAATACACCTTTATCAGAGAAACTTGCTGTGAAAATTGTTGAGATTTCTTCATTGTCTGGTAGAAAAATGTAACTTCCTTGATTATCTCTAATTTTAATTAGTTTTGTTTTTTACTTTTGCTTTGTCTAAGCTCATGATTGCTATCCTTGACTTTTTTCAGTTCATCTAAAGCATATTAGATTCTTCTCCAGTTCTATATTTTAACTCTGTCTGTGTCTGTTTCTGTTTCAAGTGTGTCTCTTATAGACAACATATTGTTGGATTCTTGTCTCTAATCCATTCTGCTATCAACTTCCATTTTATTGGTAAACTCATCACATGTACATTCACAGTTATAATTACTGTATATTTCTCTCCATGTCATTTTCTTCTTCTTCTCTTTCTTTTTATTATGGCTCTCCTCAAAAGTTGATTTTGCTTCTAACCACTGCCTTCCTTAGGCTATCCTCCCTTTTATCACTAACCCCTCCTTCTCATATCCCCTGTACCTCATTTTTTCCTATTGGGTAAGTTATATTTCTATACACAACTGAATGTGTGTGTGTGTGTATATATATATATATATATATATATATATATATATATATATATATATATATATATATGTTCTTCCCTCTTTGAACTAATTCTGATGAAAATTGGGTTCATGCATTACCTTTCACTCTCTCTTTTCCCTCTTACTGTAAAAGTTCTTCAATGTACATCTATTTTATGTGAGAAAAAAATTTTCCCATTTACCTCTCCCTTCCCTCTTCTCCCAGGGTATCCCTGTTTCTCATCCCTTCATTTTTCTTGGTGATCATTCCAACATAACAGACTCATATCCATACCCTTAGTCTATGTAAATTCCTTTTAACTGCCATAATAATTATAAAGTTCTTAGGAATCATATCTTCCTATATAGGAATATAAACAGTTTAACTTTATGATTACTCTTTCATGTTTACCTTGTTTCTGCTTCTTTTGAGCCTTGTGTTTGAATGTCAAATTTTCTATTCAGCTCTGGTCTTTTCATCAGGAATTCTTAAGCCCACTATTTCACTAAATGTTCTTCTTTTGCCCTTAAGGATTACATTTAGTTTCACTGAATACATCATTCTTGGTTGTAATCTTAGCTCCTTTGTCCTCTAGAATATCATATTGCAAAGCCCTCTGCTCCTTTAACATGGAGGCCACTAAATCTTGTGTCATCCTGATTGTTACTGCACAATATTTTTTTTCTTTTTTGCTACTTGAAGTATTTCCTTTTTGACATAGGAGCTCTGGAATTTGGCTATAATATTCCTGGGAGTTTTCATTTTTGGGATCTCTTTTAGGAGGTGATGGGGGGGGATTCTTTCAATTTTTATTTTACTTCTTGAACCTAAGCCATGGAGGGGGTTCTACTTTATAATTTATTGAAATAAGATGCTACATGTTTTTTTTTAATCATGGCTTTTAAATAGTCCAATAATGCCTCAATTATCTCTCCTTGATCTATTTTCCAGATCAGTTGTTTTTCTGATGAGAAATTTCATTTTTTATTTTATTTTTTTTCATTCTTTTGACTTTGTTTTATTGTTTCTTGGTGTCTCATGGATTCATTAGCTCCCACTTGCTCAATTCTAATTTTTAAGAAATTATTTTCTTCAGTTATAGTTTTTGTACTTCTTTTTCTATTTCACCATTTTTAATGAGTTGTTTTTTCAGTGATTTTTTTGTACTTCCTTTTCCATTTGGCCTATTCTGCTCTTTAAGGAGTTCTCTTCTTCAATGAAATTAAGCCAATTCTGTTTTTAAGGTATTTTCTTCAGAATTTTTTGTGCCTTTTTTACCAAGCTGTTAATTCTCTTTTCATAATTTTATGGCATCACTTTTATTTCTTTTCCCCAATTTTCCCTCTACCTGTTTTATCCCTTTCTAAAACTCTTCTCGTAATTTTTTGTAGGAATAGGTTCAATTAGCATTTTTTCCTTGAGATTTTATAGCTATTTATACATTGTTTTTTTCTTTCAAGTTTATGTCTTGGTCTTCTCTACAGTCGTAATAGCTTTTTAGTAGTCAAATTATTTTGTTGTTGTTTGCTCATTTTTCTAGCCTATTTCTTGATTTTGAATTTTATGTTAAAGTTGGACACTGCTCTCCTGGGAGTGGGAAGGCACTGTTCCAAGCTTCAAACTTTTGTACACTGCTATTTTCAGAGTTAGTTCTAGGGATTTGTAAGTTTTTGGTGCTTCTGAGATGGACTGATTTGGAGAGAAATCACTGCTCTCCTGGTCTGCACTCTGGTCTTTACCCAGAAAAGGCCTCTGATCGTGCAGCTCCAAGCTTAAGAGCCGTCTTCACCTTAGAACTACAACCAGGGCTCCTGCTTCTTTATGATTGACTCCTAGTGCTCCTCTTTGCCCTGGAACTGTGTACGTAACTGTGCATGTATGTAACTGAATAGCCAATCAGTGCCAGCAAAGCTTGCCCTATAGTCACTTTCTTGCCACTTATGTAACCCTTTACCATCTCTGGGTTTAGGGCTTCTGAAACTGCTGCTACTGCTGAGGCCACTGGTCATATGGCCCCTGGACAGGTTTCCACCCCGGTGTCACAAATTTCTTCTACCTCCTAAGCTTTCTTTGGACAGAAAAATGTCTCATGTTGACCCTTTGTTGGCTCTGCCACTATAAAATTTTATTTGAATGCTTATTTTAAAGTTCTTTGGACGGGAATGTTGAAAGAGTCCAGTTGAGTTACTTCTAATCTGTCAAATTGGCTCCTCCCCCTCTGAAATGAATTTTATTTATTAAATACCAGCCAGTTGATCAAAGGTCAATTACTTAGCTCTTCAGTGACTTCAGAATTCTCTTAGACAATGAATCACAGACAAGTTGCTAATCTGTATTGGTGGAGGTAGTACCCACACCAAGAATTCTCCTATAGATAAAATAACAGGTCCAAACCAAACCAAAATATAAACCCTAAATACATACTTCTCACAGAAAATATTTTTGTCCTCAGGTAGCTATCTGGAGATAGAGTATAAGGAAGTTGTGAAAGAAGACCCCTAGAATCAAAGGATTGGACTAGACTAGACCTCATATGATTATTACCTTATAGTCTTTTCCTTTTCTTACAAGTATGTTTTTACCTTAACATATCTTCAGCAGATACCCCATCAGCTATATTCTCAAAATCAGTACCAAGTTGTCTCTTTTTATTTTTCTTACATAAAAATTTGAACATTTTGACATGTCGGATTCTTATTTCTCTAGGAATCATTTTTGAACTGATATTTCTCTGTCTTGCAGTGCAGGCGGCAAATATGGGGTAAAAGCCAACATATGTCAAGTTGGTGTGTTACAATCAAAAAGAGGTCTGGGGGTGGGGAAAGATATGAACAGTGTAAAGCTCTTCATAAGGATGAGTGAACTGAGGTCTTATAGGAGCAAGTAAGTCATAAGAGGAAACAAAGTAATCCTGGTAATTGAAAATTAGCATGGACACATGAGATAGTTTGGTATAGTTGGTGCTATCTGGAAGAAATGATTGCAAGTCGTGGAAATGCCAAAGTTATTGTCAATTCCAGAATAATAATTGTGAATTTTTCAGTAATGCCCCTTGGATCCTTTCAGCTTAGAAATAAAAGCCACTTTCATTTTCAAATGCAATTAATATACCATAGCCCTCTGATATGTCACCATGGCACAGAAGTAACCTTGGGTTCTTGAAGGCTATTATCAATGGGCACAAACTTTGGCAGATCCTACTTAGCCAGAAAGGTTCACAAAGTAAAAACTAGAGCCATAAAGTCAAACTGTCTTCCTTACATATGAGGAGACTGAGGCCCACAAAGGAAAAGTGACTTCCTCAAGGTCACATATGTAGCAAATGACAGGACTGAGATTAAAGTGAGGGTTAGGATTTTAACTGATTTCCTCTGCTTCTAAATCCAGCATCCAGTCCCTTATACCAAGGCATACAAATTTGATGACAGACTGTACTGTTTTTGCCCTATGAGCTAAGTCTGAAAAGGACTCATCACCTGTTTGGTGGCAAGATGATGGCAACAATTCTCAGCGATCTTTAAATGAGTTCTTTTATCAAGTAGCCTTGGTGTGGGGATTTGTTATTTGTGACACAAATGCCCACTCTGATGAAATCACAGATCCTAACAGAGTTGCAGGTGATCACAGTCTCAACAGCAGGTGTCAGTAATTTTTGGCTTAGCTGTGTGATTTATGTGGGTAAGTTGAAAGTTGCAGTCCTGAAATGCCTCTCTGATGAACCCCATCTAATCAGCCCTAAAAATTAGTCTGGAAGCCTATCAAAGAGACCTTAAATTCCCTGACAGTGTTCTCAGAAGTTTTTGGTTTGAAGCAGTTTCTGTTGCTATATGGTAACCTCAACAGTACTGTGGCTATGGAGAGGTCTTAGATTGTGGCTGCTTTGCAATTATCTCCCATGAGGGTACTTGAAAGGCAATGAATCAGATTCTCCCAGTGCCCAAATTACTATCTGGTTGGCTACCTCTGGAAACTTCATTAACATGTTCAGGACAATAGGGTAATATTATTGCTTCTAAGACTGAGAATGAGATAATCATCAGTTTCTCACTCTTGGAGATAACAACTGAAACCAGTAACCCCTGACCTGGGCATGCAAATGAGTCCATTTTGTGTGGTCTAATGATGGTTGAAAACTATTTATAAAGCTGCTCAAATATTATTGGAATTTTGACTTTCTGGTAAGAATTGAAGAAAAGAAAGGTAAAGTTCAAAGAAAACAGACAATTATTCAGAAGTTACACTTCAGATGACTCATTTCTTATTGATTCTCTATCACACTCTCCCCAGTAGTTCCAAACCTTCTCCACTTTCATTAAGAACTCAATCCTCCCCCACATACCACCCTGGGTGCTTATTCTCAGCAAACGATCTCATCTCCTATTCTACAAAGAATAGGAGGTCATCCAGCAGGAGTTCCCTAATATTCCCCACTGTCCACCTGACAGTATTTCCATCTCTGCAGCCATCTTTTTTTTCTGCCTCAGAGGAATAGATGTCTCTCCTCCTTTTTAAGGCTAACCCCTCCACCTAGATGCTTAGTTCCCAGGCTCTTTTCTTTTGGAACTTGTTTCATCAATTTCCTTCAGCATCTTCAAACACTTCTTGACTATTCCTTTTCTTTTGCATTCACATATGTATACATTTCCCTAGTAATTTGAAAAAAATGAAATGACCCTGATAAGCTTTCTAGCTCTCATCATATTTTTTCCTCCTATCTAGACAACACATGTTACCTCCTTATCTTTCTTTTTCTCTCCTTAACCCAATGCAATCTGGCTTCTGTCCTATCCTATTCATTTCTACTAAAACTCTCAAAGTTCACCACTGACTTCCAAATTACCAAATTCAGTAGTCCTTCCTCGGTCTCCTATATCTTTCTTTACTTTACACAACTGAACACATCCTCTTTTGAAGCTCTCTCATTCCTTGGCTCACATGACACAAGTCCTGTTTCTCCTTCTATTGCTTCACTTGTTCTTTCTGTATCCTATTATTGGGAGATTTTCCTAGCCCCTGCCTATAGACCTTCTCAGGGCTTAATCTTCAATGTTCTGGTTTTCTCTCTACCCTTTCTCCTTTAGTATAGTGAGGTTAAAAAAAAAAGAACCATTAAACATGGCATCAGAAAACCTCTAGTTTAGTTCAAAACCTAGATATCTGAGTGACTGTGAACAAGTTTTTGAATGACTCCACACCTCAGTTTCCTCCTCTGTAAAATACAAAATATTTTCACTATCCACCTCATAGGGATTATGACTCAAATTAAACACAATGTAAACTGTAAACCACTGCATAAATGTAAGTTTATATTATTTCTATCCATTCTCATGACTCCAAAAGTGATCTCTTATGAAGATGTAGATCTCCAGTTCATGTTTCTTGCCTTATCTCTACTTATATGTCTCTAATAGCTTATTGGAAACTACATTTGATTGCTCCATTACCACCTCATACTCACAATAAAAACCTAACTTAAAAAGACCAAGGATTCCACTCCATCTAGAACCATCTCCTGATTTATATATTGCCATTCAACTGAGATGCTCAGGAGGAGAAAGTGAGGCTGGTGACTTTCCACAGCACTCCCTCATTTAAATCCAATTCACTTGCATGTCATGGCATCACCTCCGTGATATCATGGTCCTCTTTGAGAATGAAGGACAAAACAATAACAACAACAACAAATGTGAAGAATGATATGATTATTTTTCCAGTCACGCTGGAAACAAACATCTTTGACTTATTCTTCTCTTGCCATCAGTCCCCCATTCATATCCAGTCATTAAGACTTTACCTGCCAATTTTCCCTTTTTAACAAATGCTACCCCCATAGTCCAAGAACTCATCACATTAGTCCTATATTATAGCAATAACCTCCGAATAAGATTTAGTGTATCCATTTTCTTTTACCCTCTCTCTCAATCCATCTGATATTTCACAGCCAGAATAATTTTCCTAAAATACCATTTCATCATACCTGTTAAAACTGTAAAATTAAAATTAAACCTTAAGTAATGTTTAAAACCTGTTAAACATTATTTAATAGGTCACATGATTTAAGATTAATAATGTTTTCATCACAACAGTGCTGTGAGCTAAGCAGCACAGCCGTTATTATTACCATTTTATAGATGAAGAAACTGAGGCCTTGAGAGGCTAAGTGTCTTACCCATAGTTTTATAGCTAGTAACATGCTAGACATCGAATTCAAATCCAAATGTCCCTTGTTTCCTACCCCCAAACTCTTTCTTATACCATGCTATGATGGAACAAAAACAAAGCCCTTGAAGTCATGTCAGGTTTTTGAATATCCTTACTTTGACCCACAGTATCTTAGCCTTGATCACTGATTGGGTAAAAAAGATGGGATGACTGCAGTAGCAAAATCCAAGAGAAAATATACAGAAAAGGAATTAAAGACCAATCATATATTAAGCACCTACTATGTGCTATGGGCAGGAGAGTACAAGGAGAGGAAGTAGCATTAGTGATGCATAAGGATGCATTTTTTCCTCCTGACTTGAGAGGAAGAGGAGAGAGTTGGTGATGGTGCTCAAAGGTTTGGAAGAGAAGGAAAAATAAAGAATTAAGAAAGTTCTTAGACGGCCTCAGTATTTTCTGGAAACTAAGCTGTATGTTGTAAAGGTTTGGGGACTGATGTACAGTAGAAGGATTGAAAAGAGAGGGAAAAGTTTAGAATTGTTTCTATGTAGGCAGTTGGTAAGAATAAAGTAAGAAAGTTTACTGAACTCCTGAAGTTATTGTACATCATGATCAGGAAGGGAGATGGTTTTAGAGTTAGAGGAGCTCAATTCAAATGCTGCCTCTGTTGCTTATCACCTGGGTGACAAGTGACTTAACCTCTCTAGTCTCCAATTGTTTTACTTGTAACAAGAGAAGGTTGGATGAAGGTTGGATGAAATTATCTCTAAATTTTCTTCCAGCTCTGATCTTTTGAATTTGAATTTTTTTGTGACTTTCTCCAGTAATATTCAGGAACCCGGAAGCAGGAACAGAGATTTTTAAGTAGTTTTCAGCCATGGAGGTTAGCAGTTTGGGAATGGTTATAAAAAATTGAGGGATTTTCCATAGTTGTGGCTAGGAAAACATTCAAGAGGCCGCCCATTGGGTCAAAACATGGGTGTGGAGATAATGAAGCAAGAGTGGGGCCTAGGGAATAGATTAGTAAATTAATGTTATATTAAGGGTCTGATGGTCATGATGAAGATAAATGTTTGACTTATTATGCATATAAAAGAATGAGAGAGGTAAAAGGGTAGCAAGTTATGGTCAGAGAAAGGGATTTTTTTTTTTTTCAGTTCCAGTCATCCCGTTTATTTGATGAAGACTTCTGTGATTATTCTAGCCTAAGGTGATCTCTCTCTCTTCTCTCAATATCTAATACATTTATTGATTGTATCCTCATTTGACATTTATTTAATCATATACTGCCTTGTGGCAGCATCTTTTTTTAATTGCTCTGTTATTTAATTTTGTGTGTGTATATCTTGTCACTCCAGCAAAATTTTAAGTTAATTAAAAGTAGGAAGAGAGTTTTATGTGTATTTTTATCTTCTACAATCCTTATGCTCACAGTAAGTTAATAACAGAACAATGCGCAACTCCAAACTTCCTCTGTTCCTTCCACCAATGTTCTGTCAATCTAATGTATTGTAATTAAATATTATCAGAGTAGAAAACCATGTCATAATTTCACAACCTAAATAGGCTGAAGCAATTGTTGAAATGTTTTATGAATATCTAATTGCGCTTGAAGCAAAACAAAAATGCTAGGCCCTTTCCCAAATGGCTTGAAAAGTTTAATTTTGAGTATTTTCAATTATTTGAAACTGAATATTAGATCAGTATGGTTAATACATCATAAACATAATTTTAACCCTTTTATCACAGGCTTTCATAAGCTAAGGCCCTCGGTTCCCTGAAGGATCTCTTATTTCTCTGGTTTCCTACCATGAAAATCAGGCAGAAACTTTTCCTGATCCTATACCATATGATGAATATCTACTGTGTTTGCAAGAATGTAATTTACCAAATAGAGGGGGAAAAAGGATATTATATAAGCTAGTCTACCTCAGTTTTAAAGAAATTAGTTAATTTTAAGCCCAGAGGGAAATAAAATGATTCCTAAGGTCCAAGGAGTGTCTTTGTCTCCAGCCTTAAAGTGTTTTTGACACAAAATTATGAAGCTTAAACACAAATGCTCTAAGCCCCCAGTAAGGAAAACTCCTAACTTTTAGGCAGAATTTTTTTCTCTTTCCCTAACTTTACTTTTATAGCAATCTCTAGTTAACCCATTGTCTTTTTGTAGTTGAGGTTAAATTCAGTTTATCAGAAAACTTTGAAATGAAATAGTGTCTGTGGGCAAAGATAAGGGAACTTGGGGAAAGAGTGCAATATGTATCAAAACTTCCCTCAGCCTGAGACTTCTGCTTTGATCTATCTGTAGAGTCTATGACCCTCTTTGACCTCTATGACCTTTTATGGCTCTTCTCTTTGGCACAGCTCAGTCCTATTTTTCCTTTAGGTGTAAAGAAGAATTCAAGTCTTATTGCATTTTTTTAATGAACTCAGTTCTAACTAGAATTGTTAGAACACCCCAGAGCACAGCCAATTTTTTTCAGCCTATGGAACATGATTGTTGTATAACATCCCTACAGAAAGAAAGACTTTTCTATAAATACTCTAAGGTTTGTGTATTAAATGATAGATTGAGCATCTTATCACTTACTTTAAGTTGGTGGCATATGAATATATCAAATCAGCCAACCTTTATATCTTTATATTTGAATGAATGTGTGTGTGCACGTGTAAGAAACTTAATCGCAATACTTGGAAAACAGACAACCTCCAACAAATAAACAGCAAAGAGATTTTCTAGGTACGTGTCCTGTGATTCTGTGTCACTCTCCATAGACTATACCAGGTATGGCTCTAGGAAAGGTGCAAACCTTTGCTAAGGCCAATATTTCTATCAATTATCCTCACACAGAAGAATTGCAGAGTTCTTTTTGCCTCTCAGGTGTTGCATTCACCCCTTCATTGTAGTTCTAGAGAAGCAAGACCAGAGAAAAAACTTGTTCTCACTGAGATTCTTCCCCTTTACCATTATTCCTACCGGCCTCTATACTTACAAACACCTGTGAAAAGAGAAGAATATTATTTTTTTCCAAATTTCCAGACTGTGTGTGTGTATATTCCTCTGCAAACCTATCAAGATACAACTTTGGTATTGTATGTGCTAGCAATTTTAGGAAATTAACTTGTTTTTAGTTAGCCAAGAATGGACACAACCTACATGCAAAGAAATAGCAAAGCCATTTAAACTGAACTGAAATGTAAACACTCCTTGAAAATAATCTAAATGGGAAGTTAGTTGAAGCTTCTAATGAGGATAATAAACAAAGCCCTTTGTGACTTATGAGGAAGGGAAGGAAATAGGCATTTTTTAAGCAACTACTTTATACAGACACTGTGCTTTAGTAATATTATCTATTTTGGTTCTCACTACAACCCTGTGAGGTAAGTATTATTATTATTATCCCTGCTATATAAATGAGGAAACTGAGGTAGAAAGAGGTCAAGTGATTGGCTCAGAGTGACACAGATACTAAGTATCTGAGGCCAGATTTGAATCAGGTCTTCCTGACTCCAGACCTGTGATCCACTGTGACACCGAGCTACCTTTAGTGCCTTGTGAGACACTAAACTAACTAAAGTTTAAAAACTTTACTTTGAAAAGACAGGAAATGGTGAAAGGTAATTCATTCCTACTTGTCTATGATTATTTCACCTGCTAATATAATAATCAATTATAGTTTTCAATGGAGTAAATAATTCTCTGAATTAGGGTAGACATATCTGCAAATAGCCCTGGGCAAGTCCCTGTTTGTCCCAGTTTCCTCATCTGTAAGATGAGGTGGAGAAGGAAATGGCAAATTATTCCTTTGTCTTTGTCAAGAAACTTCCAAATGGGGTCATGAAGAGTGGAAAACATCTGAAATGACTGAACAATCTGCAAACAGATCAGATTCTATAGATAGTTTCTAACATTAAAAAAAAAAATTATTAAGCACCTACTATATGTAAATCATTTCACTGGATGCTGGGCGTAAGAATACAAAAACAAAGGAATCCCTGTCCTCAAGGAGTTTTTATTCCACTGTGAAGTAGTGGGGAGAAAACAATATGTGCATAAAAGGGACAAAAAGTGTGTGTTTGCATATATACATTTATAGGCATATGTACACATTCAGAATTTATTAAGTATATTTATATACAAAGTAATTTTGGTGGGGTGACAGCATTAACAATTTAGAAGATTAGGAAAAGCCTTCCGTAGGAGGTGGCACCTGAGGAGTCCTTTGGAGGTAGTTAGGGGTTTTATAAGGCATATGTGAGGAGGGCCAGCATTCCAGGCTTGCAGTAAACAAACCCTGTCCAAGTGCATGGGGATAGGAGATGGAATGTTGTATGTGGAAAGAGCAAGTAGTCCAGTTTGTTTGGGATGTAGAGAGCATGAGTGGGAGTAATGAGTAATTAGTTATACAGATTTTAATAATATTATCAAGGGCTTTAAATGCCAGGCAGAGGAGATTGTATTTTATCCTAGGGGCAATGGGGAATCATTGAAACTTCTTAAACTAGAAAGTTATGTGGTCAGATTTATGCCCTTGAAATATCCATTTGGTGCGAGTAATAGATTGTAGAGTGGAAAGATAATATTGTCAGTTCTCAGCATTGCTCCCCACCCACTCACAAGAACTGGATAGAACCTTCTCTTGAAACTAAAGAAAAACAAATCAGAATGAAACAAAAAATAAAAACAAACAAAACAACCCAAATTAAGCAGTTAAGTGAAAAAGTGGCAGATGGCACATTTCATAAGGTATGCAGCATTTCAGGGGGTGGTCTACCCCCTTTTACCAAAAGATGAAAGTGTTTTTCACCAGTGAAGGTCCTCTCCTAGGCTCTAAAGTATATCCAGACTAAATAAAGTGAAGACTGAAGTTAAACAAGCTTGAGCTAAAAAAGTAACCTGTGCCCAAGTAAGTCAGATTTCTCAACCTCTCTAGATAATTGCCCTGATCCAAAACAAGTAAAAATGCAAAGAAATGTTATTACACCTTAAATAGTTTCTTTCACAAAGACTTTGGTTAAAAGAGAAGGTCATGACAATAAACTGTCATTTTGGAAGGAATCTGTGTGAGGCACTGAGAAGGCTGAGAGAACATCTTCCCTGAAAAAAAAAGAAAAGTCAATTGTCATGAGCAAAGAGTCTATGAGAGACTTTAAGAACGAACTGTTATCCTTGAGAAAATATGAAGAGACATTTTAATTGAACTAAGTTTAAGTCATTCTGTGAAGGACACATTCTGAGAAGTCCTATGAGAATGAACTACTATCCTGAGAAAATGGAATTACTGGACTGTGGTTCTAGGGTTTTAAGGAGTCAGAAGTTGCAGCTGTTAGTGACAGGTAACTGGCTGTGATTTTCTTAAAGTCAATATATTGATGAAATAGTCTCTGTGTTTTTGTATTATTCAGTACTATTAGTAAACTTTTTGGTTAGTAATACTGATGTTGGTTGAAACTTAATGAATTTGGGGTTTATGAGAGTAGAAAGAGAAAACCTATGAAAAAAAAAGTTTCTTGGGTTTCTACACATGGATTGGGAAGGAATTAACCAAAAAATCAATGTGAACTTGATGTGAGAGTTAGTAAGACAATAAGCTAGTAGCAGGCTAATAGGTAAGAGTTAGGTATGTTTAGAAATGAAAAGCATACCTTTACAACTCATAAATTATATGTGTACAGGGACTGTTACAAGTAAGCATAGCATTGTACTCTGGTACACAAAAAAATGGTATGAAAATAATTTTGTTAAAATCCAACTATTTATTTGCTAAAATAATATCTGATTCTCTGAGCACAGGATATTAAAATATTATATTAACAAAGTTCACATTGAAGAAACAAGCATATTTTGTCAAATTATTGTGATAATTTTTTAAAGTTATTGGTATGTGGGGAAAAAAATCTCTATTCTTCAAAGTCTAGTCTTTGTACAATGGGATATCTCTACCTTAATCTCATTCCCCACCCCACCCCCATCTCCTGCCTGGAATCCACTTCCTTTTCCAGGAATCTGCTGAACTAGAAACATCCATGTCCCATGCAATCTTACTGATTGGCTTAGTTTCCTGCCTGTGATATCTGAGGTAGAAAACCAGTCAGAGACAACTGAACAGGACTCTGCCTTTCTCTATAAAAACAAAACAAAACTATTGACCTACAGCAATGCTGAGCCACCGGGATAGAGGATGATAACAAAAGAGGTGACCATATATCAAGCCTAGGGGACCACCTATCATAAGGCCATCATGGCTTAATATTCTTATAGATCTACAACTGTGAAAAACAAAAGAAAAATATATCAATTGATATTGAGATATTAATTGAGATATCAATTCAACTCCCTCATTTCATAAATAAGTACACTGAAGCAAAAAAGAGATTGATAACACAATTAAAAAGTGGTAGAAGTGGGAATTAAACTCAGCCCATTGTTTTCAGTACTTACTGGTCGATCTAATTCTGTGAAACCTCCTTTAAGTACTTACTATGGATTGCTTCAATAACTATCAAATTCAAAAAACAGTATTTCAAGTCTAAAATTCTTTTTAGCCATGTAGACATATATTAAATAATTCTCACAGTTGCAAATAGAGAGAAGGATCACAATTAGTTCTTAAAAGGAGATTATATGTGCTTCTCCTCCTTAATGGGAAATGTATTCACTCCAGTAACTTAAAGGAAAAATTACTCCCACACTCTCTTTCTTCTCCATGTAATCTCCCTCACATGTTCACTGCCTTACAAATGGCATTTGACTTGGAAAATTTCTGCATCACCATTAGGACCAGAGGTGTAACACCTAGGATAGCAAATGGTCTCTTCATACTCTGCTAGATGACCCCACCTATTGTTATGCAGCTCCCATGGACAGAAATATTTTTTTTTCCTCTGGGAAAACCTGCTTAGCACTTTTTTTCTTTGGCTTTATGCAAAGCTGGCCTCTGATCTAGAGGATATAAAACCAGGCTTATCTTGTCCCTCTGTAGCATCTCTAGAGGGTTCTCCAAAGTTATGCTTCATATGTATAACAACGAAACTACAATTCCAAAGTGATGGTACTGTCATAGGGGCATTTGTGAATTCTATACTTAATGTGCAGCCTTCACTTTGCAGAAAGATGCTCAATATTGAGTGAAACGGATGGCTGATGCCGGTCATGCAGGATGAAGCAATAAATCCCCTTCTCCTGTCATCCTTTCCTTTTGTCACTTTCATATTTTCTCATTTTCCCAATCTTAAAAGTTTAGCCCTTATATGGAAGTGCTATATAGGAATGAGTCACCCCTCCCCTGATTTTGATGACAGGTGAAGTTATTGGAAACGACTGGGAAAAAGCTATATCAGTTTGACGTTTTTACAAACACAATTCTTGTACCATTTTTTCTTCTATTCCCTTAACTTTTGTTTCTCTCTTAGTTGCTCTTGTTTTTAGTATTTGCATATTTAAAAACAATGCTTGATCACTGGGATAGCATTATGAAGTACACATCTCAATTTTATGGGCATCCCACAGGGACCACTGTCACACAGTCTCACTCTAAGGTCTTCCAGTATAGTCAAGACATGTAGGATGGAGGACACTCTATCTAAAAGAACAGAAAGAAATAATCAGTCTTCACTGCAGCTGTGGATATTTCTCTTTTTAGGTACCTTTCTAAATTAAAGTGCATTATGATTTTGTGTGAAAACTTATCTTTTCCAAGCAGGAAATTGTGTTCCTCTGGTTTCGCATTAACTGAAATATTACACAATTTCCTCTTGCAACCCTTGTTCATATTGCTAATTTTGAAAGAATAATGTAACTGCCCCTGATTTAGTGGAAAAATCTGGAAATTAAGATGTTTTCTTGTACAACCATCACAAATATTATCCATATCACTGTAGTCTGAACAGCAGCTCATAATATTTTCATTTTTAGGAAACTGAAGTTATCTCTTCAACTTTCCCAACTTTTGTCGACAGTCATTGTCAGTTTTAGCATTAATTTATAGCATACTGGGGGATAAAAAATAAACCCTTTTATTTTATTATGACATGCTTTGAAACCCTGGCTTAGTAAAAATACACTATAAGACCTTGATGATGGATTTTATATTATGCTCTCCCTCTTTGTCCCCAAAGTCCAATTGATATCAGTTGTGGAAAGCTGGAGGAATAAAGGTCAGAAGTGTTGTCAAGATACAATGAGAAGATTGAAGAGGGAATTTAAAATCAATAATTCATATGATTAATAACTATTCTCTCCATATTGAGGAAAGCTGAAAAAAGCACGTGGTACAGGGCCACCATGAGGGAAAAAAAAAATTAAAAAGGATACTGAAAAGAGAGAGTGATGATTAATGAAACAGGACTTATTTATCCGGGAAAAGAGGTTGAGATATGATTCTTTCAGTGATATAAAGGGCTTTTATATAAAAATAGTGAACCCCTTGTTTCATACTCAACATAAGAGAAAATGGACTTAAGTTGCAACACAACTCAGGCTAGCCACAACCCAAAACTTTATGTTTTGAGAAGTCAGGAAGGCAGCAAAGGAAGGAACGAGGGTCCTAGTTATGGTACTTCTTAGAAACAAAATAGATATCCATCAGTTTGGAATGGTTCAGTATAGTCCTGGTTGTAGGTGATTGACCTTTGCATTCATATGCAGATGTATGGTTTTATGACCTAAATGAGTCATCATCATAATAATTGACATTTATGCAGCATTTTAAACTTTGCAAAGCACTGTGCATATAATATCTGTTCAGAGTCTCATAACAATTCTTTAAGGCAGCCTGTTCTGCAGTCATCCTCATTCCCATTTTAGAGAAAAAGAAACTGAGACTCAACTCTGCTACTTTTTGCCTCAAAGACATTGAGTGAATTACTTAACTTTACTAGTCCTCAGTCTCTTCATCTATAGAAAGAGGAAGTTAAACTACATGGCTTCAAAGTCCCTTCTTGTTCTGAATCTAGGGAAATTTATCATTATCATGACTTTCCCAGAGTCACACAGATCAGTAACAGTGAGAGGTGGGGTCTGAACTAAAATCTTCCTAATTTCAATTCCAACAATCTATCCATTAGATCATACCTAACAATCTTAAGATTACTGAACAATAAAGAACAAGAGATCATTTTTTTAAACGAGCCTGGACAGTAGCATCAGTCATAACAATCAACTTTCACAGAGGTATCATTTGCTGTAGTGGACGGAATGCTAGACTCAGAGACAGAAAGACAGACTGGAATCTCATCTCAGATAGTCTTTTACCGTGGGTGTTCCTAGACGCAAGTCACTGAATCTATCTGGTCTTCATCTTCCTTATCTTTAAAATGAGGAGGCTGAGCTAGATGATTCCTAGGGCACCTTCCAGCTTTAAATGATTCTATAATGGTATGAGATATGATTACTGAAGTAGTCAATGGAATATATGATTTTCTGTGTTTTCCCTCTACCCCTCCCCCTTAATGGGGATGAATCTGAATTGAGCTTTCTATATATTTTATTGCCTTATCCCCTTTATGATTCTTGTAAACGTAGTTAAAAGATGACTAACCTGTGTTAGAACTCTGTCTATGGCCACAAGACTCAGGGAACTGAATTGGCCCTTACAGAGATTGAATGTGGCTTAAGGACCAAGAAAGCTATGAAAACCCAAAGGTTTACAAAAGGTCTGATAACCCTTACCATTTTTATGTTATCTACCTCCCTCTTGACTTTACCTAATATCTTTCCATTAGATCTGGAGGGAGGAAACATTTACAATTTTGTCCCCTGTATCTAAAATGTACATAGCCATATTTGTTCTACTTGATTTGCTTTGAAATATACCCTTAATATACTCAGCACAGCCACAATTCTTCCCTTGTCTAAATTAGATGCAATGTTCTCAAACAGACTTAACTGCTACATATTATATTTCTTTATGGCAGCCGCAGAGCAATTGATAGAAAGCTGGACTTGGAATTAGGAAAATCTAGGTCTATGTTCCTCCTCCTAATACATCCTGGTTATGTTACCCAGGGCAAGCTACTTAACCTCTTAGTATTCCAGGGCAACTCACTAACACCATAAGTTGCAGAGCAGATATTGATCTACCTTGGTAGAGGGGTTTTCCTCACTGGGTTTCTCTACATTTTGATCCTCCTCAAAAAAAGTATTCATACAGGAAACAAATATGTTATTGGTCACCCCTAAACCATATCTTTATCAGTTCCCATAACAGTATTTTTATCCAGCCATGTTTTTACTGCAAAGTCAATGTAGTCCAGTGGACAGAGAGCAGGATTCCAAACTAGGACAACCTCAGTACAAGTCTTGTCTTATTTACATATTGGCTATGGGACCCTAGGCAGTTTTCTTTAACCATTTAGCACTTTAGTTGGAGAAGAGTTGCTGACTTGCATTTGTAGAGAAACCACAAACTCTTCACTTGGGAGATCCCCTGACCAGTGAATTCACAAGTCTGTGAATTCATTTATCTCACACTTACTACTTGGAAGAACTTTAAGATTTAATGTAATTTTAGGCTGCATAAAGAGAGGCATGTATCCTAAGTGAGGATAGTGTCACACAGCCCTACTGTACCCTTTCCCATTCATAGCAGTGTTATGTTCAAGTTTCTGAATATCATTTTAAGTCCGTCATTGATGAACTGGTACTGAGAGGGCTGAAAACCATGGAGTGCAATAATCCATTGAAGGAACTAGGGATATTTGACCATGAAAAGAGACATCTTAGGGGTTCATGATAGCTGTCTCTAAATGTATGGAGGGAGGTTGGGTGAGACAGGAAGTAATCTTGTTCTGCTTGGCCCCAGAGGGCAGAAGTAGAAGCAATACAAAGAAAGGTGAAGACAGTTCAACGTAAGGAAAACCTCCTAATAATTAGAATTGTCGAAAAGAGGAATGGGTTGCTTTAGAAAAGAGTGTCACCTTACTGGAATTCTTCAAGGAAAGGTAGGATGACTGCTTGTTGGGGATAATGCAGAGTGAATTCCTATTCAGGTTTATTTTGAATCAAATGACCTCGGAGGGCTGTTCTGACATGCAGACCCTCATTTCAAAAGGTCCTTTTTTTCTCCTTCAGTGACATTTCCGGGTCTCTGCATCCTTCTGAAACTGCTTCAAGTTTTCTCTTCTTGGTCCTCAAAAATCTTCACATACAAATAGCTATCAGCAGCTCCCCTCATTCTTGTTAATAACAAACAGATTGCTTTGTACACAGGAACCAAGTCTGTATGGAATGTTATTAACTTATATCAAAAATTTCTCCACAAAATTGTGGATTTAAAAGTATTCGGGGGAGGCGAAATCACAGGTGCTGTTTTAATCTATTTGCCTTATAATTAATCATAATAACATCCTACTTTTATATCTTTAGATCATCCCTACAAGGTTGTAATGCAATTGGTATTAGTAAAAATTAAAAGCAATTTCCATGAAAGAGAAAATGTCATGACATGTAAGCCATAATGATTAGCTTTCCTCTCTTGTTCTGAAATCAATTGAAAATAACAAAAATTATTTAATACCTACTACATTGAGAATACTATGCTGGGCATGTGGGAAGGTAAAGTTTATATAAGATGCTCTTCACTTGCCTCTTGGAGTTTATAGTCTCATAGGAGGGTAAATCAAAAAAGGCAAAGTTTTATTAGTGTAAAGGGAACTAGACTTGGAATCAAAGGACCTGTATTAAGTTCCTGGCTCTGTTATTTGCAAGGACTCACCTGTGAGTCCTTGGACACTTCATTTCATTGTTTTAAGTCTCATTTTCCTCATTTCTAAAGTAAAGTTGGCTTAGACTAGAGGTCTTAAGTTAGAGTCTGTGAATTTCTTTTTTTTCTTTTTAGCATGTTGATTTTAAATATAATTAGTTCCTTTTGTAATACTATGTATTTGATTTTCTGTATTTATAAAGACTATCTGTGAAGTCCATAGGCTTTACCAGTCAAATGCATCCATGACACACAAAAAGGTTAAAAATTCCAAGCCTCGACCATCTCTACAATCCCTTACTGCTCCGAATCCTATGATTCTATAATGAACTACTACCTTATAAATGCAATAACAAGGTTTAACACATAGTGTTAGACGTTGGTGGGGTGGGGGAAGGGAGGTATCATAATTGACAGTGAACAAAGAAGGTGATGAGGGAGGTGTCATTTTAGTTTGAGAAATAGGGATGCAACAGGCAAAGAATGAGAGGGAGAACATTCTAGGCATAAAGAACAGCAAGCATAGAAGCATAAATAAAATTTAACAAAGATACCTTTCCCTTGTCAAAGACAGTTTAGCTCTTACTTTTCCAATTACAATATAATGTTGGGAAGCTATTACATACAAGCAAGGCACATAATAGCATAGCCTTCAAACAAATCCTTGGCTGTTGTCTCGAGGCATATGTCCAATCACTAACCTGGCCATTTGTAGGCAGACACAGACAGTAAATTCTTGCAGGCTTTTACCTGGGGGAAGTCATTAAAATTAAATAGAAATAAGTACTTTCCCTAAGCAGGAGCAATCATCTCACAGAATTTTTTTTTTTTTTAACACCACCAGTGGTCATTATTTTTCTATCTTGGAATTGTTCCTTCACTACACCATCTTGTCTCTCTAACCCAAGAAAAAAAGACCTCTATTTTCTTCCCTTAAAAAAAAAAATCAGTACTAATAGGAATATGTTGGAATATACTACTTCATGGTGAGAGCTCAGGACAGGTTCAATAGTTCCTACAGACTTTCCGCAAATTGAAATGTAGGAGTCTTGTTTCCAGAACATTATTGTCATGGCTTTTTGCACTTAAAAAAAAAAAGATTTTCCCGTCTGAAATGTAGCATCTTTTTATTTTTCCTTCCAAACAGGATCTAGATTTTTTTAAAATGAGACAAAAGTTAGAATGAGACAAATAAAACTTGGTTCAGAGTTTCTTTCTTCCTTGTCAAAGGCTTTGTGTTATTTATTTATTGATTTACATTTTAAAATATCCTCATCACCTGAATTTGTCTTCCAGTTATTTGGGTGGTCTTGACATTGATTTGCCTAATCACGAACTAAAGGGCAAAATACCAGCAGAATGCAAAAGGATGAACAGCAAATCAAGGTGAATCCAAAAGAATCCAAACTGTGGAAAAGTATTCCAAATGTGAAGTCTTATATCTATGCACAAGGAGCAAATCTGATTCTTATTCGTACATCTAATATCCAGAGTTTTTTGTCTTCAGGCAATATGAAGGCATTTTATCATTAAATAGTGTGGCAGAAATTGCCAGATGATGTAGAAAGGGTAATGGATGGTAATGTATTAATGATGATTTCTTCAATTTACAGGGACCATTCTAAGACTCCAAGGTATAAATCAGAATACAAATATTAATAGAATTGTAGAATTTTAGAGATGGGAAAGGACCTGAGAGATCATTTAGATGTTTCCTTCATTTTTTACAGATGGAGAAACCAGAAATTTTGAGCTGATTGTCCAAGGCCTATCTAGCCAGTGGCAGAGCTGGAGCTGGATCCCCTCCGTATAGACTCCTGCAAACTTTAAATGGTCATTATGAACTCCAAAGGTAATATTTAAATCAGTATTGCAAAGTAACAGAATATAACATCATCACCTTTCTATCACTATTGATTATTAAAATGTTGAATATCAAGAAGTTTCTTCAGTATAACCTTTGGGAATAAGGAAAACAGTTCAAAATCCTATTGGGAATTTGGACTTCACATTTTCTTAAAGGAATGTGGGCTGAGAATGTGTTGAAGACAGAAGATAATGGATAAATAGCCTACAGGAACCCACAAAAGTCAAGAAAACACAATGAAAGATCACATTATATTGGATAGACATCTCCCTACCCACCCTACCCCCATTATGGAGGATTCATGGGAGGACATAGGGAGAAGTTACCCAGGATGAGAAGGCCTCCTTCAAAAATATTGAAGTTTGGTTAAAAAGGTATAAAATGACACAGTTCTTATGATGTTCATTTAATTTTTGGAAGTTTTTTTCATACTGTTACTTTTATTTAGAACTAATGACTCTGAATTCACTTCATCTAAAAAACTGAATAGTAATAGCTAGGTGATGCAATGAGCATGGAGTCAGGAATATCTGAGTTCAAATCCAGCCTCAGACACTTACTAGTTGTGTGATCCGAGGCAGGTCATAATCCCTATTTGCCTCAGTTCCTCCTCTGTAAAATGGAAACACACAGGGGAAAGAAACGGCAAACCACTTCAGGGTCTTTTCCAAGAAGACCCTATGGACAAAGCCCACGGAGGCTGCATATAGTCAGGTATGACTGAACAACAAAAACAACAAACAGCAAGATCACAAGGTGAAAATTTAAATTCCCTTAAAAATGCTGGGAAAACTGTTGGGATTATATCCCAAAGAGATTACAGAAGTGGGAAAAGGTCCCATATGTGCAAAAATATTTATTGCAGCTCTCTTTGTGGTTGCAAAAAACTGGAAATATAGGGGATGCCCATCAATTGGGGAATGGCTGAAC
>CM053592.1:89524207-89628102 GCA_028646515.1 Pseudochirops corinnae | reverse complement strand
GCACGCCACCATGGGGGGGGGGGGAAGGGAGGGGAGAAAATCTGAAACTCAAGTGATTGTGGAACTGAATCTTGTAAATTAAAAGTAAATGAGCAAATAAAAAAAAATAAAATTAAAAAAAATGCTGGGAAAACAGTTTTAATTATTTTGATCCCTATTCCCTTTGACCCTCAGCCTTCCCACACCACTGATTCTTATTCTTGAATCTTCTGGCATGCTTTCCTAACCTACTACCATCGCCAGGATTACACTAACCCCAAGGAGAACTGGGCATTTGCTCGATGTCCTGTGGGGTAACCTGCTCTTTTCTTACACACTAAGCACAGTGCTCTGTACATAGAAAATTCTCAATAAATGTTTGTTGAAGTGAATTAAAACAAATCTTGATGGGGAGAGAGAGAATAGAAGTAGAAAGAGTAGAAGCCCTGAGGAATAGTTGGACATTATGGGAGTTTATTCAGCTAACACTGACAATTTCTCCCTCCTCTTTTCCCTTGCCCATCACATACCATGGATGTAGTGGTTGACTTAATATGCTTCTCGCAAAGGAGACTTGGAATCAGAAGGGACAAGCAGGCCCCTGTGCCATTACAGAAAAGGAGCAAGACCAGATGGAAGAGCTAAGGACTCATTTGTAGTCCCAACTAGTCCATGTAAGTCATTCCTTTTTTTTCCCCAAGTAAGTTATTCTTAAACTGGGGATTGTGACATCTGTTTGGGGGCGTTCCTCAAGACCTCAAGGGGATAGAGCTAATGTGAATGAGAGCATTAAACTACCCATAAATGAGGTGTTTAAATGCTCGACACATTAAAGCTAATTCTTTCTTTTTCTCCCTCAGGAAGAACATATTGGAGATATGCTCCTCTCCCCTTACCCCATAAATCTCTAAATCATACTGTTTAGAGCTGTAAAGGATCTTATGGAACATCTGATCTATATTTTCATTTTAAAACAAGAAAACTGACAGGGCCTAGAGACCTTGACTTCTTCAAAGTCCCATAGGTAGTTATTAATGGATCTGGGATTCAAACTCAGGTCCTTTGGATCAAAATGCAGTGTGCTTTCTATTATGTCACATTTCTTTATTTATTTAATACAAATTAACAGCTTGCTTTTCTATAAAAGAAAGGCAAAATTTAACCAATATTTCTGATTGACTGTTTTCTTTTTGTTATTTTTTACCCGACTTTATATCCCTCATAGATATGAAAGTGATAATAAAAGGAATGATTCCAAGTTTATCAGCTCTTCTCTCTTATTAGTCCAGTGAAGCATTTTTTGACCCCATTTAACAGATAAGGAAATTAATTATAGGGAAATTAAATGACTTGCTCATGATCATATGTATATTATGGGGAGGAAATAGTACATAAAACTAGATCTTCTAGCTGCAAATAACTCTGGATCTGGAGTCAGCCCACCTGGGTTTGTTTGTATCCTAACTTTCAAGTACATTAGCTCTATTTGTTGCTGTTGTCGAGTCATTTCAGTCCTGTCTGAATCTTTATAATCTCATTTGGGATTTTCTTGGCAAAAGCACTGCAATGATTTGCCATTTTATTCTCCAGTTCATTTTACAGAAAAGGAAACTGAGACAAACACAGTTAATTGACTTGCCCAAGGCTACAGAGCTAGAAAGTGTCTGAGGCTGGATTTGAACTTATGAACTCATCAAGATAAGTCTTCTTAATTCCAAACCCAGTGCTCTAGTCACTGGCCACCTAGCTACTTTATGACCTTGGACAAATTACTTTGCCACTTAGTTTTCTCATCTTTAAGATGAAGGAATTAGAGATAGATGATTGCTAAGGTCCTTTTCAGCTCTAAATTTAAAAGAAGGAGGTGGAAGAATGAGGAGGAGAAGGAAGAAGGAAGAGGAGGAGGAAGAGAAGGGGGAGAAGGGGGAGAAGGAGGAGAAGAAGGAAGAGAAACAGCAGCAGCAGAAGCAGAAGGTTTATGGTTTTCTGGTTTGGACAGAGTTTTTATTTTCACAAATGTTTTTCTGCTATTCCCTTTCCTTTAAAATTTCTAAAATCTTTGAACTTCTCCCCTTTCTCTGCAAATTTCTTTCTTGGTTTATTATCACTGGCTTCTCTAATAATGATAACATAACATATGTGAATAGCAAAACACTGAGCAGGAAACTAACCACCATTTATTTAAACTAGATGATCTGATCCATCCATTTTGAGAATTAAAAATCTTTCGTCCAGGAACATAAGCAAAAAGTAGCATTTTAAGACTTTTTTAGAGATTGCAGCTAGGATGCTTTTACTATTCCCAGATTTTTTTTTTAAAGGACACTGCTGGACAACAGTTTCTGTAGATAATTAAGTGATTAAAACAAAATAACTTCTTAATTACTAATGGAACTAGAAATTATTGGCCATAAAACCAGTGATTAGTCAGCTAACACTGGGTAACAGTTCATAAACATCATCATTTCCATTGTTCATATTTTACACATACAAATAAAGTGAAGAGTGCACTAAATAAGGATTTATGAGACCTGGGTTCTAGTCCAAGTTCTAGAAGTAGTTATTTATGTCAATGTAGGCAAATAATTGAAACTCTCTAGGCCTGACTTCCTTAATCCATAAAAAGTACATTTTGGTCTATAGAATTCAGAGCTGAGAGTCACCTTAAGAGAACATCTAGTCTCAACCTTTGATTTTACAAATAAGGAATAAAGTCATTCTCATTTCTTTCCATAACCATTAACCAAAAGCAGGTATATGTATGATTGTGTCAGAGACTTTTCTGATACTAGTGACGTGGGGACTGGACATAATTCTGGAGGAGAAAAATATTCAAATGTATAGCATACTGAGGTGAAGTATTTATGGTCCAGAGTGAGAATGAGTCTTGCAGCTAATGAAGATCCTTTAAAATTGAGATCCTGAAATCTCAGAACTGAAAGGGATTTCAAAATTTCCCTAGTAATTGCACCTGTAGATTAATTTGTTCTATAGCATCCCAAACATGTGGGTGCAAAACTTTCAGTCAACAAGCATATATATCAAGTGATTGCTATGTACAAGGCACTATGCTAAATACTGGAAAGACAAAAAAGGACAAAAAATAATTCTTCTCTCATATACTCTCAGAGAGTGTGCATTCTAATGGGAGAGACACACACACAAAAGTCAAAATCTTCTATGTGATAACCTTTCATATACTTGAAAAGATCTACCACTTCTCCCTGTTGTCATCATTTATCCATATTTAACAACAGTTCCTTCAATTAATGTTTAAATCTATTAACTATTATTAAATTATATTATTAAATGTATTACTGTTATTAAATAGCATTTACTATTATGCTTTCCCATCTACAGATATTCTCCAAATTATCAATATTCTTCCCAAAAAGTGGTTCCAAGGATTAAACACAGGATTGAATCCAGATATGGGCTGACTAGGGCAAAGTATAGTGGGACTATTATCTCCCTCGTTCTAGACACAAAGCTCCTCACAATTAAAGGACTAAACTGATTAAGTCTAAATTATTTTTATTAATTAGACCTAAATTGTAGGTCTAAAGTATTGCTTCAATAATTCTTTGTATTATGTGGGTGCTCCTATATTATGATCAGCAATTTGGCCTTTGACAGTCCCTACACCAAGACAGAAAGAAATCAGGTATTGTACAAGTAATGGAATTTGGCTTTTAGCCAAGAACCAACTATCTTAATTCAGAGAATGTCATCACCAGATTAGCTATGGCAACTCCTGAAGATGAGATACTAAACTTATTAAGGGACCAAGAGCAATATCATCAGAAGTCTTTAAAACAATGATATCATAGCTCCTTGAAATACAGAAGTTCTATTTCAGAAAGCATTTCACATGGACACATGGCTAATCCAATTCAGTAAACATCAATTAAGAGTCTATTAAATGTAAGGAATACTAGATGTTAAGATACAAAATTGTGTACTCTGAAGAGCATGGTTCTATTCTTGTTTATCCTTGTGGGTGAACTGATGGAAAAACTTGGAATTTCTCTCACCGGGATTTGGAACTCCAGAATTTTATCTTATAAGATCAGTTTTTGTTCTTGTGTCATAGGCAGTTCACATATATGAAGAATTCAGAGAAATATGGGAAGATCTGTATGGAATGATGAAAAGTGAAATAAACATATTCTAGAGAATAATTTACAAAATTGCCATAATAATATAAATAAAAATGACATTATAAAACTTTATAATCCTGGTCAACACACTGACCCATCATGATTTTAGATGACTTATCATGAAATTCACCTCTCAGAAGAGAGATAGTGGACTATGGGAGCAGACTGAGGTATGTAAAAGTATGTCAGTCAGTCAGCTGATATTTATTAAATACCTTTTATATATCAGGCACTGCACTAAGCTCTGGGAAGCAGTCACAGAATGTATGTTAATTTGATTTTGTTTGATTATCTGTAGCTGGAGGGGGTGAATCATTAAGAAACTATAGTGATACAGTAAAAGAAAAATGGATCAATAAAATATATAGAATTCAAAAGCAGGCTAAAAGGACAGTCTGAAATTGCAGACTAAAAGAAATATATAGCCTCTCTTCTGTAAAGGAAAAAAATTAGCTATATTCCCCTAGTATATGGTAGAGATGGATATTGTTCTTGTTTTTTGTCCTTCATTGTCAACAAAGACCATGGTATCATGGAGGTGATGCCATGACATGCAAGTCAATTGGATTTAAGTGAGAGAGGTCTGTGCAAAGTTATCAGCCTCACTTTATCCTCCAGAGTCATCTATGTTCAGTGGTAAAATACAGACTTGGAGGACTAGGGATGTCCCTTGATGCAGTGGGAGACCTTAGCCTTTTTTAGCTAATGTCTTTAACAGGTCTGTTTTCCTGAGCCAACACCCATTTAGTGATTAAGGCTAGGTCAGAAATGAGACAAAGAATGGATTATTTTATCTAGTCAAAAAGAACACAAATAAAAATAAAAAATCAATCTGGGAGATGAAGATCCTCAGGGTTTCTAACCAAAACAGAAATGACTGCTGTTTACATTCATTCTGAGGCATTTTGGGTCCAAACAATAAGCAAGTGGGGCTTGTTCTGGGACCTGTTGTTGGTCAATCAAGGAGATCCAGAGGGATTTGGTTTTAGCAATGGTCCGAAAGAGAAAAAAATCTAGCCCATGAACCCCAAGCAATCAAATTTAAATTACGGGTATGATACCGTATGTGGACAGAGGGAAGGGAAAGAAAGAAGGAAGGAAAAAAAGAAAGACAGAAAAAGAGAGAGAACCAGCAGGGCTGATCAAATTAAGTTAAGATTTTTGTTTTATTTTGTCTTTAGGACTAGCAATACATGCACATGCTTGTAGCCAGAACTGAAGCCTGTAGGTCCACTCTTTTTTAATGAAAGTATTTGATAGGGAATATTTTAAGATTTTGATGGCATGGAGCATTTTCTGCGCTTACTTTAGTTTCATTACTGTTTGATTAAATGCTTCTGTTATCAACTAAATTATGTTCCATGACTGGCTGGCAGAAGTCAAATACAGTGGTGGGTAATCATGACCTATGCTTTGGAGATAATTGGGATCCATAAAATGCCCCATACCTGGGGTAGTGAGAAGAAAGATATTGTCAGAGGGTGTTTCCTTGATTTCAGTGATTAAGTTTAGAAAGAAGAGGAGGGGAAAAAAAAAACAGAACAAATAAACAAACAAAAAACCTTATAACTATATCAGACCAGAAACATGAAGAAATAAAGGGGAAGGAAATAGCTGTTATGTAGAAAGAAGAGCATCAAATAAGGGAGGCAATTCCTGTCACACAGGAGAAATGTAGTAGTAAATCATTTCTACATACATAACTTCTCAGATTTGAAGAAATATTTATTTTGGAGCATACAGAAAGAGAAGAACATCCTATTTCAGTCCCACCTAATTTGCAGCTACTTATTCAAGAGTGGTTGAGCTCTCATACTCACTATAACTCCCACAAAAGCAGACATTTGAATGATGGGAGTAAAGCTTTATTTTACATCCACTGACCAAGTCCCTTTTTGAGTGATTGTCCAACAATGTTGCCTCCACGTTGTCTCCAATCCTCTGTTATTTCTGCTCTAAATCATAGTAATAAACTATACATATCCTGTGAGAATGGCAATATATTTTACTGAAGAAATCAGAGGCATATGCCATGAGCTCAATTAACTCCCTTCCTTCATATATCAAAAACTTTTGTCTCTATCCATCCTCTTCTTCCTTTGGGTCTCAGAGGATGAGGTGGCTTTCAGCCCTATCAAGGAAAACACTCTACTACTGTTCTTGACTCAATCTCCTCCTACTTCCTTTGGGGCTTTACTCTGTAATTTTTTTTCTCCCCCTGTGTTTCAGTTTAAATGCAGCAAATGAATAATAAATAGAATCTATTAAACACCTACTGTGTCAGAACACTGTACTGGATACTGGGGAATATATTAATTTTTATATAAAACTTAGTCCTTACCTTCATTAATCTAGTAAAAGGATAAGAAACAAGTTCAGAAAATGATACACAAAATCTATTCCTTATTTTATGAACATTATAACTCTAATATTTCAAGAGATCTGTGATCAGAGTACAGATTGTGACTCATCTACACTTCCTTTTTCTATGTCCATCTTGCCTTTGTTCATCCATATATCTTCCATAGGAGCCTTCCTCTGGATATCTGGCCATATATAATGTTTGTTTAGCAAACCCCAACCCCCGACAAAATCCCAGCATTGTCTTTGTCTTTGACCTATACAATTAATTAATTCAAGCATCTATAATTCCTCCCAAACTTCTGTCATTAGCTTGTACTTGCAACATTTCTGTTCTGCTGTCACTTCTTCTGTTTTTATAGAGTAGAACCAACTTTTCCCTTAAGTCTATCACCTGCTTTTTAAATTCATTTCCTCCTTTTCTAAAGGTACATATCACAGTAACAGAATTTATGGGAGATCATGTGGGATTTAATCATTACGATTTTTGTCAGCATATGTATGACTCAAGAAGACAGAATCAGTAAGGCTACGGAATTAAGGGAAACGGAACTTCAATAGCTTCTTGTCTCTCCCTGTCACCTAGTGTTCACCTCCAGTGCAAATCGTGATAATTATTCAGACCTCAGTTATACCAGATCTCTTACAGGTCCTTTCCAGTTCTTATATTATGTGATTCTATGGTTCAAAATAAAATCCCAATTCAATATCTCATTGCAAGTTTGTATAGGTTACTTAAACTTACCAAAACTATTTTATTAAAAAATGAACTTTTAAGCATATGCCTACATATAGTCTACATAGGCATTATTTGAAAACCAGGCTAGCTAAGTTCTTGGAGTTTCATCATCAGCTTGATCATAGGGTGATGAAAGTTTTGGTTAGAGAATCTTTAAAAGCTCATACACACACATTTTAGGAGTCATTGTTAAGAAGAGTATTTGTGCAAATCACACTTAAAATAATTATGTATATAACATGCAATTATGAACAATGTATTATAAGACAATACCACAGTAAGACTAAGTATATGTATAAACACATACAAACACAAATTCTCCCTTATGTACTCTGAGTTAGCCAAACTGACCTCTCTGTTCCTCATACTGGCACTTTATAGAGATGTATATTAATAAAAGTAAGAACAATTGTGGCAATTGTTGGACTGAATACAGATGAGAGAACAGATGTAAAAGATACTGTGAAGAGACAAGCAATAATTGGTAACTAATTACATATGAGTGAAGATGAGCCATTCTCCAATGGATGGTCAAAGGATTGAACAAATAGTTCTCCAAAGAATTGAAAACTATTCTGAATGACACAAAATAATGCTCTAAGTCACCACAAACAAGAGAAATGTAAATTAAAACAACCCTGAAGTTTCAACTCATGCCCAGAAAATTAGTAAAAATGAGAAAAAATACCTGCCAAGACAAACCCAGGAATTATATGAACACAATTCCAAAACACTTTTCACACAAACTGGAAAATATCAGTTGTTCATGGGTAGGCTCAGCTAATAAAATAAAAATTACAGTTATACCTAAATTAATTTACTTATTCAGTGCCATACCAATCAAACTACCAAAAAATATTTTTTAGAGCCAGGAAAAATGATAACAAAATTCACCTGGAAAAGCAAAGGTCCAGGACATCAAGGGAATTAATGAAAAGAAATGCAAGGGAAGGAGGCCTAGCTGTACCAGATTATAAATTGTATTATAAAGCAGCGACCATCAAAACTCCTTGGTACTGCCTAAGAAACAGAGTGATGAATCACTGGAAAAGGTTAGGTACACAAGACATAGTAGGTACATAAGACATAGTAGTCAATATGATAAATCCAGTTTCACTAGTTAAGAAACACTGCTAGGAAAACTGGAAAACATTATAGCAGAAACTAGATGTAGACTAACATCACACACTGTATAGCAAGCTAAAGTCAAAATGAGTACACAATTTAGATACAAAGGCTTATACTACAAGCAAATTAGAAGAGCAAGGCATAGTTTACCTGCCAGATTTATGGAGAAGGGAAGAATTTACAACCAAACAAGAGCTAGAGAACATTATGAAATACAAAATGTATGATTTTGATTACATTAAATTGAAAAGTTTTTGCACAAATAAAACCAATGCAACCAAGCTTAGAAAGGAAATAGAAAATTGGGAAACAATTTTTACAGCCAGTGTCTGATAAAGGCCTCATTTCTAAAATATATAGAGAACTGAGTCAAATTTATAAGAATACAAGTCATTCCCCAATTGATAAATGGTCAAAGGATATGAATGGGCAGTTTTCAGAGGAAGAAATTAAAGCTCTATAGTCATACGAAAAAATACTCTAACTCCCTATGGATTAGAGAAATGCAAATCAAAATAAGTCTAAGCTACCACATCACACCTATCAGATTGGCTAACATGACAAAATAAGAAAACGAATAATTTTCGGAGATGGGGAAAAATTGGAATACTAATGCATTGTTGGTGGAGTTGTGAACCGATCCAACCATTCTGGAGAGCAATTTGGAACTATGCCCAAAGGGTTATAAAATTGTGCATACCCTTTCACCCAGCAATACTATTTCTAGGTCTGTATCCCAAAGAGATCATAAAAATGGGAAAACGACCCCCCAATACAAAAATATTTATAGCAGCTCTTTTTGTTGTGGCCAAGAACTGAAACTGAAGGGATGCCCATCAACTAGGGAATGTCTGAACAAGCTGTGGTATATTAATGTAATGGAATATTTTTGTTCCATAAGATATGATGAGCAAGCAGACTTCAGAAAAACCTAGAAAAACTTGCATGAACTAATGCTAAGTTAAATGAGCAGAACCAGGAAAATATTGTACACAGTGACAGTAGCATTATGTGAGACCTAATTTTGATAGACTTAGTTCTTCTCAGGAACACAAGAATCTAAACAGTAACAAAAAACTGCTAATGGAAAATTCTATCCACATTGAAAAAAGAACTATGGAGTCTGAATGCAGATAGAATCACACTATTTGCTCTCTAGTTCTCTCTCTCTCTTTTTTTTCTGCTTCTCTCTCATGGTTTCTAATTGGTTCTAATTCTTCTTTACAATATGATTAATGTGAAAATATATTTATTATGAAAGTATAAGTATAACTTGTATCAGATTGCATGTCACCTTAGGGAGAGGGAGAAAATTTAAAACTCAAAATATTATAGAAATGAATATTGAAAACTAAAAATAAATAAATAATTTTTTAAATTTTAAAGAAATTAAAAAAAACTAAGGTCACTAAAAAAAGAATGACAAAAAATTTAAACAATTAAATAAATTTTTAAAATGTAAGCACTGTATGGATTGTGGGAATATGGGTCCATTAATCCATTGTTAGTGAAGCTAAGTATCAGAAGAACCATTTTAGAAAGCAATTTGGAATTATGAAGGAAGTCACCATATACACCAAAATATTTATAGCAGCATGTTTTGTTATAGCAAAAAATTGAGAAAAAAATAAGATACTCATTGATTGGGGAAGGCCCGAATAAACTGTGGTACCAGCATGTAATGAAATATTGCTCTGTAGTAAAAACAAAACAAATATGATTAACTTAGAGAAAAATTTACATGTCTGATGAAGACCAAAGTAGAGCCATAAATGTGTACACATACACACACACACACACACACACACACACACACAATGGTTACAACAATGCAAATGAAAATAACAAGAACCACAAAACAAAATGCAAAATCAGAAGAAAAAGCATGCCCCCAAAGAAGAGAGATGAGAAAATAACCCCTCCCCATTCTTGCACAGGTTGGAGATTCATTGGTATGGTACTTTGCATATATTATCAGATTTTTTTGATGTGCTAATTATTTTCACTATTTTTCCCTTTCTTTTTTATTAAAAATATTATTTGTTATATGTATGGCCTCTAGAAGGAAGAGATAGAGGAGGGATACTGGGAGAAATTCTGATTATGTAAAAATAAAATATTAAAAGTATTTTTAATAGTAAAAGGGATAGAGAAGGTAAATTTAACACCAAGTTTTTAAACATGAGAGACTTAGATAAATGATGGTACAATATATAGGAAAACTAAAGTGGGAAAAAGGAAAGATTTGGTTTTAAATGAAACTAATTCGCTGCTGGGATACCCACTTGGAGATGTTCTATATGCAACTGAAGATACAAAAATAGAACACAGAAGAGAGGTCTGGGCTAGAGGATATAGATTTGGGAATTGTGTGCATAGAGGTAATAGTTTAAGCCAGGGAAGTATGTGATTTTCCCAAGAGAAAGAATACACAGACGGAATAAAAGAGGGCTGAGAACAGAACCTTAGAGGAACATCTATTTTCAGAGGTCAGAAAGAGGACAAGATGCCAAAGAAGAATGGAGTAGAGAGGCAGGTAGAGAGGCAGTTATAGTTATTTGTAGGCAAATATTTTCTAGGAATCTGTTGGCTTTGACCTCAAATGTTTCAAATGTATTCATAGAGAGAAAGAACTAGCAGGTATGGACCTTACCTGGTGTTGCCATAGAAAGGCTTTTTTTTCTTTTTAACAAAAAGCTCCATTAGAGGGCAAAGCATTCTGTTTTGAAATAAAACATATTTGTGAACTATTTTGTACAATATAACTGATTTACACAAAGAAAATCTAGCATTTATGCCAATCGGTAGTGGTTAGTTCCTTCCCAGAATGTTTGAGATTTGAGAAGAAATAGTCCTGTTAAAACAAAATACTTTTCATTTTATTTTAAAATTGCCCTATCTGAAAAACAGATAGTCTAAGAACGTAGATATATTCTTCTCATTCTGAAAGACATCACTTTGGACAATGAAACAGCTTTAAACAAAACAAATGGTATTATAAACACAGTACAGGTGAAATGATATGAACAGTGTTCTTGGAAGTAATGTGATAAACAGAATGTGATAGAAAATGAAATTAGCAAATTTTAAGAATAGGTGAAATTATTTAAAAATCTAAGCACTATCAAATAATGAAGCAACTTCTTGGGTTGGAATAACTAATTATATATGATGAATATGCAAATTTCATTTTTGTTTAATAGGGAAAATTTTGTCATTCAATCGAAGCAGCTACTTTATTATTATTACACTTGATTACAATTCAACAAACATTTATTACATCTCAACGATGCACAGTGCCTGTTCTAGGCGTGCAGGATAGGGACAGGCAATAGGCCTGTGATTTAATTGATAAAGAAAATACTCCAATGAGGAAATGTCTACTAATACAAGTTAACATTTCTCTGTGACTTACAATCTTAAAGATCTGCCTAGAGAATTTAAAGCAGGAGTTCTTAACCTTTTTTTTCCTTTCCTTTCATAGCCTCCTTTGGCAGTCTCATCCCTTTGCAGAATCACATGTTTAAAAACACATAGCATTGCATAGTATGAAGATATAGTCAATAAGTGAAATCTAGAACCTTGAAAAGACAACATCTGTGTGAAGATCCAAGGAAGAAAAAAAAGAGAGAAAGAGAGATAATACTGGTGTCCAGAGCATATTAGAGACAGTTTGGACATTTAAAAGAAAAACATGGGGAGTTCAGGGGAAAAATCACAAACCTCGAGGAGAAGCATGATTCATTAATGACAGAGTACTTCATTTATCTGTAAGTCCTCTGAAATTCTTTTTCTGCCAAAAGCAGCTTATGATCTCTTGACTCACTTTATCTAATTTCATTCTTCTAAACAAGGAGTGATCAACACAAGAAAATTTCATTCTATACGTGTTTTTCACCAATAAGGAGAAACTGGTTGTTGGAATGGAAATCATGAGAATCTTAGAAGGAACTGACCAACCCTTATTAGAATTTGTGAAAAAGAGATGTGTGAGATAACCTCACATGTGCCCTAGATTTGAGGAGAATAGATTTCAAAGATTTCAGAGGAAGGATAGACAGACTAAAACAGCACAGATGAAACATTCCAGGAGGGAAGGGAAGCTCCCAAGAATGAAATTGTGATGAAACTAAGAGAATCAATTTCCATGAATTTGGCATGGATTCCTAGGGAGCTCACTAACCATTTTATCTTTTTAAAATATGTGTACTAAAGATGAAAATATCCAGAAAGAAGTAGAATGCTGATGTGAATTCATAGGAGAGGTCAAAGCTGGATATGTAAATATGGAGAGTTCCAAAGTAGAAAATGAATATAGCTACGTAGAGGTGAGAAAAGGAACAAGAGAAAAAAAAAAAAGAACTGGGCCATTTCACACACCTACAGTGCAAAAAGAAGAGGTATAAATAGAGGAGAATAACAAAGTACATTAAGAACAGGAAAATGGGGGCAGCTGGGCAGAATAGAATAGAGCTCCGGCCTTGAAGTCAGGAAGACCTGATTTAAAATCCAGCCGCAGACTCTTATTACCTATGTGACCCTGGGCAAGTCACTTAACCCCAATTACCAAAAAAAAAAAAAAAATAAGGAAGTAGTGAATATCAAGGAGGAGGAGGACAAGTCAACAGTAATGCATACTGTAGAAAGTCAAAGAAAACGAGCATTGAGCAAATACTATTGGATTCGACAATTCAAAGGTCAATGGAGAAAGGATTTTCACTGGTAGAGTACGGACAAAAAACAAGTTACAGAAGACTAAGAATAAGTCATATAGAAGTAGAAACATGTAAAAGAGACTACTCTTTCTAGAAGTCTGTCAGAGAATGAAGAGAAAGGGAAAGGCAAGAATATATGTTGAAGGAATTTTTTTTTTACTTTTATTTTTAGGACAGCAGAGATCTAAAAATGTTATTAGGCCTAAGAAATGGAGTCTAATTAAAGAAGGAAAAGTGAGGTGGTGAAATAAAGGACCATGTTTCTTCCCTAAATCTTCCTAAATCTGTGATTTTGCCATCCAAAAAAGATAGGAGTAGGTAGCCAGCTATCTAAAGCTCAACATTCAAGGCAAAAGAAAGAAGAGACATGCTCTCTTATAATGTTACATTTGATTCTGGGGTGTTCTGAATACCAACAGCAACAATGGCAACTGACATATTACAGCCCCTACTTACTATATGCTAGGACACAATGCTAAGCTCCGTACAATTAATATGTTATTCTGATTCTCAAAACAACCTTGCAACATAGCTGCTATTACTATCCTCACTTTACAGAAGAGGAAATTTAGACAAACAACACCTATGTGATTGCCAAGATCACATAGCTACAAAGTGTCTGAGTTTGCATTTGAATTTATACCTTCCTGACTACAGACCCAGTCTGCTACCCAGTGCTTTGCCTAGTTACCTCTATACTGTTCCTAATGGTTCTCAAGAGAGTCAAATTTTCAACGTGAGTATTTACATCTCAGAAATAAGCAAATGCTACAAATTAGATTTTGATTTATTGATTTCTTAAATTATCTAGACCTAAGAAAGTAATGGAAAAATACTGATAAAGCAAATTAAACTTAAAAGTGTATCACAAGTACATTTTTTGAGAGCTGGTTGTGAAACATTTACCAACACACTATAGTGTTTTTTGTTTGTTTTTAATAAAGGCATAATCTTTTTATGATAGAAAAATCTGCTACATCTGTCATGGAGATATTTTGTTTTTTGATAAGTCATATGGATTGCAGTGAAGGCTTAAATCCCCTGGTGATTAGTAGAATGTGAAGGCTCAGTTTTCAAATACCAGGGGTTGGCAAGGGGCATGATTTCCAAATATTGTAAAAGATTTATAAAATGCCTGATTTTTTCACTGAAATTAACTTCTCAATTGTAAGTTGATAGTTTCTTGTTTTTTTCAGAACTGTTTCTTTAAGGAAGATATTATATTAAATGGATCAATGATCTTACTGATATGAGCAATCTTTTCACTGACGCAGATTGTACTCCATCCATGAGTTTTTATCCTTTATGATTGTAGTCCATGTGTTTTCATCAGGCCAGTCAGAGACAATCTCCCAAGTACTTCACAGGTCTTTCTCCCCCTGACTGGCTCATCTCATATTCTGATCACACGTTTCTTTGACTTGCTTACCACTTGTATGTGAATGTCATTTATATTAATATGCAGTAGCCTGATTTTTGTCCACCGTATTTGGAGATCATGGGGTCCATGATTCGAAGCCAAGTAGTAGCACCAGAAAAATTTGGTTTAAAAGATGAGATTTTGTGCTGAGGGAAGCTTTGACTGTATAAAATGTCCACAGAGATTCCCAAATGCGATCTTTGACTCCTACTCAGTTCAGATCCCAACTCACAATCTATGCACAGTCCCTGTCCAGTATATATGTACTGATCAGTTAGGTAAATGATCTGCTTATCTAAGACCATAACATTTTAAACAGTATGCATGTTTCATCCTTTCAAATTTTCCTGTTTGGATAATTAACCAATGTCCTTTGAGTGGTCATGGAACTCATCAGCAAGCACTTTGCAAACATGAGCATCTGGAGTAATTTGCCACCTTTTCCATTTAAAACCTGAGAAGGACAATGAAAAAGGTGAATAACTTTAGCTAGCATTTATCTCTCTGTTTTATGCTTGATTTTATATTAATAATTATAGGACTACTGAACAAAATTTTCTCCTCTGTTCAATCTATCAAAGAATCTTTTATTATGTTAATACATGGAGGATAGCCTTATTGAATAAAATGATGCCTTACAATAAAAAAAAAAAACCAAAATGATATTGTGGCTATACCTTCAAGTCATTTGTTTAACTAAGATGTGATCTGAAAAATATAATTTGTGAAATTGCTCTATCATATTTTTTTTTATCAACAGTGCCCTTGATATGGATTTAATTCATTCTCATAAAAGATTTTATAGAGATAAAAGAGTAGACATGAGGGTAAGTAGCTACTAGTGCCTTCATGATTACCTTTTACTTTTTTGGGGGGAAGAGGGATAATACTATATCTAGGATGTTGCAAATTATTCAATATCTTCCCTTTTATTCAGTTAGATTGAAAGCATTAAACCCTTAGCGTATTCCCAATTGTCACTTGCAGGATGGATTTCTTCAGTAGGTTCTTGTTTTGTTTCAATTGCTCTTCATCTTTCCCACTTCTATATTATTTAATATTTCCACTTTTCATATATCAATCAGAGAGTGTGGTGACTCCATACCTATCAATGGTGAACATAGTTTTTTTATAGATAGGCTGATGGATCTGTTCCCTTTCTGTTTATTTTATTCCTCATAGTCATATCTATACATTTACTTGGAATATCCACCTATACTTCTGAAGTTTCGTTTCCTCCTAACCCACCCCTTACTCCCTCATGAAGTGATGCTGCTCATAACTGTCTACCATCTTTTTCTGTAATATTTTACAAATGTATATCTTATATGTTTACATTTTCATACAAATAGTATATATTCAAAACGACCACAGCCCTTGGCTGCCAAATCTTTCCACTTGGCAAGATCAAGTATTTCTTGGCTAAAGTTTTGCTTTAAATTATTGCATTAAATTTCTGGAGGAAGTAGTGATAATGAGAATCTATGTCTTTCACTCTACTTCCATTTTTTTTTTTTTTGCATCAATAGCTTGTTTGAAAAGGTCATACTGTAGCTGTTATAATTGCGTGCAGTGTTTTTCCCTCCTCGTCTTTATCCCTTCTTCTAATTGGGTGTTTATTTTGACCTTTGCTCTAATGAATTGATGGTCTGACTGCACAGACAGCTGAATCATAAATGACTCCCACACTAATAACCAGTCATTTACTTTCTGTTAAGATATAGTCTATTTCTTTTTTTTTGTGATATTGTTCAGTGCTCACCATGTTAAGCACCTTCCAGTTCTTTTCTTAAAGAAACATAAAAGGCTTCTAAAAGCAACATAGACATTTTTGACCTCTCTCATTTCTTAATCTTGAACCATAGTTTTCAGTATTTTTTTTTTACCATCCACCCCTGTGTTCAGTTTTGCATTGAAGTCACTATGTCTACATGGTGACTTGATTTGCACTATCCAGTGAAGTTCTTGGTAGAATCTCTCTGCTTTTCCATCCTATACAATAGGTGCTGATACAGATACTGCAATTAACTTTACAGTTGTCTTTTTGCTTCTGCTCAAATATATAACCAAGTACACTATGAAATTATGTTTCTTACTGCCTTTAGGTGCAAAATGAAATCAATTTTAACAATCTCTTTATGTGACTCTCCCAGAAGGACTTATTAGAGATCCTTTTCCTCCTTCCATCTAGCTGATTTTTTCCCTAGTTTCATCTATACTGAAAATGTTAATATTGATATTAATTGGTTCCTTTGGTAACATGTTAATTTATTGTTCATTGTACAAAGATCATTTAAAGTAGCAACATTTAATTCCACTGATAAACCCAAAATATAAAAAGTGACCTAGAGAAAGGTTACCAGCACATGTGATAGCTCCTCTATGGAGGATTTATACAAATTTTTATAGGTGGTATCTATACCAGTATAGGAAATTCCTACATTTATAACATGGATTATTAAAAATTAAGTTAAATTAATGCTAATCAGATGGCTTAGAAACTGTGATTTATAGCATATTATTTTTCCTTTTTCCCATCATAATGTTATGATCAGTTCAGAAGCGAACTGGGGCTGAATAAGATATTTTTCTTTATTTCATAAGTTGCTACAGACAAATAATTCCTCACATAATGTATAATTTACTGATGATAAGCCTGAGTCTAGACCTCAGAAAACAGACACAGTACACTGCTGGGACCATTCGCAAAGTCTAGTTGCCAGTCTTGATGGACAATAAGGGAAGAAGCCTTTTTTTTTTTTTTTTTGCTTTTTGGAAGGGTGATTGGGATTAAGTGACTTTCCCAAGGTCACACGGCTGGTGTTAAGTGTCTGTGGCCACATTAGAACTCAGGTCCCCCTGACTCCAGGGCCAATGCTCTCTTCACTGCACCACCTAGCCACCCCAGAAGCCTTTTTTAAGATGCAATAAATAAAGTCTATTTCTAATTATACCCAGAATTTTAGCAACAATGAGAATATATTTCTTCTTAGACATATTATTTCTAATACTCTTCCTAGGGAACTTATTTTGTGCTCCATGGACTGTGCTACTTATTCTATGTATTTATGTTGTTACTATCATGATTCTCTTTCTGCTGATCTTGATCTGGTACTTTTGAGACTCGCTTTTTTTTAATAGTTGACTTCGGACTCTTTGTTTTCATTGCTGGGCATGTGCTTCTTTGCATAGCAAACCTGTCTATGATCTCTTACTATTACCTAATTCTTTAAAAAAAAATTCCTGCTTAATAATTTAGTTTATTTTATTTTATAAATGAGTTTTCATTGCTAAGAATTTCAGAGTTCTCAAAGCCTGCTTAGTAACTATAAGACTAACTTTTTAATTGAAATCATTTTGGAAGATGAGATGCTTGGAGAACAGAGCAAAACCCAAGTCATGATCCTGCTCCCAGCTCAAGTTGTACAAGATAATGCTTCTCAAAATTTTCTTTTCAACACTAGAAAATGTAAATGGACTTTGAAGCAAGCTACCTATATACAGTCTAGGGAATGTACCAATCTTTCCTAAGCAATTACTTTGAGTTTCGTAGTTGCAATCTCTATTTATTTTTTTGAGATGGTATGGATTTTTCCCACATTATAATAGCCTAAAAAGTTAAAATCATTTAAAACAGAAAACCGTCATTTTAAAAGACAGTTTGTTTCCTGCTCTATGCCAATAGCTTTTTATTCAGGATTGATTTAATAGTCATTCAAGCTATGTTCATAACTTAGTTTCAAAAACTCTTCTAAGGCTCCCACCTGCACATTTGGTCTGAGGACCATCCAACCCTGAAGCCCAGTAGATAAACTGTCTCATGAATAGTTAATAAGTACTGTATAAAGCAGATTTCTAAAACTTGGCCTCAGTGCATGAACTGTTCTTTTTATATAGGGCTCCTGATTCCCACAAGTGTTTTTTTGATGCCCTCTTCTCAAAATGAGTATTGGCACAGTCTACTTCAGGCTGCTCCCTCAGGCACAAGGATAAGTCTGGGTGTTTTTGTAGGTAATTAAAAAAAAATTTCAAGTTGGGAGAGTCACTTCTTTCCTTGGGTTTAGAAATCAAGAGGCAAAGTTTTGAGAGATCCAATTAGAAATCATGAGATGTTAACTGGGGTCAGTCTACATTTCCAGCTTTATCTCACCCTGTTTCCCTCAGTACTTTTTCAATACCAAGGAAGAATTTCTTCCATGTCTTGGCTCATGGAGCTTCCTATGTGTTTTTCCCTTCCCTGCTACCCTGTCTCCACTTATTGATATTTGATTGATACTGATCTTTCCATTCTTCAAGTTGCAGACACAAGTAAAGCAATACTTCATTTTTAAAGCTTTTACTAATTCATAAAGGGCAGATAGGAACACAGTGGATAGAACATGGGACCTGGAATCAGGAAGATTCATCTCCATGAGTTTGACGGGGTGCTAGGGTACCTGTGCTTGAACCTCAGTTTGTAAAATCACATCAGTTTGTAAAATCACATTTCTCCCTAGCCTCAAATCTCCCCAGCCTCAGAGCATTATCTCTGCCCCTTCCCCCTGCTAGTACTCTACCTAGCAACTCTTCATGAAATGTTGATCTCTCCTAAGTAGAATAACCAGCTGTACCTATGTATTCTTCACTGGATAACTTGGGACATGTGTATACTCCCAACATCCATCTTGTCAAACAGGACATTGATGGGTAGCAGACCAGGCACTGTCTGTAGGGCACAGGGTAAGTCATCCCTGACCGCTAGTCGACTTAGTGATGTTTCAAGCCTAAAACCACACCTCCACGTGCCCCCCCCCTTGGGCTATTTCCCTGTGAATTATGGGCAATAGGCCTGCGCAAGTGATATTAAAAGTACATATTCCTTTAAGAACTGATCACCCCTTTACTGCTCCCTAATCCCACCCTTACTCACCTAATTAGCATAACTGACATCTGATTTACTGTTGTAATTTTTTATAAACTATACCTAAGACTCCTTTAAGGTTGCAGGTTCCCTAAGAACTCTTACCTGCTGTAAAGTATAAAAATAAACTTTTTTCAATCCTGACTTAAAAGATTGCTTAGGTCCTGTGAATTCATTCCAGACTGCCCACCAAGGGACTATGGTCATTGGGGTCCCTGAAACACCTATCCTTATCCCTCTTCAAGTTCGGATCTGGCATCAGACACTTCCTATGTGACCCTGTGCAAGTCACTTAACCCTGCTTGCCCCAGTTCTTCATCTCTTAAAAAAAAATGAGTGGGAGAAGGAAATGGCAAGCACTCCAGTCTCTGTCAAGAAAACCCCAAATGGGGTCACAGAGAGTAGGATACAATTAAAAATGACTGAACAACAACAAAGGCAGTCGTGACCATTTAGTTCTCCAGCACTTTGTATGTATCACTCTTATGCAGACTTCTAATTTTTGGTGCATTTACTTATATACATGTCTTATTTTACCTATTGGTCTTTAAACTCCTTGAAGGAATACATTGTCATTTATGTCTTTATCTCTAGGCAACGCCTAGAAGAATATACTATGTGTGTGTGTGTGTGTGTGTGTGTGTCTGTGTATGAGTATAACAAATGTTTTTAATGGAAGAATTGAACAATTACTTTTTGAAAACTTACTATATGCCAAGTACTGGGAGAGATCAAAAAGAGATAAATGAGAATCTTTATCCTTGAAGAGAAAAAAAGTATTATTTGAAAAAATTATACATTTATTATGCATTTACTGAGTACATACCATGTACACAACACTAGGCTAAGCCCTGGGAATACAAAGAAAAAAGTAAAATCTTGGCCATAAAGGAGTTTATGTTCTTTTGTGGGAGAATAACAAAGTATTGAACAAAAAATATACACAATGTTTTTGCCCTGCTTTCCCCTCCTTTTTATGGGACTGGGACTTAGGAAGGGGGAAGGCAACACTGACAATAAGATCAGGATGGGCCAGAACTGGAGTACTCACTTGACCTCAGCCCCAGAAGACAATAGACATTCTAGGAAGTGGAGGTGAGAAGGGAATGCACTGAGGGCCTGTGGAAAGGCAAGGTGAGGAAGATGTTGTATCCGGCCTAAGGAATAGCAGGTAAGTCAGTTTAGCTAGAACATACGGTATGAAACAGAGTAATGCCCCCATCAGCTTCAAAAGGGAAGGTGGACCCAGACTGTGAAGGACTTCAAATGTCAAATAGAGGTGTTTGTATTGTGAGCCCTGGGAGCTTCTTGAGCAAAAGAGACATGCTTAGACCTGCATCTTAGGAATGTCATTTCAACAGCCTTCTGGAGAAGGGATTGCAGACAGAAAAAAAAAAAAAACTCCAGGAAAGGAGACTTATTAAGAGATTGCAACAGAGTTCAGGGAAAAGGTAATAAGAGACTGAACTAAGGGTGGTAAACCATTTAAGCGTGTCAAGGAGGGGAGCGACATAAGAAAAGTTATGTTTCTTCGTCTCTTTTTCAGGCATTTACCACGTGAAAACCTGATAAAAGTAATATTTGTAGCATTATAGGCTCACAGATTTAGTCTGAATAGTTCTCAGAAGTCATCTAGTTGAAGTGATGTAACAGAAGTCCAGAGAGGTTCAAGTCACTATCTAAGGAATACAGAGACTAAATGGTAGATAGAGACAGGACACAAATGGAGGTCTTCACTGATAGTGATGCATTCATTGATTTATTTCCACTGGCCTAAATCTGGGTTTTAATTTAATTATGCACAATTGTAATATCTATTCTTTAACTTTTGGTAGGTCAGTTTTATTTAGTAGTTTCATTCTTAATCCAGACATTGGAACAAACCTTAAACAAGCTTGTAAATCACATTTGTTTTGTCTGTAGAAATTTGTCTTTAACATTATAGGTTCCCTCTTGTTAGTTTCTCTTTCTTTTGGCTTCTCCCCTATTTCACCAGACCTACACTGTTGAAGTGCATCTCTCATCCCCATACTGGGGGTAACTGGTGACCAAATATTTGATTTAATTCAATTCAATTCTTTCCTTTTATGAATGAAAAAATGAATAAGGAAATTGAAGCTTAGGGCTTATATGACTTGCCCAGGCTCATACGTATAGTTGTGTCAGAACTAAAATTAGAATTTAGTAATTTTACTCCTAGACCAGTTTACTTCCACCATCCTCCTTTCAGCGTTCCTTCCACCCCTTCTTCACAAAGACTGTAAACTCCTTGAGGGCAAAAACTAAGTCAAATAACTCCTACTGATTTCTCATCTTAGGGATTATGTGTAACATATTCATTTGCCATTGAAACTTAACTGAATTATATCTCATTTCCACAAATTATACAGAAGAAACAATTGCTATCCCCTCCCCCAAAAAATCACCAAATAATTCTGGAGTTTGAGGTTCCTCCATTTAAAAAAAAAAAACTTTTAAAAGTTCTCCTACTTACTGGCCCAGGGAATAAAAGTCTGGTAAAAAGGCTCAGAGGCATTTTATGCCCTGGGGGAATATTCTCTGGCTCAGATGGTCACCTCTTAGGCTAATGAACTATTCAAAGCCTCACAACCTTATACAGAGATGTAGATTCTGAAAGGGCTCTAGTAGGTTCCATCTAATCCAAGTGAGAAAAAGAATCCAGTCACATCTGAAAAGGGACTCACCCTCTAGAAAGTTGAAAATACAATCCTGAGTGGAACTCTCTCAGTAACTTATCTCTTACAATCTGTAAATCTGCTCATGTATGAAAGGGCAAGCCTTTACAGTCATAGCATAATACATGTAATGTTCCCTTAACGACAGTTTTTGCTATATTGCATGTCCCTACTGAAGATAACCAGAATTTTACATTATCCAAAGTATAAGCCTATTTAAAGAGATTTTTAATTACAAAATCAGCATCAGATTGAAAATACATTGTGCCATTTAAAAGATATAATTAGCCATGTCTAACAATTAGTCCAGATGTCAGATTACTACACCAAAGATATTAAATGCAAAAATCTTTTCTGGTTGAAAGACTGCCTCAACTATTTCAAGCACTTTAGGTATGAAAAGTAATTTGATGGCATGTTGTAGTGGGATGCCAAATTGTTTAATATTTAAAAGTCACTTGAAACCTATAAGTGTTAGCAGATTATCAAGTCCAAGGCTTTATTTCTCAGCATTAACTGCATGTCACTTACTTAGAAAAGTGATGCTTAGATAGGTACTTTCATTTTACTGCTTGAGGTTTAGAAATGGGAAGCTGCCATATATGTGGAAGGTCTTTGTTTTACAAGGCTGTCATAAAACAGATAATGGGATAAACTCTGAAATGGCCTTATACCTTCAAACATTTGGTGGATTACTCCACTCTGCAACCTGTATTCACATATAGGACTGAATAAACCCAGGACTGCCTTGGATAGAAAGTTTACTTATTACCATCTATTAAATTGTAAAGGTCATTTCAGAAACATCATGAAACTACAGCCAAATCATCTTTCTCATATTTCTTGCTAATATCTAGAACTTACTACTTTTCCCTTCCCATAGGAGGTGCTTGCATTCTTAAATCTCATTAAGGTATTGACTTTTAACAGGATTAGTAATCCAGGGATCCAGTGCCATACAATGCCATACAGTGGGGTGGAATTCATACGAATTTAGATCTAGCACTTGATGGGGTGCTGGGGTGCCCTTGTAAGTTTGTTTGTAATATTGTTATAACTTCAGTCTGTAAAAATGTCACTTGCATATGGTTACCTGTGTCTGTAACATCAGCCTGTGCAATTAAGTTGTAGAAGTCACACTTCCCTCCAGTCATAAAGCATTAACTCTGCCTCTCCCCTTCCCTCAGCCTAAAAGGTTTTCCCTGAAACCCTTAACTCTGCCAGCTGTAACTATCCCTGCTTGGTATAATAACAAAGCCATACCTATGAATCCTTCAAAGGCATTTTATAAGCAAAGCCTTACTTAGAGAAATGTATACCTCCTTTGTTCTAGTGGCCTGCTGCAAACTATGAATCTTTCAATGCATTATCAGTAAGATAACTCTTAACAATCAGACACATACTGAATCCCCAATTAGCCCAGCTTCCCAACATCCGTCTTGTCAAAAAGGACTTTGATGGCTAACAGACTGGGTACCTCTCAGTCAGAATTGAACGCTGGCTGACTTAGTGATGTTTTAAGGCAAAAACCACACCTCCTGGTAGCCCCGCCTCAGGCTTTCTTCCAATGAATTACAGGCAATACGCATGCGCAGTTGATATAAAAATTACATGTCCCTTTAAGCACTGACCACTCCTTAACTTCTCCCAAATCCCTCCTTTACATACCTAGTTAGCATAACAGATATCAGATTTATGATTTTATTACTATATAATCAGTATCCCTAATTCCTGCAGGTTGCAAGCTTTCTTTGACACCCCCCTGACTGCTGAAAAGCATAATAAACTTTTAAAACCTGCCAAGATTGCTTGTGCCTGGTAATTCTTTCAGACTAAAAGAACTCTCAGAGAATTTCCTAGAAATCCATCTTTTTCTCCCCCTTCAGTACTCACTGTAACTAATTAGTCTTCATAAACCTGTGGGTATCTCCCCTTGAGGCCACACAATAACCAAAGACTGAGGTCAGATCTTTTCTTCCCATAACTATTGCAAGTTAAATTCTCATTCTATACTGTCCTTTGTAGAGGGAAATGTTACCTCCTCGGGCAACTCCTCCTCAAGTGCACCCACTTTTGCAGATGGATTCCAAGGGTGCAGTTGACTACTTAGAGATTCTAGGGGTAACCTAGTGGCTTCTTCTCTTCTTTTTTATTTTAAATTTTATTTTGCTAAAACTTAAATACACTAGAAGAAACACTATAAAGTTAAATAGTAAAACTTAAATACAAAATAAGAAAAGAAAAAAAATTGTGTACAGAAGAACACTGGAAAGGATTCAAAATATATAGCAAAAAATTTCGATTTCAAAAAAGCTTATGTAATAAATACTGCATGTTCTATTGAGAGCTATCCAGATTTTCTTTGCTTTCTAAGTTTTCTTTTGTTCTCTGCCATGCACTTTTTACTTTGTTCTTTTTTCCTCTCCTTCCTACCTCCCATGCCTCCCAGAAGACTACAATTAAGCATGGATATATTTCAGATAGATATTTAGATAGATAGATAGATAGATAGATAGATAGATAGACAAATACATACATACATACATACATACATACTATATAAACATATATTTTCCATAATAGAAACAAATCTCTAGCTGAAGGCAGCCTGACAGGCCAACAGGAAGGATATATCACACTGGGCTGCCAAGCACAGTCCCATGTGAACTGCACCAGCCAATAGTCACAGCTCAAACCGACCAGAACAGACTTAAGGAGAGTGAATCACCAGCAGATATGGCAGTTTCCAGACTTCTCAACCCATAAATGCCAAAGAGAAAGTAAAAGGTCAGTAGGGAACCCTGTTGGAACGGGATGAGAGAATAATGTGGTCTGGCCCCTATGCCCGGGGTGAGAGAGGTGGTGGCAAAACAGAAGTTTGCAGATGCTGCTGTGTGGCTGCCTGTGGCACTCCTGACCTGAAGATCATAGGGGGCCCAAGTGACCATTCACAGGGTAATTGCTCCTGCTTTTACTTGCTTAGATCTGGGTTGCAGTCTTGGGTGGTAGTTTTAGGGTGAAGAAGGCTAGTGTACCAGACCACATGGTGGCTATAGAGACAGTGCCTTCCTCACGGCTCTGCAAACAGCTCTGACACAGCTGCAAAACCCCCAGCAATTTGGGACACAGCTCTCTCCACTCTGGAAGCAGAGTTCTACCATCACAAAGAGCTTGAAAGTCAAGTAATTGGTTGGCAAGATAAGCAAAAGAAGGGAGCTCAATCAGACCATATAATCTTTTTGGGGGGCAAAGAGGATCAAAACATGGAACCAGAAAAAGGCAACAAAGTCAAAACTCCTGCATCAAAAGCCTCCAAGGAAAATATGAACTGGTTGCAGGCCATGGAGGAGCTCAAGAAGGATTTTGAAAATCAAGTAAGAGAAGTGGAGGAAAAATTGGGAAGAGAAATGAAAATGATGCAAGGAAATTATGAAAAGCAAGTCAACAGCCTGCTTAAGGAGACCCCCAAAAAACTAAAGAAAATAACATCTTAAAATAGACTAATTAAAATGGCAAAAGAAGCCCAAAAAGCCAATGAGGAGAAGAATACCTTAAAAAAGTCAAATTTGCAAGATGAAAAAGGAATTTCAAAAACTCACTGAAGAGAATAATTCCTTCAAAACTATACTGGAGCAAAAGGAAGCTAATGACTTTATGAGAAATCAAGATACCATGAAAAAGATTCAAACAAATGAAAAAAAATAGAAGGCAATTTGAAACATCTCATTGGAAAAACCACTGACCTGGAAAATAGATCGCGGAGAGATAATTTTAAAATCACTAGACTACCTGAAAGCCATGATCAAAAAAAGAGCCTTCAAGAAATTCTCAAGGAAAACTGCCCTGATATTCTAGAATCAGAGGGCAAAAGTGAAATGGAAAGAATTCACAAATTGCCTCTTGAAAAAGATTCCAAAAAGAAAACTCATAGGAATGTTATAGCCAAATTCCAGAGTTCCCAGGTCAAGGAAAAAATATTACAAGCAGTCAGGAAGAAACAATTTGAGTATTGTGGAAACACAATCAGGATAACACAAGATCTAGAGCAGTGGTTCTCATCCTGTGGGTCACAGGTCCTTTGGGAGTCAAATGACCCTTTCACAGGGGTCGTCTAAGACCATCGGAAAAAATATATTTCTGATGGTCTTAGGAACCATGACACCACTCCTCTATCCATCTCCAGGACAGTCCGCCCACATGAAGATATGCCCAGATATGCCCACATATGAGTATTAAAGGGTCGCAGCATTAGGAAGGTTGAGAACCACTGATCTAGAGGCTTCTATGTTAAGGGATAGAAGGGATTGGAATATGATATTCCAGAGGTCAAAGGAGCTATGATTAAAACCAAGAATCACCTGCCTAGCAAAACTGAGTATAATACTTCAGGGAAAAATATGGATATGCAATGAAACAAAGGACTTTCAAGCATTCTTGATGAAAAAACCAGAGCTGAACAGAAAATCTGACTGTCAAATACAAAAAGCAAGATAAGCATGAGAAGGTAAACAGGAAAAAAGCAATCATAAGGCCCTTATTAAAGTTGAACTATTTACATTCTTACATGGAAAAATGATAATTATAACTCATGAGACTTTTCTCAGTATGAGGATAGTTGAAGGGAATATATATACATATACATATATATATATATACACGCACACATGCATGTACGCATGTATGTGTGTATATGTATGTATGTATAGGACAGCATGTGTATGTATAAATATATATGTGAATGTGTGTATATGTGTGTATATGTATACATACAGGGCACAGGATCAGTTGAATATGATGGGATCATATCTAAAAAAATAAAATTAAGAGGTGAGAGAGGAATATATTGGGAGAAGGAGACAGGAAGAGTTAGATTAGGGTAAATTATCTCATATAAAAGATGCAAGAGAAAACTGTTACAATGTAGGGGAAGAGCAGGAAAGTGAAAGGGAATGGGTCAACCTTACTCTCATTGAATTTGGCTTAAGGAGGAAATAACATACACATTCAACTAGGTATCTTACCTTACAGGAAAATGGGGGGATGATAGAAGGGAGGGCAGACTGGGGAAGAAAGTAGTTAGAAGCAAACACTTTCGAAAAGGGACAGGGTCAAAGGAGAAAATATTGGGAGTTGGGATAGAATGGAGGGAAATATAGTTAGTCTTTCATACCATAACTACTATGGAAATGTTTTGCACAACTATACATATACAACCTATACTGAATTGCTTGTCTTCCCAATGGCGATGGGTGAGGAGGGAAGAAGGGAAAGAATCTGGAAATTTTAAAAACAAATGTTAAAAAAAATGTTTTTACATACAGCTGGGAAATAAGATATATAGGCACTGGAGTATAGAAATCTATATTGCCCTACTGGAAAGTTATAGGGGTATATGGGAGGATATAAGAGAGAACAGATTGGGGGAAGACGTTTTCAGTAGGCTTGCTATCTTGAGGTGGGGAGTAGGGGAGAGACAGAGCGAAAGTCTCTAACTCAAAATCTTGTGGAAATGAATGTTGAAAACTAAAACTAAAACTAAAATAAAATACAGTGTCCTTAAGGGAAGGCACTGTTTCATTTTTATCTGTATATCTAACTCTAGTGCCTACACAGTGCCTTAAACACAGTATGTCTTTTAATAAATGTTTACTGAATTCAATTGAATAGGGATAACCGAACCCTTGGGAGTTGATGGCATAACCACATAAGAGACTTTAGAGACAGAAGAACTTTCAAATCAGAGCACTGGGGAAAAGCAATGCTTCAGAAGACAGGACATATATACATATACACACACATACACATATGCATACACACATATACACACACAACGTATATGCATATAAACACCTATTCATACATATATGCATATATATTTATATGCACATGCATATATTGTATATATACATATGCATACATTTACATACATATGTATGTGTGTGTATATGCATATTCTATATAGTGAATCAGCAAAGACTGAGGCTAAAGAATGAGAAAGTAAACCAGGAAAGGACAATATCATAGAATATAAGGGAGGAAAGACAATCTATGGAAAGAGGCTTGTTACTGGTACCAAAGGCTGCAAAAAGTAGAAAGAAAATGGGCATTGCAAAAAAAAAAAAGAGAAAGAAAAAAAGATGTTAGATTTAACAGTTGATAGATATTGATGGTATGGAAACTGAGGCTCACAGAGATTATAAGGCTACACAAGTACAAATATTAAAGGTAAGATGTAAACTTATTTTTCCCCTGACTCCAAAGCTAGTGTTCTTTCCAATATGCCAGCATGTCCATTTTGACATTTTAAATTTTAGCTGTCCAGTAGGCAGTTGTCAATGCAGGGTTAAAGTCAGGTAAGAGATTAGTGCTGAATGTATAGGTTTAAGAGTCATCTGCATAGAGATAATAATTGAACCCTTTAGAACAGATGAGATCACCAACAGACAATGCAGAGAGAAAACACAAGAAGGTCTAGGTCAGATCCTGGGGGAGCATGCACATTTTCGTTACAGCAGATGGCTGATGATATATCAAAGGAGATTGAGAAAGAGCATTTAGACAAAAAAGGATAAAAAAAAAGTCTGCATCACTTACAAAATCCACCAGATTCTACTGGGAAGATAAAAGGTTATAGACATGACAATGCTTTGAAATATTTAAGATATTTTTCAGATAGAGATATTAGTAATGCTATGTATCTATGATGTTCTTCATCACCATACTATGAGTTAACATCTCTCGGTGGTAACTCATGAACGGAGCTTTTCTTGGCTGCTAAGTAGTTGGGAATATGACTATTACACTAGCAAAACAATTACTTGGGACTGGATAAAGGTACATCTGGAGGAACACATGAGAAGATTATTCCCCCTCCTCAGCTCACAATACTTCTATTTCGTTTACTCCCAACAAAAAGGTCAGAAATTATGTCGAGAATTCCCATTTTCATTATGAACAATATGAATTCCAGTGGCTCAATGTTACATAGTTCTAATCTCTATTCTATTCATAAAGCTACAATATTTTTATGTGAACAAATTGACTTATGTAACCCAATTCAGTTCAACAAACATTTAATGAGCACCCATTGTTTGAACAATTTCTGGGTGTTCAGTCCTGGGGATGCAAAACCAAAAATGAGGCAATACTGATCCTCAAGGATTTACATTCTGTAACACTACAATCCTCTTCTGCACATCTAATTTTTTACAAAGTTATGTTTTATTGAAACACACTTTCATTGGAAAGACTATGTGTTATCTAAATGATTTCTTTATCTGAAATTCACTCCCAACATTTCAAAGAATTATAGAGCCAGAAAGATCCTTAAGGATCATTTAGTCCAAATGATTCAATTTATAGAAAGGACACGGGAACAGAGAGGTCATCAAGGGACATACTTATTATTACACAGCTAGTTAGTTGTGAAATCCAGACCAGAACCTGGGGTATCTGACTATTAATTTAGTCCTTTTTCCATGACACCAAACTTAGCTTTTTAGCAGATGATATTCTCTAAATCTTATGCTAATATGCTTGCTCTACCATGAAACTACCTTTCATCTTTATCATCACTTTTGTGAATGGGATAATTCTATGACTTCTATGACATTTTGACAGCTGTAATAAAACTAAATATAAAGCCCTCTTGGAATAATTGGTTTCCTTCTGAGGCACAGTAAGTAGGAGTAATAGAACTATGAACACTATGGTATGCCAAGAATCCATATTTAGATTTATTTATTTCTTGGTATAAATGGTACTCTCAACCCTTCTGGATTTTAAGAAATTGTCTTCAGCATGGATGAAGTCACATAGGATGAGTAGGCATGGCTATGTGGCAATTCAGCCTTCACCAGAGTATGTATTTTAGCTCCATACTAGATGGAAGCTACAAAGAGTCAAGGACTGTGTCTTATCTAAAATTAAAGCTTCTCTTAGCTGTATACAGCAAGTGCTTAAAATTGTTGGATAAATGAATGAAAAAAATAGGCTTTTGAGTGTTGCAGAGTCTAAAGAGTTCATTGCTCTGCAACTGAACTGGTCACAGCTTTTTTTCACATAGAGTTTTATATTTTCTGAGACCATTCGCATGCAGTCTAGAACCCAAGCCTTTTCATCCTCAGTGAGACATGACAATGATTGTGTCCTGCTAAAAGGACTTTCAATAACCCTGGGTTATTTACAATGCAATGATGATGGAGTTAAGTAAGGCTTTAGTGGATGCACACCATTAGTAATTGTACATTTGTAAACTCAAAACAAAGAACATAGAGTGGAAGGAACCACAGAGATCCAGAGAGAGAAAGTTACATATCTCATTTCATATAAGGAGCAGATCTAGGATATGACTCAACGTCCTTTGATGTTTCTTTCACTAATGGGGCTTTTAGACATATCCACAGAATAATTACTGTAGGCATATATAGAAAAATAGCAATATACACATACTAAGGAAGTTAGGTGGCACTGTGGGCTTGGAGTCAGAAAGACCTGAGTTTAATTCCAGCCTCAGACACTAGCTGTGCGAAATTAAAAATGTCACTTAATCTCTTTGCCTCAGTTTATATATAAAATGGAGTACAGACTGTACCTCATAGAGTTGTCATGAGGCTCAAATGAAATAATATATGCAATTAACACTTAGTACAATGTCTGACATACATTCTTAATAAATGCTTATTTCTTTCCCACTTCCCCTATTTTCATTCCTTTCTCCCTCTAATCGCCAAATGGTGACTGTGAATTCCACAAGACTTGAATCTAAGAATTGCTTTGAGTTATAGTATTCCTATTTGAAAAATCACAAGTGAAATTATTTATTAAAAAACACAGGAAAATTAGGACATGTAATTAAATGTAAAAGTAGTTTCAAAATCTTCATGATTTCAGAAAAGAACTATGAATTTGAACATGATATTTGTGCTATAAATTGAGATATTTCTAATTACTATTATTCATAACAGAAATGAAGTCAATGTTACTAGTGGACAGAGTATTATACTTAGTGTCAGGAAGACCTGGATTCAAATCCCACCTTTGTCTTTTATAAGATAGGTGAATTATTTCATCTTTATGAATTACAGGCAACTCTCTAAAACTGTAAGTAGTAGAAGGCTTTGTGACTTGCTTCAGTGGAGCAAATAGCAGGAAATCACAGGCTTTTTATATAGGTATCTATTGATATTCGTGTGTGTGTGTGTGTGTGTGTGTGTACATACATATAGTCAATGATATTTTAGAGTTAAAGATAATATTGGTCTTCTATAGATAGTAACTTTTTCAACCAGTCAATTTAAGAAATTTACCTTTTTTCCCCCATTCCTTAACATCAACATGCTTGACCCCTCCCTGTGTCTCCTCAAAAAGTGTACAGACACAGAAATAAGGACATAAACAAGTTGTTTTCCTGATAAATATATCTGATTGATAAAGCTTGTCAAAGCAATTTCTGTACAGAGCCAGAGTTACAAACAAATAGTTACATGGTGTCAGATGAGAGGAGAGGGAGTATTTGAGAGATGCTGCAAAGGTGAAATAAGGTATTGGCACAACTTAGATATCAGAGGTAAGTAGTGAGGAATTCAGGATGACTCCTAGGTTTTGAACTTGAGGGGCTGGTAGGATGGTGTCCTCTACAGTAAGAGGGAAGGTAGGAGGTGGGGAGGATTTTTAATGGAAAAGATTATGAGTTCTATTTTGGACATGATGAATTTACAATGTCTACTAGACATCCAGTTTGAGATGTTGGAAAGTGTAATAGTAATGAAATTTGAAGATTCCTTTGTATTACCAAGGTGACAGGTACTTAGCACCTAGTTTCAAATTAAGCCTCTGTAAAGAAACAGGAGGTATGAGTCCCTGTTGCTGACCTAACAGGAAGGGGCTGAACAGGGAGGAGCTAATACCTATATAAGGAAGAGCAGAAGCTGGAGAGACAAAATTTCCTGGGGTAAGCATTGCAGAGGCGAGGAAGCTGCTGCCAGGGGATGGGGAAGGGGGGAAGACAGAGAGAGAGAGAGAGAGAGAGAGAGAGAGAGAAAGAGAGAGAAATAGTTTTTCTAAGTGTGCATCTAGAGGCTGGGCTGCTACTGCTGGACTGAACTGAGAATTGAGAAGAACTGAGAAGAGAAATGAGAAGTGAGAACTGACACAAAACTCGTACTTGTCATGGCAAGACTTCCAAGGGCCAGCTGGAGCTGCCGAAGACTGAGGAAGCATGACTGTGGTGCTGGCATTTTGTACAAATGTTGTTGTGGCTTTGTTAATGTGGATGAATGTTACTGTAAGTTCATTAAGCCTTGTCTTCCCAGGAACAGAAACTATAAAGGATTTGAGATGGACTAGACACTGAGCTCCAATGTTGAGAGCTGGACAAAGAACTGCGAGCTGTTTTCCTTTGAACCCAGGTGATAGTTAGGTGGATTCAGGTAGGAGCTACCTGCCTCAAGTCAAGATGAAAAGACTTCTCTATGGATACCAAGTAGTGACTGATGAAATTGTCTGAGTAGTGACTGATGAAATAGGGTACTGAGTAGTGACTGATGAAATTGTGATTTACTTGTGACCCAGGGGTGGATGGCTTTTGTACTTTTCACTACCCCTTAAGAGGGTACTGAGCAGTGACTGATGAAATTGTAATTTAATTGCATCTTATGGGTGGAGGGCTTTGACTTTTGTATTTTGTGTCCCTTAAGGAGGCAAGCCTTCTTTGTTGAATACTATGTGACCACTTTGGTGAAAACTATGTGGTCATTTTAGTGATAAGTTGTTGAGCTATGACAGGGTGCATGCTGTATTTTGATTTTCTGTGATAAGCTGTAACATTGTGAATGCTGAACCTTGATTTTTTGTGAATGTTTTGCTTTGATTTGTTACTGAATAAACACAGAGTTCGCTACACTATGTAATCAGAACCTTGAAAGCTGTTCATAGCAGCATTCCTCTGGAAAGTTGCTCATGCTTGGCTTTACAGAAAGGCAGTTGGAGATTCAAGACTGGAAGTCAACAGAGAGACTGGGGCAGGAAATGTAGAGTTTTTGGGGTAGAAAGATTTAAGAATTATTAGCATAAAGATGGTAATTAATCTATGGAAGCTGATGAGATCACCAGGTGAAGTAGTATAAAGGCAGAAGAGAAGAGGGCCCAGGACAGAACCCTGAGGGACACCTATAAGTAGAGGGCATGATCTGAAGGAGGATCCAGCAAAGTACCCGTAGAAGTGGTCAAATAGGCAGGAGAAAACCAGAAAACCTAGAGAGAAGCAAGTATCAAGGAGGAAAAATTGATCAACAGTGTCGAAGTTTGCAGAAAGGTCAAGGAGAATGAAGACTAAGAAAAAGTCATTAGATTTGTAAACTAAACTCATTAGTAACTTTGGAGAGAATAGTTTCAATGGAATAATAAGGTCAGAGGTCAGTTTGTAAGGCGTTAAAAAGTGAGTGAGAGGAGATGAAGTAGAGACATACCTGTTGTAGAAAGCCTTTTTGATGAGTTCAGCTACAATGGACAGAAGAGATATCAGGGATGGAAGCATCAAATCAGGTTTTGTTTGGTTCTGGTTGTTTTTCCAGGATAGAGGAGACTTGGGCATGTCTCATCATCCCTTGCAGGGTGGGGGGGTCAGGGTTGGGTGGGAGATGGGACATCAGAGTGTCATGGTGGGGGGCAACCCTTACACTAGAAAAATCATTTCATTGTATTTAATGAGCATTTAGTTATTATGTAAGTTATTTGTTAATAGACTGCATTTCTGTAGGTTATATCAGTATCATGCCCGACTCCTTACTGCCCCCCAAATTCGATTGTATTGTTTTTTACTTTCGTGACATCTCTACTATGTGTACCCTTCTTTACACACACACACACACACACACACACACACACACACACACACACACACACACACGTCACCCTAGTCCAAGCCCTCATCACCTCATGCCTAGACCTATAAACAGCCTTCCTGCTGGCCTCCTGCCTCAATTCTCTGCCCACTACAAGTCGCTCTTTCATTCAGCTACCAACGTGATCTTCCTAAAGGGCAAATCTGACCATGTTATTCCCCTACTTAATAAAACCCAGTGGCTCCCTATTACAACACTCCAGGACAAGATTTGAAACCCTGTATTTGGCTTTTAAAGTCCTTCATGACCTGGCCTGTCTGTACCTTTTCAGTCTTCTTTCACTTTTCTCCTCTGCATACACCCTCCAATCCAAACCTGGCCTTCCTGCAGTTTTTTGTTTGCATATGCCATTTCATCTACTCAATTTCTTCTGAATCTTCCCCCAAAGTGGAATGTTCTCCCTCCTCATTCCTACTTCATGGCTTCCCTGGCCTCCTCCAAGACTCTTGTCTTTCCTGATCCCCTCTTTGCCTGCCATCCTCTCCACTCAGTGCCTCCTTCTGAGATTGCCTTTTATTTCTACTGTATATATCTTGCTGACCTCAGACACTTACTAGCTATGTAACCCTGGTCAAGTCTCTTTACCTTGTTTACCTCAGTTTCCTCATCTCTAAAATGAACAAAAGGAAATGGCAAATCACTCCAGTATCTTTGCCAAGAAAACCCCAAATGGGATCACAGAGAATTGGACAAAACTGAAATAACCTAACAACAACAACACAGTGGTAGTGCAATCATGGTTCTGCCTCTAATCCGGGTTCATAGTCTTCATCCAATCTCTCTTTATCTGCATCTACATAAATCACATCTCAGGCCTGGAGAGAAAATTTCTGACGTTCAGCTAGTAATGGGTGTGTATGATTTCAGACAGTTTCTTTACTATAGTATCTCTTTAATCTGAAACCCCTACCAGTCCCCATGTCTCTCTCCTAGAAATTATCACTCTTCGTTTCGATGTATATCATGCACCTAGGGTTTTTCTTCTTTCCCACATATGGGAACAAAGGGACCACTCTGAATCTTCTCAGCACTGTTCTGCTACTGAATGTATGAATGCTTTCACTTACCTGCCCACCATTACAACCAAAAGCACTACCACTTCAGAACAGCCAAAAATACTTGGTTCTAAACCCAAGAAATTTTGAAAAAAATGATTATTATGACTATTGATAAAAATCCTGTAGGAAAACGAAAGCATCCACAGTAAATAAATATCAGCTAAAAGGTATGAGGAACAATGTCTTTTTTGAGGTGGTAAAATATTGCACCATCATGCCATTTAATAAGGCACTGTCAGAGAGTTGAAGAAATCTTGATTTGAGATTATGATTCAAAGAGCCAATGCCCTTATGATGCCAAGGTATTACAAGAGAATGTATAGGTGAAACAGAGAGGACAACAAATGGATATAAAATGAAACAAATCTGCTGACATTTTTATTGTAATCTATTGTCATAGATGAGTTAGTGGATTAACCACTTGTAAATTATATAATTCAAAGCACAGATTTACTATGTGAGGAAGTAGCAATGTGCCTGAGGAAAAAAATGAATTTGAAAGGAATAGTTGGACCTCACAATATAGATAGAAAAGAAATCTGTGCTGGAGGTATCATAATATTAAAGGTACCTAAGGATAGATTTTTATATCTCAAAGAAGAGAAGATTCTAAAAGAATAAAAAGATCAAAGATAGTACTCTTATTACTCACCCTCCTCCCCAAAAAAGTGCCTTGAGGACATCAACAACTAACAATACATATGTTTACTTTCTCACCTCAAGAAAATCTTTTAAAAAAGGTCTGTCCATGAACTAAGAGTATCTTTGATGAAAACATAAAAGGGAATATGCAAGCAAGCTTTTGCAGACAGTCATAATGACAGCTGACATTTATGTAACAATCTAAGGTTTGAAAAGTGCTTTAATTACATCATCTCATTTGGAACTCCAGAGCCTGTGAAGTAGGTGCTTTTATTACACCTATCTTACAGATTAATAAACGGTGGCACAAAACATTGATTAAAAGCATAGAGTGACATAACTTATAAGTGACTGAGTCTTTTTGATTTTATTCAATTTAGAAAATAATTATGTACTACTTTGTGCACAATTACTGCATAATGCATTAGGCACTGAGGATGGAAAAGTAGTACTAGGAGGGGGAATGCAGAATGTAGAGATAAGTAAATACAAAGCATATAAGACACAAATACAAAGTTAATTACAAGATGGGGCAAATTTAACAACTGAGAGGACCAGAAAAGTCCCCTTATAGGAGGTAACCTTTTAGCAGCAACTTAAAGAGATCTAAGGGATCCAAAAGGCGAGTGAAGAAGACAATTCATTCCAGGTATGAGAAGGTAATGCAAATGGATAGAGGTGGAAGATAGGTTATTGTATATGGAGAAATGTATACTAGTTTGAAATCATGTACAAATTGTCCCAAAGATCAAAGGAATGTAATTTACAAATTGCTTCATATGTTAACTACAATTCTGGTAAAAAAAAATGAATAAGGAGAAGTCGTCTAAGTCCTGCTGTCAGGGTTCTGGTCTTATGATATGTAAATTACAGAAAATTCTAGACCTCTAAAGCTCCAGACTTAGCAGAACATCAAAAAGGTGCTGATAACTTTGAGATGACAATTTTGAAGTTTTACCAATAACTTTGAGATGATTTGGATATGTTAATGAACTAACTCCAAACGGGTACAGATAGGAGTTGGTCTGTTTCCCTACAAAACCCTATAAAATGGGGTTTCAAACTCCTCTACCCTACTTTTGAACACTCTTCCATAGAGTGCATCTGCCTAGTGCTCCTAACACTAATCCATGATGAAATGAGTGATACTTTTGCTTCTCCTCTCTCCATTCTCTTCTCCATGCTGCCTCTCTTTCTTCACCATCCCATCCCATCCACACCCACACCATCTGCCTTTGTACCCTTTGTGCCTTATTAAAATGTGACTACCACCCTGTTTCTTGCTGGCAATCATGATCTTTCCCAGCGAATATCCAAAGAACCAGGCACTGCTGATCTGCATTAGGAAAGGGAATTTCTACTTTTGCCTATGAAATCACAGCTTTGGTAAATTAAAATAAACAAACCCAACATGTTAGAGAGATAATACAGTTGGTATTGGGGTAGAACTTTGGGTTTGAAATCAGGAGACATGTTCAAATTGGCTCTCAGACATTTACTACCTGAGTGGCCATAGACAAGTTATTATACTTCTAAGAAACCATTTCTTTTTATTACTGTCAAAAGGATACAGTGAGGAAAACACACTGCAAACCTTAATGCACTATATAAATGCCAGTTATTATTACGAGATTCCTTGATAGATGCAAGCACATAGTTAACTTTGTTCAATGCTCTTCTGATCAGTAATATAAATAAGGCATAAAACCAGGAGGCATATGCTTAGAAAAGATGTTCACTCCTGTTACAGAAGGTGCCTTGAATTAAATCCTAATCAAAGTATGAGTTTGATTACTTAACACTTAGTAATTCTGTCCTCATAGCCTAATAGTCAGTTTGCCTCTGAAAATGTCAAACTTGCAGCCAAGGACTCATCAAATGGCACAAGGAATTGATATTCGTTGACCTTTTTGTTTTTCTCCAATGGGATATGGGAATAAGAATGCATTTACTTTCCCTCATAATGATACCAAATTTAACCACCCATCACCATAGTCTTATTTAAGAAGAGGGGGGGGGGAAAAGGTTGCTTTCTCACTGTAGTGTAATTGATTTTATGGTAAAGCATTCAATATTCAGCTAAGAAGTATTGCTCAGAAGGGTTAGAATTCAGACTGCATTTTTTAATTTAGAGCAGATGTTACCCACATGCATACAAATTTCTCATTGAGAAGGATGATTTGTCTATGCAAAACACTGTCTAGAAAACCAAGAATATGAAAACAGTAGCTAGTGTTCTTGTACCTTATGAGAAATAACAGACAACTTGTTTTGCAAACTCTTAGGGAAAAAAAAAAGTGGAAATGGGAGAAATAACATGATGTATTCATCCCCATATTCTCAAACATCCTAAAATAAAATGGTGCAAAAAAAATTAACCACAGGTATCCCTGGAATGGACATAATATTCATAAACTTGATGAAAGTGAATGAATAAATCAAGGCCCATTTTTCCTTTTTATGGATAGGAAGTTAAGGCTAGAACAGTTTTTCTGCTCTAAAGGAGATGCAATCTAAGGTGGGATTCTATTATTTTATGACTATTCAATACAATAGGTGGTGTACTGACACAATACTGAAGTGTATCAAGAGAGGAGGAAAGATAGATAGCATTATAACTTAGAAATGTGTCCATTTTAAGAGAAAATCTGGGAGGAAAAGCAATCAGGGTCTCAGTGACTCTTGGAAATTATAATTTCATATACACTCATCAATGTCTATTCTGAGAGGTTGTATTATGGACAGCAATGCAAAACCCTACCACTTTAGTCATGAAGTTAGAATTTTAGAGCTCCTCATTTCACAAATGATGTAACTGCAGTTTAGAGAGGTTCAATGACTTGCCCAAGGTCACACATGTCAACGGCTGCCTGGTTAGCTAGTACTTGTACCTTCCTAGCTTTTACAATGGAAATGCCTTGGAAAGCTGTTTGATTTCTACCTTTGCCCTTTCCTAGCTCTGTGACCTTATACAAATTACTCCACTTCTCATAAATTCACTCATTTAAACAAAGAATTCCTATGTACCTATTATGGACAAGACATTGTGATAAGTGCGAAAGATATAAACATTTTCTAAGAGGATACAGTCTTTAATCTCTCAATAAACATGCATTGGATCAGTAGGTGGAGAAGAATATACATAAAATACTATAAATAAATAAATAGAATACAAGGTGAGGAATGATATAGTAATGAGAAAGAGGAGGGCCAGGGAAAGCTTCAAAAAATGTTCTTTATTTTTTTTGTTGTTGTTGTGTAATCTCTCAGTCAGAATAATGTTTTTAAATAAATTAAATAAATACATAGGATTACACAGGAATCCAATTGTACTGGAATAGAATTAACACTTTTTTATATAACTAGGTTTACAAACTGCAGATTAAGAACTTTTGTCATAGAGGATGTGAACTTAAATATAATATTGAGGAAAGTGCATTCCAAACATGGGAAATGTAGAAAAGCACAGAGGTGTAAAATGACATATCTCCAGTGTAACTAAGTGCTTTGAAAAGAGTACAGTGACTTGAGAGTGGGCAAATTAGAGTCAGATTGTGGACGAAGTTGTATTTTCCCCGCTACGGATAAGAAACGAGAGGCCACTGAAGTTTGTAGTTTTTATATCTATCAAATGATAATAAGAGTATTTCTCTGCTCACAAGGTCATTGAGAAGATTTATAGAAAAGCTTTGTAGAACTTAAGATATTTCATAAGTATGAATATAGTCAATATTGTTAATATTCTTTTTCTTTTAGTTGTTATTCCTTCCAGGACTCCTTCCAGTATTCCCCATGAGTACAATTAACACAGTTCCAGCACTGTCAGAGTATTGGATTAGCACAGCAAAAAAATAAACAACCTTTTAATCTTTTACTTAAGACTTGCTTTTGTAGCTTACTCATATGATATGAAAGTATCCCTGGGATCTTAAAAAGCTATTGTCTCAAAGACTGAATAGATCATACTCTAATATCCCCAATAAATCTATAATGTCATCGATATGAGTTTTCTTTCCAATGATACAGATAAAAAACTCATTCATGCCTATACATCCTCTGCAAATCCTCTCTACATACATGGGAGTCCACATAACATGCCAGATGCTTCCAAGATCAAAATCTAATAGCTAATGCTCAGGATATACTGATGCAAAGGATACAGGATATGGCTCAGTGGATAAAGCACTGGGCCTAGAGTCAGAAAGATATGAGTTCAAATACAGACTCAGACACTTACTAGCTGTATGACCCTGGGCAAGTTGCTTGACCCCTCCCTATTTGCCCTACTTCCTCATTTATAATCAGCTTGAAAAGGAAATGGCAAACTACTCCAGTGCCTCGTCAAGAGAATCTCAAACGAGTTTACAAAGGATTGAACAAGAGTACAAGAATAAAGAATGACTGAATAACAGGAAAAGTCTAATGTCCAGCTTAGCTAAATTCATAAAGGTTAATCATTAGTCAATCACTAAAGACAAGAAATTATACTGACCATAGCAACTCTCAAAGAATCACTTACAAAGGTATGGAGGGGTTTGCTATCATTATCAATAAACACAGTAAGAATACTAATGCAATAACATAACTTTTGAAGTACCGAATTGAGATAGAGACAAGAGATAGGGACTGAACCTGTGATTTCACTGACATAGGAAATTCCCATATGAACTTTCTCTACCAATGCAAGATAATGTCTTTCCTGCAATAATTTTAGAGAGTTGCCAAAAGTATTGAAACATTAAGTGATGCGATTTGTTCAAGATCACACAACCAGTATATGTTAGATGCAAGACTAGAAACCTAGGTCTTCTTGACTTTAAGGCTATCTATCTATCTATCTATCTATCTATCTATCTACCATACCATATGCCTATAAATACTCTCTCCAGTGCTTTTAAAATATGATGGTCATCTGTAAATATTTTGTAGTTTTTCAGTCTTTTTTTTTAATTAACAGAATCTTGCTAAAGGAACTTTAGGTCAAGGATTGATAATCTATGAAGAAGTATACCATGAATTGATTATTGACTCATGGAATTTTCTAGTTGCAGATTATTATCTTTTACACAAATATTCTTTGTAGACAATACCACTAATATTTACAGCTAATTCCAAAAATGCATATGATTTCCTTTTGGAATAGGATGTAATAGATATCAAAAATGTATCATGTTGAAAATATATTTGACGTAACTTTCATCAATCTTCAAACAGATATCTCTTCCCTGTTACAGGACTCTTTCCTCCCCCATTTTACAAATTAAAATACACCATATGACCAAAACTCCCTTTCTTATAGGCTCTTTGTGTACCTATAGCATGCCAAATGAGAAACTGAACAGAAAGTCATCTGTGGCACAAGTAATAAAGTCTCTCATGAGAAAAGATGCTGGAGGGGAGGGAAAGGTCCTTTTAGCAAGGATGTCAGACAACAAACAATTCAACAGATTGGATACCCTGGGACCACAAGTAACTGATAAAGAAAGTCAGAAGCTCAATGGAACAAGCTCATTGTCCAGACATTTGAACAAAGATGGAAAGAGCAAGCTGCTCAGGACTGTCAATTCAAGTAGTTGGAGATCTGCATCAATATCAGGACTATTCCAGGGTTAACAATATAGTTGACTATGAATATGCATGGCTACTTTTCCAAGATAGCATTATAGGCTAGTATTCATTTAAAAGCATTCATACTAGGATTGAGAAAGCACTGATCATTCATTCCCCCATTTCAGGTGCATAATAATTTTCTAAGGCAATATTCTTTCAAATGAAGCCATAAAGCTTGCTCTCCACATACTGAGAAATATTTGTTGAATGTTTAGTAAAGACCATTCTTTCACTTTGCAACAGTGTCTAAAAACATGACTTATTCTGAAAACTTCAAAATTTGAGGTGTTAATTTCAAATCAAAACATTTTTTAAAAAATCCTTCAGGTTCTACTGCCTTTCATGAATAAATCTGTAGTCATTTATATACAGTATCTTTAATGCTGTCCTCCAACAATTAACAAATAAACCTAGACTCTGAACTAAATGCACTAAACTAATCTACAGTGCTTCACTAAAGCCAGTCTTAAATATAATGGCTTTAGTAACTGACTGATGTATTCCTAATGGAGCTTGGGCTTAGAAACAACACCCTCCCCACATCTTTTTATCACAGCCATTTTCCTTTTAAATTTATAAACCCATTTGCAAGTGAAAATAATGTTTAATTAACACTTATTTCTTTATTCATCTTTCTTTTTAATGAGGCTTTTAAAATTATATATATACACATATATTTCAAATAATTTATTACATATATATTTCAAATATTTCATTGAAACATTAAAAAGAGTTGGGAAAAAAGGTAAACCTCTAAAGTGCTGCAATACCAATCAATTATAATATTTCATAAGCTAACATCAAGTGATGGCTGGTGGCTTGTGGGGAGGGGAGAAAAAAATAGATCATCAATCTTGTTTACCACAGTTTTCTCCACAGCTAAACTGGGAAGCAAAAGTATGGTGTGTTCCTTTCTTAGTGCTAAGAATAACAATAGCTAAAACTGATATAGTACTTGAAGGTTTAAATCCTATTTTAAACACATTATCTGATTTGATCCTCACAGCAGCATTGTGAGATGAATGAATGGAGGCTGAGGTAAATGATCTGCCTACAGTCACACAGTCAAACGTGACTGAGGAAGAACGCAAACCCAGATCTTTTGTCCTCAAGTGCACTGTTCTATCAACTATGACACACTGCCTTCCAAGTAGTGGTAATTAAAGTAACTGCATAGGGTCAAACTGGCTGAAACAAAAAAAATCATGCTGAAAGAGGAAAAACATAATAAAACTTCCTCATGCTGAGGCTCAAAGAGATTAAGACCACATAGTCATTTGGAACAGCTGAAGTTAGAACCTCTGAGTCTCCTCACAGCTTTCTCTGTTTATTTTTCACAGGTCTAACCAAGCCATTTGGCAAGACAAGTTAGTAAGCAAAATAAAGAGTAGATCCATGACTCCATGTCAGCTACTAAATCAGACCCAAATGTCTCACCCTGGTCATTCAAGAAATTACATTTACCACCTTGTCTTGCCTTCCCAATATCAGCTTTCTCATGATTCCCACATACGGACCTACCAAGCCAATCTACTTCATACCTCCAAGAAAGAGGTTACAAACTACCCCCTCTATTCATTTACTCATATCATTCCCCACTTGAACCACTCTCCTTACTAATCCTTGCCAATTAAAATATTGCACTTTCACCATGGCTAAAAATTCTTTTTTTCCCCAAAAAGCCTTAGTATATGTCCAGAGTAGTGTAGGTGATTTGGCGCCAAAGCAATATTCACAGCACTGTCGGTGACTTTAAATATGCCAGCATAGTTCTCAACAGCAAAATATTACAGAATCTCCATAAAGAAGACAGAAACAAAACATTTATTCAGACACCAGAAACCAGAATCCTCAAATCAGAAAGTTGAATTCCAACACCAGGAAACTGAATGCATCATAGCAGCATAGAAGTTAATATACCACAATGCAGCAGAGAGCCACACCATTCTTTACCCTTCCCACAAACCAAAACTTACAAGCCTAGCTGTCACAGCAGGGGGCATACACTCACAAGCCTAGTTGTCTCCCTGGATGCGTCCTCTCTCTCCCACCTTCTAGCTGCTCTGACTCCCAGCTTCCTGTGGGCTCTGCTCTACCCTTCAGTAAACACCTCCCACCACAGGTTCCATGTGATTACATCTGACCTATTAGAGGTAGGGAGAATCTTTAAAGCAGGGAAGGTCTTCAAATTCCCATTACCATTCCAGGAGATAAATGCTGTTGTACTGTTCCTTGGCCAGGCTTCATCTGGATTCCCATATTCAGTTCTGCATATCACATTACTGAAAGGACAATGACAAATTAAAGACCATCCAAAGACAGTGATCAAGATGCTGAGGGACCCTGAGATTATTCTTCTATACGTAGATCAACTAAACTGTGGATCTGAAGAAGACTCAAGTGTTCTAGCTTCATATCTTCCAAGTGACCATGTGATATTTTTGGTGTATGTCTTGGAAGGATCATTTTGGCAGTTATTTTAAATGAATAAAATAAAATATATAGGATTCTATAGGAAACCAATAATACTGATATGCAGGTTTTTTTTTTACATTTAGAGTTCTAAATCAGAACACTGGATTAAAGGATGTGACATTTAGCCTGGGAGAGGGAAGGAGCGGATTTTCTGAGTTTTTTTCTTCAACGTGAATGGCTGTCACATGGGATAGGGAATTTATTCTTATTTATTGCTTGGCCTAAGAAAACAAATGTTGGAATACTGGGGGGAAAAATTACAGAGGGAAATTTCAGTAAAAAAGTTTCAGACAGTCCTGTCTAAAAGTGGAATGGGTTACCCGCCTTGAGAGACTGTTGGTTTCCCTCACTTGAATTCTTGAAGAAAATAGTCCATGACCACTTATAGAAACATTTCTTTACCACATACTGGTAGGACTATATGGCCTCTGAAGCACCTTCCAGTGATGATATTCTATGATTCTGGCAACTTATACCAACATGTAAATGTACATTGTTCATTTCAAACGTAAACCTTGGGCCAGCATGTCTATGACTTGAAGAACTCGAACTAATTTTGGAAGAGTACCAATCTTTGCTCAAACCCTTAGCTAGAACCTTGGGGACATCACTGCACTAGAAAACTTCGAAGCCTGGAAGCAGTTTTTCATTTTCAAGCCCATTTATGAGAATAAAGTTTTAGTATAAAAATAATAAGCAATCATTTAATTTCCTGAAATAGGTAATTCATAGGAATCTCAAGTCCCAAAAATTCCACAGTGAGTATTTCTCTAGGTCACATGTAATCTTAGCAAGGAGACTTACAATAAAATCATCTTTGAGTTGCTCTTATGGAACCTAGGAACTCATTCCCATGATCTGTACTTCATTGTTCTCTGCTGATTCATTCATTGATCAACAAATACTATGCTAAGGGCTGAGGATACAAAGAGTAATGTCACAACTATTCAAATTATTATATTGTTTCCTGAGTGCCATAGATATCAAAGAAAACATGTACTGGAAACTGCATGAAATTGGGAGCTAGAAGCTCAGGGTTCAAATATCAACCCTATTACTTGCTACCTTTGTGAAAGTCAAAGCCATTTGTTAAGCAAGTCGACAAAGCCTTCCTTAAAATTCAATTATCTTAAACCTGTGTTCCCACACAATTAAAAGAAGGCTAAGAATACCTATCCTGGCTGGTAGTTACAGCTCTTTCCAGAAGAACTGACAGCTTTAGCACTGAAGAAAATAATAACAATAATAGCTAGTATTTATAGAGGGCTTTATTTGCAAAATGGTTTATATATTATTGCATTTGGTCCTGAATGAATGTGAAGATGATTTTGAAATACTTGGACAAGTATTTTTCTTTATTGGGGCTCATCCCATTTGTTTGTAGTTCAACTTTATTCTGCATATGTAGAGAGACCCAGGAGAATAGGAATTCTTAGAGTTCAATCCCCTCATTTAACAGTTTCATAAAGGCAAAGTGATTTGCCTGACATTAAACAAGTAGCAAGAAATAGCATTAAAATCTGAACCACAATCTTCTGCCTCCAAACACAATACTCTCTTCAGTAAACCATTTTGTGCATTATAATGTAATTTCCTTCCTTCCCTCTTCCTTCTTTCCTTTCTTCTTCCTTCCTTCCCTTCTTCCTTCCTTCCCTTCTTCCTTCCTTCCTTCCTTCCTTCCTTCCTTCCTTTCTTTCTTTCTTTCTTTCTTTCTTTCTTTCTTTCTTTCTTTCTTTCTTTCTTTCTTTCTTTCCAAGACATCTTCCATCCCATAAACCTTCATCTCCATTCCCCCACCACCAAGCATGATCAAGGTCTTTCTGCTATTCTCCCAAAATGGTCCAACCACTGTTCCTCGGAGAACTCACTCTTTGGAGTTTTACTCCACTAGAGCTTAATTCTAGCTTGCTAATGACTAGGGAAAGGGAACATGAATTAGGACTCTACAATTTAACTTGATAGGGACTCTCTATATCACTCCTGTTTTCCTTCCTGACTTGTTGGGAAGTCCTTTCCCAATTTTTTGTGAGGAATCCCTTACTAAAGTATCATATCCTAGATCTCCAGAGGCTACCAGAATAGTTCAGCTCTTCTTCAGTTCAGTCATATGAGACGCTAGCAGGTTGTCCAAATTAAGCACATGTAAAGAAAACAAGAAAGCCCCCAGCAACAGCCATGAATAACATACAGTTATTTTGTCTCCTACCTAGATTCTAAACATCTCAAGAGTGGAAAGAGCATGAGACTTGAAATAAGGTAGATTCAGTTTCTCCTCCTGGTTTTGACTCTTCAACATTGGGCAAATCACTACACTTCTCAGCCCCAGTTTATTCATCTGTAAAATGGGGATGATAATCTTCATACCTCCAGCTTGTTCTAGGATGGCTCTGACTCACAATAGTCTCCTAATAGTTAAGGTTTCATATGACAACTAAACAATGTATCCATTAGGTTTTCAACAGTTAATAAAAAGGGATTTATTTAGCCACGGTGTAGTAGAAGGATAAACACTGAGGACACTAGGTGTTGATTCACCTGAGTGAAGCTTCCTTGCCATGATATACTATTCAAGAATCAGGGTGACTCTGGAGATTCTCAGGCCCTAAGAAATTATAGCAACAGTCTGAACCTTTAGACCCCTCAGCCAACCAATCTCAAAGAAAGTCTCAATATTAAGAAAAAAAATTAACCTAACTTGAACGGAGAAGAGAGGAGGGTGAAGAGCTGTGATATGTCCCTACCAGACAATTCAAAGGATAGTCATGAAAAAGTAAACCTTAACACACTTTAAAAATGTCAGTAATTATCCATAGTAAGTCCTATAAAAAGTAAGTAAGCTCAGTGATTGAATGTCGAGCTGGGCCTTTTCCTTTAGCTAGAACACCCATACTGACATATAACTGGTAATTCAGCTGCACCATTATTAAACAACCGCAGTACACTGTGACCTTTCAAAAGTCATGTCGGGAATCCAGAGTTGTCTCTTTCACTCTAAATGAGGTCTCCACTAGTATGAGTAGTAATCAGATAGAAGGATCTTAAAGTTTTAAGCCTTCAATTTTCTTGATCCTCTTTCACATGTTTAGGTCTAATTTCACTTTTCACAGTGACTCAAAGACATTTTGTTCACCTTAACCAAACGTCTAAACTGCTGGTCTTTGCCCTTTCTTTTTCTTTCACACCAAGAACTGCTAAGGCTTGACCCTTTTAGCATAGCAGAATGTCCCTTTGGCTTCCATTTTCTAGTCCCAGTTTCTTTGTCCTTTCTTATACAGCACCACCTTCTGGCCACTAAGGCTCCCATGTCAACTCTACAGCTCTTGGACACAGGCTCTCTGAATTCTCCTCTATGAAAAAGCTTGCCAAAGCTGTATACTTCCAACCATCCCCATCTCCAACCTTCAGTATCACTTGCTAATAGCCACTCTCAGCGAATTAGCTTCTTGTGCAAAGGTATATGCTTTTTTTTTTTTTTTAAAGCAGCAAAGACATGCCACAATGAACAAGATCCCGCTGTCTGAAGTATCCATTTTCCTCACTGGATCCATGGTGTGAAGGATAATTTATAGTGAAGTTTCCCCATTCTTAAAAATCAAATCTAGAACGGCTTGAGTATTCACTAGGCCTAGGTTTAGGTCACTTGACCTTCAAGCAATCTGGGACTTAGAGCAATGGAGACCCTCCCCCAGAGCCAACTCAGCCCAAGATATGCCAAATAAGGTTAAGACTGCTTTCACTGGACACCCACATGTTTCCAGGTCCTTTGTCTCAGAGAAATTCCCATGCTTAGGTCGTGGGCCAGCCCCCCTAGAATAAGAGTGAAGGCCAGTTGGGGGGGTTGAGTTTCTGCCTTAGAAGATTATATAACCATGGACTGGCTTCTACCTGTTGCTCTCTCCTTGGCAGATGCCTTGAGCGACAGAGGCAGAGTCCTTTCTCGTGAGAGTAAATAAAGACCTTTTCTGACCTTAGATTTAGACTCTGAACTCTTTCATCTCACACAATGCTTCTCACACTTTCCAAAGTGACCATGCTCCCTTACCTCAAATTTCATATCAGAACTGAAAGCGTAGCGACTATCTTATCAAAGCTGATTTAGTCATTATTTGAGGAGTCATAAGGATACAAACTTAGTTAGGACAAAGTCAGGCAGCTAGGTATAGCCGAGAGTGTTGGGCCTGGAGTCAGGAAGGCTCATCTTCCTGAGTTCAAATCTGCTTTCAGACATTTACTAGCTGGGCAAGTCATTTAATCCTGTTTGCCTCTATTTCTTCATCTATAAAATGCACAAGAAAAATAAACAGCAAACCATTCCAGTATCTTTGCCAAGAAAACCCCAAATTGGGTCACAAATAGTTGGACATGACTGAAAAACAACTAAACAGTAACTGGACAAGAAAAAAGTGAGTGATAGGTATTCACTGCCATAATAAATAATTTGATTTAAATATCTTTGGTGCAAATTACTTTTATAGTAGGAAGATTCACACAGAGGGATTCCAGAATGTTTGTAACCACCTTTTTTCCATTTACCACAACAAGAAGTCATAAAGTGACCACCATGCCAGGTCAACCACCCATTAAACTTCTTTGAAGCATGTAGATCATACCAATGTTTTGACACATTTTCATTTTATTGGGAACTTTGGGGTTAGAGTCAATTCTGCAATAAACAAGATACGTGTTCCCCCAAAGTACTCTGCTATGCAAAATTATGTAACTAAAACCACAGAGCTTATGGGAGAAATGTGGCTAGAGGAACAACACTTAAAACCTTCATGAGTGACATGTTAAAAAAAGGACAGAAGCCTAATAAAAATGGTAACCCAGCTTAATATATGTTAAATCATTAGTAATACATAAATACTACAATAAATAGTGGCCACCTCTGTGCCTCCAACTGCTGCTCAGCCTGAACCTCTGGCTACAGAAGCAAACTGGGAAGTAACTGACTGTAACTCTGGGACCAGAGGGTCAGAGGCCCTGGTAGTAGGAGAAGGTGGAGGTGTTCAGGTCTCCCTCTTCTCTTCTCACATTTCATATTGCACTGAAAGATATACAATAAATAGAGCATTTACCTTGACAAAGACCTTAAGTTTGATGGAAGTTTGCAGCTTGTCAGTTATTATGAGGTTGTGCAGCTTTCTGAGTTCTCACTGGCTCCTGCAAAAGAAATCACACGGAAGCTTTGAAATCCCATCATTTTGTAGTGTTACTTCTTCAAGATCTTAAACCCTGAAATTCTCTCTGAATATAATTCCCTGTTCCACTGTTATCCCTACTACCTTACTCCTTAGTCTTCTCTTTATTCTTATAACTTCCATTCCCCATTAACTTATGCAGTCCTCTATTCCGACCTGATTTATTTCCCAACCAAGACTTGACCCTAAAACCCAAATATTTTCTATTATGTCAATTAAGTTAGAATGAACTCATGTTTTTAGAATATATGCGGCAGAACAGAATGTAAATGTTTCTATATGTTTCTTCATTGGCTAAATTTGATAAGGTCTCTTTTTCTTTAAGGTAACCCAGACTTCCAAAATCCTGTTTTCCTAATTCAGAATGACTGCCTGAAGTACAAGCTCTTCTTTTTTATTACCTTCTGTCCATACTCTTCTCAATTCAAACCAGTCCACTGTTTCCCATTTCATTCCCTATCTTTCCCTATACAAGTCATTTTTCAACCACTGGATTGTGAATACACTACTTCATATGATCAAATTATTCCTTGCGTATTTGTTTACTCTTCTGGCATTAACTGACTACTAATTCTCTTAAAATGACACTTTCAATTCTTTGTCATCTTTCTTCTCCTGCCTGCCCCACAATGTACAGGATGAAGAAGAGAAGTAGGGATATTCTTTGCTATTCACTGCTTTTACCAGACTATTATTTTCTTACTATAACTCAATAATCTTCAGGCTATCTAATTATAATAGTCTCTACCTAGCCTCATCATCATTATCTATAAACTTTGATGATATTTGCTACTATCAAGGAATTCAAACTTTAACCTCATAATTTTCCTTTTTACCCCATTCCTTGTGACTTAGCAGGATTATTAATAATGTATCTAATACTCTGTCATAAGCATTCGTTAAACTTCTCAATGTCAACTAAACTTCATTTCCACTCCAATGATTTCCATTTCCACTTAACACCCCATCATTTTTTAGTGTTACTTCTTCAAGACCTTGAACCCTGAAATTCATTTCTGAATATAATTGCTTGTTCTACTACCTCACTCCTTAGTCTTCTCTTTATTCTTATGCCTTCTAATCTCCATTAACTTATGCAATCCTCTATTCTGGCTTGATTTATTTCCCAACCAAGCCTTGACCTTATGTTCAGCAATTTCTACTACTTTCTCTACTACCTATCCTAAGAAATTACAGCAATTACTGCCTCTCTAGAACCCTTCATATCCTTTGACCTTCATCCTTACCACTTTGGTAATCAGGGAGTCAATAAGCATTTACTAAGTACCTACTGTGACAAAAAGCACTGTGCAAAGCATTGGGGATAGAAAAAGAAGCAGAAGAAAGTCTTTGACCTCAATGAGTTCACAGTCTAAAGGGAGAAATAATAAGCAAAGAAATATATACAAATAAGTGCTATACTGAATGAATGGGTGTTGTAAGCCAAAATACTTGATTCTTGGGGGTCAGTTTCTATGCAGAAGTCTTTGAGACTTTGGCTTTGGCCTCCAGGCTTTGAGGCCTGCTCTCAAGAGCACCTTTTGTTATGTGATTGCATTTGAAAAAAGCTAACCCACTTCCCCAAGACTTTCTGACTTTTCCCAAGACTTTTGGGGTCGAGAATTACAAAGCCTGATCTTACCTGAGCTGCTTCCAGGATGTGACAGACTATTATAATGATAAGACTATGATAATGACAATAATATTCCAGGATATTACAAATTAAGCTTACTGATGAGAGTATCTGAATCTTTGTCTGCTTGTTCTATAAAAACCTTGTTCAAAGAATCAGTAAAGTTCATGGTTCTTCCTTGAACTACTCACATTGTCTGGTCAATTCTTATTCACATCTCCAATCATGTTTAGTGCTGGACAATGAGCAGTCCATGACAAATGGGAAATTATTAAAGGAGGGAAGGTACTTGAATTAAGAAGGGTTGGGAAAGGCCACCTGAAAAAGACAGTATTTTAACTGCAATTTGAAGGAAGTTAGGGAAGCCAGGAGGTGCAGATGAGGAGGAAAAATGTTTCAGACATATGAGAAAGTCAGAGAAATTGCCTGGAGCTGAGAGATGGAGAATTTGTTTGAGTAACATTACGCCTGAAAAGGTAGGGGTTTGGCGGGGTGAGGGGAGGTTAGATTATAAAAGGGCTTTAAATACCAAATGATGATTTTATATTTCATCTTGGTGGTGATAAGGAGTCACTGGAATTTACTGAATAACATGATTGGACCCTCATTTTAGACAAATCACTTTGGGTGAATGGAAGATAGATTGGAGTGGCTAAGTAATGAAAGACTCTGAATGCCAAGAGAGTTAGTCCTTACTCAGTTAAGACCCTATCTCTATATTCTCATCATGGTGAAAATTGCTGAAAACTTCTGGAAAAAGTCACTAAACTTCTGACTGGCACAACAAATATTACTTTTATAAACTTAACTGAGTCCTTTTTGCTGCTTGACAATCTTTTTATTCAGTCATTTGTGAATCCCCCTTCACTTCCTCCAAGTGGCTATTTCAAACTTTATATACTGCTAGATCTATTCTCCAGTCCCTGCTATTATCAAGGAATGACATCAGAAGACTGAATTCACTTCATGTGTTCCTTCACTTTCCTTCCTCTCCATCTCAAAATTCTTCTTTTTTATATTCACCTTCTTCTGTCATCTTCAGTTCCTGTCTCTGAGGAAAAATTGTGTTACTTCTAAGTCAGCCCTGACATGGTCAAAGTAACTTAACATACCCCTTAACATTGCTCCATCAGTTATACTCTTTCCTTCTTACATATTAAGTTTCTTTCTCTACTATCTGGCTGTCTCTCTTCCCATAAATATTGTCTCCCCATCCTAAGAAAGCTTATTCTCTATTCTACTGACCCTTAACTTTTTCCTCAACTCACTAATACTTTTAAAAATATTTTTATATTCACTGCTTTCATTTCCTTACCAAGTCACTCCTTAACTCTATGCAGAATTCATTTGAACCTCACTTTTTAAATTAGGTTGTCCTCTGAAAGCTCACCAACAAGATGAGAGATTCTCAGTCACTGTGTGGGATCTTAGAAGTCATCTTGTACAGTTCCCTTATTTTCACAGATGAAGAATAAAGTTCAGATTGACTAACTGATTTTTCCAAAGTGAACACAATTAGTTCATAATAAAATCAGGATTATAATTCAAGTCATCTCATTGTTGGTCCAATGTACATTTCATTTCATTGTAGTTTATCATTAAATTCTACAGTTCAAATCATCAATACTTCCCATGTGGAGTGTTGTCATAGTTAGTGTCACTGATTGTAGCATTTTCCCACTCTATTATTGCATATGGGCTGCAAAATTAATCTTCCTAGAGCATAGTTCTGATTGTATTATTCTTATTATAAAACATTCACTGCCTCTCAAGTACCAGGAAAATAATGTCCAAGCCCTTCAGTTTGCCATTCAACCCTTACTATATAGCACTAACCTGTATACTCAGTCTTATTTCTCATTCCTTCCCTTGAAGCTATTTATACATCTGATATCTGGCTTATTTTCCTATAAGATTATAAGCTTTGTGAATACAAAAGACAATGTCATAATGATAATAATAATAATAACAATCTAATTTATATTGCCCTTTAATGTTTACAAGGCCCTTTATCTCATAGCAGCTTTTTTGTGATGATAAAGAACTGGAAACTAAAGGGGTTCCCATTGTTTGGGGAATGGATGAACAAAATATGAGACATTAATACAATGTAATATTATTGCTAAAAGAAATTATGAAAGTCAAGATTTCAGCCAAACCTAGGCAAACTTGAATGAACTGACACAGAATAGGGCAAACAGAACAAGGAGAACAATTTATACAATCAAAACAACATTGTAAGACAAACATCTCTGAAAGTCTCAAGAACTCTAATCAATGCAGTGACTAAGCACAATATTCAAGGGGAATTGTGATCAGGCATGTTATCCTGAGAGAGAGGTGATGGATTCAGGAATGAGGCATATCTGGGGGGCAGGAGGTGAGGATGGGGAATCAAACTATAGGGGAGTTTGTTTTATTTAACTATGCTTTCTGTTGCAGGCATTTTTGTTTTTCTTTTCATTTTTTTCTCCAATGGCTTCGGCAAGGGAGCTGGGATGAAGAAGAAACAGATTTTTATTAATTAAAAAAAGTGCATTTAGAAATTTATTTAAAGTTCTTTGTCTTACTCATTTTTTGCATCCCCAATCCACAGACAGTGCCTTGCATGCAGCAGACAACTCAATATATATTTGTTTAATTAAATTGAAAATGTCAACAAAGGGTAACAAGAAATGGCAGTATAATGATAGTGGGTAATAATAAATGGCAACCAGAGGGAGGTCCTATAAATGTGTCTAAAAGGACACTCTTAGGGGGAAAAAATCTTTACTTGTGGTCTAATAAGGTAAACAGCAGGAAGCATGTCAGTGACATGTACTTATAACTTCAGCTGAATACAAGAGGCCCTAATGGACTCAGGAGTCTATTCAGGTTTAGTGCTCAAAATTCACACAAATGCATGAACCTTAATGAAATTCACCTTTAGGCAATTTATATTCATGGTAGTCCCCCATCTAACTTTCAGCTAAGAATTCACAAGAGACCTCATAGGATGATTCCTTTGCTATCTGCATCTATCTATTTGCTATCTAGCATAGGGAATAATGATACCACCCATTTATATATCACCTTGAAGTTTAGAAAATGCTTTGCTCATAACAGCCCTGAGAATGACTGGGGAAACAGCACTGGATTTGGAGTCTGAGAACCTAGGCTCAAAGTCTGGCCTTGCCACTTGCTTTGCTTCTTTGGACCAGCTTGTCCCTCCTGGTCCTCATTATCTCATCTGTAAAACGAGGGGACTGATCTAAATCAAGGTTTTGGGAGTTCTTGCCATGAACCCTTTTGGAATTCTGAGGCAGCCCATGGACACCTTATCTGAATAATATTACACAGGAAACCATTTATATTGAAATAGCTATAAAATATTTTTTAAAAGACCCCCTGAAATGTGCACATGGATCCCAGGCTAAGCATCCCAATAGAGTTGCCCTTCAAGGTCTATTCATGCTCTAAATCTGTTCTATAATATCCCTGTTTTGAAGATGAGGAAATTGAAGCTCAGAGATATGAAGACACTTTTCTTTTGTCACAAACCTAGTTAATGTTAGGGTCAGGAACTGAATCTAGATCTCTTGGCTCCAAATTCAGTACTAATGGGTTGACACCTAAAATGGATTGTTTAGAACCCAATATTTCTAAATGGAGACCTTTTAATTTTTTTTTGTGCCCTGAGTTTCATTGATTAATTTAACCAGATCAGCTTTACATCCCTCTTTACTTTATCATATTCCATCCTTATTGTCAGACCAGAGTAATAAAAAAGTGCACTGGGCTTGGAGCCAAAAGATATGGTGGGTTCAGGTATGAAGTTTTGCAAGTCCTGGCTGTGTAGCTTTGAGAAAGCCCCTAAACTTTTCTAGTCCTCAGGTTGTTCTGCAGAAAAAAAAATAAGGATAACGTTCAGGCTGCCTGTCTCCTAAGGTGGTTGTGTAGATCAATTGAAGTAATACATGCAATGTGTTTTGTAACCATAATGCACATATAATTGCAAGCTATTAGTATTCTTACAGTGCTCACCTTCCTTTCTCCCTCAGAAACTCTAGCTGAAAAAATTCATCCTCATTATTTTCCTGCAAACTTTCTGTGTCTTCATTTGGACAACACACAGATTATTTCAGAAATATCCATACTGGCAGGTGCCCTGAAGCAAATAATATGGTTACCCAAATGATTTCTTAAACAACAGCACCAGAGCACATCCTCGGCTGTCACTATAGAATTCCTGTAAGTCAACTCGATCACATTATTGTGAAAGGCTAGTTAGAAAGAAGAAATAACTTTTGGAGATCACAGGAAATGCCACTGGGGGTATTTCTGAGAGTAGCCTGGAAAGGACAGTTGGAAAGTTTAACTAGACAGTACCTTTAGGTAACTTTTTGATCGCCAATCTCACTTTCAAATAGCCTTAGAACATAAGATAATTAGAATTTCTAAGGAAAACAGAACCAACACCCACAGATCTAATAAGGCTGCATCTGTACACATCTCTGCCTGGATGTCCCAGAAGAATTTTAGCCTTTTAAAAAGGAATCAACTTCTGTGTTTTGTTTTCATCAGAAGTGGTCAGACATTCATCATGTGAATTAGAAGGCTGACAAGATTAATAAGGCTACAAAGCATCAAGATTGCTAGGCTGTCTTCCTTGAGCTCCCCAAAGCTTCTGACACCAGGAGCCAGGTGCTGATGTCTTCTAGGAATTATCTAGCCTCCAGGGGGTCATTCGGAGTCAACTGGAGCCCAGACCAGTCAATCAACAGGCATTCACTGAATGCCTAATGCGTGCACAGTCCTGAACTAAGAATTATAGAGGGAACAAAAGAAATCCCTATCCCTGAGGAACTTACAATACAGTTGGGGGAGATAAGCCCATGTGAAATGTGAAATGATTTGAGGATGGTTACAAAGTCTCATACCAACCACTGCAAAGTGGCATCCCAGAGAACAAATGTGTAAATGTTAAGAAGCTGCAGCAGCTCATGCTAAAGAAGAGAGGCTAATCAAGGTTCATTCATCCATCTATCCATCCATCCACTTAATTCAATTTCAATTCATTCTTTTATTCACCCAGCAGCTGTTGAGTGCCTACTATGTGAAAGCCACAATGAAGGATAGAAAGATGAATAAGATATGGATTTCATAGGACCACTGACAAAGCTGAAGGAAACTGTAGACATTAGGAATTGGACCCATATATGATAGTTCACATAGTTCTTATATCCCATTTTATATAGTTGTTTTCATGCTGTTTCCCCCCATTAGGATGGGAGGTCCTTGAGAAGACAGACTGCCATTTACTTTGTATTCTCAATGGTTAGCACAGTGCAGCAGGCTTTTAATAAATGATTACTGACTGACTAACTGATGGAGCTATAATGCCTATTCATTTTTACAAAATAAGGTCAAGAGTGTATGTATTAGTACCCCTTTTTAAAAAGACGAGGTTCTGAAAGGTAAACCTACTGCCAGAGGTCACAAATCCAGTAAGTTTTGAAACCGGGACTCAAAAGCGAGCCCTCTAAATCAGGTGTTCCTTCCAATTCTACTATATTGCCTTTTACACTATTATAATAACTCAATTAAAATAGAAAAATTGCCAGAATAAATTACTATCATAATGGTAGAATTGAATAAATATCACAAGAGAAGTGCAAAGTACTACTGTCATTCAGAGAAGGGAGAGAGAACTTCCAGCTTAGGCAGAGTTGGGGAATAAAGAGAGAAGAACTTCATGCAGGAGGTGTTAGGTGAGCTGAATCTTGACAAATAAATAAGATTTCAATAGGCAGAGACCTCAGATACTAGCTGTGTGACCCTGGGTAAATTACTTAACCTCTGTTTTTCTGTTTTGCAGTTGTGCAATGGGAATAATAACATGTACCTCACAGGTACATTTGGAGAATCAAATAAGATAATATTTGTTTAAAAAAAAAAAACCAGTACACAGCCTGGGATATGGTAGATGCTATAGAAAATACTTATTCTCTCTCCTTTATTTGACTGAAGCTTGAAATGTATATAGGCAAGTACACAAGATAAGAAAAAGAAATAAAGAGTGTGCCGGGATTTCAAGAGCTTTGAGTGTTAGGAATTTGGGTTTTATTTGCTAGGAAAGGGGAAGCCAGATCTGTAAAACTGAAGAAAGGTGATCTTAGCTATGTTTTTTATTTTTATTTTTTACTTATTTTTATTTTTTTAACTTTAGTTTTTAATTTTATTTTTAATTTTTACTTATTTTTTTAATTTTTGAAATAAAACAAGCATTTCTCTAATATAGTATAATAATAAAAAGATGATTACACACAAAAATGCAAATCTATTATGTACAACTTGTTATTCCTTTTAAATATATAATACAATTATCATGGAAATTTCTTTTTTTTTTAATTTTTCTTCTCCCCTGGGGAGGTTTGGGAGGTTTGACAAAATGTTAGGACCAGGAGCTACCTCTTCTGTTCAGTGTGTTCAAAATCAGACATGACATAGCTGGGTGAACTCCCACTACCAATGCAAATAGTAACTGGTGCGTAACTCAAGAGTGTTAAGAGATCTATCAGTCTCAGAGAGGTTAAAGGGACATGCTCATGGACAGCTAATAAATGTCAGAGACAGGATCTGCAGTCTTCCTGACTGCAAGGTCAGTAATCTATCTCTTACACTGTGCTGCATTCCATGATAACTGTCAGTAATCTGTTGCTGAGTACATTTGGAATAAACAAAATGGTCCATATGCATAAACTGAAACCAGCAATTATTTCAACACCTCCAGTGTTATTCTGAGACTGCTTATTCCCCTAGTGCTTCAATCCAAGCCATTGCTACGGGATACTACCCTTACTGGAACACTGAAATATGGAACATGATTTTGACAATGTTAATTATGTTTACCATGGAGCAGAACCTTGCAATCATCTTGATAACTATATCCATTATATTTAGTCATATATTGTCTGGTAAGGCATTTAAGTGTATTTGAGTATCACTGAAAGGGTGTGTTTCTCAGAAGGAGAGAAAAATCATTAATTCTCAGAGGAGTGTGTGGTAGAGAGGAATACTAAATATACTTGCTTCGAATATGCAGCAATTATTAAATGTAACTTGCTTATCTCCTTTCAGTTAAAAAAAAGCTGGGTTATAAATCATAGACTGAGAGCTGGAAGGGACCTCAGAGACTCTTAAGTCCAACCTTCATTTTATAGATGAGGAAACTGAGGCACAGGCAAGCTAAAGAAATTATTGAAAGTTAAACAGTAATTACCTACATGGAAATGTGAACACATATCCTCTGACTGCAGAGTTAGTTCAATGCTCTTTCTACTAAACCAATGTCATCTTCTTACGCAGGGCACCAAGGTTTAGTGTGCTCTATGACCACAGACTATTCACTAGCCATACATCTTGTAAATGCCTGCCATTTGTCACTAAGGGGATTAGGCAAGAGAGGATGGATGGACTAGAACAAATCCATCATCACTGCTGAAAGAAGCATATGCTTTATTGATAGGGAGTCCATTCCATCATCTCTGAAGATGAAGGAAACTGCAGACACTACTGTGTAAAGTCCCCAAATAGACAGAGAATGGAGGGAAGAGGAGAGGAGAAAAAGACAAGTATGCCATATGCTTTATCATAAGATCAAAGGAAAACATTTTGTCAGGGATGCCCATTTTTTAGTGGAAAAACTACCCATTAGGACTGATTGTTCTAGATATGTGTCTGACTAGTTTACCCTCATAGATAAACTAAGATAAAAGTTATAAATAGGATGACTGTTGGCTTTTTGAAATGGAAAGGTATAAATATAGGTTCTACTCAAATTAATCCCATAGATAGAGAACACAGTAAGATTTACTGTCTTCATAAACAGTCTTAATAGAAAATGTATTATAACCAAGAAAAACAGATCCAAAATTAGATAACATAGGTTCAAATCCTAACCCTGCCATTCAGTATGAAGAGTGAGTTTCAATAACATCACTTGACTCTCTGATCCTCAGTTTCCTATTCAGGAAAATGATGAGGTTAGACTAGATGGTCTCTGAGTTCCCTTCCAACTCTAAAAGATCTATGATCCTATGATTATAAATCATTTCTAAACTCTCTTTCAAACCTGTGATGTGGTTTTTCCTCAGAGAACTGAACTAACATCAGAGAGTGGTGGTGATGGTGGAGTAGATAGAAGTTTAGAAAGAATAACTGCAGATACTGTGTGAAGTAGACATCAAAATGAGAGAAAACTGCTTTTCTAAATGTTCTACTTCAGGTGTCCTTAACCTTTTGTACATGTCATGGACCTCTTTGGAAGTCTGGTGAAGTCTATGAACCTTTTCTCAATATATTTTTAAATATACAAAATAAAATCCAATAGCAACAACAACATTTTGCGATGACTAACTTTGATAGACTTATCTCTGCTTAATAATGCAAGGATCTAAGTCAACTCCAAATGACTCATGATGGAAAATGCTACCCACATTCAGAAACAAAACAAAACTATGAAGTCTAAATGCATATTGAAGCATATTATTTATTCTCTCTTTTTTCTTCTTTCTCATGGTTTCTCCCATTGGTTCTAATTCTTCTTTACAACATGATTAACGTGAAAATATGTTTAATGTGAATGTATATGTAGAGCCTATATCAGATTGCATGCCATCTTGGGGTGGGGGTAGTGGACGGATGGGGAGAAAATGTGGAATTCAAAATCTTATGAAAGTGAATGGTGAAAACTAAAAATAAGTGAATAAATATTTTTTAAAAAGAAAAGAGTTGAACATATAAAAGAACAAACCACCAAGAATAATTTTTTAAAAAAATTCATAGGATTGCAAAGGAAACCAATTATATTGAAATATAATTAGCAAATTTTTTATTGTTATTTATTTTTAGTTTTCAACATTCACTTCTATAAAATTTTGAGTTCCAAATTTTCTCCCCATTTCTCCTCTACCTCCACCCCAAGATGGCATGCATTCTGATTACCCCTTTTTCCAATCTGTCCTCCCTTCTATCAACCGGCCACTCCCTTCTCTTATCCCTTTCCCTTCTATTTTCCTGTAGGGCAAGATAAATTTCTATACATCATTGCCTGTATATCTTATTTCCCATTTGCATATAAAATCAATTTTTAACCTGTTTTTAAAACTTTGAGTTGCACATTGTTTACATTCCTCTCTCCCCACCCACCTTCATTGAAAAGGCAAGCAATTTGATATACATTATAGACATGTAGTCATGCAAAACACTTCTGTAACAATCATGTTGTGAAAGGTTAACTGTATTTCCCTACATCCTATCCTGCCTCCCCATTTATTCTGTTCTCTCCTTTGACCCTGTCCCTCCGCAAAAATTTCTGCTTCTGATTACCCCCCTCCTCCCATTTGCCCTCTCTTCTATCCTTGTCCCTTCTCTTATCCTCTTTCCCCCAATTTTCCTGTATGGTAAGACAGATTTCTATACCCAACTGAGTGTGTGTGTTGTTCCCTCTCCAAGTCATATCCAGTGAAAGTAAGGTTCATTCATTCCCTCTCTCCTCGCCCGTCTTCTCCTCCACTGTAAAAATATGCCTCTTTTATGTGAGATAATTTACCCCCATTCTACCTCCCCCAATACATTCTTCTCTCACCCCTTAATTTTACTTTTGAGATATCATTCCTTTATGTTCAACTCACTCTGTGCCCTCTGTATACATACGTTTTATTTATATATATACATATATATATATATATATATATATATACATATCTGTATATAATTTCCAACTACCCTAATACTGAGAAAGGTCTCATGAGTTACAAATATCACCTTTTCATGAAGGAATGTAAACAGTTCAACTTTGGTAAGTCCCTTATGATTTTTCTTTCATGTTTACTTTTTCATATTTTTCTTGATTCTTGTATTTGAAAATCAAATTTTCTATTCAGCTCTGGTCTTTTCATCAAGAATGCTTGAAAGTCCTCTATTTCACTGAATTTCCATTTTTCCCCCGTAGCATTATACTCAGTTTTGCTGGGTAGGTGATTCTTGGCTTTACTTTGGAATATCATATTCCAAGCCCTCTGATCCCTTAATATAGAAGCTGTTAAATCTTGTGTTATCCTGATTGTATTTACACAATACTTGAATTATTTATTTGTGAGTGCTTGCAATATTTCCTTCTTGATCTAGAAACTGGAATTTGGCTACAATATTCCTAGGACTTTTCCTTTTGAGATCTTCTTCAGGAGGTGACCAGTGGATTCCTTCAATATCTATTTTCCCTTCTGGTTCTGGAATATTAGGGGAGTTTTCCTTGATAGTTTCTTGAAAGGTGATTTCTAGGCTCTTTTTTTGATCATGGTTTTCAGGTAGTCCAATAATGTTTTAAATTATCTCTCCTGGATCTTTTTTCCAAGTCAGTTGTTTTTCCAATGAGATATTCCACATTGTCTTCTATTTTTTTCATTCTTTTGGTTTTGTTTTGTAATTTCTTGATTTCTCATAAACCTTCCATTTGCTCCATTCAAATTTTTAAGGAATTATTTTCTTCAGTGAGCTCCTGGCTCTCTTTTTCCATTTGGTGAATTCTGCTTTTTAAGTCATTTTTCTCCTCACTGACATTTTGGAACTCTTTTGCCATTTCAGTTGATTTGTTTTTAAGGTGTTATTTACTTCACTATTTTTGTGTTTACTTTAGCAGGCTGTTGACTCGATTTTCATGATTTTCTTCCATCACTCTTATTTCTCTTCCCAGTTTTTCCTCTACTTCTCTTACTTGATTTTCAAAATCCTTTTTGAGCTCTTCCATACCCTATGACCAATTCATATTTCTCTTTGAGACTTTGGATGTAGGAGCTTTGACTCTGTTGTCTTCTTCTGGTTGTATGTTTTGATCTTTCTCGGCACCAATGTAAGATTCTCTGGTCTTATTTTTTTTTCCTTTGTTCATTTTCCCAGTCAGTCACTTGACTTTTTAGCTCTTTGTCAAGGTAGTACTCTGCTTCCAGTGTGAAGGTTATACTGTCCAAATTTCAAGGGTTTTGTGCCACTCTTTTATGAGATATTTCTATGGACCTACAAATTTTCAGGTTCTAAGGTTATATGATGAAAGGAGAGGTGTTTGCTCCCCTACTCGTATGTGCTTTGGTCTATGAGTAACCACAAGCACTCTTTTCTGCCTTGGAACTGTGAGGATTCCCTCTCTCCACCACTGCCATAAGCTCCATCATGCCAGTGCTCTTCCTTGCCCCAGGACCGTCACCCAGGACTGTGACCCAGATCCAAGAACAAACAAAGCAAGAGAAACCTGACTCAGAGCCATTGGATTCTGCTCCCCCCCCCCCCCACTGTCTGTGGGCCGACAGCTCCAGAAGAAGCCACTGCCACCGTTGCCCTGGGGCTGGAACTGGGCCAGACCTTGCTCCTCCCTTACCCAGGCCCAACAGATCTTTCCTACTGACCTTCTAAGGTGTCTTTGGCATTCTGGAGTTGAGAAGTCTGGAAACCCTCACAGCTGTCAGTGATTCAGTCCCAAGGCCTGATCCAGCCTAGTCCGTGATGATGTAGCCCACATTGGACTGAGATCGGTTCTCAGATGCACTGGTGCAACAGACCTTTCCTGTCAACCTTCCAGGTTGTCTTGGGCTTGAAATTTGTTTCACAGTCATTTTGTGGGTTCTGTTGCTCTAGAGTATGTCTATAGGTATTTGGAGAGGTATGGGGGAGAACTCAAACAAGGGTTTGCTTTTACTCTGCCTTTTTGACTCCACTCCAGCAAAATATTTCAAAACCCAGTTGATGGACACCAAGGTTAAGATCCCCTGATATTTTGATGATTCCCCAATTCCTTTGTATGAAAATATGCAGTGTCTTATGGTATTAAAGTGTTGAACTCTGGGGAGTGTCCAAGTACCCTAAAAGGTATATTTTTTTAAAATCTGCTTTTAAATTTATTAGTCCAAACTTCTTGCTAAAGTCTCTCTCAGATGTCTTTTAATGGATACAGAGGTGTTTCTGAATCCTCAAACATTGTACTGCATAAATATGAACTATGACATTTCCTGGAAAAAGGTTAGAGTGTGGGTCCTGTCTTAGAAAGTTTGGAAAAGATCATTAGTAGACAATTGGCCACGAGGTGATGACCATTTTTCACCTCAGCAAGCCAAGGAGACTGCTGCCTATGGCATATAGGGCTTAAGATATTTGTTGGTAGAGAGAGACCCTACATTGACAGAGTCACGAATCCTTGAAATCTGGAAGTGTCTTAGTAACTTTAATGAAAAAGAAACACACTCCACAGAGCAATTTTAAGAAGATGTGTGTCTGTTTAAAAAAAATCAAACAAACAGTTGGCTGTCACAGTTCCTACAAGATTATAAATTATTGCTCCAGGCAGTTTCAAAATGAATCCTAGGGTTCAAATGAGGACTACAGAACAGATGCAGCATGACAAAACAGCCCAGGTGGGGAAACACATCTAGTGATTTGTGGGATACTTTGATGACCCCTAAGTCTTCTCCAATGGCCTATCACTGGTTTCCCCTCTCCTCCCTTAACTAAATAACTTAAAATATTTATCATTGAAGTAACCTCTTCTCTGATTTCTACAACAGAGACAGAAACATTGTCTCCAGATGGCACTTATAGAAATCTACATTATTTCGCATCAGGGTACTCTAAACTTTGCCCAAGTGTCATATTAGCACATGTTAGTTTATCAAAGCAGTTAATTAATATCTTGGGTAGACCAGAGAGCTTTCACCAAGAGTTAAATTGGTCTTATACATATCAAAAACCCATGGCTGAAAGCAGAGGGAGACAAGAAAGTCTGTATGCTAATAATAATAATAATAATAATAGTAATAATAATAAATTTAATGTTCTTACATCTCTGAAAATATTGGTGTCACTCATAAAGACTAGGGAACAAAAATCTAATTCAAATTCAGTTGAAAACCAATATTTCTTTCACTAGCACATTATCATAGAATTGTTTATTCAAAATAACTAGCTAGAAGTCATAGCTTTGAGAAGTTAAGACTTTCTCAGGGTCACACAGCTAGTAAGTAATAAAGATAAGATGTGAACCCAGGTCATCCTAACTCCAATTCCAGCACTCTATCTATAAGCATACCACCAAAAAAATGTGTACTGTCCAGATTTTGATATGCAGCTTGGATGGAAAACCTATAGAATAGGTCCCTCTAGACAGGTATATATACCTAGTGGCTACTGCAAATGGACAATGAGCTGAGCAAACAAATAAACAGTAGGAGATCAGCTGCATATTGAAAAATTTCAAATTTCTTTGAATGATACCATGATCCTTTCTTGAATAAAGATACAATATTCGTCCAATGATGCTGTATGATGGCAAATCATAAACTCCTAGCCTCTGAAGAACTTAAATTGAGGAAGTCTTAGGACTTGTATTTGATTACTGGCTCTGCCACTTTATAGTGAGAAGAGAAAAAAGTAATATACCAAAGAGAAAAAATGGTTTATTAGTTATTCTACTGTTAAAGATGACAACTTCTTAATAAAGAAAACTAAAGACATACACTTTCAAATATTCCTTAAGAGTTCCAATCAGAAGTTTCAAAATTTCCTGGCTCCTTTTTGCACTTATGCATTGTAACAGTTGCTAACAGCCAAGACCATTTTCATCTGGGCCTCCCACTTTTCAAGAACTCTCACTTACATAACTCACTTAATCTGATCATTTTATTCTCCTTTGTAAAATGAGGGAATTGAGCCATATGACTTCTACTATCATCTGAATTTATGATGCCACCTATGACCACTGCAACAATCTGATACTGAGCCAGAAAGGCTTGAGGAGATAGGGTGCTTGGGCAGGCAAACAAAGGACAGAAAATTGCTAAAAGCGTGGCTATTTTTTTTTTTCCATGATTCCTCTCTACTGTCTTCCTAAGAGAATGATCCTCATTTCAGGATGGTGTAGGTCAGCAGTGTCAAACTCAAATCGTTTCCTGGCAGGCTGCATATTGACATAGAAAATCACAAATTAGCATTATATCTATGCTGTTTTTCTATTTATTTTGTAGAACATTTCCAAATTACATTTTAATCTGGTTTGGAATCACCTGTGATTTTTGCAGACTGTGAGTCTGATACCTTTGGAATAGGGGATTTAATTTATCTGCATCTCCATTTATTTTCTTCTGTAATACGAGGGATTACCTTTTTAGATTCTTTCATCTCTGATCATATATAATGTACTGTCCCTCAAGTTACATCACAGGTTGTTGCTGTTATTTGTTTATCACAGGAACTACCTTATACATGGACAACCCAGTCCTTATAAAAACCAAGTGAGAAGTGTGGCTTAAATTGACACAGAATCTAGAGATGTATGAATGTCCTGTGTGAGTGCGTGTCTGTCTGTCTGTGCTCTTTGTTTCTTCTTTAAAGTAGTGAAAGTTAGACAGCTAACTACTGTTACAAAGTAAAAGTGGTGTAAACATAATATCAAAGAAATTCATTACAAAAGGGGAAAATAGCACCTGCCCTGAAATGAGGAGGACCTGAGTTCAAATCTACCCTCAGACAGTTAACACTTACTAGCTGTGTGACTTTGGGCAAGTCACTTAACCCCAAATTGCCCCCTCCAAAAAAAAAAAAGACAACAAGAAAAAGGGTAGACCAGTCATGAATGAGAGTGAGCAATAACCAGTAGACAAATGAAGGGTTTTAATAGTATATACACATGCAGAGGATGGAGCACTGAATCTGGAGACAGGAACATCCGAGTTCAAATCTAGTGTCAGACCCTTCCTAGCTCTGTCTGCCTCAGTGTATTCATCTTTAAAAATCAAGATAATAATAGCAACTACCCCCTTCCTGGGTATCTATGTGAAGATAAAATGAGATGGTATTTGTGGTGAAGTACTTTGCAAGTATTATATGTAAATATTAGTAATCATTAATTGTGATCAGTCTTTCATTGAAGGAAAAACTGTAATCTCTTCTTGTTTTTCTTGTATATCAAGTAGAAAAGTAAATTCGAGAATAGAGACTTTGTACATTCTAAATTGAATTAAATGTTTCGGACCTGTAATGAGAGTGAATGTGCCTATTTCAACATTTTCAATTTGATTAGCAAAAATGAATGGAAAACATATAATAATACTTTTTAAAAAGTTCGTGAGGATTAAGAAATTCCCAAAGGAATTTTTAATCCCACATCTCTATAGTTGCAATAGTCTCAGGTTCTCCTTCAGAGAAGATAAGAGTCTTTAATTTTTTTCTAATGCTTCGCTGGACCTGTAGAACAAAGACCCAAGGATTGTCCACTTCAATCATTTTAACTGCTATTTCTAAATTCAAATGATCACAAATGATCTTCCATGCTTGAAGTGCATGGAAGCCTTACATTTACAAACAAGCAATGAAATTTAGCTTTGTACCCATAAGGAGAGCAAAGCAGTTTCCTAAGGTCCCAATCTCCCAAGAATCCATTAATTATTGGAATGGCTGAAAACTAAAGTTTAATGCTACATTGTACAGTGGGAAAAATCAGTGCAAAACTTCCTCTTGTTGAAGTTTGTTTCATATTAAAAAAAGAACAAAACTTAGCATAGTGTAGATTTTTTTTGCTATCACAAATTGCCACGATGACTCATGGAGGTTCATTATATATCCCATTCTTTTTTTTAAGTAGCAAGGACAAGCCAAGGGTACATAGTCTGTGGAGGACCAACTCATAAAGGGCATCATGTAATTAATTAATAACCCTCTCTATCTAAACCTGTGCCTTATTTCTTAATTTTAATTAAGATTTCATTGTGAAACATTTAGGTAACAACATAGAGATTGCTCCCAGAGAAAGAAATCAGGGCCATGCTCTCCAGACCCACCTAGGTTTGTCTACATAATTGTATTGAAGATATACTGCATCTTGATGCAACGCAGTTATGAGGCTTGCAACAACTGAGTTTTAGATGTTGTTATGCCACTCATCTGGGGTTATGGTGTAGGGTCGTAATTCTGAGCTGAATAAAGTATATGAGAGGTCTTCTTCATTTATTCTCAGAAAATTCTCCTTCCCCTTTCAATAAGACAATTGGATTTCTCAGTAACAAGTAATGGCTGTATTGGTTTTTATAGAGAGGATTCTCCTCCTTGAGATGTAGAAAGTTTCTTCCAAAGAAGCCACAATGAGGAATGGAGTCTCTTTCCTATCTTTTTGCTTCTCTTTCCTGGAAGGAAGCATGTGGTGCCTGGCAAATAAATTCACAGTCACAGGAAATGGACTGTTAAAAAGTTGAAGAGGGATATTTCTCTGTAGGATCTGCCATGCTCCCTTTTTTCTTTCAGTCTCACTGTTTTGAAAGTCTCTCAGTTCCTGCTTCTTAATCTTGACAGGTGCATTTCTTCAGGTCACTTTGACTGTAGGCCTGAAATGAATCTAGTGAGCACAATATAGTTCTCCAGCTGTAGTCCAAAAAATGCCCGATCACAAACATCAAGTGCCATTATCAATTCTTTGAATGTGCCAGCCTGAAGACCAATGGAAAAAGATTAGCAATCATTTGGACCTGAGCCATGGCACTGTATTCTAACACTCTTTTTTTTTTTCCTAATTTCTTATCCCTTTCATAAATCCAGATTTTTTTTTTTTGGCACTGAGGAACTGGGATACTGATGAAAAATATCTAATTACATTTCCTATAATTTCAATGAAAATAGCTAAATTATTCAACTATTTGTTATGTCCTTCAATAATAATCAAGGATACATATGCCAAACAGAGCATTGATCAAAAGACATAAGCCATAAACCTGTAAAATGTTTTGCATAATTCCTCAAGATGTAGGGGAAAATAATTTTATCTCCTACTGTGAAAAATCAATCCATAGCTGTGTCTCCATTTCCTTTCACCCTGAGAATGATTCAATTTGATATTTTGAAATATTTTTGAGAGCCTGATTTTTAAAAGACAAGTTTATTTTTTTGCAGTTTTTTTCAATTCAAACTGCATTTACTTCACAGCATAATTCACTTTATCTCATCCTAGTGCATATATGATATTTTCTTTGTATTACTCTCCTTACTTTCTTCTTTCCCCCACCCACAGACACTGATTAAAAAGGTGTTATATTATAAATGGAATGGAAAAAGCACAGTACTTACTAAAGTCAGGAGAAGCATGGCTCCCATTATGGCCCTAGCACTTAATAGCTATCTGGACCGAGGCAAGTACTTTAGCCTCTCAGATACTTAGTTTCTTCAGGCTTAAAAATGTACCACCTAGGTGTCCATGGACCTTCAGCTAAAATATGGTTCAAAATTCTGCCAGGACTCACCATTATGGGCATGTTTGATGAACTCAGGACTTACTGCTATCATCTAAAAGTACACAAATGGAAGCAACAAAATGAGAAACGCCCATCAACAAAACCAGTAGAATATGATGGAAAGGGACAGGTGGGTCTCTGGAGTTAATCATTATTATTAGTCTAAGTGTTTGGAGAACATGTAGGACTGAGGAGTCATAACCTGACTCATCTGCCCATCTGAAAGCTTATGTCTGATGCACATTAAATAGAAAACAACTAAAAAACACACTCCCTCATAGGGTTATTATGACAAAAGCACTCTGTATACTTTAAACAGCTATACGAATATAAAATTTTAAAAAGTAACATTCTATTACTAACATTTATTGGATTAGCAATATGTTTTTCAAGAGCCTTTGTTTTGCTTTCTATATTGTTTCATCATGCATATTTAGTAAGTCACTCTTGCTTTCACCTTAAATTAAATAAAACATTTGTTTTGATGCAAGTCTTCATCCTGGGGTGATTCAAGGTAAAGTAAATATGTCTGAGTTTCAAGAAATCATCACCTAATTCAGCAATAAAATGTTAGCTGCTCCCTAACAAATGTGTCTGGTTTGTCAGTATTTCTGTAACTAGGCCAATATGTTTGTATGTATGTTTAGATTCATGAATTTATGCCAGAGCAGTATTTCATGGCAGATGCCACTGAAATACTTTAATAATAATAAGCTTATCATAAATATAGAGTTGTTGTTCAGTTATCTGAGTCATATCTGACCCCATCTGGAGTTTGCCATCTCCTCCTCCAGATCATTTCACAGATGAGGAAACTGAGGCAAACAGGGTTAAGTGACTTGCTCAAGGTCACACAGCTAGTAAGTGTCTGTGGGCAGATCTGAACTCAGGAAGATGAGTCTTCCTGACTCTAGGGCCAGTACTCTATCCACACTGCCACTTAGCTGCCACAGACATAGAATTAGAAGGGACCTAATTCAAACCCCTCATTTTTTCAGATGAAACTCAAATAAAGAAAATAAAATGACTCATCTAACATTATACAAGTAGTAAGACAGGGGAGACTGGAATTCATGTAATTTCTCATCACCATCCCACACCAAACCCTTCAGTAATATTGGTACCCAGGACCTCAGGCACTTATGACTTCCTTAGGAATACAAATGACACAGGAAAAGCCACCAGAAAACATAAACACCCACCACTTCGGTGATCCATCTCAGAAAGATCGTCCCAACCTTGCTATCTCTTCTTCATTAAAAGAAAATCGTCTCAGCCAAGGAAGACTCTCCTAGAATTTGTTAGCTGTAGGCAGCCCCAAAGATGCTGCTGTGTATACAGCTCAGGACCAACAGCAATAATCATAGTACTTCAGCTCACAGTTCTGCCTTTCTGACTACAGTAACACTACAAGGAAGAAAGACTTTGCTATGCACAGAATACTCAAATTAAGGTTTAAAAATGTGGATATGGAAGTTTAGAGTCTTGGAGAGTTGGCTGGGTTATGGAGTTTAGTTGCTAGCAACAGTCACAGATATCATTTGTCAGGAGTAGAACTTGAAACCAGGCCTGCCTGACCCCAAATTTGACTCTTCAAACATTATGCCATGTTGCTTCTTGGACTTTGATTATGTTCACCCTAAGACAAGGGTTCCTAACTCTGTGTGTGCATGTGTGTGTATGTGTGTGTGATCTGAACTCCTTTGATAAGCTGCTTAAACAGATATATTCCTTCTAAGAATAATTTACATACAATAAAATACATAGGATTATAAAAGAACTCAAGTTATATTGAAATATAGATTAATGTGGGTTAAGAACCTCTGCCCTAAGAAAAGGATCATCTCTAGAGTACTAACAGGATATACTAAATGTATATGTGATCTTGTTGACAAAGATGATCCTAGCAACAATGTAGATCATACATCATCAATGCCTGGATAGTCCCGTGTGACTCTTGTCCATGTCCTCCCATCAATTTGTCACAAAGAATCCACTCCATATACTGAAGGCCTTCTTCAATTTCTCTTAATATCTTGAAGTAGATTGCCTATGTGTTCTGCTTGTATGATATATCATAATAATAAAAATAATAGCTCAAATTTATATCATAATCATCATAGAATTACAGTTGGAAGTTCAATTGTTCCAACCACTATTTAAATCATCCCAAGTCCCTCTTTAAAGACTTCCAGAGATGCTAACCTCTTATTTTTCTATTTTTGGGGGGGCAGGGGAGGGGCAGGGTGTTCTACCTGTTGGAAAATGTTTCCCTTATAAGTAGCCTAAGTATGCCTTCATGTAACTTTATGTAATGGTAAGGGAATCTGAAGATCTTCCCTGCCCCTTAATAGGCCTAGAAAATTTGAAGATATTTCCTGTCCTTTAATGGGCCTCACTTGGAGCCCAACAAGAGAAGCTTGCTTAGGGGAGGCTTGTTTTTCAGGAAGGCCCACACCTTTTGTTATTTTGTAATTAGGCAGGGGGTCACGAAAGTTGTGATGTCCTCTGACCCTGAAGAAGTGTGTGTAGACAGACAGATGGATGTATGGATGGATAGATATATGGAGATATATAGCTATAGCTATAGATATAGCTATAGAGATAGAGATAGAGATATACCATGAGGTGAGGTTTTGCTTTGGGGCTCACTTATGGGAAGAGTTGTGTGATTTGGCCAGATGAGACTCTGGGCAGCTGTTGAGCCCCCCAGCTTTGAAAATCCAGATGTTGGTGTTTCTTTCTCTGGTAACTAATTTTGTATGTATGTAATGGTCAGACATCTAGAAGCCCTGTCTGTTAGTCTGTTGAATTATGTTATTTTCTCTGTCTGTATTTTTTTGTTTGCTTGTAATTTCTGTTTGTACTTTCTCTGAAGTTCAGGGTGCTGATTTTTCCCCTGAACTAAGTAAAAGATATATATGTTTGATTAAAGTAAGACTGTTAACCCTTTTTGAGTTGCTTTTCTTTAGAAAAGCAGATGAAAAAACTTGTGCTAGTAGCCATCCTAGGTATGCTAGGGTGTTTGCTGTTACACTTTGCCCCACACTTTGGTTTACAGAAACTCTAGGGCCACACAGAACAATTTTTATCTCCTGTCCATATGATAAAGTTTCAAACATGAATGTATCTGTCAAATCCATCTTACATGTTTTCTTCTCCAGGTTAACCATGCTAAGTTCCTTCAACCAGGCTTTTCATTTATCTCACCATTACTGCTCTTATTTCTGTAGACATCATCCAACTCGTCTTTTAAAATGTGACACCCACACAATCCAGCTGTGGTTTGACTAGAATGGAATATAGCAACTTTCTCAGTCATGACACTAGATTTCTATTAAGATAATAAAAATCTGAATTAGCTTTTTGGAGGACTGCCAATTCACATTGTTAACCCACATTTTTACACGTATTTGAAAGCCACATTTGCCCTATTATAGGTTTAGAGAGTTTGTTCATTAAACCCAAGTGTAACATTTTACAGTTATCTTGGAACAATAATCCAAGAAAAACAAGATTATGAAAAGAAAGTCAACCAAATAGAAAAGGAGATCCAGAATGTTAAGGATGAAAACGACAACTAAAAAATGAGAATAGGGCAAGGGTAAGCTATCTAAGCTATAACAGATCAAGAAATAATAAAAACAAAATACAAAGAATGAAAAAAATAGAAGAGAATGTGAAACATCTCATAAGAAAAACAACTAATCTAGAGAAGAGATAAAGAAGAGAAAACATAAGAATAATCAGACTACTTGAAAGCTATGATTTTTAAAAAAAATGTCTTGATACAATAATACAAGAAATAATTAGAGAAAATTGTCCGGAAGCATTAGAACAAGAGGGAAAAGTAGAAATAAAAAAAATACACTGATCACCACCTGAAAGAGGTCCTATGAGAAAAACCCAAAGGAATATGATAGTCAAATTTTGAAAGCTTCAGCTCAAGGATAAAATATTACAAGCAACAAGAAAATAACAATTTAAACATGGCGTTGCCACAATTAGAATCACGTGAGACCAAGTGGCAGCAACACTAAAAGACCACAGGTCTTAGAACACTATATATTGAAAAGCAAAAGAACTAGAGTTCTGGTCGTAAACATTATACCCAGCAAAGCTAAGCATAATCCTGAATGAAAAAAAAAAAAGGATATTTAATGAATTGCCAGATTTTCAGGATTCTGTTAAAAGCAACAGCAACAACAACCGCCTGTTTAATAGAAGATTTGACATACAAGTGTCAAGAGGAAATAAGGTACATACCAAAAAGTAATTACAAGAGATTCTATAAGGGTAAACTGTTTACCTTTTATGTATATAAAACGTAAAATGTATGTCCAAGATCGTTATTAGTAATTGGGTAGTTCAAGAGAAAGACTGAAGTAGACCTGAGTATGATATAGCTTTAAAAAATAAAACCATTTAGGAATAGTTAAAAAAAAAAAAAGTAATTATCTTATATAAATGAGGTGTGAGAGGAAGAACTGACACATAAGAATTAGATGGTAAAGGAGGACTGTTGGCTCTAGAAACCTACTTTTATCACAAATGGGTTCAAGAGGGAACAATGCATATATATCTAGAATAGTAGAAAAGTCTTCTAAATTCAGAAGAAAACACTAAGGGTATAGGGATGGGGGAGAGGATAAATGAAGGATCTCTAGATAAGAGTGTGAGGGAATAGGCTAAAGAGGGATATAGAAGGGAGTTTAGATGAATGAGAATGGGAGAACAAGGGAGGGATCACTGGGAGGATAAGGGAGGGATCTTTTGAGGGGTGATGAGGGAATAGGTCAAAAGGAGGTATAGAAGGGTGTTTAGATTTATGGGAGGGGGAGGATAAGATAGCGATGGGGGAAAGGGGTTAGTTAAGTAATAGGAGGGCCAAGTAACAGGTAAAAGTAAACTAGAGGAGTCAGGGATAGGAAATAAGAGATATGAACAAACAAACATAAAAACAAAAATCAAAAATATATTTTGTTAAGGAAAGTATATGTTTATATATGTATGTGTATACATGTGTATATATGCATATGTGTGTGTATCTATATATTAATATATCCATGCTTAACTGTAGCCTTTCAGGAGTGGGGGCGGGAAAGGGAGGGAAAAGAACAAAGTAAAAAGTTCACAGCAGAGAACAAAAGAAAACTTAAAAGAAAGCAAAGAAAAGATGGACAGCTATAACAAAACATAGTATTTAATGCACTGGTTTTCTTGAAATGGAAATTTATTGCTACATATTTTGAATCCTCTCTTTTGTTCTACTGTGCATATGACATGTTTTTTTTCTTTTCTTATTTCATATTTAAGTTTATAATGCTTCTTTTTTTGTTATTGTGTATTTGTTTTAGTACTTAAGTCTAAAATTTTAAAAAAAGATTAAAAAATATGCCTTGCTGTCCCATCTTCCAGGCTCTTATTCTGATGTACAAAGATGTTGTGAGAAATTATTAAATACCTTGCTGAAATCAAGATATGCTATGTGTATGGCACTCCCTGGTAATCTTAGCCTCTTTTAAAGCATTGTTCAGGTGCCTTCCCTAATCTCCCCTCACCAAGAGTTAGTGCTTTCTCCACTAAACTATATCGAAACTCTGTATTTGCTCCCTATTAATTTTGCTCATATTTATCTGTGAATATGTTTTCCCCCTGTATTGCATATTATAAGCTGCATACTCTAAGTGGCTTAAACACAGTGTTTATATTTCCAGCATCTCAAAGATTAAGTAAATGTTCTGCTCAGCTATATAATAAAGTGGCAAGCACACTACACCACTGACATCACAGGACTGTTGCTTATAAAACTAGACCTCTGAAGCTGGACTCTAACTTCATTCCCTTACAGGTAACCATCTTTATCAGGGAGCAAAGTCATCTGAGCAATCTGTAAGTCATGCTCATACTGTGCTGCCAGTGCTGGGTGCATGACAACCTCTGGAAGTGCAAGAGCAACAAACTCTAAATTAGGGTCTCCAATAAGTTTTCTAGCAAGCTAAAGGAAGGGCCTCTCAAAGTTGCGGTTACTTTTGGTTAAGATGGCATAGTATCAGAGATTCTTGTTCCTATGGAAGACAATTAATTTTGCCTTGACTTTACTGTCCTTAACAGCCAGTTTGTTGCCATATAGCACGATAGGGATATTTTCACATACTGATGCCAGATTTCTATGCCAATTAGGTACATTCTTGTAACACTTGATGTTATATCAGATATTGTAATGGCACACTGAACATGGATGTAATAACCATCTCCCAGACTATCAAACTTCTCTTGGCCAGCTGTATCCTATACATTGAATTTAATAGGACCTCTGTTAGTATGAAACAGGAGAGGATGGACCTCAACACTCAAGGTGGCTACATACTTCTCAAATTTACCAGCCAAGTGAAGTTTTACAAATGTGATTTTTTCCAGTACCTCCATCACCAATTAATACAAGTTCGAACTGCACTTGGGGTTCTCTTTGGGCAGCCACCATGATAGTTATTCTAGAAGTGTCTCCATCTTTGCCTGACTGAACCAACTAACTCTTCAAGATGACTCTAAACAATCACCACGTCTCTTTTGAATCCCTTTACATTGTAAAAAGCACTTTCTTTACAATAATTCTATGAGGTAGATAGCATAAGTTTTATCATTGTTTTTTACAAATACTAAGACTGAAGCTCTTGGAGAATAAAGGTCATCCTTGTCAAATGGCAAAATGAGTATCAAGCTATTTGTTTCAAATTAAGGCCCTCCGGAGCATTTTAACTTTGCCTGTATCAGTTTTCCTTATTTCATAAAATTCAGATACCCTAATGCATGTAAATCTCAAGCACTCATCAGCAAATGATTTAAAACACTGGTCACCAAAGCGGGGTGTTTCCACCCCAGGGAATATTGCAAGCAAATCCATTGTGATAGGGGAAGAAAATATGAGAACTGAAAAAAAAGCAGCACTGCTGTTCAACGCACTTGCAGTCAACATGGGGCTGTGCTGCTCTTTTTCTCTCTGCCTATACCCTGTATAGGCTATGTTAGACAGTCAATCACCTCTCCCTCTGTCTTCCAATATCAAACCTTGCTCTTTGTTTGCACCATGACCTCCAATCCCTCAAACTTAATTTTCCTCCTAGGCCATGGTCCCTGCATAAGCTATACCATCCTTTCTCCATCTTGACTTTTACTCTACACTGCTTTCTGATCTTGAGTTCCTTTCCCCCTTATCATTTCATTCATTGTGTCTTACTAAGCTATAGCCTTTGATCACTCCCACCACCTGCTGCTTTTGGTCATACACATATGCTGCAATACCTCTACCCCTCCCTAATTAATTTATCATCTCACCACAATGGTTCTTCCAAAACTTCTCATTCTTCCTCAAATTTCTCATACTTCTTCCTCTCCTTCACCTTCTCAAGTTTCATATATTGCCTTATATCTTCCTGAAAAAAATAAGGTCATTTGCCAAAGGTCCCTTTTTTCCCCTCCTACTCATATTACTCAGATGCTTTGTCACTAGTTTTTCCTTTACCTTTGTCTCACATGAAGTGGTGGCCCTTCTTGCCAAGGTAAACCCTCACATATTCACAATGACATTCTATCCCATCTTCTCCAGCAAAACGACTCCTCTGTCATTCTTACTGTCTCTCATATTTAATCTCTCCCTGTCTACTGGCTGCTTCCCTATGCCTACAAATATGCCCATGTTTCTCCCTCCTCAAAACGCCCTCATTTTCATCCTTCCATCACCACTATCATCATATCTTTCTTGCCTTGTATGATTAAACTTTTTGAGGAAGTCATTGACACTGGATGCCTCCACCGCCTTTCCTTTCCCTCTCTTATTAACTCTACAATCTAGTCTTAAACTTCATCATTCCACTAAAACTCTCTCCAAAGTTATCAGTGATCTTTCAACTGCCAAATCCAATGGGCTTTTCTCAGTCCTTAATCTTCTTGACCTCTCTGTAGCCACTGACAAAGCTGATCACCCTGTCCTCTTTTATACTCTTTTCTCTCTAGATTTTCAGGACACCATTTTCTCCTAGTTCTTCTCCTACCTACCAGAGAGCTCTTTCTAAGCCTTCTTTGCTTTATCCTAATCCAAGCTGTACTTTCTATCTGTAGGTATGCCCCAGGGTTCTCTTCAAGGCCTTCTTTTCTTTCTCTTTATGATATCACTAGGCAATCGCATCAGCTCCCATAGATTTATCTCTATGTTGATGACTTTCAGATATATTTATCCAGCTATAATCACTCTATTGACCTGCAGGCTCACATCTCCAATTGTCTTTCAGACATCTTGAACTGAAAAGCCAATAGATAAGTATTTTAAACTCAGTATGTCCAAAACCGAACTCATTTTCTTTCCCCCTAATAACCTCCTCCAACTTCCCAATGCCACAATTCTACTATTCCCCCAGGTCTGCAAACAAGGAGTCATCCTCAGCTCCTCACTCTCGCTAACCACCGCCATGTACGTGTGCGCGCGCGCACGCACACACAGACACACACACACACGCACGCACATACACAGTCCTACCCAAATGTCAATAAAAATATATAATTGGTAGATAGATATGAAAAGCAAGTACCATGATTTAGTTAGCACTGCCAATGATAAACATCTTTTATTTGAATCTGTGCATTTGGGGGAGGTATTTTTTTTTTTTTTTGTTATGACAACTGTTAAAATCAAGTGAGGAAATAAACTGAACTTAAGACCAGACTTTAAAATCATTGTATTGCAATCAATACTTTCAAAAACTTACATTCAAATCAAGATATTAATCAAGATTAAATCAAGATTTTCTATATGCAATCACATTGCTATCACTCAAAATAGGAGCTCATGGTATGGATGTTCAAGCAAATAGGTTTGTCAGTTACCATTAATAAATAAAATGAAAATATTTAATATTGTTTATCTTTATCTCATTCTCTTTAAAGATTTTGCATATGTTTCATAAAACACATACTATATTATTAGTTCACTAGTACATGCAGAAAATTTATAAATAAAAGCAAATGTATATGGGATAAATGTCAAGAATTATTCCAACAAAGTTTGGAGATCATTGTCTTAGGAGAAATGTTTAGAGACCGGAGACCAGAGCTGTTGTTAACAGCATAGCTGACATCTTCCTGGGGAAACACTGTTTAAGAGCAACTGGAAGAGGGGGAAATTTTGTTTAAAGGGATGTAGAAGCATATCCAAATTGAGCTTAATGTGTTTTAAGAGTTTTGCCCATAGCCCTGCTTCTGATTCAAGCAAAAGATGATACCTCAAAATGCCATATGGTCTCTATAATCCCTAGAAAGTTGATTATTCAATATGTAATGTAATTATTCAATATGTAATGTCTCATGATTTCTCACAACTTCTAAGTATGGTAGAATTATATTAGTTCTTTGATGACTGTGCTTCATTGAATATAATCTTAATGAAAATGGACTGATAAAGAGAAAGTAAGTTTCTATCAACACCTGCAAAAGCAGAAAACTTCTTCTTGATAATGAAAATACTGGTGTTCAAGGTTCAGGGAGATAATTCAATATTCTGTATTTAAACTACAGATCTGATAAATGCATGTGCTCAATCATGCACTCCTTTGAAAGTCAATCATCCAGATCAAAATTAGTGAGTACAGAAATGCTTAAGAAAGTAGAACACAAAAATGAGAATTTATTATTTTAGAGAAGAGAACATTGTGCTTTATAGGGTTACTTTTCATCTGATAGTCCTGAGCTACTGGTAATTTTTTTTTCCTTTAAGTTTCAGTTTCAAGTGCACTTCATTTCTAGCTCCATTCTTCCTGTCTGCTTATGCAATAATGAATACACTCTGGCCAGTACCTCTTATAATAATAACTCTGATTTCCTTACAGTGGGAGCTTCTTCAGACATTGTGCTCAATCTAAGAAGAGGGAAAAGAAGTGTTTTTTTCTGTCAAATACTAAAGAGACTGGTCACGATTTCATCACTCAATTGATTCATCATAATTATCTTCATGATTAAAGACCATAGTCTCTAACCTAAAGAAACCTTTTTTAATATAGATAAGCATGGGGTAAGATTGCACTGAAAAACAGAAATGAGATATGCAGCATAATAATAAAGTATTGGGGTTAATTCTGAATGAACTTATTAGAACTTGAACATCCATACCATGACTATTTTCCCCTAAAAAGCAGGAGTTTGTTAGATGATTTTAGTCACCTTGCCCCTATTCTAGATAATCTCTGGACTGGCCAACGGATGCAGGCCCATGTAATGTCTCATGATTTCTCACAACTTCTAAGTATGATAGAATTATATAAGTTCTTTGATGACTGTGCTTCATTGAATATAATCTGAGTCACTAAGAATTTTAATTAAGTAAATAAATTAAATTAAAGATCATTTTTTTAGTGCAGAAATTATATAATCCTAGGGCACTACTTTTCCAACAGATTGAAAATTATCTTATTGGCTTGTAGATTTGGAATTTCAAAGGACCTCAGACATCATCTGGTTCAAGACATTTGTATTATAGACAAGGGAAATGAAGCACAAAGAAATTAAGTAACACACCTCATATTAAAGTAACTAGTAAAACCTGGATTCAATCAATTAATCACCAAATATTTATTTATGTAACAAACACTATGGTTGGGACTAGAGACGAAAGTTCAAAGAATTAATCAATCCTTACCATAGAGAACTTCCATTCTAGTGTGGGAAAGAGCTACATATATATGTTCATACGCACAGATACATACATCTGTATTTCCCCAATGACACTTTCTCTCTTAGTAAAGATCCTTTTCTGGCTATTATGTTCCTAGCTTCCCCCTCTCTTCTAATGAACAGGAGGGAGGACACTAAAAGTTAGAGACTTCAGAAATTCCCTTCAGGAAGGGCTTCAGAATGATGGTTCTTGTGTATATACATAAAAAACAAGGATGATTCTATGGCACAGAGATAAGAGCAAGTGAATTCCAAGCATGGGGGACAGCCACTACAAAGATATGGAGATGGGAGATGGGAATGTAGTGTAAGAAACAGAAAGAAGGCCAGTTTGGTGGATTGCAGAATTGGAGGAGGGGAGAATAATGTCCAGTAAGGCTGCTAAGATAAGTTGGGGTCATATTGTATAAAGCCTTTAATGATAAATAGAGGAATTTATTTTTGATCCCAAAAGCACTAAAAAGCCACCGGAGTTGATTGAGTATGGCAGTCACATGGTTATATCTTTGCTTCAAGAAAATTACTTTGCCAAGTCTCTTGATTCTAAAAGCATTGCTCTTTCTAGGTCAAGTGACTATCTTAAAGGGGACATTGTGGATTTTGTAAAGTTGTAAAACTTAGAAGACAAGAAACAAAGTTGGACGAAATCCATAAGATTCTGAGTCCAAGTTTCCACCCAATGACACAATACAGTTCATAATATATTTATTATGGCTCCAGGAGAATGTTAGATTCCAATCTCTGTTCAAGTTAATATTTTTGACTCATATTTGATAACATAATTGCTTTTGCTTGCAGGTAGGTGGCGCAGTAGATAGAGGGCAGGTACTGGAGTCAGGAAAATGAATTCAAATCTGGCCTCAGACACTTCCACAAGATGTGTGACCCTGGGCAGGTCATTGACCACATTTGCCTCAGTTTCCTCATCTGTCAAATGAACTGGAGAAGGAAATTTCAAACCACTCCAGTATCTGCCAAACAACAACAACAACAAAGCAAATGGAGTTTCAAAGAGTTAGATAGGACTGGAAGCAACTCAGTGACAATAACAACTGGCCAGGTAAAACTTGACCAAATGTGGAGAGCTGTCTAAAGCCACTGGAGAAAAAGGAAAAAAATCCTCTAATGTTAATGTACTTTTATAAAGGTCTATTGGTATTAAAAATTTCAGATTATATCTGACTATTGAGAAATAGAATGAACAGGACAAGTAGTCCTTTAAAAGTCACTTGGGTAATACTCAACCTTTCAAAACCTTGCTTTGATGACTGAAAGGCAGAGAAAAGTATCAGAATTAGTCCCTTCCTCCTCCCAAAGTGGATGTTAGAACTAATAATCATAATTATTTTAAATGGCACTAAATGTTTTTCATATTTGGGAAAGGAGTGTCTTTTGCAATCGGACAAATTAATACATATTAGCAAACATTTTACAGCATTAGTGGCCCTTAACAAGAAAGAAGCTGTTTAAAAGACTGGGCTAGTAGGCAGACATAAGTTTAACTATAAAGCAATGTGACTCATATAGAGATACATATGGGTCAGAATATAAATAAGATAGTAGGAGAGAGCTGTACACTTATTCCAATATTAGTCCCATTTCACAACAAACAGTATGCTATTAATTGTTTAAATATAAAATGTAAATCTTTATTAACAATAACAAATATCAAATAACAATGACCTATATTTACATTTTAAGAATAAAGGAGAGTGTTAGTTGAAAAAGGTTTGAAGGAACACAAATACATACAAAAAAAAGAGGGCCTTTATTCATCTTAAATTTATACTATTCTCAACTATTATCGATTGATATTTAATTTTTTCTTTAGAACATACCTTAAAAATTCTACATGCTGAAAGAAAACACTCCAGGCTCAACTCATAAATACCCTACCCAATTCTACTGGATTCATTGAAGGTTATGAAGTATTAGAATTTGTCACTGGAACCTGGTTACTTTATACATCAAAATCCTTTAATTGCAAACTACAATTACTCAGTTAAGATCTTGCCCATTCATCCCATGGAGTTTACCATCTAGTAGGGAACATAAAGAAACAGTTCCAACTTATCAGTAATAACAGCTAGTATTTATATAGTGTTTAAAGGTTCACAAAGAATTTTATATAGTATTTCACAGATCCTCACAACAACCCTGGGAGCCAGATGCTATGATCATCCCCATTTTTTACATGAAGAAACTCAGGCAGGCAGGGGTTAAATGACTTGCCCAGGATCACACTGCTAGTTAGAGTCTGAGACTATATTCTCAGGTATTCCCGACTCTAGGTCCAAAGGATGGATAAGAACTGAACAGGTGATTCTCAACCAATGTTAAGTTAATGACTATCCTTTCCAAGCTGGAGCCAAGAAAACATATCAAGTTCTGTCTGCTTAAAACTGAATTTAAAACGTAACAAACATGGCAACTCCCTAGACAATATTTCCCCAATGACACTGTTTCTCTATTAGTAAAGACCTTTCTGGCTATTATGCTCTTAGCTTCTCCCTCTCTCTTAATGAATAGAAACATCTATATTTCATTGCCTTGTTTACTAACCTTTCTGCTTCTGCTACATATCATTGGCAGCTAACTATTTGACTTTCTATTTCAGGAAAGACCTTAGAAAAAGAAGTTCAGTGCTTTGGTTAATATTGCCAGAGAATTCTTCCACCAACTCAGAACTGATTGTTCCCTAACTGATTTTGACAACTGGGCCCAACCTGACACTGACTTCCATTCTGACGATTTTGAGACAAAACAACTCATTAAGGTTGAGTTTATGTGTCCTTTGTATTTAGAATTTCTTTTTCTGAATGGCAGTGACTACCTGACATTGTTTGCAGATATTAAACAGGAATCACAATAAAATCATAGCTACCACAGGAAAGTTTTATTCTGGATAAAGATACATCTTCATAACACTACCCTCTACTATTTTGCAAAGGTGGGAAATCCATAGTGTTGAAACACTGCATATGTTTTCAGATTTCATTTATATTTTGATTGGTTTTTATATTTTTTTTAAATCTCTTCCTTTGTCTTAAAATTTGTTGTTCATAACATAGCTTTATGGGAGGGGAAAGGGCTATGAAGGAAGCATTTATGTGATGCAAAAAAAATCAATAAAAACTTATTTATAAAAAGGATTAACTTCATATTTTAAAGGAACATCCCAGAGCATTTTTGATACTCAGAACAATTAACTTCCCCTAGGATGAGACATGGGAAAGCGTATTAACTAATAAGCTAATTATTTCTGGATTGTTTATCAGAACATTACACTGTATGGGAGGCATAAGAAGTGGCTAATGAAATAAGGATATCAAGTTACCAGAGGGAAGATGTTTAAAGGTCAATGAATGCAGTTATACATTCATTGCTCCTCAGTACAAATTGTATTGCTGTGAACATGTTCTATTTCCAGGGAAATCTATTTCTAATATAAAAAATATCTTTTAATGTAATAGTAACGTGACAACTGTACTAGAGACCAGATGGGATTACAAACTCGCCCTCAGAAGTATAAACTCTGTTACATTAACAGGTATTATAAAATTTAGAGTCTGTTATAACCTGGAATTCCAGGTGGATCCTACCTTAGACACTTAAGCTGTGAGAACATTGATGAATCATTTGACATCTTTTTTCTCTGTTTCCTCATATAAAATAAGTGGGGAAAAGGACACCTGTAGTAATTACTTTACAGAGATAGTATGAAGATAAATGAGATAAAAGCGTATAAATAACTCTAAAACTTAAGGCATTATATGTCTAAGTTGTTGTTCTTAGGAATCATTCACTTTCAAAGATCTGTCATTTTGTTAGTATGAATGCCCCACTTTAAACAGACTGCATTTCCCTCTCTGCCGTAACAGTCAATATCTTCATGAGTTTCTGTGAACAGTCATTTGGTAAGAATAACAAAAATAAGCTTTTACAAGTAGCAAAGTAGTTTTCATTACACCTAAATTTACATCAATTGTAAATAGGAAAGCTGGGTAGTGAAGTGGATAGAGTGCCCAACCTAGAATCAGGAACATGTGATTTTCAATCTAGCCTCAGACACTAGCTGTGTGACCCTGGGCAAATCACTCAACCCTGTTTGCCTCAGTTTCCTCATGTGTAAAATGAACTGGAGAAGGAATGGGAAATCATTCCAGTATCTTTGCCTAGAAAACTCCAAATGGGATCACAAAGAGTCAGACACAACTGAAAAACAATTGAAAAATATTCATAAATCAAACAGCAGAATGAAATACATTATTTCCTCAATTTTCAGTGGAATGTAATTTCCTTTCTAGAAGGGTTTGTTTTCTTTTTTTTCCCCCTTTTATCACTAGCACCTAGAGTAATACCATACGTATAGCAGACACTTAAACACTTATTGTTTAATGGCGTTGTCCCAACATTTTAGAAAGCAACAAAACAAACCAAGAGTCTGGAAATTTTGATCAGTTACCAAGCACAGAAAACACCCAAAAAAGAGACTTTTCGTGTATTCCCACAGGTGATAAGGTAAAGATGGTGGCCTATCTCTACTCAGACTCTTCCTCATGACCTTTTCTTTCCATTTAGCTACTGAATTACTACCCAGACCTTAAAGCCCAATTCGAATGTTCTTTCCTCTGATTCCTCCTCATTAGTAATGACTTCACACAGCAATTTATTTGGCAACTTTCTAATGTATTTTTCATGTTATTATAATGCTCCATCTGTTGCTACTTCCCAACTCACACTAGTAGGTGGGTTCTCCCAGAAAGATGCCTACTTTGAGTTTGAGATATCTGCTATTCACTTCCTAAAACTAAAGCTCACTAGTTCCAAGAGTTTTAGTAGTTAGGCAGTTGATACAATTAGCTCAGGGCAAAGGTATCTTTAAACGGTATGTTATGAACACTAGTGCAAACATTCTTCCCATGAAGCCCGGGTTATACTCTCCCACAAATATATACAATGGCACTGTGAAGAGTGGGCACACATATGTGACTAAGGCAATTTAGAGATATGGGGAGTATCCCCAGATGTCATCTCTCTTCTCAACATATCCTTGCCCTATTCCCTACTGGGTGTGTCATTGAATTCCTTCTACTGGGAGGACTAGAATTCGAATCCTGCTTCTGATGCTTACTCTCTATGTGACCCTGGTTAAGTTATTTGACTTTTCTGTATTTCATTTTCCTCAGCTATAAAATGAGAAATTTGAACCAGATAGCCATTAAGTTTCATTCCAGCTTTAGATCTCAGATGGTATGATTCAATGAATCCTTACAAGTACAAATGGGCCACTTAGAGTGTGAGCCATTTGAGCCCTTTACAGCCTATGAATGGAATTGCTCCAAATCTAAAAGAGGCAAAATCTTATTACCTTACCCAAAACCTTATTACCTATCACTGTTAACTGAGACATTCCATTAATCCCTCTGATCATCCCCCATACCTATAAAATATTATGTATTAGAGCTATTGGATCATAGATTTTAAGCTGTAAGGAACCTTACAGGTCACAAATTTTATCAATGATGAAACTGAAGCACCCAGAGGATTTCACACAGTAGGAGACTAGGGCAGAATGTGAACTTCAAAACTTTGAGTGTAATATTGATTATGCTATGCTGACTTTCATGTTATCTAGGATGCTGTCATCTCTCCCTAATAGGTTATAATCTCCATGAAGTTAGGGATTCTGTTATCTAAACCTGGTATCTCCCCTAGCACCATTCCTTTCACAATGTTAGCATTTAATGAATGTTTTTTTAACCTCATGATATGAAGGTTCTAGAAACACTTTGATGATATTCTTTATTCTCTCAGCAACCAGCTCCTTCCCAGGAAACATGAAAAAATGTTTGCAAGCTATTGTTCCTTCTTCCCCACTCTTCATCCAGTCCTCAAATCCTTCCCCTCATCCCAGTGCACCAAGAAAAACTCTTAACACTGAGGGAAATAAAGTGCAAAATAACTCAAGGAAAGTTTTATCAAAAAGCAGAGAAAAATAAATAAAACTCGCAAAAGAGTTTTTTGGAATACAACAGACACCCTCCAGTAAGCAATCATCTCCCCAAGGACTATACAGACTCTCAGTTACTTCAGTCACTAACACAGGTTCCTCCCCTTAAGTAGACAGCTGGCATTTTCAGGCATGGCTCTTCCTAGAATTCTCTGTAGCTCCAAGAAGGTGGCATCAGGTATTGCTCTCCATGTGCACTCTCTACAGTTCTGTATACACCAATGGGCAGCATCAGGTGTTACTCTCTATAAGAAAGTCTTTTGCGTAGTTTGTCTTGCAGATCCCTGTGGCTTCCAGGCCCAGTCAAAGCCTTTGCTGGAAACAAATCCTAACTTGTTGGTTAAGTGTATTGTTTGTCACCCCAGAAGAAAAGGCAGGCAATAGAATCACTCCACTCTTGGGAAGAATTAACAGGTCTTTCTGACTCACAGCTTTAGCAATGCAGTGCTGGACAATGCTATGGCTCAAGTGAGGTCACTGCCTATACCAACTATTGTCATCAACATTTATTCTACTACAAGTGTGCTCAAGGAGCAGGCCAGCACCGTCTTCAAGAGAATCCCACTCAGCCACCATTTCTAAACTTGTATAATGACATGTCCTTTTTCTCCCTCAGATACCTCAAAGTGAACTCCCCCAGACCTGGAAAATATTCCTCAGGAGCTAACAAACTACCCCAACTCATACAAGAGCCATCACTCATGAAATTGAGGATGATTATTATAAATCACCTTAGGAAGTTCACAGTTCTATCCACAGCAAATAGGGTAAGCGAGAGAAGTTATACATCCTCCAAGTTTACAGCATACAACATGTCATGGAACAAGACAATCAGAGAGGTAGAGAAAAAGTCTCAATGCTAAATTAGGAGCCAATGAATGAATAAATATATGTCTCTTGAACTTCACTTTCCTCATCTATAAATTGAAGTAAAGTACATGTGAGTGGGATAGGTGAAAGCATTCTCATAAAATGAAAGAGACAGTCACCAAACTTGAGCTAGGTTTTAGGAACTCTACAGGCCTAAATTTCATATTCCTGCAAGTTATCTAATTTCGGGTAACCAGATGGTGTGCCCCTGCTCCCCCTCCCTTTTTCCTGTAGGGGCTTTTTGTAAGAGCCTCATTTCTACTGAAAGAGCCTTTCCAGGGTTCTGTGTAGACTGTGAGGTCATGCCACCGCACCAATGGGGTAATGATCCAACATTAAGGGATTTTTGGTGGGAGGGGGTTTGGGGATTTGGGGGGTTCATCTGGAAATTTTGGGGTTTTTCACAGAATTGTTTGTACAAGGGTATATAAATGTTTGCTTGCCTCTTGTTTGGTGTCTCCCTATCCCAGGCCTGTCTGGAATGGATGATGCCCAACTCTCGCAAGACTTGTCTTTAGAATAAAGAGCTTCTTTTCCTACCTGGAGAAACCACTGAGTTTATTTGGGTAAGGGTCTTCAGGGGTCTTTATCTCACACATATGTTCCCTAAAATCCCTGTTGCTCAGTTCTAACATCCTATGACTCAAGGCAATAAAGTGCAGTGAAAGAAAATTGCATTTGGGATTGGGGTGTCCTAGTTAAAATCCTGGCCCCATCATTTACTGCCTGTGTAACCTTTAAGCATTTCATGAATATCTCTGAGTCTCAGTTTCTTCATCAGCATAAAAAAGGAGTTAGATCCCTATGATAACTCCTATTTCTATGATTCTGTGATCCTAAAGTACATGAGAGGAAAAGGTTCATTATCATTAAGGCAAAATATACGGTCATTATTAGACCATGAAGTTAACGGGATCACTACTGTAGGACAACAACAAGCAGCAAAATTCCAAAGCAAGGATGCTTTGTGATCTCAAAGTTCTACTGCCACACAGAGTTTAGAAAGATAGAAAAGACTTCACAGAGAATGTCAACAAAGAACAAGAAGTATAAATGTGTAGATATGATATGAATTTTAATTCCTTAGTGAAAACTAAGGAGAAATTAAATCTGACATTGCAGATCAATAAACATTTATTAAATAACTCCGTACTCTGTGGTAGGCTGTGAGGATGCAAAGATTGAAAAAAAAAACCCACCAACCTTGCCCTCAGGGAGCTTATGGGTAATCCAAAAACAGCAGTGTACCATCCGGCACCAACAGGCAAGCAGGGACAAGAGCCCTGAGCATGGAAACATGCCCCAGACCAACAGTCCAACTTCCAGTACAGCTTTTATAGCCATTGCCTGGGACACACTTCCTTTGGAAAAGGCACAAATGATTCCTACCAACTGTCATTCACAGGGAAGGCAAGTCAGCTTAGCTGCAGATACAAGGCATCTTGAGGGAAAGACAGTAAGAGAAGAACCCCGGGTAGGTCAAATCACCATCACTACTGTCTTTATCATCATCTCCCCTCAGACGCTGATGGAAACAGTCCAGGACCTTGAATACCTAGTTCAGTATCAGAAACTGTTACTATCTGATCACTGAAGAAACACTAAAGATCATCTGTTTTGCTGCCTCATCCTAACAACTTTCTACCTCACTCAGAGCTACAATCTTCCCTATTTGTTTTCTCCCCCATCAAAATGTAAGTTCCTTAAAAAAGGACCATGTCTTTCTTTTCTATTTGTATCTCAAGTACTTAGCTTATATGCTTTGCATATAGTAAACATAAATAAATGTTTTATCCCACCATTCATTTCAAAGGTGAGATTTAACATGTACAGTCCAATGTTTTTACATGTATGTGTGTGTGCACATTTAGGAGAGGAAGGGGAATTTATGTGAAAATTATTACATTATGAAATAATACATTTTAAATGGCACAGATGTCACTGGCATAAATGATTCCAGGAGACAGTGATGCCTTCTAACTGGGGTATGGTAGGAGAGGGGGACAGGCAGAATCCAAGACTGTTTAATAGAAAGAGATATACCTTGAAGAAAGAGGAGCTCAGCTGCCTGGCTCAATGTGTAATGCATATTTGTCAATTGACTGATTGATTGGAATCCATTGATTAGATGAAGAAAAATATCTAATCCAGACCAAGGCAGGGTGGTGGTGGTGGTATTGGTAGTGATCCTTAAAAGGAACAGAGGCAGAAAAGTGAAGGATGCGACTGACAAATGGTAATAGTTGAATTTGAGTGTAGTCAAGACTGCATGAAGAACAGTAATATGAAATTGGGAAAGTAGTTTAGAGTAAAACTGGGGAGTCTAAGAAGATGATATTCAAGAAAGAATGGGGAGACAGTGAAAGTTTTTGAGCAGAGGAGTAAAATGAACACTTCTGGGCATTAGGAAGATAATTTTGGCAGCTGTGTGGAGTATGGATTGTAAAGGTAAGAGATTAGGGGACAGGGAGATCAGTTAGGAGGTTACTACTACAGTCCAGTTGAGAGGTAATGATTGCCCAAACCAGAGTTGGTACTGAGAGTCAAAAGGAGGAGACAGATGTGAAAGATAGCATGGAGGTAGAATCTAGAAAGAAAAATCATCTAAGGATGCCAGTCAAATGTATTTAGATGAATACATTAATGAGAATAATTGAGCTCTCTGATCATAAGGGACTGCACTGCAAAGTTGCCACAGGGCACGTGGATGCATTACAAATTACATGACAAAAGTCTAAGAAATCCAATGGGCACCAGGCTGGCCAACTACTTCCACACACACTTTTTTGACAAAAACTAGGAAGACATCTGTCTTCCCCAAGAACAAAATGAAGTACCTATGTTTGAGTTGTCCCTTTGAAACAGGAGCAAACTCCCATCTGCTTATTTATTCAGCCTCCACTGGATTGTGGCATTTCGTATCTACATTAGAAGTGTGTGGGAGTGTGCTTTTATCTATGTGGGATGTCTGTGTATATTTTCTCTAGGTTGCTGGAAGGGTGAAAGTGGGTGTGAGAGGCGGTGGTAGGGAATGTGTGTGCACGCAAGGGCATGTGTATGCATTATATGTCAGTGGCTTATTATTTCAGCTCCATTACCACTAATGGATAAACAGCTGAATATAAAGCAGGGGAGGGGAAGGATGAGGATTTAATTCTGCTAGGGAGAACATGGGGTCCTCAGCTAGGAAGGATGAGAAAGCTAATTAAATGTACTTCCTTTATCTCTTTTTCCCCCTGCCATTTGTTCCCTTTTCTTTCCTTTCTCAATGCTCTCCTCACCTATATACACCATAGACTTCAAGTATACATGTCATATTCACATGTACCTGCAAATGAATTTCTAGTGCCTCAGCTACTGACTGACAGAAATTTAAGAACTTTGGGAAGCTGTGTTAACCACCAGGTAATTAGAGTTTGCAGAAGAAGTAGTATGTAGAATTAAAACTAGGCAGCCTGAAATGCCAAAGAACTTTATATTCAGGGGATCAGACTTTTCAAGGTAGAACATTTATTTAGAGGTCATTCAGTTCAACACTCTCCATTCAGAAATGAGGAAAGTAAGGCTGAGAGTCAAGTTAAATAGCTAAGCATTTATCAGGCACCCACTGTGTTCCAGGCACTGTGCTAGTCCAAAGATACACTTGGTGTTTTTCTAGGAAGCTATCTTTTGGAAGCACTGGATGACAGTTCTTCTCTTCAAAACAAACAAACAAAAACCTCCTAAGGTCTTGAGAAATAGTCTCTGAGAGTATTATGGACATATGGAATTTTGCTATTTCTAAGGAAAGCATAATATTCAATTTTGGCATTAAAGAGACATAAATGAGAAAAAAAAATAAACACAAAACAATAGTCCAGGGGAACCTGCAGCCTCAAGGCCACATGTGGACTTCTAGGTCCTTAAGTGCAGCCCTTTGACTGAATCCAAACTTGACAGAAACTTGTGCTTGCAGTTTCCCTACTCCTACAACAGCCGGTTCTTTTTCCCTACCCTGAATAATCCTTTGCCTTTTACAAAATAGAAATAGAAAAATATGACTTTACTGCTTGCTGTGTTTGTAGTTCACATTAGGAAGGCTTCACTTCCAAGCTCTTTGCTAAAATCAAGACTGAAGAATTCCAAGGTATGTAAATAAAAGCCTACAGTGATCCTAGATTTTATAGTCTGCCCATCATCTCTGTCTTACAAACATACACACACACACACACACACACACACACACACACTATTTCATACTATCTATCAGGTACTATCTAATCTTAAAAACAATGTACTTTCAAAGCAAGGTTTCCAAAATCATTAGCTCTAGATTGAGAAGCATTAACATGTTACTTATTTTATAGGCTATTTTTTGGCCTTCTTAGACCTAGGTCATGAGATCCTCAATGCCAGAATTATTTGTTTAATAATTATAGCAGTGACAATAACAGCAAAACACTACTATTTACATAGCATTTAAAGATTTGCAAAGCCCTTTATATGTTATCTTATTTGATCTTTTACTTCATTTGTACCATAATAATGATGCCTTTATATAGCACAATAAAGATAAAGTGAGATTTCTTCATATCCTCATTTAACAAATGAGGAAACTGAGGTACAAAGAGATTTAAATGATTTACTGAAGATCACCCAGGTAATATGTTGCCAAGAAATTTTCTTACACCAAGACTATTTTTTTTCCATTACACAATGTTGTCAAGTTTAGTGTGGCCCATATAATATGAAAAAGAAAAAAAAAATGAATAAATGTCATCAAAAAGTCTTTTCAATTCTAAGATTAACATTCAAATGTGGTTTGCAATAGGAAAGATAGAGAAGAAAACTCATTGATATTTAGTGCTAACTCTTCCAAGTTCTGCCTTCTGATCTGAGTTATCCTCAATTTGTCCTCTATCTTACTTGCATAGAGTTGCTCGCATGTTATCTCCCCAACGGATTTTTAGCCATTTGAGATGTTTTTGTCTTTTCTTATATCCCCAGCACTTAGTACTGTGTCTAGCACATAGGAGAGTCTGTAAGTACTTGTTGACTTGACTTGATGAATAGCTGGTCCATGCCAATGTAATGAAGCAACAATACTACTGAAGTTAATTTATAGATTTACATTACATTACATTAATCAAACCAACAAAGGGATATTGTGCAAAGCTAGTCAAAATAATAGCAAAATTAATTTAGAGGAATAAGCGAACTAGAATATCAATGGGAATAATAACATAGGAATAAAAGGGAAATTATCACTTTCAAACTTCAAACTATATTATAAAACAACAATCTTTTAAAACCACTTGCTACTGTTTAAAAACAGAAATGTAGATCAATAGGAATAGATTCAGTGTTCAATGAACCCCCAAATGTAAATTAAGTAAGAACTCTCTATTTTCTAAAATTTATTAGGAAAACTGTAAAGTAAATCTGAAAGAAATTAGGCTTAGACTAACATCTACACCATATTCCACCCAACATAAATGAAAATACATATATGACTTAAATATTCAAGTTCATAGCATAAAAATGGAAAAGGTAGAGAATATACATTTCACATCTACAGGTTTAGGGGAGTAATTTTTAACCAAGTGTGTGATGGGACAATTACAAAAAAATAAAAAAGATTATTTTGATTACATGGAATTGAAACATACAAACAATATGAACATATCTAGGATGAGAAGGGAAGCAGTCAAATGTGAAAAATTCTTTGTATCAAGTATCTCTGATAAGTGTTTTAGGTACAAGATATATGAACAAATAACAAAAAATATATAAGATGAAATGTCATTTCCTAAAGGAAAACTGGTGAAAGTATATAAACAAATAATTCTCAAAAGAACTGCTATTAGCAACCACATTAAAGAATGCTTTGAATAACTAATAATGAAAAAGTCTAAATCAAAACAATACTACATATAGATAAAGTTTTACTTTGCACCAAGTAAATTGTCATGGATCACAAAAAAAAAAAAGGCACAGAACAGTGTTGGACAGGTTATGCAAAGAATAGTACACTGTTGCATTGTTGGTAGAGTCACAAATTGGCACGAGCATTCTGGAAAACAATTTGGAACTATGCAAATAAAGTTACTAAAATGTCCAAAACCTTTGCTCCAGAGATTCCACTACTAAACGTATCACAAGGATGTCACTAACAAAAAGGGAAGATCCATGTTCAACAAAATAGTGATTGTAGCAACATTTGTGGTGACAAAGAACTGGAACCAAATGGAGATGTCCATCAATTTTGGATAGGCTAAAAAGCTATGGAACATGATAGTGCTGTTAAGACAGGAAGAAGATGATGAATACACAAAAGCATGGAAAAACTTAGATGAAATGATATAAAGTAAAATAAGCAGATCCATAAAACAATGTGCACAATGACTTTAATAATGTAAATGAAAAGAGCAAAAACTGAAAAACAATCAAAACTGTTATCAAAATTTTAGAGAATAAGATTGTCTCTAAAGAAGAGACATAAAAAAACACTTCCTTCTACTCCTTTGCAATGGAACACTTTATAAAACATCAGGTTTTTTCCCTATGTGTTAGTGAATAATTCTGTTTTTTTCTCTTATATGGTCTTTTAAATTCTTTATTATAGGGGATAGCTCTTTTGCAAGAATGAAAGAGAGAGATACAGGACAAACAGAAGATAAAAATTTATCAAAAAGCAATTCATTGAACTTTTATTTATATGAGTAACAAAGGCATGTAAAGAACAGAGCACTGGACTTAGAAGAGAGATTTGGGAGATTTACAGAGACAAATCCTGTCCCTGACCTCACTAGATATGTAAACACTGGCAAGTTACTTAATTTAGCTGAGCCTCAGGTAACACTATTAAGACTATAAGCTACAGATTGTTTGTGATATGCCTTAGTAGATAGAATTCCCACACTAATACAATCACAGGCCCATAAGTATTAATTTATTTATACAAATAAAATTAAAGCAGACTGATCCATCTTTTAGTCCATTATATTCATGGAAAAAGACAATCATGATAGCAGAGTAGCAGGCACAAGAGACACATCAAGGGACTCCAGATAATTGTCCTGACTTCATCCCCTTCACATTCTTCAACATTTCCTGTTGATGTTTATTTTGAAGCCTGGCCATGCCATCTTCTGCTTCATGTTCATTATCTTTCCCCTAAAGACTCCCTATCTTTTACCTTCTCTATTACTATGGAGGGCAATACAATTCACATAATCCCTCAGGTTTTCAACCTAGCCAGAGAAAACGCCACACTACCTCATTTTCCACAAATCACCCACACCAACTAATAACTATCTCCCATATCCACAAAGGAAATTAAACATGATTTCAAATTCACTGCCTGAGGCCATTCCCCTCTAACAGAGTTACTTCACAGGAAATAAGTTATACTTGTGGGTAGCTGTATGGCTCTGTGTGGGCAGAGCATTTCTCCTGGAGTTAGGAAGTCTTGATTTATAACTGGTCTGATATATTTACTGCGTGACCTTGGACAAATCATTTATCCACTGTTTGTCTCAGTTTCCCCATCATCAAAATGGGGATTATAATTGCATCTATCTCCCAGGGTCACTGTGAAGATAAAAATGAGATATTTTTAAAGTGCTTCACAGACCTTGAGGTGCGATACATAGCTGCTATTGTTGCTGTTATTATAATTATTTATAGCTGTTGTTATTATTCAACACCTCTCTATAACCTCCAGAAACTTCTCCTTCCTGTCCTCACTCCCCCCTCTTTCTCTCTACTTCCCAAATGGTTAAGTAAAAGTTAAAAACAATTGGGAAGAGGTCCTAATCATGAACTAACTTCATCCATGAGAAGACATGCCATAAGTTTTGAAGCAAAATTAGATATGATAGGTCCAGGTCACCTCTGAAGCCCCTGAACGTGCCCAGAAACCCTCTTTTGTCTTCGTGTACTTCATGTTTGCTAATGAAAGAATCTTCAAAGATGAGTAGGTAAGAGATGCTAAAAGAAAAAGAAAACCAAACAGAAACATTGATCTCACGCACATAATCCAAGGGTCTCAGAACTGGAAGGGAACTCTGGACCACCTAGTCCAATGTATACCTTAACAATAATCCTCTCTACAATAGCTTCAGAGCGTAACCGCCTGGGGCAGTTACGTGGTGCAGTGAGTAGAGCCCCAGCCCTGGAGTCAGAAGGACCTGAGTTCAAATCTGAATTTAGACATCTGACACATTTTATCCTGCTTCAAGACACTTGACTTAATCCAGTCTCAGACACTTGACATACTTACTAGCCATGTGACCTTGGGCAAGTCACTTAACCCCAATTGCCCTGACTTTTTCCCCCCTCCAAAAAGCAACAAAAAAGAGAGAGAAAGAGAGAGAGGAAGGAGGAAAGAAGGAAGGAAGGAAGGAAGGAAGGAAGGAAGGAAGGAAGGAAGCAACCACCTTTATTTTATCTTGAGGACCTCTAGTAAGGGACAATCCATTACTTCTAGGGACAGCCATTTCCATTTTTTCCACAGCTATAGTTGTTCAACTTTTTATTCTTTTGTTGTGGTTGTTAGGAAGCAGGCAATAAAGGGAAATAACATTATTTCAGCAGCTTGAAGTGGCTTATCCTTGCACTAACCTGGTTATCAACACACCAAATTTGCCAGAGCTCCATTTTGTTTTAGATTCAGAAGACCTAACAGATCTACCAGAAAAACAACAACAGAATTACGTATGCAGCTCAGGGTACAATAAACACCAGAAATGTCAGTACATGGCTGAATATAGAGGGTTTGTAATTATGCTGCTGGTGTTGAGCTGTTTTTCAGTTCTGTCCTTCTCTTTGTGACCCCATTTGAGGTTTTCTTGGCAAAGATATTGAATTAGTTTGCCATTTCCTTCTCCAGTTCATTTTACAGATGAGGAAATGGAGACAAGCAGGGTTAAGTGCTTCACTCAGGGTCATACAGTTAGCAAGTGTCTGAGACCACATCTGGACCCAGAAAGATAAGTCTGTCTTACTCCAGGCCTGCTACTCTCTCCACTGCACCAGCCCACTCTTGCTTGAATGGATTACTCTCTATATTGCACTATGTGTCAATCTCTTCATGGTAGGATTGCTGCCCATAGGAAAAGTCATGTACCAATTTGAATAAATTCACATGACTTCTTCCCTAATGCCCAAGTGGTTTCTCGCATTCCCAAATGTGAAGAATTGCACTACCAGCTCCACCCTACCCTCAGGCGAAAAGACCTAGTTGCATTGAGAATCTGAATATGTATATGTCTATTACAATGAAATTGGGTTTTGTTGCTGAATAAAAATGCTAAATTTCACAGGACAGCTCTGCATATGCAACTAAAGCAGTGTAAGTCCATTCTTTTTATGTATGTCTTTTTTCTCTCACTGGATCAAAAATCTTTGAGATAGAGATCAACAGAGGCCTTCCAAGTTTGTATGCCCTCTACCTCTAGAGAGGTAAATAGAACTTCAATACTTAAAGGACCTCCCTCTAGATCACAACTCATCTCTACCTTAGTAGACTAGAAGCAATGTTTTTTATTGTCAGCATTTCAGTTATGTCTGACTCTTTGTGACTCCTTTTGGGGTTTTCTCAGCAAAGATGCTGGAGTGGTTTACCATTTCCTTCTATTGATCATTTTACACATGAAGAAGATGAAACAAACAGGGTCATACAGCTAATATGTGTCTTGAGGCCAGATTTTAACTCAGAAGTCTTACTGACTCCAGCCCTGGTACTCCACTGCACCACCTAGCTGCCCCTGTAATCATGTTTCCTACTTCTCAATCTAGTGTTCAGTCCACTACAATATATTTGTCCTTCCATCAATTACGTATTGTATTGATAGTATAATTTTAGATACTTTACTTTCAGGGTATTGTCTTATGCATTTATATGGACTTATTTATAAACATTTAACAAGTAACCAAGTTTCAAGTGTGAACATCTAATGACATTAGCCATTACTCTCGAGTGGCAACTACGAGTACAGTACAGAACAGTACAGTACAGATGAGTACAACAGATAAGTCACAAGATTTAGACCTAGAAAAAATCATAGAGAGCATTTAAGACAAATGTCCCATTTTAAATATGAGGAAAGTGAGGCCTAAGGATGTGTCACTACACTATCCCAAGTTCATATGATCAATAAGTAACATAGCCAGGATTCAAAAATAAGTCCTCTGACTCTTAAGCAATGTTTTCCCCACTACTCACTCACCTATTGGTTTAAGAACCTGGTTAAGAACCAGAAATAATAACCAGGTAAAGACTGAATAGAGAGGGAGGGCTCTTAGGCAAATATACACTAATTATATTTGTGAGGATTTCTAAACTTACAGATATTTGGGCGGGAAAAAAAAAAAACATTTAATGGGATGAGAATTTTCTGGAAATGACTAGAGTATTTGACCTTAGAAAGAAAAAGTGTATGTGTGTGTATGTGTGTGTGTGTGTGTGTGTGTGTGTGAGAGAGAGAGACAAAGAGACAGACAGAGAGAGAGAGAGTCAGAATATAGATGGTAGTTTTTTTTTTCACTTTCAAATCCCCTTCCCTCTTTTTTCTTCACTCCAGCTTATTCCTTCAAGTAGAGTAATGAAGGATTGTGAAGAGCTTCAGTAGAACTGCCAGAATATAGTTTACATTTGAGAACTGTGGTTCTCTGGATGGCTGCATTTGCTCAGTTCCTACATATCTCATGATTCTTCACATACATCATCTGTGTTTCTCTGATGCCAAAACATGAGGATAACAATTTTTTTAAGTCCGCTGCATCCTTATTTTGTCTACACAGTGCCAACTTTTCAGATAGTATTAGTATTACATACTACGATTTCAGAGGTCAAACTAAAAGGAACAATAAAGGCCACATAATTCAACCCTCTCATTTTTTAAGGATACTGAGGGTCAGAGAAGCAATGTGGCTTTCCCAAGGCCAAATAAGAAATTGGGATTCTGATTCCAAATCCAGCATATATTCCACTGTATTATGCCACCTCTCTATAAGTATTGTGTCCAATATGAACAGCAAGGCATGGTACGTACATAATTATCTAGTTGGCTGCTTTATTTTTTTATCTCATGAAAAAGACTTGGAGTCATGCTAGGACAATGTATTTGAATTAATTCAAATACCAAGAAAAAGAAAAATTGGTGGACTTTATTCATTAACTGAAAAAAAATCACTACACACGCATTTGCAAATGAATGATTCATTGCCAAGCCATGACACATGCATTAGCCATATGTTAGCATTTGGACAAAGCATGGTCACTAATATGGAGCATATTTCCCTACTTTAGCTAGAACTGGGTAGACTTTAAGTTGAGAAATTAATCCATTTTCTCCCAGGAGATCATTTGAAGATTATTTTTCTTTCTTTCCTTTTTTTTTGTTTTTTTGTTAATTTGTTTTGAAAGGACTCTGCATAAGCTGTCACTGCCAGGATTTGTTGCCATAGTTACATGTTATATGTAATACCTAAGCATAGAAAGGGAGAGGTTAGAAATTATTTCTTTTCTACCAGTTCATTAGTCCCACACTATGTATGTGACAATTACATGCTTATGGCTTAATTCTCATTTTATTCCATTTATATGGAACACATCTCTACCCCACTGAGTCACTTCAAGGGTACTGTTTCTCCTTTAATAAAATTCCTTGTTTCTATCAGCTCTACAGAAATACTGAGGGTAATTTGAATTTGTCTCTTGGTTATGAGAAAGCTAGAAGTGCAATGTATTGAAAGAGTTGTTTGTCCTTATATTTTCTTTTTTAAAATTTCTGTTACTTATCAATTTCTGCTATCCAGTCACTAATAGGTGAACAAGGAGTATGTCTCAGAGGCTTAACTTCTTATCTACAAATGTAACTAACTTTTTTCCCCCCAAGAAACTTCCTCAGCTCTTGAAAGATAATTTCTGGATCCTGGTAAGATTCAATCTCAGTGATACACTTTCTCTGTATGCCATATACCTGTCATGACCAAAGGCTAAATACAGGATGATATCAACAGTGGTAAAGTATGATTAATTGACTTATTAACAAGGAAAACTCCTATTTGTCAGTTCTAATCATCTATTTAGATGGTATTCTGCCTTCATTAGAGTCATTAGTGCCTGCTAACAAGTGAAAAAGTAATTGAATTTCTACAAATGTATGAATTTCATATTTTGAACATTGACTATGGCTTAGTCAACAAGCAAGGCTTAGTCAAGGCCATCATATAATGCAAGCTATAAATGAAGGCATAAGATTTTATTTAAATTAACAAATTATTGCCTTTCCCAGTAAAAGTACAGATATGGCCCTGCTTCATGAATTTATTTTTCATTCTTATGTGATATGGATTCTGTTGTACAAAGTGTATATCTAACCTGTGTCTACTTAGTTTCACTGACTGCTTTACATTAATTATACTACAAATTATCTGAAGACAGGGACTATCTTTCTGTCCTTTGCTCTTATTCCAAAGAGACTGTATGTAACGCCAGCATGTTACAGTAAAAAAAAAAAAAATCTTTAGATTGAAGTCACAGGATCTTAGTTTAAATCCCAACCCCATTTATATGTGTGACCTTAAGCAATTCACTTAATTGTTGTGGGCCTAAAATTCTTTATTTAAAAATGAAGCATTTGTATTAGATGACCTCTGAGGGTCTGTTAAACTCTACAGGAAAAAATTAGCCTGACCCTTATTACAAAGGTAGGGTCTGATAAAGAGAAAATGGGTAGATACTGGCCCAATCACAGACAAGTTTAAGTAAGAACTATGTATCTAAATAGCAGTTCATGTGAAAAAGACAGAGTTTTGGTGGACTACAAGGGCAATATGATTCAAATGTATAAGGTGGAAACCCCAATAGCTAATATGATTTAAAATTTCATTCAAAGAGATACAGTGTCTAGAACAAGGGAGGTGATCATCACACCATATTGTGCTCTGATCAAAATACATCTGTTTTATTATGTTCAGGCCTTAGTACTATAGTTTAGGAAGGATAGTGGCTTGCTAGCACATATACATAAGAACATATACATTGTGAGGAAACTGCAACTATTCCAATGTCACAGAAAGATAGGATAGGGAAACTGGGGATGTTTAACTTAGAAATCAGATTTGGCAAGAAGGTATGAAATCTCTTTGGACTTAATTAGGTAGATTAAGAGAAAATTGATAATCAGTAATTTATATACATATTCTCCCATATATAAAAAAAAATCTTTACAAAGGCATGCATATACAAAGCAAGGCCATGGCTAATAAAGGCATTAAGGAAAACACACAGGCTTTCTCAAGCAAGTAATATTTATTGATAAATCACATCTTTACCATCCTGTAATTAATAGGAAGATGTAAAGAATATAAAATCTCATTTTTCTTATGTTTTTTGTTATGAAAATGTATTTGATTCAGTAAAATAAAATGCTGTCTTCCACTCTATTTTACAACAAGGTGTCTTCTACTCATTATTCACGATCATTCAGGATACTTTGGAAGACACAACAAATAATCTTGTCTCATGACCCTCTGATAATAAGACAAAAAATAGAAAAATGTGTGCTTGCCAAACATATTCACCATTGTGATGGAAGATAATCAATGCAGAGTTCAGACTGAGGACAGCTTCCCACCGGATAGTAAAAGCTTCCAAAAACTCCTGTTCAACAATGACATTGTGTTGATTCCATCAGTCCCTAAGACACCACAGAGCCTCCTGGAAGAGATCTCTAATCACTCAAAGGAGTACGGCCTGTAAATCCATATAGAAAAGACCAAATGAATGAATCATATTTATTGCCCAGATTTCAACATGCATTTGCATAGACAGTCTTTATGCTTGTCTGACAGTACATATATCTGGGACAGAGAGTAAAGACAGACAATGAACTGAACTTAAAGTTAAAAAGAAGGGGGAGAGCATGCTAGACTGCTTTGGAGAAAATGCAAAGCTCTTTTATTGACCTCACATTTCCCAGAGAAGTAAAATCCTATCTTTTCAATACCATCATTTTATTCATGTTACTATATGCCAGGAAGACATGGAACATGACTACCCTGAAGAATCAAAGATGTGTATAACTCATAGAGAAATTAGGACATACACGGTGAGTGTAAGCAGGCTGCAATATATAACAAAGAGTTCCAAAAAAGAAGCAGAACAAAGAATATCATAAAAAAGAGAAGACTGACTGGTCATATAGTGAGAACATATGAGAATGCCATAAGAAATGGCAGGTGAATTACTCAAATTCTCCACTGATAACTCTGCAATTTCTGGAGAAATCAAAGAAGAGAAGGCTTAGGGAAAGGGAACAAGCATTTATCAAATACCTACTATATAATGAACACTATGCTAAGTGCTTCACAAATATTATCTCATTTGATTCTTGTGACAACCCAGGGAAATAGGTGTTATTATTATCTCCATTTCACAGTCAAGTATACTGAGTCTAAGAGAGGTTAAATGATATGCAAGGATCACACAAATATTAAGTGTCTAAGACTAGATTTAAAGAAAAGTCTTCCTGATATCTGGTACAGTACTCTATCCACTTCACCTACCTCCTTGTCTCTAGCATATGAGGTGGCCTTCCTGTGATGAATTTTTGGAGGGAATATAGACAAAAATCACACAGAATAAGCAGGAACACATTTAACAAGAGTAGGATCATTGGAGGGGACTCTCAAATCAATGAGTTAAGAGTCAAAATATTAACTAGATAAGGATCTAGACTTGTTTTGGCAGTTACAGAACAAGAACCAAAGAGCAGAAATTACAGAAATCAATTCCAGAAAAATATTAAGAGAATTTCCTTAGAATTAAAACTGTCAAAAAGCAAAAAGGGATGTTTCAATGGGTAGTGATTTCCTTATCATTGGAGATATGTCATTAAGTGACATTAAGAACAGAGGACCACATGTCACCTATGTTTTTACAGTGGGTCCTTGTTCTAATATAACCTTGCTGAGACTAGATAGCTTCCATCCAATTTTTAGATTCTAAGATCTGAAAGGTCAAAGAACTTCCTTTTCTTCTGCCCCCAAAATCAGTAGAAATCACCTTACACCTTCAAATATCTATTCCTACTTTGGCTATTACGAATGTACAGGAACCAAAATGAAAAGAATGACATTTATTCATTCATTCAAGAAGCCCTTTCAAAGTAGTCACTTTAAGGCATAGAGAAGCATAAATAAGATAAATAAGCCTCAGTCCTTCACAGAGCTAAAAAAAAAAAAAAAGATAGCAAGGTAAATGTCAGGCTTGTCTTCATGATGGCCTCATGCTGGCTTGTTCCCACCAAGTAGGACATGGGGATAAAACAAAAACAAACAAAACAAAACAAAATAAAATACAATGGAAGAAGCTTCAGAACATCCAGATTCTAGTCCTGATTGTGTTAATAATAATTTGTGTACTATTAGACAAGTGTCTTTATGGCTCCCTAAAAGGTAAGAATGCTATCCCAGAGGCTTGTTTGGTCCAAAGTCCTAAAGCTTGACTAAGTCTTTGTTCTGGTTTCCCAGAACTTGAAGGGCATAAAAAAGGCCAGCAAATAAGAAGTAACTGACCTTTCCATTTTATAAATGTACCACTGCCTTGTGAGTCCCTTCACCCTGCTGACCAGATCAACTTCCGTATGGAGATAAGATTAGTTGTGTGTTCCTAAAGCAATGTGGGCTCCTTCCCATGTTATAGCTAAGCAAAGCTCCTTTTGTTAACAGTCTACAAGTGTCTCACTTTATTCCAATCTCAAATTTGACCCACCAGATTAGACTGTGATCTACAGCAGTTTCTGAGCTTCAGTTTCCCAATGCATCAAATGATGGAATTGGACTAGATGATCTGAAAATTCTCCTTCAGTTATAAAATTCTATGAAATAACACATTTTTCTTTGCTTGTCTCTTTGTTGGTGCTAATGTAAAGTTTGGACTTATCTTAATTTCTCAATTTCTTTTTTGTATCTATAATTGTTTTTTTGCTTCACTCTCACCCCTCACCTTATTTATTTTAAAAGTCAATATTTACAATCTTTCATTTGAATCATCATGAAAAAAAAATATATAACTTTCCCAATGAACTAATAATATGGAAAAACATCCACCTCTGGCTTTGAGAAGTAGACACTGAGAAACTGACAAGCAGTTTCCTGGAACAGGCTAGCTCTGAAAGGTTGAGCACATACCAAATAAAAATGAGAATAATAACTGGATGGTGGCAGAGAACAACTAAACACAGCATTAGAGTAAGTGGATGCATTAGTTACATTCAACGGAAATTTCCAGAAAATAGGTCTATGCTTTTAGCAAATGCCTATTCTCTAATTCTACCCTGAGCAAAAATGGATAAAAGCTAGGCTTTTGCAGGACAGCTATAGAATCAGATTTGAAGAATATGCTTTTTAATAGAGAATTGTGGGGTCAACATCAAGTTTGGATTAATTTTTTTCATTTCCTTGACTTTCCTCAAAACCTATGTGATTAAAATTCAAATAGAAAGCCTAAGATAGGAAGCTTCAGGAGTTTTTCTTTTTTTGCTGGGATAAGAAAGCTCATTTAGGGAAAAAATATGAAAAATTATTCATTTATAAAAATATATTACACAAAGACAATTTATTTTCTATGTCCCAAGGTTTAATTGTCTAATTTAAAAAATAATCTATAGTTAAAAGGGTTTTGGATTTGAGAATCAGGAGATATGAGTTCCCATAAACATTATATGACTTTGGATAAGTAATTTCACCTCACTGTGACTGTTTTCCATCTGTAAAATGTACTTAATCATCTCAAAGCCCCCTTCCACCTCTAAAAGTCTATGGTTTGACAAAAAGAATTCACCAATGGTTTTCCTCCAAATTTTGAAGTCATTTTAAGACTAAGCTATTTATTCAGATAACATCCTCAATGAAAACCTTGGTATTTAGATATACTGGCATTTATCTGGAACATGGAATGTCCAGTACCTTAAACCACTCAAAGTGTTTTTGTGGACCTACTCTCACACTTTCCAGTCTAGTTTCCCAAAGAAAGATTACAGTCACATGGTGACATTCAAAACTTTCTCAGGTTTCTAGGCATTAAAACTGTGTGAGAATATATTCTTCCTACCCACTACTCTAGATCTTAAACCCCAACTGATGGGCTTTCAGTTCCTTTTGGGGAACAGGATTATTTCTTTCAGAAGATGACTAGTAGACTCTATTTTCATTTTGCCTTCTGTTTCTAAGAAATTTGAGCAATTTTCATTCATGATTACTTGAAATATAGCAACTAAAGTTTTTTTTTTCTGCCATGATTTTCAAGCAGTCTACTAATTCTTAGATTCTCTCTTCTTTAACTGTTTTCTAGGTAATTTGTCTTTGATGTTACATACCTTGTTATTTTCTTTTTTTGAAATCTTTTGATTTTGTTTTAATTTTTTCATATTTTTTCATGGAGTATATTTTCTGTTTAGCCTGTTCTAATTTTAAGAGTTCAATTCTCAGATAAGTTTTGTCATTATCTATTCCAACGTATTAATTTTGTCATTTATTTTCTCCCCAGCTATCCTATATTGTATTTGTTTCATTTCTTTCAGGTATTCTTACAGTTCTGATGGCCAGGACATTTTTTTTCTTTAGACTTCACATGAATTATTGTGGATTAATTCTCTTCTTATGGATTTATCCCTTGGGCATCTTTATTGTAAGGTACTTATTTCTTCGTTGGTTATTTGACATTTTTGGTTTGTTTGTTTACTCACACCTCCAGCCTCAATTTTTGGATCAGGAATTTGTGCCTAGATCACACACCACTTATCCCTACTTGATCCTGAGTTCAGTAGCTAAAATCAGGCCCTTGCCTTCTGTAAGAATAACCTGGCCATGACTCATGCTGTGGTGTAAGCCTAGACCTCCAGGATTCTTGGGCATGGGCTCCCTGTTTCCTGGATTGAGCATGTTTCCTGGATGCTGTTCTAGTCCCATGTCTTGCCTCATGTGGTGATGAGACCATTGGTTTGTCACCTGTAGCACTGGCCTCTGGCCTAGGCTTTTTACCTGCTATAGGTTGCATTTCACTACACCTTCCCCCTGCACTAGGCTCATCTCTGTTCCTTACTTCTATAGGATTTTGACATCTTTTTTTTATGCAATACTAGACTACTGACTCTCATTCCTTTTTTTCATAATTATTCTTTTTGGTAAGTCTTCAATTCTTTAGTGGGTTTTATGTAGGAGCAGGGGGGTTGGGGTGAGAAAAGGGTGCAGAGCTGAGCTCTGAGGTCCTAAAGTGATACCGTCTTTCCACAATCCAATATGCTTCTGTTTATATATATATATATATATATATATATATATATATATATATATATATATATATATATATATATATATATAT